>OY735892.1:0-1200000 GCA_963506565.1 Tachystola acroxantha | reverse complement strand
CATTAAGTAATAGTATTATCATTATTTATTTACGTTATTTTAATTATCATTGTCTTTATTATACTTTTGTTACATGAATTTTAATTGTTTAATTTTAATTTTCATTATTTTAAAAAGATGTGCTGATGAGAGTTTATTGCCACTTTTTCTCCTCAGCGTTGGCACCTTTTCCTTGCAAAGTGGTGTAAATGTAAATTCAAAAAATATATTGACGTGCAAAAATGAACTCAACGTGCTTACTTAACAAATTTAATAATTCTTTTACAGTACATAGTTTTAACTTTTATCTATCAAACAGTGAAGGAATTTTTGCGATAGGTCTAATAGTTTTTGAGATAACCTCTACCTTAAAAACTCTCCTGTACACCTTTCTCTGTGTTCCACCGTACATAGTTCAGAGTACACACATTGTAACGAAATTTCCAAAATCAATCAATTAGTTTTTGAGAAAATCTCAACCTTAAACTCTCCTGTACATCTTTTCTGATATCTTGGCCATTAAATAAAATTAGACTTATTCAATAATTCACAAATTAGTGATATGATATTATGCTATCGACTGTATTGCGATTGACCGAGATTGCATACAATAGGCTCTCAGAAGCGCCTAGGAGGTGTAAGTTCAAAGGCTTGAAGAGCCACGGAAGCAGTTCAGTTTTCTAGTCTAGTGCATTTGACCTCTCCGTATGCTTTGATACCCTGGTAACTGTGAGGGTCAAACACCATGTCTTATATTCTTAATTGACTACAATATTCCGGAAAAATAATAAAAAATAACATATATTTTGAATCTACATGTTTCCTAAAAATATCTACAAGTTTAATGGAGTTTTGTATTTTAAAAATCAAAGATCAGATAAGAATTGGTATGTTTGAATGGAGTCCATGCACTTCTTTCATTTTTATAGCATTAACAATTGGCCGTTGTGTCAGTAGTACCATTGATTTGTACCATTGATGGTACTGATTTATATTCTGTAGTACCATCAATGGTACTAGGGATACTAATTTAGGATCAGTAGTTCCATCATGAATAATGTTGTAAAAGTTGAAAGTAGATTCAATTCAATTCAAATATACTTTATTTGCACACAAATGAAAATACATCAGTTACATATACAACCAAAGTTAGCTAGTGTACAGACATGGGCCTTATCGCTGTAAATCGCTGGCCATCGGAGACAAAGAAAGGTGTACAGGAGAGTTTTTAATTTTGAGATTTTCTCAAAAGCTACTTGACCGACTGTAATAATTCTTTCACTATTAGATAGATACAAGTTAAAACTATGTAACTGTAAAAGAATTATTAAAATCGGTCCAGTAGTTCTTGAGAAAATATCAACCTTATTGAGACCCCCTGTATACTTATCTCTGTCTTTGACTGTACTAGAGACCTAAAGTTGTATCAGTAGTACCATCAATGGTACAAATCACTGGTACTACTGACACAACTGCAACAATTGGATCGCAAAGTTGCACAATTCATTTCAGAAAAGTTTCAGAACATGTTTTCCTGATCATCATCAGTCTATTTATATTGCCCCACTGCTCGGGCACAGACCTTCCCTTACATCGAGGGAGCTCGGGCCATAATCCACTACGCGGGCCCAGTGCGGGTTGGCGGATTTCACATGCCTTAGATTTTTTTTCTTCTTCTACGGCATGCAGGTCTCATCACGATGTTTTCCTTCACCGTTTTGAGAGCACTCGGTAGATGTACGTAAGTTTTTCCGTCGAAAAAAACCGAGGATAACTCATTGGTACATGGCTTCCCTAGCTGGGAATCGAACCTGGGACCTCCATATTGCAAGTCCATTGACCCAACCACTGAGCCACCGAGCTCATTTTTTTCTGATATCGAGGACGATTTTCCTACCACACCCAAATATATTCTATGTTAAAAAGAGACGAAGCTGTTCTTTCGAAATAAATCGACCCAAAAATAATGCCTTTTCATTTTCTCACTCCGTAAAAAGAAGAAAACTACGTAACACACACCTACATACAAACTACACAAGTTTCTTTTGTATCAACACTCCGCCAAAAGGAAAATGAGAAAATGAAAACTCTCTTTGACTCTCGCAAAGCTTTAACGGCCTCGCTATGAGCTACTTTCGAATTCCTCTCGAGTTCTGATGGCCTGGTACATGCTTCCACTTTAAGTTGGTAATCTTATTTAAGTAGCTTTGTTTGCGGCTCGATCGTTATATTAATAGTGAGTTAAGGCTTCGTATGCGCGGATTTACAGTTTTAATATGAAGGCTACGGCACTAACTACTATAATTAAACCTCTGAATAAAAATACATAGCAATCTTGGGGTGTCTATTTAGAGACTGATGAATACCGATACACGATTGGACAAACTTCGCTCGATAGAAAAAATCGCAAACATACCCCCTTCCATGTCTTATAAAATGAAATTATATCTAACTAATAGAAATAGCCAGACGAGTTCTCGAATGGAGGCCACGAACGGGTAAACGTAGTGTGGGACGCCCCTCGACCAGATGACCAGACCTTCGCAAGATGGCTGTCAGGGACTGGATGCAGAGGGCCGAGAGTAGGGTTGAGTGGCGCGCTTTGGGAGAGGCCTGCGTCCAGCAGTGGACTGATACGGGCTGATGATGATGAAACCGAAATAGTTATTCATACAAAATATATATCAAAATGAAGAGTATCATAATTACGAGAGCTTGTTTTAAAAAAAATCTGAGTTTTATTTGCGTATTTTTATTTCCTTTCCAATATTCATAAAATTACAAATATGGTGGCACTGTGCCGTGCTCTTCACTCCACCGCTGCGAAGCATCTTCTGTCTCACGCTTGAGTTTGACAGATGGTAGCGCCTTAAGTAGCTTTGTTTACGGCTCAAGCTCCCTACCCGAGATTCATCTCATTTAAGTATACTATGAGCTCGCCCTTATCAAAGTATACCGAAGCCCAAGTCAAGTGTCTTATTTTGTAAACAAAAACTACAAGCTTTTCTGTGATTATTGCATAGTTATTTGAACAGTTTCAATCAATCAGCTTCTTCAATGTAACATCACATGTAATTAGACGATCATAATATTTGTTTACAGAATAAGACACTTGATTTGGGAATTACAAGCTCTTCTGTGATTATTGCATAGTTATTTTCACAATGATGAACAGTTTCAATCAATCAGCTCCTTCAATGTAACATCACAACATGTAATTAGACGATTATAATATTTGTTTACAGAATAAGACACTTGATTTGGGAACTACAAGCTTTTCTGTGATTATTGCATAGTTATTTTCACAATGATGAACAGTTTCAATCAATCAGTTCCTTCAATGTAACATCACAACATGTGACAACAATTAGACGATCATAATATTTGTTTACAGAATAAGACCCTTGATTTGAGTTCCGGTTGCAATAAAAATGGCAACCGGCAGTTGTCTCACCGCCGGCGAGTAAGCGAGTAAATCCCTGCTATTTTCTCGCCCAAGAAACGTACAAAAGATACTACATTCCGTGTAAACAAAAGAGATGCATATAATAGTTCAGTGCCGACTGTTTACACCGGGGGGAGTACTCGCTCGGCTATTTTGTCGGCGAGCGAGTACATCCCATCGCTCGGCGACACTCGCCCACTCGCTGAGCTACACTGGCGAGTGGGCGAGTGAAGCGAGTAATCGCCCGTCGCTCAGCGACACTCGCTGATAGCCGAGCTACAAAACTATACTCGACACTCGCTGCTCGCCCACTCGAGACAATAAAGATTTTTATAATTTATTATTTTATTAATATTCTCTTTAAAATGACGAAAAACTAGCAGTGGGCAGGACTCGCAACTGTCATTCCGTGACACGCTCTTACCAACTGAGCCACTACAAGCCCAAATCCGGCCACCGAAATTTTACATGCTGTTTAACCAAATGTTGGACATGATTGTCGGAATAATTCGACTATCGTCCGATAAATAGCGTTGCACACATACCTTTGGTATAATACGATGAAGAATTCGAACTCGCTACTCGCCCACTCGTTTTATAGTTGATAGCTTTACTCGCTCATCGCCGGCGGTGGACAACTGCCGAGGTCCATTTTCTTTCCCTGAATTTTGACACTTGAACGATATACATTGCTGCGTTTCGTTGACGTTTATTAAAACTTGCAAAAACATAGCAGCAATGTATACATCAAACTTCAAACTTCAATATTTATTCTGAAAATAGATCCTTATGAATACTTTTTCATGTCAAAATATAATAAAAATTATACAACAATATAAAAACTAAAATTAACCAATTTCAATATTAAATATAAATTCATTCAATTAAATATAAATTCATTCAATTAAATATAAATTCATTCAATTAAATATAAATTCATTCAATTAAATATAAATTCATTCAATTAAATATAAATTCATTCAAATTAAATATAAATTCATTCAATTAAATATAAATTCATTCAATTAAATATAAATTCATTCAATTAAATATAAATTCATTCAATTAAATATAATTTCATTCAATTAAATATAAATTCATACAATTAAATATAAATTCATTCAATTAAATATAAATTCATTCAATTAAATATAAATTCATTCAATTAATTATAAATGTCATTCATGTAGGGTCCATGTGTCAAATTGAAAGCGAATACGATAACGATTGGAAGTCGCGGTCACCCCACTGCCCTAATGTTTATGAGGAAGGGAGGAAGTTCGTCATTGTAGCCCTAACATAAAAAGGGCCCGTCGTTACTTTGCAGGGCACGTCTCGCAATCACACCCGACGTCCCATCACTCAGTGACCCCCTTTTAGAGGTCCGTTTCCAAAGGAATTACAGTCGAAACTCATTTCAGTTAAAATGTTTCAAACAGAAGGAACATAGTGAATAGGAACATAATGAATTTTTATCTAAATGATAAATGGAGAAAAATTTTCATCACGACCGGGATTCGAACCCGTGACCTCGCCATTCCGTGGCACGCTCTATTCCAACAGAGCCATCGTGATTCGTATCCAGATCGTCAATTTTGTCTCCATATTGTCGTCTGAGGGACGGTAGCGACATCTATCCAGTAATTGTGCAATTACTCAAATTCATGTCTAACTGTAGTTAGAAATCATGTTTTTAATTGATGACGCGTTCCTTTTTCATATGTTTTGATATTTTTATCTAGATTTATCTAGACTAATTAATTTATTGCAAGTATTACAACTGTATCAAAAACGGTGAAGGAAAACATCGTGATGAAACCTGCAGGTCGTAGAAGAAGAAAAAATCTAAGGCATGTGAAATCCGCCAACCCGCACTGGGCCCGCGTGGTGGATCATGGCCCGAGCTACCTCGATGTAAGGGAAGGTCTGTGCCCGAGCAGTGGGGCAATATAAATAGACTGATGATGATGAAGGTCCCTTCTATAAAACGGCGGTTAGAGGAGTCCACACGTGACCTATATGCTGGCCTGTATTACATCGAGGGAGCTGGGGCCATGATCCACCACGCGGGCCCACTGCGGTTTGGATTTCACATGCCTTAGATTTTTTCTTCTTCTACGGCATGCAGGTATCATCATGATGTTTTCCTTCACCGTTTTGAGAGCACTCGGTAAATGTACGTAAGTTTTTCCGTCGAAAAACCCGAGGACAACTCATTGGTACGGTGGAAGACAGAGAAAGGTGTACAGGAGAGTTTTTAAGATTGAGATTTTCTCAAAAACTACTTGAGCTATTGCAAGAATTCCTTCACTGTTTGATAGATAAAAGTTAAAACTATGTAACTAAAAGAATTATTAAAATCGGTCTAGTAGTTTTTGAGAAAATCTCAACCTTATTGAGGCCCCCTGTATACTTATCTCTGTCTTCGACTGCCCTGGCTGGGAATCGAACCTGGGACCTCCGTATCGCAAGTCCATTGACCAAACCATTGAGCCACCGAGCTCTTCAACCTTACATTAGATATAGTCGGCAGAACATCAAGTGTAACATATATCCGAATTCCGAAGACTATATTAGAATAGAATAGTAAATATGTTTATTGCCATACACCAATTACATAAGCTTACAAAAAATCAATCAAGTAGTAAGTTATAATCCAATATAGTTATGCTAAGTGGTGTGGCAAAAGGTGCATGTTTCAGCTGAGCTGACACCGAGGTGTGCAGCGCTGTGACTCGACATGCACCTCTTCCCGGACAGAATATATACCTGATATTCGGTATGATAACGAGCTTGCTGGTCTCCTGAAATTCGCACCCTGTGCCTACTCGTCCCCTAAAATATTTGAGGTTTCCACTCGTCCCCTGAACTGTTATTTTTTTTTAATAATTTATATTTCCTCGCGATCTACTATTTTAGAGATTTCTTTTCGGCCCCTGTGGTTGTGATACAGTCGCGTACTAAAGGCAAAAATAAATAAATAAAGTAAATAGGTATAATCATATTTATTTCACATCACAGATTATTAGTATCAAAAATAAGTTTTATTGACAATCGGTCTTTTAGAAAAACGTTAAAGTTTTGTTCACAAATGTACTGTGTCAGCGCTATTTATGTAAAAATATGGCTGGTTGTCTATCAGGGACCCAAAAAGTACCTGAGCAGGTGCCGAAGACTGAGCAGGGGACGAGTAGGTACCTTAAAAATAAATTAATGTTGCCTCGTCTCCTGCCGGGGGACCAATGGGCACCTATATAGGGGCCGTATCTACAACTTTTAATCCGGGGGACGAATATTAGGGGACCAATGGGTTCTGACCCGCTTGCACTAAGATAGCCTAGTGCTATCTTCCCTTTGAACTATACTAGGGTGGGTGAGTATTCGGACCGTGAAGAGTAGATTTCGGTGCCCTTCGTCGATTTATAACACGCAGTTTGCTGACACATCAATGACGCTTATGGCATCATAAAACACCACAAAGGTATAAAACTAAGACACTAAACATCCTGTAATTGGTCCCGTTATCGTTAACCGAACAGTAAATTACGTCACATTAGACTGAATACTAATATAATGGACTCGACAGTTCGTCATTTGCCAATGTCATGTTACAGAAAATTCAATATATTCAATAGCCTTCTATCTTCCTCCAGGGGAGTCGCAGTAGCGTCTTCACCCTGGGTAGCCGTGTCTTCATCCAGAGGAGACGCCGTAGCGTCATCACTCTGGACGAAGCAGCTCGACAGTCACGTTCACTCCCGAGCTTGTAGCGGGAACTCTTGATAAAAGCTTGAAACTTCAGATCTTGCATAAATAATCCAATAACTTCACCATACTGTCATTCGCGAACATTTTCTGATTAATTTAACGTGATGTTAAACACAAAATAGTCCCTGTAGACGATTAGCTGGCGAGAAAATTGTGTGTCGAGGTGAGTATTGCATGTGATTGCGAATTTAGCTTTACTGAAATTGTCGTATTATCGAATGCGCGAGCTTTATTTACATTTGTATGAACCTATTATTCTCTGCATCTAGGTCAATGACAAAGAGACCAACGGAGGAGAGAATATGACCGCTAACTAACCAGGCTAGCATACACACTTAGTATGCAATGCGTTGCTGTTCATTTATATCAAAAGATAAGCTCTTATTTGCCATGATTCCCTGGTACTAATCTCGTAATACGCGAGACGTGATGTGCTGTAATAAAATATTTCGTTTATGTGCGCTCTTTCTAAACAAGCCAAAAAACAAACCCCCACTTGCATAAAATAACTCTTAGAATTAGCGACTTAACCCGATCAAAATGTATGGAGTTTTTTTTTGCGTACTTAACCCAGAGTTATCTCGATAAATTATTGCAAGAGACCCTTAGTCACACAGACCACTTACCCAATAGACATGAAATCGGTACAAATGACAATGCCAGATTCTGCCCCACCATCTGCATGATGAACATAAGCATAACGAATAAATGTAAAAATGTCTCCGTTTTTTCATTAAAATTATTGGTTTAAAATAAAGTTTTTTACAACATGCGAGTTGAAAAAACAGCTTAAGTAATTAAGAATTCAGAAAATAGTAAGAAATCGAAGCGAATTATTCATTGTCTTTGTTATCATTTTCTACTACTCTCGCAACTATTACTGATTATGATTATGCAATATGAAACCTGTAATAAGTCCCCAACAAGATGATATATGAGCTTCAATGGTCACGTAGGTGACTACAGGTGGGGCAAAGCTACATTGAAATGTTATGAATGAGTAAAAAAAACAAAATCTTATTTTTACGCCCCCCTATTGACTCACTAACGTTAACTAGTATTTCAGAGAAATTAAAAAAAAAATTGTGCTCCCTTAGCGACACTCTGACCAAACTCTGCCCATCCGGTGGGAGCGTGCCTAGAAAGCTGGCACGCATTAATGTGCTTAATTAATTAATTTTATTCCAAAACTAAATAAATAAATAATGTAGGTACTCGTATAAGAAAGAAAGTACAAATATTTCCCCGCCACAAACACGTTTTTGTCGGAAGAGGTATCTAGGTACAAACTTACACGAGTATCGGAAATTGGATCTCACCCCGGGAGCAAAATGTTTCGTAGGCTGAACGGCTTCCTTCCCTTTGCCTGACGCCGGAAAGACATCAACATCGTGGCCAGATATACAGGCTGGTGCCAAAATAACTATTGTAAGGGGCTTTTTGAAAATGGCGGGAAACGACGGTTGCGAAATTATTTAATAATTTTCAGTACAATGTCTATGGGTGTTTTGTGTTTAATATCACGTTAAATTAATCAGAAAATGTTCGCCAGTGACAGTATGGTGAAGTTATTGGATTATTTATGCAAGATCTGAAGTTTCAAGCTTTTATCAAGAGTTCCCGCTACAAGCTCGGGAGTGAACGTGACTGTCGAGCTGCTTCGTCCAGAGTGATGACGCTACGGCGACTCCTCTGGATGAAGACATGAAGACGCGGCTACCCAGGGTGAAGACGCTACTGCGACTCCCCTGGAGGAAGATAGAAGACTATTGAATATATTGAACTTTCTGACGAACTGTCGAGTCCATTAATAAAATAAATAAATTAAATAAATAAATAAACTATTGTAAAAGTGTAACGGACTGAAAGTTCGTTGCCACTTTTTAAGGGTTTGTAATAACAAAAATAAATTGCGGGGGATGTAGGTAATTTCAAATTTACAGTTTTCAGATTTTTTCTTTACTTGTGCTTATAAGACCTAGCTTCTTGCCAAATGACAATGCCAGATTCTGCCCCACCGTCAACCGCAAGTTGTACAAGATAACGAATAAATGTAAAAATAGCTCCGTTTCTTATTAAAATTATTGGTTTAAAATAAATTTTGTACAAGTTGCGATTCGAAAAAAACAGCTCAATTAAGAATTCAGAATATAGTAAGAAATCGAAGCGAATTATTCATTGTTTTTGTTACTCTTCTATAGGAGTTAATGATACTGATTATGATTATGCAATATGAAACCTGTAATAAGTCCCCAACAAAATGATAGGTACAGCTTAAATGATCACGTAGTTTTGTAGGTGGGGCAAAGCTCCATTGAAATGTGGCAATGTCATTTCAACTTGATCCGTACACGGGTTTCTGAGAAAAAGGTAGGTATTGGAGGGGAAAATGGCGGGAAACGACGGTTGCGAAATTATTTTATAATTTTCCTTTTAACGTCTACAGGGACTATTTTGTGTTTAATATCACGTTAAATTAATCAGAAAATGTTCGCGAATGACAGTACGGTGAAGTTATTGGATTATTTATGCAAGATCTGAAGTTTCAAGCTTTTGTCAAGAGTTCCCGCTACAAGCTCGGGAGTGAACGTGACTGTCGAGCTGCTTCGTCCAGAGTGATGACGCTACGGCGACTCCCCTGGAGGAAGATAGAAGACTATTGAATATATTGAATTTTCTGTAACATGACATTGGCAAATGACGAACTGTCGAGTCCATTAATAAAATAAATAAAAATAAGTTCCGTTCGTCCGTTTTAAAACATACGTTTTGGCAACAGCCTGTATGTTGCTTGCATATTTCGTGTTTTAGTGAAACAAAGTAGGCCACTTGCTTACACGAGTTAAAGTTAGCCGTCCAATACCAGTAGGGTAGAATAGACATGACGGACAACTTTAGCCGCACTGAGGGTGGTTTAGTACCGAGCAGTAAAATTAAAAAAGGACTAAGTATATTGTTTATTTAGTAACGAGCTCGTAGTCCAGTTGCGGGTACACGTTGAAAACGATCGTACAAGCACGTTCATGGACAGTGGCGGCATATGCCGTACTTTGAGTATTCGGAAAATGACAGTACGGCGTATGACGTAGTATTTTGATGCATTTAAAAAGACACAACGGCATCTCCCGCGGCGTTCGTAGGCGGTTTTCTTTGTGGAGCGGTCCCACTGTCATTCTGTGTAGAAAATAGGTATGTGTACTGTCAAAATAAAGGTTGTAGGTACATTTTTGTCGGTCTTGACACGCACATACTTAGAATCCCCCACGGTTATGACAGTAGTTGAGAATTTTCACTGTCATTTCGTAATTTCTACTGTCCATGAACGCAACGATGGGCGAGGTCAGGACCTGGATGGGTGACCGTTAGTGACACTTTCATCTGAGCCCCTCTGTGCCTCGGAAAGGACGTTAAGCAAGTTGGACCCGGTTGTGGTCGTTTGACAGCAGTCGTTAGGCCACGTCAAAGGCCTGCGGGCGGCCTGAATAACTTTGATTCTATCCCTACCTGGGTACGCCTATGGTCGAGTCCAATAATAAAATAAATAAATGCCTCAGAAGGTATTTTTGATAATATAAAAAGTACTTATTTAAGTCTAGATACTAAATACTTATATTTATTATTAAAATAGCAATTTAATACAATGTCAAACTTAAAACTAAAATATCCGTTAAACCTTCGTCAGTCAAATAACCCGCCCCATGTCGTACCCGGTGCAAAGGTACCCATAACACTTGCGGCGTTGCCGCGCTGTATAGCTATGGCCAACCTTTGCACCAGGTAGGACCCGGAGCGAGAGTCACAACCCCTCTCTCTAAGGCGACGGCCAATGTCTGCGACAAATTGTATGGCTTCCGCCCCCCAGCAACCCGTCGTCTCCACCGCGAACGGAACAATATAAAATAAATGTCTCCGCTCATGCAATGTTTGACAGCTGTAAGTGCTTACGCTGAGTTCGTGCTCAAATTGTCTCTATCGGCCAAAGCTCTCCTAACAACATGTTTAAGGGCAGCTGGCTCTGAATTAGTAATGGCGCCTTAAACGGCAGGATCGATATTGTGGTAGCACCTTAATAATAGCTCTTCGTTCACTATAAATAGGCCCTTGTGACAGCTTCAACATGATATCAATAGATTGTTATTATTTATTTATTTTATTAATGGACTCTACAGTTCGTCATTTGCCAATGTCATGTTACAGAAAATTCAATATATTCAATAGTCTTCTATCTTCCTCCAGGGGAGTCGCAGTAGCGTCTTCACCCTGGGTAGCCGCGTCTTCATGTCTTCATCCAGAGGAGACGCCGCAGCGTCATCACCCTGGACGAAGCAGCTCGACAGTCACGTTCACTCCCGAGCTCGTAGTGGGACCCTTGAGTCTAGCCCGAAATGACAATGCCAGATTCTGCCCCACTATCAACTAAAAATATCTCCGTTTTTTATTAGCGATATTGGTTTAAAATAAAGTTTTGTACAAGTTCTAAAAAACCATCTTAATTCAGAAAATAGTAAGAAATCGAAGCGATTTGTTCATTTTTTTACTTATTCTTCTATAGGAGTTGCGAGAGTAGTAGAAAATGATACTGATTATGATTATGCAATATGAAACCTGTAATAAGTCCCCAACATAATGATAGGTACAGCTTAAATGGTTACGTACTTTTGTAGGTGGGGCAAAGCTCCATTGAAATGTGGCAATGTCTTTTAGATCTTGCACAAATCATCCAATAAATTCTCGTGTCTCGTTCATTTTCTGATTAATTTAACGTGATATTACAAAATAACCACTGTAGATATTATAATGAAAATTATCAAATAATTTCGAAAACTTCGTCGGAAACGACGTCATTTTCAAAAGTCCCCTTCTAAGGCCCGTATTAATAGTCTGAACTCAAACCCAACTCAAGAGCAAATTCAGCTAATACACTATCAAGACGTGATCATCATCTCAAGTATATAATTTATTAACAAACCAATCTTGAGGGCGTATCACGTGATGTCTTTCTCAAGTCCCGGTTCGCCCGCAATCAGCAAATACGTTCTCAAGTGTGAGTTTGACAGTTCTCTTGAGAACTGAGTTTTGTTTATTAATACGGCGTTACTCACGTGATACCAGATTCCTAAACGCGCACGTTTATTAATAGGAAAGCCATCTTGAGGTCGTTCTCAAGATTGGCTTTTGAGCTGAGAGTGATTTATTAATACGGTCCTAAGAGTCATTTGGTCAAGTAGTTCTTGAGAAAACTCAACCTTATTGAACCCCCTGATTACTCTCTGTCCTCGACTGTACCTAAAAAATTGTAAGGTAAAAAGCTTTAAAATATTGTTCATTGCCTGCGAAACGCTAAAACATAATAGCCGCAAGAACTCAGAATAAATTAGTATGTAATTTAGTAATTATCAATAATTCGTATGAAACACGTCACAAAGTGCAGATTTGCATTCACCCTTCATGTTATTATTATTATTATGTGCTTATTTACAGTTTTAATATTATACTTTACAATTATATTTTGTGACAGAAATAGGTACTAGGATTTGCATGCTGACTATAGAATAGTTTTTGTATAGTAGGTATATAAGTTTAAATTATGTTGCATTGCCCTGACAGGGTTCATGTTGAGTACTGGCCTTTTATGTAACACCTAGAATTAACTAAATAAATAAAGTTTTATTTTATTTATTTTATTAATGGACTCGACAGTTCGTCATTTGCCAATGTCATGTTACACAAAATTAAATATATAATAGTCTTCTATCTTCCTCCAGGAGAGTCGCAGTAGCGTCTTCACCCTGGGCAGCCGCGTCTTCATGTCTTCATCCAGAGAAGACGCCGTAGCGTCATCACTCTGGACGAAGCAGCTCGACAGTCACGTTCACTCCCGAGCTTGTAGCGGGAACTCTTGATAAAAGCTTGAAACCCCAGATCTTGCTCAAATTATCCAACAAATTCACCATACTGTCACTCGCAAACATTTTCTGATTAATTTAACGTGATATTAATCTCAAAATAACCACTGTAGACAATAAAACAAAAATTATCAAATAATTTTGCAACCGTCGTTTCCCGCCATTTTCAAGAGAACCCCTAATAAATAAAGTATTATTTTCTTTTTAATAAATATCTGTTAGAAAATTACCCGTAGCAGTTAGTTTAATTAACAGTAAAGGCCTTTGTATTTATACAATTTGCATGCTACGATCACAAATGGCTAATATTAATGGTTTGTCTAATAACCATAATTTATGAACCGCATGCATTGTGTGCAGTTAACGTAGAAGCGAATAATTCAAGGATTTTAATTAAAAACTTGTGAATTTTACAATTAAAATATCCCTGAAGTATTTTAAGAGTGGTTTAATGTAAGCTTTATTAAAAGTGAATACGTTTTATATCTCTCGACTCTCGTAAGTATTTTTAGATTTTACCCCATTGCCGAAATGAGGAATATAGTGTTTTACGTATTTAAATTCCTTTATGACATAGGTAATGTAGCCTAAAATGCCCAATTTGCAGTCGATTATATATATATATTTTTTTTGGTAATAATTAATTTTTATTGTGGACTGTGGAGTCAGTTTTTTTAGATGTTGCGAAATAATTATTTACTTATAGAATTTTTATTTAAACACCATTTTTAAGGAATTTCTAAAATATAGTATTCTTATTTCACCATAATAATTAGGAATCCTAGCAGAATCGGTTAAGTATATAAATAACCTCAAACTAACAGCAAAATAATACTTTTCAATTAGCTGGCTACCAGGCGAACATAACACTCCAGGAGCTTACAGTTTTCCCAGTAGAGGCATGTGTCTTCTCACGGCCGGAGCCGTCCCCACGTAGCAGCTGAGTTATGGCCGGGAGCTCGATTTAGCTCCAGCTGACACAGTTACCCGGTGACTTATGTGATCCTAGTACTGAATTAGATGCCTTTTTTATTCTCCGCTTATTTCAACGATCTTTTTGTATCATCATGTAGTATCGTTCTTCATCAAGTTAGGGCTTGCGTAAGCTGATTAAAATTAAAGATATTTGAAATAGAATCTGACTCTAGCTATATTTTCAATTCAATTTATTTAATTGCATACACATGTCAGAATGTACATTAATACATCATTAGGTCTTTTATTTATTTATTTTATTAATGGACTCGACAGTTCGTCATTTGCCAAAGTCATGTTACAGAAAATTCAATATATAATAAACATTAAAAGGAAAATTGGCATAGAAAAAATCTGAGTGTAGTCCACCAATCTGCACTGGGCCTGCGTGTTGGATTATGGTTCGAGCTACCTCTATGTAAGGGAAGGTCTGTACCCGAGCAGTGGGGACATAGAAATAGACTGATGATGATGCAGAGAGTTGCATTGCAGACGTGTCGCTACATATCTATGGGTGGCCATGGCATAGACTATCGTGCCCTAAAATCCCTATGGCCACATAAAAAGAGGCCAGACCGTGTCCTCGCCACAAAACAGGCCAGGCTTGCGTGCGTCTTGCATTATTACTAAGCCACCATGAGCTATTCCATGAGGCACTTCGGGCAGTGACGCATTCAGTGGGGCCCTACTCGGCGTTTAAAGTCGTCAGAGGCCTACCGGCTTAAATAACTCTGACAAATAGGTTTGGTCAGTAAACAACAAGAGAAATAAAAATGGTATATAGCCTTACTGACCCACAATGAGTGCCAAATGACCTGGTGCATCACATATTATTAAATTAAAGTTATCTAAGGGTTCTCTACAAGTTGGACCCGTTCCCGTGCAAGCCTTTCAAAGGACCGGGTTTTTTGAAACCCGTGAAACCTTTGGATATACATAACTGAAAACAATATTGCAGAAAAAGTGTTACTATAAGATTGGGGAATATTTAGAGGATAAAGATGTGTAATGAATTATGACAATTGTACCTATTTCGACTATCTGACTTATTATATGATATTAATGGTGATGTATATTGTAAAATTGCTATACCGACAAGGTCTGTATTCAATTTTCTTCAAGGTAAGGGGGCAGCCCCCTTACCTTGAAGTCTTATAGCAGTATTACTTCCATAATACTTTGTTACTTCGTATAATGACGACCTTAAAGTAAGCTCATTAAGGTCGTCATTGTACGAAGTAACAAAGTATTATGAAAGTAATACTGCTATAAGACTTCAAGGTAAGGGGGTTGAACTATGTATGATACTATTTAAACAACTTACATCTTGTTAAACTACCTACTCATAGTTTGTGCAATGAATAAATGAATTATGAATATGAATTATGAATTATTACTGGCCTACTGTCAAAAGTGCGCGACTTGGGGCCAGTGAGGAACTAATTAATGGGGGCCCCATTGCCGAATGGTCCGAATGCGTCACTGGGAGTTTTGGGTCACATAGATGTTATATTTCGTCTACATATTAATTTTACGACTATATACGCAAGTAAATATCAGGATTGGTAAAGAGAATAGAGGAAGAAGTAATATTCCAGCTTTTTTATTTATGATGCGACTTGGGACCAGTCCCGCATTAAGTAATGGGGCCCCATGAAGCTTCGCATTAAATTTTATATCAGCATAAAGTTTTACATAAATATTAGGGTTGCCAGAGAGATACATGAATAGTTATTATTCTAACATTATTTTCGGGTCCATCGTAAAGTGCCGACTTTGGGGCCATGTGACGCTTTGGGTCATATGTATGTTTTAATTTTATATCGGCATATCAAGTTTTACATAAATATTAGGGTTGTCAGGATGCCAGAGATAATAGAATAATAATTACCACCCTAACATTATTTTCGGGCCCTTTAAGTGGTGACTTCGGGACGACGCACTAATTAATGAGGTCCTGAACATTTTAATTTAAAATATCGTATGACGTCATCGGCCATTCCAACAGCATTCTCCCTACAAACAACATACGATACGAAACGAAACTCTTGCATTAGGGATGGGAACGTTTATCGACAGTCGACGTACGCTCCCGGAGGAACATTCCGAAGCCGAGATGAAGCGAAAACGTGGAAAATAAAATTGGATACATATTGCATACTCCTGATGCTCTGGTAGTTTATATTTAAACTGGCAATAAGCTAGAAGCTTTGAGGTGCTAAAACTAAACACTGGTAGCGATTCAGTAGCATGTTTTATAACTTTAAACTAACTTTGACAGTTCTAAAAGTAGTGCCATCTTTTTTAAACCTTTGATATAGGAAAGAGAGGCAGCATTTTAGACGAACGATTTATTTTAGGGTTCCATTACTTGGATGTAAAATAAGGTTGTAAAGGAAAACTCATGAGGAAACCCTGTATATTTGAGAACCACAAAAGTTAATTAAAGTGCAATGAACTAATGAAATAAAATCTTGGTTTAATTAACACCAAGATTTTTTGTACATTCCATTCTACACGAGTTCGCCTCTTGTATTAGTTTTGGAAACATCTTCAATATGGGAAAAATTATTATTACAAATACAAAAAAAAACACTATTGGCATTTATGTACACACTGTTGTGGATTTTGGAACGTAACCGAAATACAACCCTATATATGTCTATTCATAAGAGCTCGGTGGCTCAGTGGTTGGGTCAATGGACTTGCAATATGGAGGTCCCAGGTTCGATTCCCAGCTAGGGCAGCCATGTACCAATGAGTTATCCTCGGTTTTTTCGACGGAAAAACTTACGTACATTTACCGAGTGCTCTCAAAACGGTGAAGGAAAAACATCGTGATGAAACCTGCATGTCGTAGAAGAAAAAAACCTCTAAAGCATGTGAAATCCGCCAACCAGCACTGGGCCCGCGTGGTGGATTATGGCCCGAGCTCCCTCGATGTAAGGGAAGGTCTGTGCCCGAGCAGTGGGGCGATATAAATAGACTGATGATGATGATATGTATATTGTCTTTGTATTCCAAATAAAAGCTAAGTCATGTCTACGTCGAGGTTTTATTATACAAAATATAACACACACGAAAACAGATAAGTATACATGGGGCCTCAATAAGGTTGAGACTTTCTCAAGAACTACTGGACCGATTTTAATAATTCTTTTACCGTTACATAGTTTTAACTTTTATCTATCAAACAGTGAAAGAATTATTGCAATAGGTCAAGTAGTTTTTGAGAGAATCTCAACCTTAAAAAACTCTCCTGTACACCTTTCTCTGTGTTCCACCGTACATAGAATCAGAATCTTTATTTGTAGATTTGGGTAATTGTTTACATACAACGGTGTTAAAGTTGACAAAAAAATGTAGCACCAAATCCTGCCTGTCGGCGTACAAATGTTTATAATATGTAGGTACAATTATTACAATATAGAGATTATAATTCACACAACAACCGGATCTCACTGTAGAACAGTTTAATAAACTTGAGCGTCTTCAAAACTTCTGCATTCGGTTCATATTTGGCTTGCGCAAATATGACCATGTCTCCGAATACCGGACTAAACTCAAGTGGCTCTCCATACGTCGTCGCAAGGACGCTCACATTCTCTCTCTCTTATATTCCGTTCTGTTCCACCCCTCGACGCCTCCTTACCTAAAGCATTGTTTCCAATTCCTTTCTTCTTTGCATGACCGCAATCTTCGCTCCAATGAAGAGCTCATCCTATATCTTCCTGTCCACTCTACCAAGTTTGGTTTGAATTCCTTCACCGCCCACGCTATCCGTCTATGGAACTCCTTGCCGGCTTCGATCCGTACTGCCAAATCTCTGGATATTTTTAAGGGTCAGGTCAAGTCTCACTTTCTCGATCTTTAATTATTAATTTGTTACTATCTTACTTCATGATCAGTATTTGTATTGTACCTAAGTAGTCTATTTTATATATGTATGTATATATTTATATTTATGATAAGTACTTATTAGTATGTAATGTATTAATTATATAATATATTATTATTACTCGTATTATTATTATTAGTAGTAGTATGTAATATTTGTAATATGAAAGATTGTTACTTTTATTTTTATTTATGTAGGTAGGTACTTAATGTAAGTACCGTTAGCGATATATATTTATTATTGCTCAACAAGCTACTTATTCATACGCTGAATTCTCTACCCAAAGGTTGTCTGGAAGAGATCGCTTTGAGCGATAAGACCGCCAATTGTAATATTAACGATATTAGCCTATTTCTTTTGTGTAATTCTTTTCTTTTTGCAATAAAGAATATTTATCTTATATCTAACATTATAGGTATTATTTAGACATTAAATTATTTAGATATAGGTACAAAATATAATTTACAAAGTCAAAATTAAAATATGTCAAAATTAGAGAGTAAGCCGTCATAAATTAAAGTAAATAATCAGGGGAAGCAAATTAAATAATTAACATATTCTGTAATAGTATAATAGCACTTGTCAGTCAATAATTTAAATAAAGCGGATATAGTTTTAACTTTTATCTATCTAACAGTGAAATAATTATTGCAATAGGTCGAGTAGTTTTTAGGAAAATCTCAACCTTAAAAACTCTACTGTACACTTTTATTAACACTTTATTGTATACACACTGGATATTTACATTGTAACATACGAGTAGATAAGAAAAGACATATACAAAGGGCGTAACTTATCTCTATCAGAGATTTCTTCCAGCAAACTCCATGAAGCGACAATTTGAGATGAAAGGTAGACATAGTGTGTACCTTTTCTCTGTCTTCGACCGACAAGGTTAGGTAATTCTCGATGCTCATTCGTCAAAATCCATCAAGCAATTTAGCTAGTTGTCGATAATGAATCAATATACGTTAGTTAGTTTATTTATAGGTAGTTTTAGTTTTTAGTTAGTGTTAGTCATTTTATTATTTGTAGTAATTTTAAGCTTTATTAATTATCCAATAAATTCAAGTTCTGTAAAATATACGTTAATTATACCTCTTTGTGGGTAAAAAGCCGAATCCAAAATACCTTTCCCATCACTATGGGTCAACTAATTAGTGGTGGCAAACAAAGGAGTTCCGTAGATATTGCGACAACCCTAGCCTCTAGCGAAGCTAATGAATTTTTGTGGGAAAACTTGAGCGTCGGCTGGGAATACTAAATACTAATACAGCGGCTATGATAGCCTGGTATCTGGATATGTTTATTCCCACTAGTTCAGTCTGACTGAACTACGTAGTGGGATCTTTTTTCTCGTTTGTTCAATTCAACAATCAATAATTAATTTAAGATAGAAAAAACCCGACTGGCCAAAAATTTGGCGCTTTGATTAAATCACAGATACATTTATTAAAATAAAACTAACTACTATCTAAAATACATTACTTATAAAATAAATAAATAAAAAACTAAATACTAACGAACGAACACGTCGTCAAGATCCCCGTTTTGCGGAATGCTGCCAAGGACGCTGGCAGCATTTCCTCGCTGTATCGCAATGCTTAGATAGCCGTCACTTCTACAATCAAGACGAATCTAACGACACCTCATATATTTTTTGCAAATACACGTATTCAAGGCTGCAAAAAATTTTTTTTAGCAAAAAATCCGCTTCATAATCTTTATTCATTTGGCCAGGAATGGAATGTAAGCACAAAGACGCATAGAGGTACCTATACCGCAGCCCAAATCAAGTGTCTTATTTTGTAAACAAATATGATCGTCTAATTAATTACATGTTGTGATGTAACACTGAAGGAACTGGTTGATTGAATCTGTTCATCGTTTTCAAAATAAAGTGATCCGATCTAATAATGTGAAAATAACTATGCAATAACATAGTTTTTGTTTACAAAATAAGACACTTTATTTGGGCTTCGGTTTACGTAAAATCTTTTGCCATTAGGAATATTTTCATGACATTTCTGACTCTTTCGCAAACTACATTTTCCGGTGAAAATTGCAGTTGCAGTTCTTGCATCGTTATTTTAGGTATGCAGTTGAATTCTAACTCGCGATAACGTCTAATTTAGGCCTGACCTATACCAGTCTCGTGCAAACTCGTTTTAGACAGGAAAGCCTAGGTATCTACGTTACTATACAGTTTGGACAGCTTTTTAGAATGTTTAGCTTTTCACACTTTGCCATTGTTTTTTGTTTTTTGACTTATCTGTCATTGCATCAGCGAATCAGAGGATGAGTTTCCACGGTCTAAAAACGAATTATATTCGTGTAAGTTAATCCGCAGCACATAAATCGTTAGTCTTGCTTTCGGTCTGATCAGTCTTTACAAGGGTCAGAACCCACTGGTCTCCTGAAATTCGCACCCTGTGCCCACTCGTCCCCTAAAATATTTGAGGTTTCCACTCGATATTTTTTTTAACTGATATTTTTTTTAATAATTTATATTTCCTCGCGCTCTACTATTTTAGAGATTTCTTTTCGGCCCCTGTGGTTGTGGTACAGTCGCGTACTAAAGGCAAAAATAAATAAATATAGTAAATATGTATAAGCATATTTATTTGACATCACAGATAATTAGTATCAAAAATAAGTTTTATTGACAATCAGTCTATTGGATCATTTCTTCTTCCTCAGCATACTGCAGCCCACTCCTGGGCATATGCCTTTCCATGACTCCTCCATGTGGCCCGATCCCAAGGTTGTCTGGTCCACACCGAGCCAGCAACTCTCTTGATGTCGTCAGACCATCTGGCCGGTGGCCTGCCCACGCTTCTCCACGGGTATCCACATTAAAACGCAATTACTCAATCAACCAAATATTTAAAGAGTCACTTCCGTACGGGACTTCATTATCAAACTTCACATTAACGCGTTTGTTTATACAACAACGGTACTTGTATGTGATGCCGAAGCGATTACGGGGGTTCCCATGACTCACAACACTCGTCGAAAAATCAACCAATCAGCTCATCGAACCTGAATCGCGGTGTTGAAATTTTCCTAAAACCTTGTATAAATACAACTTCCAAATTGTACTAATTGGTCCACCTTTGGTATTCTCCATCGACCGACCCTGCTAGTTTGTGACCATTCTGGTTCAGTCGATTGGTGCTTCGGGCGCCCCTTAGTGGAGATTTGGCCCTAATATATCTAGGGCCATGGTCTATATAGGCCGTTCTACTATCCCCTTCCCCTTATAAATTCCCTTCGTTTACTCCTAAGGGCAGTTAGGCGTCCGTGGCGCGTTTAGACTAACAACGAAAATGGTGTATAAATGCGCAAACTACCCAGTATAGCCCAGAGAACTGGGGCGGTGTTACCTCGTTAAGTGGACTGTCAGCCCTACCACAGGTGGGACAGTCGACAATACGGGGTGTCATTGCTTGGGAGATTGAGAAGCCAAAGGAGGTACCCGCAGATTGAGCTGCGAAATCAAATCTCTAAGAAAAAAATAAAAAAAAAAATCACAAACAACCTTTTGGTTTTTTTTCCTCCAGTTTTAGATAGAAACTAGCTGTACCCCGCAACTTCTTTTGCGTAGAGGAGGAGGATGGAGGATATCAGGAGGCAGATCTTCCTCTCTGGATTCTTGTTTCCACATCGCATACGGTCATGGCTGTCCGGATATTTCAGCTCATCTCCTAGTGAAACTGCCATCAAAATCCCTTTAGTAGTTATGGCGTGATACTTGCACAAAGTCACAGACAGACAAAAATTCTAAAAATTAGTGTGTTGGCATCAGTATCGATCCTAAAACACATTTCAATTATTCTTTTCAAAAAATATCCAATGTACAGATACATTTTTTTTACAGTCTTATTATATGTAGGTATAGACGAAAAAAGGCAATAATATTTACGGTCGAAGACAGAGAAAGGTGTACAGTAGAGTCTTTAAGGTTGAGATTTTCTCAAAAACTACTTGACCTATTGCAATAATTATTTCACTGTTAGATAGATAAAAGTTAAAATTATGTACTGGGAAAGAATTATTAAAATCAGTCCAGTAGTTCTTGAGAAAATCTCAATCTTATTGAGGCCCCCTGTATACTTATCTCTTCACTTAGGTATAATATTGATTTACAATTGCATATGAGATAGGTTTGTAAGTAAGTTATTACTGTTAGCCATATAGCCTGTTAGCCAAGTTTAACCTCACTTCCGTTAATCCGTGTTTTTGTCTCTTTCACACTTCGTAAAAAAACGTTAAGTTAGAAATTGACTGAAGGTTTAAACGGTGGATTAACTTTAAATCAAGTTCTCCGAATATGAAATAATTTTATGTATTCTTCAGAATGAAGTAAGAATGCGCGTTGGTTCTCTTGAAAATGGCGGGAAACGACGGTTGCGAAATTATTTGATAATTTTCCGTTTAATGTCTACAGGGGCTATTTTGTGTTTAATACCACGTTAAATTAATCAGAAAATGTTCGCGAATAACAGTACGGTGAAGTTATTGGATCATTTATGCAAGATCTGAAGTTTCAAGCTTTTATCAAGAGTTCCCGCTAGAAGCTCGGGAGTGAACGTGACTGTCGAGTTGCTTCGTCCAGAGTGATGACGCTACGGCGTCTCCTCTGGATGAAGACATGAAGACGCGGCTACCCAGGGTGAAGACGCTACTGCGACTCCCCTGGAGGAAGATAGAAGACTATTGAATAAGATTGAATTTTTTGTAACATGACATTGGCAAATGACGAACAGTCGAGTCCATTAATAAAATAAATAAATAAGAATGCGCGTTTTCCGAATCGCAAATCTTCAAAATCCCCGGATCTCATAAACACGAGGAGCTTAACCGAAATTAAGGAAATTCATTTCCTTTCCCTTTCAGAAATCGCATCGAGAGGACCGCGTCGAAGAGATGGCGGGGCTCGGTTCGTCGGGTCGTCTCTGCAACCATCTGTGAGTGCTCTTTTATTGCGCCCATTACATTTTATCGCCTACTTTAAAGCTATGATAGCCTGGTAGTTGTGGAAGGGCAAATGAACAATTTCATGAGCTTTGCGGCGTACAATGTCATCTGCAAGATTGGATTGGGATAAAACATATAAAGTTATAATGTCAGAAATAAATAAAAAATGGTCACGTAGTTTTGTAGGTGGGGCAAAGCTCCATTGAAATTGAAAGTGGCAATGTCTTTTCCAGATAACTTATCCTGCTTCACACACGGCTGTAGCACCGGCTGGGTGTCCGGGGTACTAGGGACCGAGGCGCTGACAGGAGGTGCCTGGTTAGCTGCTCTGCCGTGCCTCGTGGCGCTGCCGGCGGCACCATTCTTCGCAGTCCTGGCAGATGCGAAGGGGCGCAAGGCAGGCGCCCTTTGTATTTGTGCTAGTTTTATTGTGAGTACTTAGTTTAAGGCTAAATATGTTGGACCAAATACCTTCTCTCACTTCTAGAGAGCTCGGGATTATATTTTTGTTGTTGTTAGAATTTATAAGGCATTCCCCAGTTCCTCAGTAAATGTACCAGGTACCTATGTTTCCTTGTAAATATTTATATTTATATTGACGTAAAATTATCAAACATTCGTAGTTATTAAGTATTTCTTTTGATTGACCATTATTACTCTGTAAATTTTATCCCATAAACTTTTTGACATTATACTTACTTTTGACGTAAATACTGTTTTTATTCGTTATTAATTTAATAACACCTTTCCAATGTTATACATAACATTAATTGTATTTCATTTTGACTAAGTTATTTATTGCTATTTATTAACTGACGATCATTTTTACAAATATGACTATATTTGACATAATGTACTACCTATATTATTGTATAGTATTTTATTATGTAAAAATAAGATAAAGAAATCTAAATCTAAATATTCGGAGGAAGTCATTGATACGCGCGAATACAGATAAATATACAGGGGGCCTCTAAAAGGTTGAGATTTTCTCAAAAACTACTGGACCGAATTTAATGATACTTTTACAGTTCATAGTTTTAACTTTCATCTATCTAACAGTGAAAGAAGTATTGCAATAGGCCAAGTCGTTTTTGAGATAATCTCAACCTTAAAAACTCTCCTGTACACTTTTCTCGGTGTTATACAAATACATGACCTACTTGGAGTTCTTCTGGTCTTCACTGTCCTAATTATAACTCCATCAAGCCTATTTATTCATCAAAAAATTCTAAGGTTATGATACCTTCCGTAGCTTGGGACCAACCAGCCAACGAACCAACCCAGATGGAGATGACCTTCGCAAGGCGGCCAGAGACTGGATGCAAAAGGCCGAGAATCGGGTTGAGTGGCGTGCTTTGGGAGAGGCCTACGTCCAGCAGTGGACTGTTACGGGCTGATGATGATAATACCTTTCACGTTCTCTTTCCCAGATAAGCTGGTCCTTAGCAGCATGGTGTGGGTCTCGTGGTGTGTGGGCTGCCAGGGTCGCAGCAGGCGCAGGAGGTGCCGGGGCACTGTCCCTAGCACCGCTGTATTGTGCAGAGATTGCACCTAGAACAAAGAGTCTGGTGGCTATGCCGGCTTTGGCGTGCAGGTATTTGCTTAACTTCAGGAAAAACTACCAGGGATTTATGAAATTGAGGAAGTTTTTGGAGGAATATAGATTTGTAAGCAGATTGGCTTTCGCGTTCAGGTATTTGAGATAAGATCAATATTAGAGATAAGTTCGACTAATATACGTCCATATACTGTTAAATTGGAACACCGTTATTTTGTAAACATTTACCCAAATCTACAAATAAAGCTTCTGATTCTGATTATATTCTTGTAACTATTGTGTGCATTAAAGTATGTGCATATCATAGAAAAAACTACTAGGGCTTTATGAAATTGAGAAGTTATTGCAAGGCTATGGATTTGTAGCAGGTTGCCTTTGGCGTGAAGTGCACGTATTTGCAATATCATTAGGAAGAACTACCAGGGCTTTATGAAATTGAGGAAGTTGGATCGTACAACCCTTTGCCATTGTTTTCAGTTGCGGCATCTTGTTCGCCTACGCAGCAGGTGGAATACTATCAGCTCATGCCTTATCGCTGTCGATGGCAGTTCCGCCATCAGTGCTTCTTGTGTCGCTGCTGTGGTTGCCGGAGACACCTTCGTTCCTCATCAGTGTTGGAAGAATACAGGTGACTTCTTAATCCATAGTACCGGTAAAGATTAGTCTGTAAATTGTCTGTTTAAGCAACCACTTTGACGCTTCTTGTTCTGAAGTAGAAGAAAATTGAGCTTGAAACTTTGATTCAAACAAGGGTCACGGTCTACAGTGAATGCATCTTTTACATCTCTCCCCAAGACCAAAATTCTTCAGAAACCCTATGACTCTTAGGCCCAAAGACTGTAAACCCCATGGGATCGAAATTCAGTTGAACGGTAAGTGGAATGGAATGCTTTGGCTCGAGTATTTGATGAGTCTATATACACTTAGGGCGACCTAGAGTCGACTAAGTCATTCCTAAAAGTTACTAAAAGTAATCCCTTTTCATAACTTTAGTGTAGAAAAGATAGGCAGCATTTTAAGACCACCATTACTATGTGTTGCCAACGTAACTATACTCGCTAGCGATTACGTAATTATCTTCGCTGAGATGCACAGGATTGGTGGGACTTTAGCTCTGCTTCTGGCCGCTGGAGAGCGGTTTACGCAGTCGCTAACTAGCGTACTTTGGCAACTCATGGTAAAGGTACTCTCTTGTCAGATTTAGTTTAGTTTCACGGCAGAATCATCATCAGTCTATTTATATTGCCCCACTGCTCGGGCACAGACCTTCCCTTACATCGAGGGAGCTCGGGCCATAATCCACCACGCGGGCCCAGTGCGGGTTGGCGGATTTCACATGCCTTAGGTTTTTTTTCTTCTTCTACGACATGCAGGTTTCATCACGATGTTTTCCTTCACCGTTTTGAGAGCACTCGGTAAATGTACGTAAGTTTTTCCGTCGAAAAAAACCGACGATAACTCATTGGTACATGGCTGCCCTAGCTGGGAATCGAACCTGGGACCTCCATATTGCAAGCACGGCAGAATAAGACACATTTATTTCGAATTTTTCTAGGATGCAGCTAAAGTGATGTGCTGGTTTGATGGCTCAGACTTCCGAGAGGATCTCACTGACGTCATAGAACAGCAGGAGGTCCGGATAAGGACCTCAGAGTTCTACGGCCGGAGACAACCCATCCAGAGGCACGATTCAGACACTTTCCAACCCATGTTGACTAGGAGTAGCGGACTGGATTCCAACTCTGATAGGAAAGCTGAGCCGTCGGCGTGTAAGGAACTTTGTGAGTATTTATTTATATTTTCTATATAATCTCACGCATGATTCCCGTAGGGGTAGGCAGATACGATGGACTTCCATCTGATGTGATCCTGGAACACAATCTTTGCCTCCTCCATATTCATCTCTTCATTCAAGCTCGTCGGTTTGTAGTAGACCGCACTTGGCCCTTTTTCAAGACATCGCCAATTTGGTCGACGTACGTTCTCCTCGGTCTACCTCTGCCGACTCTTCCGAAAAACATTGTACCTACTATTTTATTAAGGGAATATTTTAACTGCATAATAGGATTGGACCCCATCTGCAGTGTTATTCTCTAAACAGCGGTGATCTCGATGCTAAGGCCTAATTACATATTCGTATCTGTAATTCGATTCGACGCTGCCACAGAATTGAGATTATCGCTGTTAGCTTTAGAACCCTACCTCACCTGGTCGCTTAGAGAATAACACTGCCCGATATCGTATTTTTCAATTTATCTCTGTCATTAATCAATTTTTGTCTGTTTTGTTTGTCCTCCTCTCCTCAGACCCTCAATTCAGTGGGATGACCGCGACTTCCAATCGTTATCGATTTCAATTTGACACATACATTGCTGCTATATTTTTGCTAGTTTTAACAAACGACAACGAAACGCAGCAATGTATATCGTTCAAGTGTCAAAATGAAAACGATAACCATAACGATTGAAGTCGCGGTCACCCGACTTTTTAGTTTAGATGTCAACCATATTCGAAGTGTCTGACTTTATGGTCTTATGATTGATTTGTTCAATAATTTTAATATCCTCTTGTGGTGATTCTATCAGCTTATCTTACCCGATGTAGCAATCAATGACACTTGCATTTATGTTTAGGATTAGACTTGGAGGCTAATACACGAATCTATTTCCTGAACTCAGTCCGTCATCGTCGCTCCCGGCGGGCTCTATTCTCGTGCTGCGTAGTGCTGACTGCAGCGGCTGGCAGCGGCGCTGGTGCAGTCAACAGCTTCGCTGCAGCTGTGTTGAGACACTCGGCACATGCCGTACCACGCCTCAACATCACAGCTTATAACTTTACTGTCTATAATGGGTAAGGAACATATTCATTTCCGGACAGCGACGGTTCAGCGGCAAATAGCGGCGCTGGCGCAGCCAACCGCCGTGGTGACGCTGTACCGCGCCTGAATGTCACAGCTTAGAAATTCACTGTCTGTAATGGGCGAGAAACATATTTAATTCCGGATACCAATAGCTTAGTGACTGGCAGCGGCGTTGGCGAAGTCAACACCCGCCTTTTTCCAACTAGATATACCACCAATAATATTTGGTGAATTTGGCCTGGCCACGTAGTAGAACCGATAACCGCTAGGGTAGACGAGTTCTCGAATGGAGGCCATGAATAGGTAAACATAGGAACGCCTCTAGAATGGATGCCACGAATGTGTAAACATAGAAGTGACAGCAACCGGGACCAACTGCTTAACGTGCTTTCCGAGGCCCGGAGGCGCTCAGATGAAAAAGTCACTAACGGCACCGATCCAGGTACTGACCTCGCCCAACGTTGCTTAACTTCTACGATCGTTTTCAACGTGTATTCACAACTAGACTACGAGCCTCCCAGGAACTGGATTCAAAAAGCTGACAATCGTGTCAAGTGGCGCACTTTGGGAGAAGCCTCCAGCACAGTGGACGGGATGATACGGGCTGATGATGATGTAAAGTAGTATTTTTGTTGTTTCCAGGAGTACTCCCCGGGCGTTGTTCGAGACATCTGAAGCAGGTTCCATGCTGTGCGGTACTGCTCTGGTGCTGGGAGCTGTCGTAGCGATGGTCACTGTAGATAGATTTGGAAGAAAGGTATCATCAACATCATCAGCATCAGCCTATTTAGGGCCAACTGTTGGGGCACAGGTTTTCTCTAACATCGAGGGAGGCGGCCATGATCCACCACGCGGGCCCAGTGATGATTGATTATCAATGTCGCTCAGTTTTCAGCGTATTACCCAATTTTTGAAAAAGGATGCCCATGTTTTGATATTGTCTTGCATATGCGCTATGCGAAACGAAAAAATAAATAATTTTAAAAAACATGAATTCTAACTGCAATGTTAGACATGAATTTGAGTAATTGCACAATTACTGGATAGACGTCGCTACCGTCCCTCAGACGAGAATATGGAGACAAACTTCACGATCTGGGTACGAAATCACGGTGGCTCTGTTGGAATAGAACGTGCCACGGAATGGCGAGGTCCCGGGTTTGAATCACGGTTGTGATGAATTTTTTTCTCCATTTATCATTTAAGGATGCCCATAGCTTTACATGTAGTTTCTTTCCAGATGTTGCTGCTATGGTCTTGCTCTGGAATCGCCTGCTGCCTCGCCATTCTAGGAGTTTTCTGCGACCCCCGTATACGTATGCACTCCTGGTACACCCACCACCTGTGGCCTTACAAGAAACCATTTAGTTTTAGAGAGAAATCACCAGAAAACCTGATCAGCAATTTATCATTAAACGATAGTTATGTACTATTGAAGAATTTCACAAGTGATGATTTAGAAAATTATGGTGGTAATGATTTGAGAAATCCATGGCAAAGAATAAGTGTGGAGGAAGTGAATTTGACGGAAAATCATGTTGTTTGGTCGAAAAATGAGAATAGAACTCAGAATGAGGATGCAATATGGCCACCAATAATATTGCTATCGATGGCGCAGTTTTTGTATAACATAGGATTGGGGTCTGTGCCTTACGTGCTGATTTCAGAATTATTTTCTATCAATGTAAGTACTATTTGATTTATTCATATCATGTTTACTACCTTAAACTAGGTTTCTGTCAATCAAAGACGTGATTTAAAACGTGATTTAAAACAAACATAAAAGTGATTAGGCAGGTTTTTTTTACAGGGTTTAAGTAAATAAGTAAGTGTGAGTGAAGTTAAAATCATTGGCAATATTTTTTTCGAAATTCATGGACAGATTCGAACGCAAACTTTGCATGAGTTCTTTGCTTGTCAAAGGTTTATAGAATTTGACGTTTGTAAGAGCGAGCTCAAGCTATAAGCTTGTGGTCAAAACTGACTGTGAATCGGCCTTATTTTTAGTCTAACTCAAAGAAAAGTACTTACTTAGGTAGGTACAATCGAAGACATCAGAGATAAGTATACAGGGGGCCTCAATAAGGTTGAGATTTTCTCAAAAACTACTGGACCGAATTTAATAATTCTTTTACAGTTACATAGCTTTCACTTTTATCTATCAAACAGTGAAAGAATTCTTGCAATAGGTCAAGTAGTTTTTGAGAAAATCTCCTAAAATCTTCAAAAACCTGTACGGTTTAAATTTTTGGCAGTCGGGTTTTTGTTTTTAAGTTAATTATGTTTATTCTAACTAGCGTTATCGAGAGTAAAAGCCACTTGGCTAAGGGGGCAGATATCCCGTAATGCTAATTTACTATAATTACCTATTAATTTCTAAAATGACATTTTCACGTTACCAGGTTCGCAGCCTCGCATCAAGCTTAGTAATCTCCTGGATGTGGCTCAGCAACTTCCTGCTTCTCCGCTACTACGGCACTATAGCTATCTCGCTCGGTCTCCACGGCACCTACTATATCTGCAGCTCTGTCACACTTCTGGGCTCCTTGTACACTTACTTCGTAATACCGGAAACTAAAGGGAAGTCCGAAGCGCAGATTGAAGAGGCTTTAGATAGATCTTTTTGTATCAAAAGGAGGAGAAAAAGTAATAGCACTCGATGACAGTCGTTTTCTGAGAAGACCGTGTTTTCTTTGTTATAAAATAAAATAATAGTTACTATCACAGAAATGGGTGAAAAAATTAAATATTCAATATTCTCATTAAGGGTTGACATGAGCCAACTAGCGCCAAATCTTGAAAAAATAATATGTTCCAAATTAATCATTTTTTATTAAAGCTATGTACGGTGGAACACAGAGAAAGGTGTACAGGAGAGTTTTTAAGGTTGAGATTTTCTCAAAAACTACTTGACCTATTGCAAAAATTCTTTCACTGTTTGATAGATAAAAGTGAAACCTATGTAACTGTAAAAGAATTATGAAATTCGGTCCTGTAGTTTTTGAGAAAATCTCCACCTTATTGAGGGCCCCTGTATACTTATCTCTGTCGTCGACTGTACATAATGTTTATTACGATAAATACTATTTTTTAAATGCTTATTTATAACGTGATTCAATGTCGGTAAGTTGTAGTTCGCATAATTGCGAAAAACGGCCGTTTTGGGCACATTTGAAAACTACAACTTTGCTTGTCGCAATTATGTAGTATTTATCTATTTTTAATAAAATTGATTATATTGGAAGATATTATTTTTTTAAGATTGGCGGCGCTAGTTGGCTCATGGAAGGCCTTAAATTATTGTAATATAACTTTTATAGACACAGTTTTATGTGTTGGTTAATTGTTTAGTTCTAATAGGTGTTAATTGTTATTTAGTATTTTTCAAAATACTCTTTATCAACTCATTGTCACGGACGGACAAGGTCGCAGGTTCAAGTCCTGCCCACGGCAAGAAATGACAATGCCAGATTCTGCCCCACCATCAACCGCATGATGAACAAGATAACGAATAAATGTAAAAATATCTCCGTTTTTTATTAAAATTATTGGTTTAAAATAAAGTTTTGTACAACATGCGAGTCGAAAAAACAGTTTAATTAAGAATTCAGAAAATAGTAAAAAATCGAAGCTGATTATTCCGCTCATTGTCTTTGTTATCATTATCTACTACTCTCGCAACTCCTACTGATTATGATTATACAATATGAAACCTGTAATATGTCCCTAACAAAATGATATATGAGCTTCAATGATCACGTAGGTGACCAAAGGTGGGGCAAAGCTCCATTGAAATGTGGCAATGTCATTTTTCATCATGTTCTAATTTGTTCACCGAGCATGGATAATGCGTACAATTTCTGAGTAAAAATATGAGCGCATCATCGTTAAATCATGTTTCTAACCGAATGTTAGACATGGTTGTCGGAATACTACTACTATTGTCCGATAGATGGAATTGCGTAACATACCCTTTAAGTATGTATAAAGCGATGAAGATTTTCGGTGGGCGTGGCGTGGCCTGTGGTGGCTCAGTTGGTAAGAGCGTGTCACGGAACGACAAGGTCGCAGGTTCAAGTCTACGGCTAGAAACTTTTCATCATATTCTACTCTTTATCATAATAGAAAATAAACTCAAATAGCTGGAATTGTGGAAGAGTTACTATGGGAATTGGTTAATATATCTCTTATAAAAGATAATAGTGAACTAATGTGAATTAAAATATATTACATAGGTACAGACCATAAACTAAAGACCAGAAACGGGAAAAAATGATGTTATGGGCAAATGTCGAATACTTTTGCTCTGGTAGAGAAACTCTATTTTTATCTCTTTATCTATAGGTACATTTGCCTAAGTTAATTTTGGTTTAAATCCATTGATCTCCCATAAACAACTAGATACACAGTCTGCCTTCTAAAAATGTCCGAGCGCAAAGAAGGTCCAAACGGATGAATAGACTCTCATTTGCTTTATTGGACATTATTTGGACATTAACAGTTTCATCATCATCATCAGTCTATTTATATTGCCCCACTGCTCGGGCACAGACCTTCCCTTACATCGAGGGAGCTCGGGCCATAACCCACCACGCGGGCCCAGTGCGGGTTGGCGGATTTCACATGCTGTAGATTTTTTTTCTTCTACGACATGCAGGTTTCATCACGATGTTTTCCTTCACCGTTTTGAGAGCACTCGGTAAATGTACGTAAGTTTTTCCGTCGAAAAAACCGAGGATAACTCATTGGTACATGGCTGCCCTGGCTGGGAATCGAACCTGGGACCTCCATATTGCAAGTCCATTGACCCAACCACTGAGCCACCGAGGTCTACACAGTATTAACAGTTTATTTGGACGTATTTTAAATTGTTTTAGTAAGACCTTTGTGTATCTAGTTGTTTATAGGAGATCAATGTTTGAATCACATGAATCTCTTTAATATTTCCCTCTTGTTGAAAATACTTTATAAATTATAGATAGGTAGTTAAAAATAATAATGGGCATGAATTATTTGCCAATTGTATAAAACTCAATAAAAATGTGTTCCGTAAAAGTACGTTAATTATTTTATTTGCAAATAAACTTATGTAGGATAAGTATATTTTAGATAATAACCAAGGCGCGTATAATTCATAAACGCGATTTAAAGTTACGCCACCGTTTAGGCCCCCTGTCCCTTTCTATCTTAACCTTTTTGAACAAAGTGTGAAAGGGATAGCAACACGATTAAAGGAAAGTGAGCATTAGATTATATTTTGTGGAAATTATATACAGGGTGTAACGTAAAGGGTATATGAAGCCGAAGGGAGGGTTTTGTTCTACGACTTTTCGAATAAAAAATAAAAATAAATCACTATCACTTCATGGGGTTTGCTGGAAGAAATCTCTCATAGAGATAAGTTACGCCCTTTGTGCATGTCTTTTCTTTTTATTTTGTTACATTAATGTATCAGTGTGTACAATAAAGAGTTATAAATTAATGTCTCATACAAATCGAAATGTATGAAATGTATGAAAAGTAAAAAAAAAATTCGCGAAAATCGAAAAGGTGTTCAGTTACCAATACTGAACACCCTCCCTTCGGTTTCATATACCCTTTACGTTACACCCTGTATATAAACGTAGGTACCTATATGATTACGTAAACGTAATTCGCACAAAGCCAGTGATTTGTTGTACATAATAGATGTAGTAAGTATATTATTTATTATTTAATAAAGAATATATATAACTAAAGAATAAAAATAGAAGGTCAGCCAAATTACTAATATAATATATAAAATTATAAATAATTGAATGTGTTATGTTTTGTATGGATTAAAAGGCTTTCAATGTCAAATGTTTTTTTCCTCAATGAGGGGTTTGCAAAGTGACAGTTCCAAGGAAAAAAAAACAAGCTTTTAAAGTTGATAATAGATGGCGTTGCACCGAAGTGCGATATCATGGTAAAAAAAACAGCACCATGAAAAAAAATTCAATGTCAGCTGAATAATTTATTTTTATTGGTTTGTTTGTGTAATTTAAACAATACAGTACAAATTAATACTAGATATGAAATACGAAAAGCCCAAGTTACAAGCAATAACAACGCATTTAATATTGACATCAGACCAGTCAGTGCCATCTACCGGGGCTAGCGGTACTTTCTTTCTTTTTTGAATGTAACCTTGAAAACCGCTTATTTAATCGACGTCTTTCAAGCAGCAATAAATAAAACATTTAGCCAGTTATCAAATGGTTTATTGAAACCAGAACAAATACATAAATCCCTAAAGATATATCACATTTTGTATATAAAATGATACCTGTATAATTTAAAATTAACCATGATAAATGCTTCATAATGTATACTAAAACCTCAAACTGCCTAGCGCATATAAAAAGTAAGGATATTGAGTATTGACTAAAAATCATTACTTAAATCAACATGCCGAAAATACATCTGAAATTAGTTTTTCGATATATTAACGCCAGCGATATTATTATTATTGATCATTAGATCAAAGTCGTGGTTCAATCCTTTTTGGCAAAATGAATTTAATATTTGGTTTAGATGGAATTAATACAATGCATCATGCCTAGCTCCTGTATGGGTCTAGTTCATGACATCGAAAGTCACTACATCGACGGTCGCTGTATCGAAAACGTTACATCGACGGGTTACTGCATCGACAGTACACTATATCGATGGTACGCTGCATCGACAGTACACCATATCAACGGGTCACTGCATCGACAGTACACTATATCGACGGGGCACTGCATCGACAGTACACTATATCAACGGGTCACTGCATCGACAGTACACTATATTGATGGTACGCTGCATCGACAGTACACCATATCAACGGGTCACTGCATCGACAGTACACTATATCGATGGTACGCTGCATCGCCAGTACACCATATCGACGGGTCACTGCATCGACAGTACACTATATCGATGGTACGCTGCATCAACAGTACACCATATCAACGGGTCACTGCATCGACAGTACGCCATATCAACGGGTCACTGCATCGACACGACACCATATCGATGGTACATAATATCGACGGTACGCTGTACAGCCCGACCCAAGCCAGCCCCAAGTTAACAAGGGTTATAGAGAGATTGACACAGACGATGAACTTCCATTTTCTGCGATCCTGGTCGCTTCGTGTATATAATTCTTATATGTTCTATTTCCGTACATCAAACCAGCAAACCTGTCATCTGATATTCACCTTAAAAAGGTAACAATAGTTGGAACTATAGTCTTCAAACCCAAATCATAGCCGAATATTTCCCTGGACAATATCATCATACAATTTCTGGGTTAAAGACACGAATTCCTCAGACTTCTGATCAAAGAAATACATGGCATCATTGTGATGATTAGGATTGTAACCTTGTTCTAATAACTCTTTCTTCATTAACTTGAAGGTGGCTGTCAGAGGTGGTTCTGGGAGGATTCTGATGAACAATGGTCTGGCGTATATTGGTAGAGATGCTTTTAATCCTTTGGCTAAGAGCTGGAGATCTAGTTTCTTTTCTGGGTCTGCGATTGCTGCCATCCCTGCTTTGCCTTCAACGTTCGGTATCTATGGAGTTAAGATAATTAATTTAAGACACAGAAAATCCGACTGCTAAAAAGCTGCTTTGATTAAATTTTTATAGAAGCTTCTACAAGCAAGACGAGGTGGACCACGGGCAATAAGCTAATCTAACGACGCCTCATATGTTAAAATCTATTAAGCCGCGGAAAACCTCAAGCGGCGCAAATATGCGGCTCTCAGCGAGAGCTACATATTTGTGCCGTTTGGTGTAGAGACCATGGGGCCATGGGGACCAGAGGCGCGGCGACTGTTCAAGGAACTGTCGTCGCGCCTCATTGACTCGTCGGGTGACCAAAGGGCTGGCGCTTACCTCGGCCAGCGTATATCGCTGGCTATACAACGAGGTAACGTCGCCAGCCTTTTGGGCACTCTCCCACAGGGTAGCGAATTGGCGTCCATTTTTTATTTATAAGTATTTTTTTATATTAAATCTTGTACCGTATATCGATCTCAAGGATTAAAGAATTGCAGAATTCTAAAAAAAAAAAGTATTAAGCCGTTTAGGCTGCAGCACGTACCAAAGAATTAGACATATATACACTCGAAAAACATAGCCCTCCTGCTTGGGCAGTTGAGTTAAAATGATGAAGATGAGATTGCTGTTTGAGTGTATCTAGGTAGGAAAATCTTTGCTAAGATTCCAATTATCTATGTTTTTGTAATTGACGTATAAAAACACCCATAGGTATGTCAATGGATTCACGGTAGTTTGCATCCTACATCTAAGCGACATGACGGCGATAGATTCCACAAAGTACCTAATTATAAAACTCAAATTCATTTCCGAAAATTTAGGCTGTGGCGTAATTATCTAACGTATGATGTGTCGACACTCGATAGCCTATTGTATGTAAAACAAGCAGAAATTATTTCAAAAAACAAAAACCCTACTGCAAAAAAACTATCCCCTTTTATTTTTTTATACCCAACACCAAAAATTACACCAAAATCCATCAAGCCGTTTAGGCTACAGGATGGCATGTTCCGAGGTGTCTATAAACAACTAGATACACAGTATGCCTTCTAAAAATGTCCGAGCGCAAAGAAGGTCCAAATGGATGAATGGTTATTTGCTTTATTGGACATTATTTGGACGTTAACAATGGACCCGTTTTTTAAGACCTTTGTGTATCTAGTTGTTTATAGGAGATCAATGGTTTGACAAAGTTTATTTCAATCAGCTTGATCCTATTGAATCTTTAATTATAGATAAATTAACTTATTGATAAACAAACGTACCGGCACTCCATAAACAATGGTGTCTTTCAGCCCGATGAGGGTGCTGATAACGCCTTCTACTTCTGCTGTTGACACATTCTCGCCTCGCCATCTGCAAATGACATTGACAGATTTCAATAGAGGATTGCCCACCTACAAAACTACGTGAACATTGAAGCTGTACCATTTTGTTGGTGACTGATTACATATTTCATATTGCATAATCATACTCAGTAGGAACTTATTATTATTAATTTTATTAATGGACTCGACAGTTCGTCATTTGCCAATGTCATGTTACAGAAAATTCAATATATAATTATAATAGTCTTCTATCATCCTCCAGAGGAGTCGCAGTAGCGTCTTCACCCTGGGTAGCCGCGTCTTCATGTCTTCATCCAGAGGAGATGCCGTAGCGTTATCACTCTGGACGAAGCAGCTCGACAGTCACGTTCACCATACGGTTCTCTTGAAAATGGCGGGAAACGACGGTTGCGAAATTATTTGATAATTTTCCTTTTAATGTCTACAGGGACTATTTTGTGTTTAATATCACGTTAAATTAATCAGAAAATGTTCGCGATTGACAGTACGGTGAAGTTATTGGATTATTTGAGCAAGATCTGAAGTTTCAAGCTTTTACCAAGAGTTCCCGCTACAAGCTCGGAAGTGAACGTGACTGTCGAGCTGCTTCGTCCAGACTTCCAGAGTGATGACGCTACGGCGACTCCTCTGGATGAAGACATGAAGACGCGGCTACCCAGGGTGAAGACGCTACTGCGACTCCCCGGAGGAAGATAGAAGACTATTGAATATATTGAATTTTCTGTAACATGACATTGGCAAATGACGAACAGACGAGTCCATTAATAAAATAAATAAAATAACTTTATAAGTGTAGGTGACTTGGACTGGTGATTTTGGATGGGGGTCACCCATCGCTTACCATAACCATCTTAGGTACTAAAAACTATTAAAAAACAAAAACAAAAACTGCAGGCAAGGGGGCGCAAAAGTATACATACTTACATACTCTAGAAAAACGTAACCCTCCTTCAGCAGTCGTGTAAAAAAGGTTCAGAAACCATAAATTTAAACAAATCAATTTTTTAAAGTACCAGGCTTCCATAACCCCAAAGAGCTCACCTAAAAGTATCACCGGTGCGATCCTTGAAGTAGAAATACCCAAAGTGATCCATCACAAGGATATCCCCTGTATTGAAATAGCAGTCTCCTTCAGACTTGACATTTCTGACCATTTTCTTCTCTGAGGCAGTCTTGTCAGCGTAGCCGGAGAATGTGAGAATTGCTTTGCTGGCATCGATTTTACCAAGGAGTAGACCTGAAAGTTGCATTTGTTTATGTAAGCCTGGTAGGAAGAATCACGAAAACCTCAGGGGATGCCAGATGTAAGCTGATGAATGGGTCTAAGATCGAATTCTCTGTAGATTCTAGCTGTATTTAGTTTGTTTTATCTTAAACCTGTTATATTAATGATTGAGGATAGCTGATATTACAAGAAAACCTTTATTTATTTTTCTAAATGGAGATTTATTCAGATTATAGGCAAACACTACAGACAGTTTGTTATGGAGCAAAATGGCGGAAGATAGGCCTGAGCCTAGTATCGATAACGTTCCTTTTGTATCGATAACTATTATCGATTATGTAACAAAACCCCATAGTAACTTTAACTTTTGGGATAAACAATCCGTGGTAAATTGTACAGCCCTGTGCTACTCCTCAAATTTGTGATGCCGTCAGTTTATTATTAAGATAATTACCTGGTTCAAGGGGTCCACAGGCTATGCACCTGCCTTTGCTATTTCGATATATTTCACCGGTTATCTGATCGCATCTGAAATTGTCACAAAAATTTATTCATTGCAGCTGTTTATCATAAACTTTAAGGCCATCCATGAGCCAACTAGCGCCGCCATTCTTAATAAAATAATATCTTACAAATGATTAATTTTTAATAAAAAAAAGCAAACAAATTCTTTATTAAGATAAACACTATTTTTAATATACAATACATGGCATAATTGCGACAAGCAAAGTTGTAGTTCTCAAATGTGCCAAAAACGGCCGTTTCTCGCAATTATGCGAACTACAACTTACCGACATTGAATCATGTTATAAATAAGCATTTAAAAAATAGTATTTATCGTAATAAACATTATGTACATAGCTTTTTTAATAAAATTGATTAAATTGGAAGATATTATTTTTCAAAGATTGGCGGCGCTAGTTGGCTCATGCAAGGCCCTTAATGAATTGTCACAATGGTGTATTATATTTATAAAATATCTTGCAGAAGAAGACATGTGTGGTCTGCTATATTTATGCGTCAGTAAAGCTTATTTTAGGTAATTGATCCGTAAGAAAGAGATACAAATATTGCAACTTACTTGACTAGAGTGAGAGGGTAGACGGACGCCACCAGTCTACTTAAGAAACCGATGGCACCGACTTTGGAATCCAAGTTTACTGCAAAGTTAAAGTATTTTTTGTTATTATCTTACTTCTTCGGGCCGTAGTATAGTAGTAAAGGGCATTTATCCGCTAGCCAATCCTTTACGATTATCACAAATATCTGGGACATTTAATAGCTGACCTAGGTCCTTACTACTAAGGCGACATACGTATGGCCTATCATGATACTTACTGAGATTACTATTCCCCTCAGTAGCTCCGTAGAATTCCACAACTTTCTCCACACCGAATCTCTCCACGAACTCCTTCCAGATCTGCGGCCTTAGTCCGTTGCCGAGTATCGTGGTCACCCTGTGAGCCTGATCGTTTGGACCAGGCGGCACCGACAGGAGGTACCGGCACATCTCGCCTATGTATTGAGCAGTCTGCGGAAATTACTCTCATAAGTCATGATGACCTGGTACTGGTAAGTCGATACTTGAATATAAAATAGCTGTTTCATGATTGATTGATACAGAAGAACCACTATTTGTCAGGGTTGGAGATATAATTATAATGGATACTAATCGTTTTATACTTTGGAGTAAGTACTCTAATTGAACTGGTCAATCAACCTCTAGTGTGGGTCATGCAGTTTTGTCAATAGTCCCAATTTAAAAGGAAGGCATACTTTAAATCATCACACCAGGTATTCTTCACCCACTGCCAGTCATTGCATCTTCGTTGTTGTCCCATTTTGCTGAGCTAGTCTTATCTACAGTCTACAAGATATCCTTACCATGTCATCTCAGCATTCGACTGACTTTCTGCATACTGACTGTCGACAAGACCTGGGCTGTCATTCCGGTCATATCCTTCATAACGTCTAGCCAACTCCCTTCCGTCCATCATCATTAGAATCCTCTTATGGGTGATAATTTCTGGTGGTAGGCTTCGGCTACCATCCAGACAAAGACACACTGCCAAGCGACTTGTGAAGAAGCCACCGGGAGAACGGGTCTGGGCAGTTTGTCCGACTGCCGTTCTCCTGGCACTAAGTTCAGGGGCGCCGGCGTTTAGAAAACCTCATGGGTGTCCCTTACATCAAATGAGCATGTCATTTGATGTAAGGGACATCAAAACAAAAAATTGATGCCATTCAAGAAGAGGTTTGAGGTTTCGTTATGCTCTCATCGGCATCGCGCATCGAAAAATGAACATTTTGATACCGGATACCGGCATCAGTAACTGGCATCCGTTGCCCGCATCGTTAATGAACAAACGCCCATCCCTAAAAGGCGATTACTGATCTGTTTCTTGATGTCTATTCTCAGGGGTGCTCGGCACCCACTGTTTATTTCTCATTCCCACGGAGTCGGCGCCCCTGATAAGTCCACGTCTCCATCTTCTGTCTCATCGTCGCTTACCATCAGGTGAGATTAAGGCTAAAAGTTGGCTTAGTCATTCGTTTAAAAAGGGTATTTCTAAATAATAATACCTACCGTGCACCCATGCTTAGCCGCATCGCTCCAATAGTTAGACGCTGAGAACCGTTTCCTCAGCACCACAGTGCATCCCATGACAATGGCCTGTCCCGCGCCTAGCACGCCGCCCGCTGTGTGGTGGAGTGGCAGTGGATCGTATATTACGTCTGCAGGGGTAAGCCGCGCGGATGTATGCGCTCCTAGTGGGATGAGAAGGTATCTGGAAGAAGAAGATGTTTCAAATTTCAGGAATGGCGGAGAAGCCTAAACTCAAGATTGTCATTAAAGGCTCGTTGTATTAAACCTAGCCGCAGACCACTTACTCAATAGACATGAACTGAAATGAGCGCATAGAGACGAAGGGGATAGAGGTGCCGTTTTAAAGAGATGCGTCCATGTCGATAATATTTCTAGGTTACACGTGTTTCGAAGCAATTTTGCGCTCATGTGCGGGCAGACACGGGCTGTTACACGTCTATGGGGGAAGTGGTCTGTGGTTCTAGCCATAAAGGAATTCTTTGAAATAGATCATTATGATTCCATTACGAGCAAATAATCTTATGCTAAACGTCACTCATGCATGCATGACGAATGGTACACTTTATCGCTGCTCTTTCTTTTTACTATAAATCTTACTTCTTGCTCTTGACTATCCCAAATATTCGCTAAAGATACCCAAACAAAATCTGAGGCTATCCCAATCACCTATTTAATTTCCACCGAAGGAATTCTTGACTCTACCTACACGTATCAACAAATATTCTACCATTTGAATTTCAAACTCATAATTTGTGTGTCCACTTGCTCTACCTGCTCCAGATCTCGCTTCCCTCTCACATCGGTCTCAACATCAGTCTGTATCAGTCCACTGTTGGAGATATGCCTCTTCTCGACCTTTTGCATCAATTTTGCACTAGTTTGCTGCTATAGAACTCTACCATAGAGGATTTTTTATGTGGTTTAGTGACCAAACCTATTTGTCAAAGTTATTCAGGCAACCCGTAGGCCTTTGACGTGGCATAACGATTGCTGTCAAGCGACAACAACCGGGACCAACTGCTTGACGTGTTTTCCGAGGCACGGAGGGGCTCAGATGAAAGTGTCACTAGCGGTCACCCTCCAGGTTCTGACCTTGCCCAACGTTGCTTAACTTGTACGATCGCTCGGAACTGGTCTACGAGCCCCTTTTCCTAGAGTTAAGTATACTGTAATCTTATTTCATGTCTTACATTGTAATCAATTCTGTGTGAATTCAAGATACTAAGATCTTCTTCGATCCCATCATCTATTTAGCTTGTGGTTTTATCGAACAATTTACCTAACTAGTTAGGAGTATGAGTGAATGCAGAGTAGACCAGTGAGCACATACTGCGTGACAGGACCTAATGTGAGTGGCGGTGACTCCCCGACAAGTGAGATCGATTAACGAATCCAGCTACAGCCATCGAACGCGCGCATAGAGGGCGTGGATCCGTAGTTCACGAAGAAACGTCACCGGCGACGCGGGCGTGGCGCGCTCACCTTGGGAAAGACTGTCGAAATCGGTCGAAACTGTCGGTCTAATTGCCGACTTCAACAATATAAGTAAGTGATATCCGTTTATATATAATAACTCACCTAACATTAGTAATGATAGCAGCTTTAGGGAAACCAGTAGTTCCACTTGTATAAATGTACAATATCGTGTCCCGTGGTTTAGCTGGGACAGGCACGAAGGTTTCTGAAGTCATTTCCTTCAGCTCTATGGCCAAAGGAACCGTGTCTTGGAGAATAGGTGCTGATGAGCGGTCAGGAGAGTTGTATTGAAATAGCGGCATGTCCCGGATCTCTGGCTGAATCTCTTTGATGGCTGAAAGAAAAAGCATAACACTATTAACATAACAAATATACAAAGATGGAGCAGTGTTGACAATCCAACGAGACTGAAACACAGAAAAATGGACTCTAATAAAACAGTCATCATCAGTATATTTATATTGCCCCACTGCTCGGGCACAGACCTTCCGATACATCGAGGGAGCTGGGGCCATGATACACCACGCGGGCCCAGTAGGCGGATTTCACATGCCTTAGATTTTTCTTCTTCTACGGCATGCAGGTTTCATCACGATGTTTTCCTTCACCGTTTTTTGAAAGCTCTCGGTAAATGTACGTAAGTTTTTCATTCGAAAAAACCGAGGATAACTAACTCATTGGTACATGGCTGCCCTGGCTGGGAATTGAACCTGGGACCTCTGTATTAGTCCATCGACCCAACCACTGCGCCACCGAGCTCTCTAATAAAACAGTAGACATAATACAGAGTATTTCAGACAAATTAAGGCATTCTTCAAACCAATTTGAAGACCAAGCAATATTTTAAAGAATAGCAACGCACCTTCAGTCTGGCCAGAGGCACGCAAAAACACTTGTCACTGGTTACTCGCAAAACTTTTTATTTAACAAAATGGGCCTGTCCGACACCACTGCATGTAGATTCTGCTGCGAAGCCGAGGAACCCCCCATGCATATCCTCTGTGAGTGTGGAGCACTCATTCACAGCAGAAGCCGAGCCTTAGGTGGACACCTAATGCCACCCAAGGATATTAAAACTCTCTCGTGTGCATCATACGATTCCTGAAGGACCTTGGCCTTGGGAGCGAGATATAAGAACTCGGTGCGCGGCCACAATAGACCTTTAAGGTCGCAGTGACCCTTGGGCTTGTACCAACACCCTGATATCAAATAATAATAATAGCAACGCACCTTCAGCCATTTCATCTCCAAATATGACGGCTTTGCATCCAACTATCTTCAGGCAATGTATTAGTTGTGATCCTCTAAGATTCGTATTGACCAGGGCTGTCGTAACTCTGAGTTTGGCCAATCCAAGCCACATGAACACATATTCTGGCTGGGTTTCCATGAAGAGAGCTATCACTTCTCCACTCTTGAATCCTTGACGTTTGTAATACCATGCCAGTCTATTGCATAACTCGTTACCCTGAGAAATTAATGAGAATTTAAAGAATCTTGAAACACAGAAGATCATTACCATAATCTCTTCTGTCCCACATAGGTACCATTTACCCAATAGACATGAAATCGGTACCGAAAAAGTCTGTCAGCGATGAGCGCATAGAGACGAAGCGGGGGACATGGATACCGTATTAAAGAGATGCGTCCATGTCGATAATATCTCTAGGTTACACGTGGCGCGAAGCAATTTTACGCTCATGTGCGGGCAGACACGGGCGCCCTTCTGTTACAGGTCTATGGGGTAAGTGGTCTTTTTTTCCCCTCTCCCACTGTAACTCCTGTTTGATAAGGATCACCAGTGGCGTACTATTGGACCGTCACAGTGACGGGTTTAAGCGACACAATGGGGCTGAAATGCCGTACGTTACATAGTCACGCCTCGGCTATTTAAAGAAAAGAAAGAAGAATAGAGTATGAAGAAGTTGTTGCTCGCTGCTGTGAGCTATGAGCCGGAGCAGAAGGCTACCTTCTATAATAGTGCCAATAATAGCTATGGCAGAAGCGCTTAAATGCTCTGAAGTTCACGCTCCCTTTCACAGAATGGTTCGTAGTTACAACACCCTCAATAGCAAAACCGATCTTGACATTAATCATGACTCTCTTTTCAACTTTAAGTCAAAGATACAGTCCTCTTCTCAATAACTTATTTAAAATAGACTTACTGTTATTTTCTAAATTGTACTATATATTAAAGTGAATGATGTGTTCACCTATAATTGGGTTGCATGTTAGAACATAATTTATATCGTTTCCATATGTACGCTTACATGTAATCTGTTGGTGTTCAAATAAATAAAATAAAAAGTTGGACAGGGTCGCAACGAGGTACGTGGGGTGTGACTCATCCCCTCCTAGCTACACACGTACATTCGAAAACCGCCCCCTTGCCCAATCTCTCTTATTAACTGATCTGAGGGTGTCACGGTAAATACCTGGCCGAAAGTCAAAGTTCTGTCGTCCATGACGAAAGCTTTCTTATTCGGCTGCATCTTGGCGAGTTCTTCAAATCTGGTCACTGCTGTATATCCATTACGCTCCCACATCCATATTTGGTACATTGTCCTTGTTATTACACGAGCACCTCTGCGGAAGTAGGAAAATATTTCGTTATGGAGATTCATTGATAACTTAGAATACCTACTTTTGAGTAAATACCAGTAGTTAGGGAGAAGTTTTTTACGCCCTACATAAGCCACAGAAGAGACGGCGTGATGACATCCGAAGAGCAACCGGTTCGAAGTGGTTACAAGTGGCGCAAAATAGACGATAATGGAATTTAAAGGAGGCCTACACCAGACTGGTAGAGAATGGCCAAGAAGAAGAGGGAGAAGTTAGGAGAATCTAGTTTCTTAATTACTGCTAGAAGAACGAAGAAGAAGAGACAATGAGACTTCTTCGTACAGAGCTGCTGCCGCTTCTATGCTTACCACCTTACATATTTATGTAGTTGGTTTATCTATTGAGATTATATTCCATAAAAATAAACCTAATCATTATTGGTCTCTATTAATTTGCTAACGTTTTGTCTTTCAACTTCTTTCATACTTAGTATCTTCATGGAAAAGAGCTCGGTGTCTCAGTGGTTGGGTCAATGGACTTGTGATACGGAGGTCCCCGGGTTCGATTTCCAGCCAGGGCAGCCATGTAAGGTGGAACACAGAGAAAGGTGTACAAGAGAGTTTTTAAGGTTGAGATTTTCTCAAAAACTACTTGACCTATTGCAAAAATTCTTTCACTGTTTGATACATAAAAGTTAAAACTATGTGACTGTAAAAGATTCTTAAATTCGGTCCAGTAGTTTTTGAGAAAATCTCAACCTTATTGATACCTGTATACTTATCTCTGTCTTCGACTGTACCAATGAGTTATCTAATGCATGTGAAATCCGCTAATCCGCACTGGGCCCGCGTAGTGGATCATGGCCCCAGCTCCCTCGATAAGGGAAGGTCTGTGCCCGAGCAGTGGGGCAATATAAATAGACAGACGATGATGATGACCTTCATGAATTAGACTAAATATGCGATTCTTCAATTCTAAAGATTTATAAGTGCTTGGAAAACTCCAAATTGGCCCACGTCTTTCTTGAATTACATTTTATAAGTACCATCTCCCCCTCACAAACAAATCAGTTACCAGGACATCAGGAGAGGCCAAGGTCCAACTGTAACACCTAGTGTGGCATGAACGCATAATAGAGTAATATGCAACGTCCGGTGTACGAGACTTTGCCCGTCTAGAGTAGCGTATCGTAGGACGAGAGCAAAAAATTAAATCGACACATCCTTGCCAGAGGTCTTACAAAAAGGAAGGGCCTTCCATGAGCCAACTAGCGCCGCCAATCTTGAAAAAATAATATCTTCCAATTTAATCAATTTGATTAAAAAAGCTATTTACAAAATGTTTATTAGGATGAATACTATTTTTCAATATACAATACATGGCATAATTGCGACAAGCTAAGTTGTAGTTCACAAATGTGCCAAAAACAGCCGTTTTTCGCAATTATGCGAACTACAACTTACCGAAATTGAATCACGTTATATTTAAAAAAATAGTATTTATCGTTAATAAACATTTTGTAAATAGCTTTTATAATAAAATTGATTATATTGAAAGATATTATTTTTTTAAGATTGGCGGCGCTAGTTGGCTCATGGAAGGCTCTTAATGCTTTCTTTCGAATAAATCCCTTTTGAGTTGCTCAACAATTTGCTAATATTTGGAGGCCAATTGCAATCAAGGAACAAAGTCGTCTAACGGCACATTTTTACCATTCATCATCAGTTATGTCACCACTGCTCGGGCACAGACCTTCTCTTACATCGATGGAGCTCGGGCCATGATCCACCACGCAAGCCCAGTACGGATTGGCGAATTACACATGCCTTAGATTTTTTTCTACGGCATGCAGATGAAACATCACGATGTTTTCCTTTGCCGTTTTGAGAGCATTCGGTAAATGTACGTTAGTTTTCCGAAAAAACCGAGGATGACTCATTGGTATATGGCTGACCTGGCCGGGGATTGAATCTGAGACCTCCGTTTCGCAAACCCAACCATTGAGCCACCAAGCTCTTACCGATTTTTACCATTATTAAGCTGAAATTAATAGATAATTTGGAGCGCTCTTACAAACGTCAAATTCCACAGACGTGTTACAGTGAGTTCAAGCGAAGCTCGTGCTCATAACCATCTATGAATCTCAGGAAATGTTCTAAAGTTCACTCTCAAATTCAAACGAAAACAAAATCAAACGTCTCTATAGTCCCTTTGATTTTAACGAAAGTATGCGAGGCGAGCACCCAAGCACCGGATGTTACCCATTACACCAGGATTGTAGCCAACCAAAGAGGTTCAATTTATTGAATCATTGAACTGGACCCTCATAAATGTCGGGATAGTGACCAAAACTGTTATGAAGTTATGTAGTCCTGGTTTCGAAGCAACAATCAACTAAATATAGTTCATTATTCTCGGAAATATAAACTGTCGTCGAACGCAATTCCATGTTTATGCAACACGGACTTTGCGCTGTTTAATATCGGGTACCAGGGAACAATGAATGGGCGGTAGTATACACTGGACATGCGACGCTGTTTGACCTTTGAGCTGAGATAACTACTTGTGGTTCTGTATTCCTGTTCTATATAGATAGTGTATGTGTATCAAAGGGCGGTAAGAGCAATGTTGAGTAGGATGTTACTCAATTAACAATTCTTATTTATAGGCACATAACATACATAATCGCACTGCACTGTTATATCATCATCATCAGTCCACTTAATATGTCCCCACTGCTCGGGCACAGACCCTCCCTTACATCGAGGGAGCTGGGGCCATGATCCACTGCGGATTGGCGGTTTTCACATGCCTTAGAATTTCTTTTTCTTCTACGGCGTGCAGATTTCATCAGGATGTTTTCCTTCACCGTTTTGAGAGCACTCGGTAAATGTACGTAGGTTTTTCTGTCGAAAATACCGAGGATAACTCATTGGTACAGTCGAAGACAGAGATAAGTATACAGGGGGCCTCAATAAGGTTGAGATTTTCTCAAAAACTACCGGACCGAATTTAATAATTATTTTACAGTTACATAGTTTTCACTTTTATCTATCAAACAGTGAAAGAATTTTTGTAATAGGTCAAGTAGTTTTTGAGAAAACCTCAACCTTAAAATCTCTCCTGTACACCTTTCTCTGTGTTCCACCGTACATGGCTGCCCTGGCTGGGAAACGAACCTGGGACCTCCGTATCGTAAGTCCATTGACCCAGCCACTGACCCACCGAGCTCATTATACTGATACATCGACCACTGTTATATAAGTACTTACAACATATCTCTCCTAAAAGTTTTCTTCCATATATATGCCCATTGGTATCTGTCTCCGGTCATAAGATAAGCAGTAATAAGACCCACGACACCTAATAGTATGGTAGAGTCTTTCGATAGCCATCCTAGTACACCGCAGACGCCTGCGATAGTCGTCAGGATAGTCCCCTTCTTCTTTTCAGCTTCCTCAAAACGTACTTCTGTTTTTTCTGACATCCTGGTACTTCTAGGTCTGTCGCATAGTTTAAGATTGCCTGAAAATTAGTGTTTAAATGTAGTATTTCATGTTTTTAGGAAGGCAAAAAGGAACCCTAGGATCACTTTGTTGTCCGTCTGTCTGTCAAGACCTATATCTCAGAAACGCGTGAATGTATGAAGTTCAAATTAATACAAAATACTCAAGTCTGCAAAATCATGCAGTCGTGAAAAAATCAAACTTCTACGTCAATGCAATCAAAAGATATGGCCGTTTATGTCGCATTTTCTCGCATATTTGTATGAAAACGCAAAAAACTCAAAACCTATAGGGTACTTCCCGTTGACCTAGAATCATGAAATTTGTCAAGAAGCTAGGTCTTATAGCACAAGTAAAGGAAAAAATCCGAAAACTGTAAATTTGAAATTACATCTTCCAAAAAATATATTTTTTGTTATTATAAACTTATATTTGCAGATGATCAACTAATCAGGAGTATGTCAATGTATGGACATAATATTTTGATAATGGCATAGTTAAGTTGGTCTCTAAGTCTAGTTTAACTTTTCGTTAATGCAAAGTTACGGGGTTAAGTTGTACGGAAGCCTAAGTGCGGTGAATATATTTTTCGTTAGAAAGAAATTTCGACCACCAGCTGATTTGTTTATATATCAAATTAATATCAACACTTGTAGATAATACTATCGCATACTTACATAGCTTTACATAACACTGTATCCTGTCGTTACTATACCTAATAATTATTATCGTAATTAACACAAAGATATCGAACATTATTTTGTACAGTCGAAGACAGAGATAAGTATACAGGGGGTCTCAATAAGGTTGAGATTTTTAAAAAAACTACTGGACCGAATTTAATAATACTTTTACAGTTACATAGTATTAACTTTTATCTATCTAACAGTGAAAGAATTATTGCAGTAGGTCAAGTAGTTTTTGATAAAATCTCAACCTTAAAAACTCTCCTGTACACCTCTCTCTCTGTTCCACCGTACGAAGGCTTGGAGTCAAAGTCAAATTTCTTTATTGCAAGTAAGCACGTAGTGTACATTTTTGCACGTCAACATATTTTTGAATTTACATTTACACCACTTTGCAAGGAAAAGGTGCCAACGCTGAGGAGAAAAAGTGGCAAAAAACTCTCAGCAGCACATCTTGTATTACTTAATAACTAGGTATTACACGACTATTACTATTATTAGTAATCTAAACTCTATCCTTCATGCGGAACCGAACAGCTTAGAAAATTAAGGGGGGAAAGGGGGTGACTCTCATATAATCGTAATCATCAGCCCATATCAGTCCACTGCTGGACAAAGGCCTCTAACATGATTCGCGGCCCTTTGCAGTCTCTGCCAGCCTTGAGCAGGTCATCCCTCCATCTACTCGGGGGGCGTCCCACACTACGTTTACCCGTTCGTGATCGCAATTTGAGAAATGGAAACTTATTGATATAAAATAAATCGTATTTCAGCGAAATTAAAAAAAAATTGTAAGTATCCTTTTTTAGCGACTCTCCGACCCTGTTGTAAACGAAGGCGCGTAGCGATAAATGCGACTTAAAGTTAGCCGGTGGTTTAAGGACTTTCACTGGATTAGCTATACAGTATTAGCGGCTCAGAGCAAGTGCTTGAAAAAAAAAAAAAGTTGCCAGAAAGTGTCACGACGTTGACAGAGAGGAAATTTAAAAATTTCATTAAAGGAACACTTGTTAAGAAGGCGTATTACAGGATAGATGACTATTTAAACGATGAACACGCATGGTGTGTGTCGCCGGTTCCGCATGAGGGATAGAGTTACTAACAATAGTAACAGTTACGTACTGTATAGTTATTAAGTAATCATTGTTTTATCATTGTTTTAAAAGATGTGTTGCTGAGAGTTTTTTGCCACTTTTTCTCCTCAGCGTTGGCACCTTTTCCTTGTAAAGTGGTGTAAATGTAAATTCAAAAAATATATTGACGTGCAAAAATGTACTCAACGTGCTTACTTGCAGTAAAGAAATTTGACTTTGACTTTGTCAATTAAAGCCAACGTTTAGCATTTTAATTGATGACCATTGTTATTAATTAGATACTTAGATGAACATAAATTGAACTCGCTAATGCGGTTTCCTCACCCTAACTATAAATAAACATGACTGAAAGTTAGGCGATAGTTGGGGCTGCCCTGTCAAACTCAAGAGCGAGACAAAAGATGACCCGCAGCCGCGGAGTGAAGAGCACAGCACAGTGACTCCAAAATTGTTTTTCGATGAATTTTGGCATGGAATTAAAAATACCTACGCCAATAAAAATCAGATTTTTTTAAAACAAGCTCTCGTATTTATTATATCCTACATTTTGATATATATTTTGTATGAATAACTATTTCGGTTTAGACATATTTTTCATTTTATAAGACATGGAAAGGGTTTGCGATTTTTTTCTATCGAGCGAAGTTTGTCCAATCGTGTATCGGTATTCATCAGTCTCTAAATGGACACCCCAAGATTGCTATATCTTTTTTTCAGACATTTAATTTTAGTAGTTAGTGCCGCAGCCTTCTTAGAAAAACTGTAAATCCGCGCACCGTAAGGATTTTCACAACCGCTAAAGAAGTTTATGTAGTTTTATTACTAAGGGCCCGTAGTTATAAACAAAACAACAACTAAATATAAACTTAACCATCTAATAACTAAATATACTTTGAGTACAAAAAAAAACTTACCTTAAGAATTAACTCCGAAGTTAAAACACATATCAGTTATTAACGAAAATACTTTTGTTAAGTTAAATGTAACACTTAACTACTCAATGCATCCGTTTTGTTATACGTAGTGTAATATACTGACAAACAGGGTCAGATGACAGCACTACGCCGGATAAGTGACTAGTGATGGGAAACGATATGAAACGGTTAAAAATGAACGTTTAATTTTAAATATTTTTTAAAGCCGTTTTGCTGCGTTGAATGCACAGGGATATTAGATAAATTGGATAAGGTATGGGTTTGAATGAGGTATTATTACTAAGATATGAATAAGATAAACATCATTTAGATTCTCGTTTCGCATAGCGCATATGCAAGAAAATATCAAAACATATTAAAAAGGAACGCGTCATGATTTCTAACTGCAATGTTAGACATGAATTTGAGTAATTGCACAATTACTGGATAGATGTCGCTACCGTCCCTCAGACGAGAATATGGAGACAAAATTCACGATCTGGATACGAATCACGATGGCTCTGTTGGAATAGAGCGTGCCACGGAATGGCGAGGTCCCGGGTTCGAATCCCGGTCGTGAAATTTTTTCTCCATTTATCATTTATACATACAAAGTCAACAATTTATGACTTTAATTTCTCCACCGTTATTAGTTCGTTACAATGTGTTGTCCCATCACTAGAACCAATAATCAAGTAATCCCCTCCACACGCGTTCAGGGCATCGGCACCGGCGCAGGCGCACGCAATATACTAATATGTCTTAGGGGCTACGTAATAAAGTCTATTTTAATTTGCAATCCAATTTGTTTACTAAATTATCATATAAAAACATTATAAGATATGGTATTTAGTCTAAATGAATGATTATTTAATAATGATAATGGATTAATATTGTTTAGTGAATCATTTTAATCTGCTTTTAATCGTGACAATTATGTAATAAGAATAAGTAGGTAATTGTTTTAGTTAAGAAACCAAAAGCTTTGAATTTAGCTGTTGCAGGCAATCCTGGTTATTAGGGTTCCGTGCCTCAAAGGAACCCTTATAGGATCATTTGTTGTCCGTCTATCTGTGTCCGTCTGTCAAGACATATAGCTCAGAAACGCGTGAACAGATCAAGTTGAATTTAATACGAAATACTCAGGTCTGCAACCTCATGTAGCTGTAAAAAAATTAACCTTCTACGTCAACGCGATCAAAAGATATGGTCATTTATGTCGCATTTTCTCGCATATTTGTATGAAAATGTTAGAAAACCAAAACCTATAGGGTACCTACTTCCCGTTGACCTAGAATCATGAAATTTGGAAAGAAGCTAGGTCTTATAGCACAAATAAAGGAAAAAATCCGAAAACTATAAATTTGAAATTACATCTCTACTAAAATACGTATATTTGCAGATGATGAACTAATCAGGAGTATATCGATGTATGGACATAAAATGACAATGCCACATTTCAATGGAGCTTTGCCCCACCTACCTCGCCATCCGTGGCACGCTCTATTCCAACAGAGCCATCGTGATTCGTATCCAGATCGTGAATTTTGTCTCCATATTCTCGTCTGAGGGACGGTAGCGACATCTATCCAGTAATTGTGCAATTACTCAAATTCATGTCTCACATTGCAGTTAGAAAACATGTCGATGGGTGCCTGGAACAAAGCCGCAATAGACAAAACATAATTTTTCAGGAAAAAAGATTTAGTGAAAATCTTGAATAAGTACTAAACTACGAGGCATATCAAAACGGTTTGAATATTAATTGATGTATTATTTTTTCTGGAGTAATTTATCAAGTAAAGAAACATCTAGTGCTTACGTAATTATTAATAAAACTAAAAAAAAGATAATGCCGTTTCATACACTTAAATTCGTTACCGCAAGAGTCCATTGTGGTTTTATTCCAGTAAAATTGCGAAGTAAAGCAAACAGCAATAGCTTATTGCTACGTTGTGCGCAGTTCTGAAGTATGTATCGCGAAAACAGTAAAAGGGTTTTGCAGTGTTATTACATGAATTTTAAAATATAATTGAATACTGTACTCGTGAATACTGTGAATAGTATGAATACAATATTGTTTCATTGGAATTAATAAACGTCTTGAGGTAAGTGATTGAAGCTGTGTCTAAGCATAGCTGCTTATTTGGGCATGACTGCGTAGTAATCTGGGTTGGTGGGTATACCTAGTCAGGAGATTAGAGCTGTTCAGGGGGTATGTCTTCTTGGGAGTGATGGTCGGTTGCCACATCCTCAGTACCAGATGCCGGGGCCTCGTGGAGGTCATGGTGGTGGCGTGGAATGTCATGGTTTTTGCGTAGGCTTGATGGGTCTGAGTGCGGGTCTTTAGGTATAGGTGTCGGTTGACTGTGGGGTCCTTGCGGCTCCGAAACTATTTCGTCGGCAGGGGTGGCGGCGGCACGCAGTGTTTGTGCACCTCGTGTGCCTCGGAGGTGGGATCTGGTTGGTTGATCGCGGGTGTGTGGCTCCAGATAGTCACCTTCAAGGCCGTATTTTGGTTTTGGTATGCCCTCATGAGTGTGACGCGCGACCACTTCCATAGCATTGGACCGCAGTATCTTGTTGCCCTCTGAGTCATGCATCCGGTTTCGTCCTTCAATGAGCTTTTTTATATCAGCGGGGTCGGATTGAGCCGTCTCTGCGACATTGTGTTTCTCGCCACTGAGTGTGGGAGCGCACGGTGCGTTGCGTCGCTGCACCGCAAGGATTTCGCCGCGGTGGCGGGCGCACGAGCGGTGCGGCGCCGCTGCGTTGTTGTGCCGCGGCCGCGCCGCGGCGGCGACCCATAGTGTTGGACGGTCTGTCGGATCAAGTTTTAATTTTTTTTTGAGTGGAGACGGATCACGTTATCCGTAGATGCAGGCCCGTTAATGGACGTGGATCGTAGGGGATTGGTGTTGTTGGCCCTACTATTACCGTAGTAGTGGCGTGCCACCGCCGAGGTCGACGTGGAGGCATACGATAGTACTGGATCAGTCCCTTTATTGCATTAGGAAGCAGTGATAGACAATTTTTTCTCCAGGAAATTGTATTTTGGGTGTTGTAGTTAGTTCAAATGTTCCCATCCCTTGTGTGTGGCGCATAAACAACTGAGCGGTGCCGCTCCGGCGAGTCCGGCGACGCAACGCATTCCCCCCTCCCCGCCTCGTCTCGCGCGGCGCGAGTCCGGTGCGGCGCCGCAACGCATCGTGTGCATGCCACCGATATTTGAATGTAAAACGACGCAGCGGCGCCGCTCTGGCGCCGCGCCGCCGCCGCAACGCACCGTGTGCTCCTACACTAACATTTGAACTGGCTACAACATTTGGAATGGCAATTTCCTGGAGAAAGGGTTGTCTATCACTGCTTCTTAGTGCAGTGGGGGGACTGATCCAGTATTGTCGTATGCTTCTACGTCGATTTCGGCGGTGGTGCGCCATTGCTACGGTAATAGTAGGGCCAACAACACTCATCTTTTACGATCCATGTTTATTAACGGGTTTGTATCCGCGGATGGCGTGATCCGTTTCCACTCAGGGGGAATTGGGGCTTGATCCGACGGACTGTCCAGCGCTGTGCCCGCCACTGCGGCGAGGTCTTTGCGGTGCGGCGACGCGGCGCGCCGTGTGCTCCTGCACTTGGTGGCGAAAGGTGTAGTGTCGTGGAGATGGCTCAATCTGACTTTGTTGATATGAAAGGGCTCATTGAGGGATGAAACTGGATGCATGACTCGGAGGGCAATGGGATATTGTGGTCCAATGTTGTGGTCGCGTGTCGTGCTCATGGGGGCATACTAAAGTTGAAGTATGGCTTTGAGGGTGATTGTCTGGAGTTGCACACTCGTGATCGGCCAACCGGATCCCGCTTCCGAGGTGCAAGAGTGAGAGGTGGACGCGCACGAGGTGAGCGTACACGAGGTGTGCAGGCGCTGCGTGCTGCTGCTGCTCCTGCTGATGAAATGGTTTCGGAGCTGCAGGGAGCTTGCGGTCAACCGATGCCTATACCTGAAGCCTTGCACTCGGACTTATTGGGCCTATGCAGGGGCCATGACATTCCACGCCACTGCCATGATTTCTGCGAGGCTTTGGTGTCTGGTACTGAGGATGTGGTGGCTGACCATCGCTCCCAGGAAGACATACTTTTTGAGTGGTTTTAATTTTTTGATTGGGTGTACCTGCCAGCCTGGATTATTGTGTGGTTATGTTTGGATAAGTAGTTGTGTTTAGATGTAGTTTTGATTGCTTACCTCAAGACGTAACTTGGTATACACACTAGGTTAGGATCTATAGGTAATAACACATAGGATAGTTTTTATCCCGGAAAACTTCTCTTTCCCATGGGAATTCTTTTATACATATTCTATTATACAATAATATTACTATCCAAAATATATTGTGTGAAGGTTTTGAGCGTCTATCTTACAGTAATGGTGATCGTGAATCGGCATACATGTTTATTTCGGGGAACAAAGCCGTAATGCTTGTTACCTGTAGACTATTGAAAAAAACTTTTATCTTTGCACATAGCACCATTATTCCAGTAAACAAAATTCGAATTTTAAATGAGGAATAACGAGGCTATACCCATAACGATTTTGCTAAATCAGCCAGTGTTCATTTAAAATTTGTGAAAAAAATACACGAGGTGTATTCGGATCCATAGATTATGAAAATGGCGTGATAGGAAAACTGCCACTATGGCTATTGTGGTTTTATTCCAGGCACCCATCGATGTATTTAATTGATGACGCGTTCCTTTTTCATATGTTCGTGATGAAATTTTTTTTCCATTTATCATTTAGATTTTCGTTTCGCATAGCGCATATGCAAGAAAATATCAAAACATATAAAGAACCTTCATTATTTATTCATTTACTTCTACGGTCTACCAGAAAACAGCAGTTGTATAGCATCTACTGGCAATCCTTTAGTCTCAGGCTGATAGATAGCAGAGAAGACAGCAGACAAGAAGCAGACTGAAGCGAAGAAGTAGAATACTGGTCCCAGACCCAGGGCAGCTACCAGGGGATTAAAGATGAACAGGATAACGAAGCAGCATATCCAGGCCCATTCGATCACGAACATTGACATGAAGCTTTTTACCTGGAAGAAGAATGTTGGAGAATTATTACAGCAACTGAAAATCAGGTTGTTTTGGAACAAGGAAGTTTGTCCATGTCTCGGGCGATCCCAGGGCTGGCAGCTACCTCGCTCAGCGACCCAGTATTGCGATACAGCGAGGAAATGCTGCCAGCGTCCTGGGCAGCATGACACAGAACGGGGATCTTGACGACGTGTTCGTTCTTTAGTATTTAGTTTTATTTTATAAGTAATGTTATTTTTAGATAGGTTGTTCTTCTTCTCAACGTCCCTCTTCTCATCGAAGGTTGGACAACATCATGGCAATTTTCACCCTCGGAACGGCTGCCGGGAACAAGGAGCCGGTGCTGCAGCCGAACCAATCACGTAAATTCTTCAGCCAAGAGTGTCTTCCCCTGCCAACGCTCCTCTTTCCACAAATTTTGCCCTGGATGACTAATTGCAGCAGGTTATATCGGGGGTTCCGCATAATATGACCGAAATATTGGAGCTTCCAATAATTATTAAGTTACTTTTATTTTATTCCATAAGTAAACAAAAGTTATGAACAAGGAAGTAATCCTAATATTTCCATTATTATTTAGTAACTAATTAAAAAAAAACCGATATAGGTACATATACACGAAAAACATTACTCTCTCTTGTGGCAGTCGGGTCACTACTGTGATAACCTAGGCCCGTATTAATAAATCACTCTCAGCTCAAAAGTCAATCTTGAGAACGACCTCAAGATGGCGTTCCTATTAATAAACGTAACATAGGTGCGCGTTTAGGAATCGGGAATCACGTGAGTAACGCCGTATTAATAAACAAAACTCAGTTCTCGAGAGCTGTCAAACTCACACTTGAGAACGTATTTGCTGATTGCAGGCGAAAGATTACTTGAAAAAGACATCACGTAATACGCCCTCAAGATTGGTTTATTAATAAATGACATGCTTGAAATGGTGATCACGTCTTGAGAGTGTATCAGCTGAATTCGCTCTTGAGTTAAAAAAAGATACACATACTATGCTTACAATTAGATTTGGACTTCGCAAGATTTAAATAATTCTAGATTTGCAAACGCTTACCAGGCAATCAGAAACTACGAAGAACTCACCTCTGGCAAAAATACTTCGGCAACCAAAACGTAAGGCACTGTTCCCGCTCCTAAGGTGTAAGCAGCGCAATAGATGTATATGAAAAGAGACGTCGCCCAATGTGGTGCCCAGTGTAACTGCAGCTGTGTTCCTAGTACCACGCAGCATAGACCGGCCACGACTGATGCATAGATCATTAGAGGCTGATGGAAAAAGTAGAAATTATTTAAACACATAAAACCCAAAGGATTAAGTAGGTACTAAATGACAATGCCAGATTCTGACCCACCATCAACCGCTAGATGTACAAGATAACGAATAAATGTAAAAATATCTCCGTAATTTATTAAAATTATTGGTTTAAAACAAAGTCTTGTATATCTAGCGAGTCGAATAAATCAGCCTAATTAAGAATTCAGAAAATAGTAAGAAATCGAAGCGAATTCATTGTTTTTTTATTCTTCTATAGGAGTTGCGAGAGTAGTAGAAAATGATACTGATTATGATTATGCAATATGAAACCTGTAATAAGTCCCCAACAAAATGATAGGTACAGCTTAAATGGTCACGTAGTTTTGTAGGTGGGACAAAGCTCCACTGAAATGTGGCAATGTCATTTTATATAGCCTTAGACATCACTCCTACTAAGTACAATCAAGACGAATCTAACGACACCTCATATGTTAAAATCCATCAAGCCGTTTAGGCTGAAGGGCCTACCAAAGAATTAGACATACATACACTCGAAGAACATAACCCTCCTTCTTGCGCAGTCGGGTAAAAAGACCAAATAAGTATTCTTCCTCCTTAAGAAGTACCAGGATACCATAAAACAAAAGAGCTTACCCGTCTTCCAGCTGCATCAGTCAAGTAAGCAGCGCCTAAACCAGAGACTATAGTTACTGCAGCTAATAATACACTGCATAGGGTTGAGGACATGGTAGGGACAGCTTCTGCAAACAACGGTTCAGCATACACCTGAATAACCACCAGGCCTTGGAAGATGGAGGCCGTTGCTAATGTAAGTGTGACTATCATAGCTTGCCGAGTAGAACGGGAATTTTCTGAAAATTAAATTACAAAATACTATCTTAACTTATTCTGCCATCTTACCAGATGTATATGAAATAACCATTTGAACTCACTAATAAATGCCCATAAAGATAGTTTTACTACACTTTTAGCTGTTGGCTTCAAGGCTTGTTCTTCAGGCGATATTGAAGGCACTGAAAAAGAATACAGAATATTAAATAATCTTCTCTGACTTTTTATTTATTTATAGGAAGTATATAATTTACATTTCCGCCAATCCGCACTGGCCCCGCGTGGTGGATTATGGCCCGAGCTCCCTCGTGTAAGGGAAGGTATGTGCCCGAGCAGTGGGGCAATATAAATAGACTGATGATGATGATATAATTTACAAATAAATACAAATTAAATCTAAAATATCTAAAACTACCTAACGTGTAAAAATTATAAATAAAAAACCTGCGCCAAATCCCCCACAATTGGCAATGTGCCCAAAAGGCTGGCGGTGTTGCCCCGCTGTATAGCGAGGCTAACACGTTGGGAAAAGTAGCCGCCAGCCCTTTGGTCACGCGTGGCCTCGACCAGGCGCCGTGAAATCTGTCTCACTAGGCGGTGTGCCCCCGGCCCCCATGGTCCCAGCGTCTCAACCCCAAACGGCACAAATACGTAGTTATCGCCGAGGCCTGCGTATTTGCGCCGTTTGAGGCTTTCAGCAGATTCTGCCGCATAACCGACCTTATTAACAGTCCCTGGAAGATGGGACGGCGCTAAGGTATCGACGTTGTGTCCCATACCAAAGGCCGCCCCATCGTCCAGGGCATAAGAGTCATGCCGTCGGGCCGCTTGCCATCGTCGCGCGCCAGGCCGTTCGGTTCGAGAACGCGGCCGGCACTATCTTCTCTTGCATATAATCTTAAATAGAGATACTCACTTGAATCCAGTTCCAGATTTGGGTTAAAGGCTCTACGAAGGACAGCTATCTCTCTTAATACAACCTTAGAGTTAGGTTTAGCATGTCTGTAGAAAGCTATAGAATTCACAGCTTCCTAAAACATCAATAGGATAATGAAATCTAAGTTATTACGAACTAAGTAATTTGCAGAAGAAAGATTCTCTCAAAAACTACTTTACCAAGAATTCTTTCACTGTTAGATAAATAAAAGTTAAAACTATGTAACTGTAAAAGAATCATTAAATTCGGTCCAGTATGTTTTGATATTTTCTTGCATAAACGAAAATCTAAATACAGAGATAGAAAAATATATAGGAGGCCTCAAGAAGGTTGAGATTTTCTCAAAAACTACTGGACCGAATGATAAATGCAGAAAAAATTTCATCACGACCTGGATTCGAACCAGGGACCTCGCCATTCCATGGCACGCTCTATTCCAACAGAGCCACCGTGATATCGTACCCAGATCGTGAAGTTTGTCTCCATATTCTCGTCTTAGGGACGGTAGCGACGTCTATCCAGTAATTGTGCAATTACTCAAATTCATGTCTAACATTGCAGTAAGAAATCATGTTTTAAAAAAAAAAATTCGTTTCGCATTGCGCATATGCAAGACAATATCAAAACATGGGCATCCTTTTTCAAAAATTGGGTAATACGCTGAAAACTGAGCGACATTGATAATCAGTCCTCACTGGCCCATGTTTTTTTAATTGATGACGCGTTCCTTTTTCATATGTTTTGATATTTTCTTGCATATTATGCGCTATGCGAAACGAAAACGGTCCCTGGTTCGAATCCCGGTCGTGATTAAATTTTTTCTCCATTTATCATTCGGTCCAGTAGTTTTTGAGAAAATCTCAACCTTCTTGAGGCCTCCTATATATTTTTCTGTCTTCGTGTTCTTACCTCTTCCCACCCATTCTTCATCAGATACACTGGTGACTCCTTCAGGAATGTCACAAGTACCACCGCAAATGCTGCCATAGACAGGCAAATATATATCATTGTTTTATATTCAACACATCCGCCTAATAAATATGAGATCAGAAATCCTACGACATAGAAAATCATGGAGCCAGAGGTCATAGTCCCTCTTATGGACTCCTGGCATATCTCGCTGATGTATACGGGTACAATGAGGAACACAGGCCCGCCTGCGCCAGCTATGAAAATAGCTAAGAGGATGATCTCAACTTTGTTGCACAAGGCTACTAAACTCCAGGCGATCTGCGAACAAATGTATTATTTATATTCAGGGTGTAACGTAAAGGGTATATGAAGCCGAAGGGAGGGTGTTCAGTAAGCTTGCTCCCAAGGCCAACGTCCCTCAGGAACCGTACAATGCACTTGGGTGAGAGAGTCTTGATATCCTCGGGTGGCACCATGTGTCGGCTTCTGCTGTGAATGAGCGCTTCACACTCACAGAGGACATACATGGTATAGAAACACGTCAGGACTGTCGTTTCTCATTCCCTAGCTCCTCACATCACGACCCCCAGAAGATTTATAATCATATTAAGTACTTACGACATGTGTTATTGGAGGTATAAAAGATGAATACTTTCTGCCAATTTTGTCCATACAATAGCCAGCTATTGGAGTGCTTAGAAGAGCTCCGACAGATGCTAGACTCCCGAAGAGGGCCAGCTCAGTTTCTCCCATCGGTCGATTGAGGGTTGTGTTAGCTGAACGGAATATTTGCAGAGTACTGGATGGCCAGGCGAACATTAGGCCCATACTCATGTAAAGATAGGATGCTGGAAAAGAAATTGGAGGAGATTGAAGGCTTCATAATTCTAGGCCAACGGGAAGTACTTACCCCATATACAGGGTGATTGGAAATTCGATACATTCCTTGAAAGGGGTGATACTAGAGGTGATTTGCAACAAATTAGGCCCTATTAACGAGGGGTCGAAAATGAGTGGTTTCTGGCCTGCGGAAGATGGCTGGCAGAGACCTAATGAAAAGGGCTGAGAGTCTGATTGAGTGGCGTGCTTTAAGAGAGACGTAGTCCAGCAGTGGACTGATACGGGCTGATGATTGAAAAATAATGAAAAACTTACCAATTCCAGTAGCAAGACATTGATAAATTAGACTCATTAGTAAATATGGAAATAAACGCACTAGTGCCTACGGAGTGAGATCTGTTATAATACTAAAGAGTACAAATGCATCTTTGAGCAATAAACTGAATAATCCTTTATATTATATTGATTAGAGTGCTTATTGTTCTGTCGAACAGGAAACTGTTTACTAAATCAATATTGATAAGGTATTCAACGCAAGAGTGAAGGTAGAGCCTTGTATTATAATTAGCGAGAAACATATCGTGGTAAATATAAATAAAGTTTTATAAAATTATAGGTTACGTAGGAAATACGACTCGGGTCGCTTTTGAGTGAAAGCCCGGCGGCAGGAGGAGGCCAGGTCGCCCTGTACACAGCTGACGAAGGTCAATGACAGCCGAGCTGAAGAGAGTTGGACTCACTTGGGAGGAGATGACAGGGCCAAGTGGAAGAGTACATAGGCGGCCCTTAGCTCCACCTGGGAGTCATCGGAACACAGTTACGTAGTAAGGTAGACTATTTATTAATTATCGAAAGAAACGTAGAAACTGACAAATGTAGCCGAAACCATCAATAAAGCTTTTTAGGCTTTTAGCTACAGAAACTGTGTCACTCTCACATTTAGTTAAAAGACTTTAGGTAAGTGTAAACCATGGCTTATACATAGAATAACTTTTAAATAATATAGTTATGAGGTAACAGCATTATAAGTGCAGTAAACATTTCAAACAATAATGATTGCTCAAGTTGAGGTAATCTCTGGTTTTTGAACTGAACAAACGCTAAAAAATCCCACTAATTCAGGCAACTGCACAAAACTGAACTAGACATAAAGAGTTCTAGCCCACGTCTTAATTATCAACATAGTCTAGAAATATACATACCTGCAGGTGTTAATATGTCTGGTATTATTCGATATTAGTAAGAAGTATTCGAGTTGGTTAGGTCAATGGACTTGCGATACGGAGGTCCCAGGTTCGATTCCCAGCCAGGGCAGCCATGTACCAATGAGTTATCCTCGGTTTTTTCGACGGAAAAACTTACGTACATTCACCGAGTGCTCTCAAAACGGTGAAGGACACAAAGAAAACATCATGATGAAACCTGCATGCTGTAGAAGAAGAAAGAAAAATCTAAGGCATGTGAATCCGCCAATCCGCAGTGGGCCCGAGCTCCCTCGATGTAAGGGAAGGTCTGTGCCCGAGCAGTGGGGCAATATAAATAGACTGACGATGATGATTCGATATTAATTAATTCGATGAGAGTTTTGTGGCACAGAGGTTGCGACACGGGGCTCATGATACGGAGCTGGTCCCATATTCAATCCTCGGTGTTTTAGTGGAGGAAGAACATAATATTTATAGAGGAAATAAACGAAATAAAAGTAGACATTGATTAAATCTAAATACTTTATTCAACTCAAACCCCGTGCCTATGTCCGCGTTTTCCCAAAAATAGCGACTGAATAACGTCTACCGGCATTCCTTTCGTCTCGGGCTGGTAAATAGCAGAGAAGATTGATGTCAAGAAGCACATTGTAGCGAAGAAGTAGAATACTGGTCCCAGACCCAGAGCAGCTACCAGGGGATTAAAGATGAACAGGATTACGAAGTTGCAGAGCCACGCCCATTCGAATACCAGCATTGACATGAAACTTTTGACCTGGAACAAGAATGGTGATCATAGTCTTGATCATAGATGTGGAGAAACGTTGGATGTGTTAAAAAAAATATTGCTTGAAGTAAAGGCGACTGTAAACGTAGTCTGGGATGCCCCCAGACCAGATGGTGAGATGACCTTCGCAAGGGGGCTGGCATAGAGAGCAGATGCACAAGGCCGAGAATCGGGTTGAGTCTCATGCTTTGGGAGAGGCCTACGCCCAGCAGTGGACTGATACGGGCTGATGATGATGAAGATAGCAGTCCAATTTACGTCTCCATCAACCAATTTTAACACTGTTGGGGCATAGACCTTCCCTTACATCAAGGAAGCTGCAGCCATGATCCACCATGCAGGCCCAATGCGAATAGGTGGATTATATTTTTTTCTCAGACATGCAGGATTCATTAGGCCGAGAATCGGGTTGAGTGGCAAGGCTGGGAAGAGGCTTATATCCAGCAGTAAACTATGATGATATTCTAATAAAGACATCTAAAATCTAACTATAAGTACCAGGATATCATAAGTAACTACAAGTTACCTCTGGCAAGAAGGCTTCAGCGACCAGAACGAAAGGTACAGTCCCCGCTCCGAAGGTGTAAGCAGTGCAGAACAGGTAGATGAAGACCGCAGTCATCCAGTGAGGTCCCCAGTGGAAGTGCAGTTGGGTTCCCAACATCACACAGCAGCAACCGGCTGCGATTGACGAGTAGATCATCAGAGGCTGGGAACAAATTCGTTCAATATACAGTTAAGTCATTAAAGTATATAAACGAAGAGCTTTTCCCACTTGCTGCTCAAGACATAAGGAGTGGAAAGACACCGCAAGAAGAGGAATAAGAAAGTATAGAAACACAATGAGGAATAATAATAAAAGTGGATAATAAGCAAGATTAGCATTTTCTTCGCAAGATGGCTGGCAGGGGCTGGATGCAGAGGGCCGAGAGTAGGGTTGAGTGGCGCACTTTGAGAGAGGCCTACGTCCAGTAGTGGGCTGATACAGGCTGATGATGATGATGAGGAATAAAAAGTACGATCTTCTGCAACTTATTCTTCAAGGAAAGATCCAGGGCACAAGAAAGTCAGTGAAGAGGAAAGATCGAAATTTCGGAAGAAGACTGCACCATTAGAAGAGAAAGAAATTATAAACACGTAATAGTAATGGAGAAAGTAAGATAATATCAACAGGTGGTGAAGAAAGGAAGAGAAAAGGTAGTAGGAGGAAGATATACCATAAAGATGGGAGAGATAAAACTTGATGAAATAAAGATAATAAAGTCAAGGCCGAGATTCATAGACAATTTTGAGAACGAGCTTGGCATGACCTCGCTTTTACAAATGTCAAAGTCTATAGAATTTGACGTTCGTTAGAGGCGAGCACACGATAAGCTTGTACTCAAAACTATGAATCTCAGTCTAACATGGTTTGGAACGATCAATCAAAGTACTAGGAAACCATAAAACTAAAGAGTCTTACCCGACGCCCAGCCAAATCAGTCAGGTAGGCAGCAACCAGACCCGCTAGAACAGTCGTAACAGCCAGCAATACGCAGCATACAGTGGACGATACGTTGGGCACAGCTTCGGCAAACAAAGGTTCTGCATACACTTGAACGACGACTAGACCTTGGAAGACGGCAGACGTCGCCAGAGTGAGGGTCACGACGACTGCTCTCCTGGTAGAACGGGACTTTTCTGTAAATTAATTGGTAAGTTTTCCTTATTCAGTAAATTTTGATCGAAAGAAAGAAATGGTTCAGACAGCATACCGATATCATCAAATCAAAGAAGTACTCACTAATAAATTGCAATAAGGATGGTTTTTCTGTTGACACTGCTGCTGGTTTCAACTTTTCTTCTTCTGGACTTTCATCTGTGAAAAGATTATCAAACTACATTTGAACGTTTATTCTCACAAGTTCAGTTGACTGAAGTAGTGAGAAAATGTTTCCCATTTGATCGGTTGACTTGGCCCGTATTAATAAATCACTCTCACTCAGCTCAAAAGTCAATCTTGAGAACGACCTCAAGATGACGTTCCAGTTACGTTTATTATTTGGAATATGGTGGTCGGTCGGTCGCGTTTAGGAATCGGGTATCACGTGAGTAACGACGTATTAATAAACAAAACTCAGTTCTCAACAGAACTGAGACTTGAGAACGTATTTGCTCATTGCAGGCGAACCGCGGCATTTACTTGAGTTCTTCCACTTGAGAAAGACATCACGTGATATTGGTTTATTAATAAATGACATCCGTCTTGAGAGTGTATCAGTTGAATTCGCTCTTGACGGGTTTGAGGTTTGAGCTCAGACTATTAATACGGGCCTTAGTGGCGGCGAGAATGGAAAACATTTCTTCAAAACAAGTAAGTATCGGTGTCAAATTAATAATAAAGGATTCAAAAGTGCTTAAAGACAAGGATCAAACTCTTGGAATCCAGACGTGTATTTCTGTCAAAATAATAGCAAATTATAAGGTAGCACTAGCTAACAATAAGAAAAAGATCACCTAATGAATCTGATGTTGAAAGCTGCGAGACCTTCTCTCTACAACTTACGAGACGAAGGGCAAGACTGAAAGTAAGTATGCCCTTTGATATACCAAGGGTAGAGAACGAGTATGGAGGTACCAGTGGAGTAATCTGAAGAATCTCATTTTATCTTTGTTTCACATCTATACAATATATAATAAGACTGTAAAAAAGTAGTGTCTGTACATTGGATATTTTTTGAAAAGAATAATTGTAATGTGTTTTAGGATCGATACTGATGCCAAAACACTAATTTTTAGAATTTTTGTCTGTTTGTCTGTGACTTTGTGCAAGTATCACGCCATAACTAATGAAGGGATTTTGATGGGAGTTTAACTAGGAGATAGCTGAAATATCCGGACAGCTCATAGGCTATAAGCCATGGCGGTATGTGATGTGGAAACAAGGATCCAGAGAGGAAGATCTGCCCCTTGATATACTCCATCCTCTCCATCCTCCACGCAAACGAAGTTGCGGGGTAAAGCTAGTATTAAATATAACTGCTGCGAGAAAAGAGAGTCCGGTGGCGTAGTGGTTGGGTCTCTGGACCTACGATACAGATATCCCAAGTTTGATTCCCCGGCCAGGTCAGCCACCAATGAGTTTTCCTCGGTTATAATCAGAGGCATGTGTAATCCCGCAATCCGTACTGGGCTCGCTTGGTGGATCCTTTTTTTTTTTTTTTTTTTTGTTGCCCAGGAGAAATACATAATGTATACCACCCGTCCGGGGGAACGGGTGATTATGTTGGACTCGCACCAACTAAAACTCCTGGGGTGTTCCGCCTCCGCCACCATGGACAGGACCACGGGTACATCTTTCGAAAACTACCGCGGCCCTGTCGGCGGGTGCCCTTTCGGGCCCGACTCCGGGGGGCCTCGTGCCTCCCCCTTCTCCGCTGAAGGCGCTCCGGAACACGTGGAGCGTCTTCCAGCTCGGGACCACTTCATTCGGACGGCGGATCCCCCGATCCTCCGCCCGAAGGTCCCCTTTAGGGCGGCAGGCGGTGGGCATATGCCAACCGCCGGCGGCCTGTTCGCCGGCGGCGAATTGGAAGCGCGAGTGGGTCGTCCTCGCGGTCCCTCTCCGCCGCCTCCTTCTGTGACAGGACGGTGTCACAAAATGTGATCACCGCCTCCCACGCTCTCTCGCTGCAGACCATGGCGCGGACGATGGTCGGCAGCGAGAGGTCCGCCCCGATGGCCGCGACTAGCGCCGCGCGCGGCTCCTCCCATTCGGGGCACACGGCGCGGGTGTGCTGCGCCGTGTCCTCCGCCGCCCCGCAATGGTGGCACGCCTTCGTGGGCTCTCTACCGACCACCCGGCACAGGTACTCGCCGAAACAACCATGTCCCGTGAGGCCCTGTGTCAGGCGGTAGGTGAGAGCCCCGTGCTTTCGTTCGACCCAGTCCCTGAGGACTGGCCGAATGGCGGCCACCAACTCTCTGCTGGCAGTCGGGTTCCCCAACCTCTGCTCCCACCTCCGGAAGAGACGGTCCCGGCCCCGCTCTCGCCATCTTCTCATCTCTTCCGGAGGTGGGCGGACGCCCCTCTGCTTGGCCTCCGCGTCTCTCCAATAGACCGCCGCCAGGACCTCCGCGTCTAGGTCCCAGGGCGGGCTGCCTGCCAATAGTGTCGCCGCCTCGTATGAGACGGTGCGGTACGCCCGGGCCGCTCTTATCGCCATGGCCCTCTGCGGTCTCCGCAGCTGGCTCAGATTTGTGGCGTTAAGGGCGTCTACCCATATGGGCGCCCCATAGAGCGCCATGGAGCGCACCACACCGGCATAGAGGCGGCGACAACTACCTCCCGGTCCCCCGATGTTGGGTAGGAGACCGCCCAACATTCCGGCCGTGGCTACCAACTTGGGAGCCAAGCGTCGGAAGTGCTCCGTGAATCTCCACCGACCGTCGAGGACTATGCCCAAGTAGCGCAAAGTCTTATCGACGGTGATGGAGATTCCACCCACCATGATCTCTGTTCCCGGAGGCGGCGCTCGTCGAGGTCCGTGAAAAACTATTGCCTCCGACTTGTTGAGCGCCACCTCCAGGCCCAGGGCTCGAATTCGCCGAACCACCTGCGCTACACCGGCAGTGGCGATAATTGTCGCCTCTCTCAGGGTGCTACCGCGGGCCGTCACGAGGGTGTCGTCGGCGTAACACGTGACTTCGACACCCTGTAAGTTGGCGCCGCGCAGCACCCAGTCGTACCCAATGTTCCACAGGAGCGGTCCGAGGATCGACCCCTGTGGAACACCGCACGACATCTCCCATCTGGACCATTCGTCCCGGGCCGGATACACAATGGCCCGGTCGACGAAATAATCCGCCACCGCTCTCCTGAGATACCGGGGCACGCCGTGGTACCTGAGGGCCTCCCTCACCGTTTCCCAGGGCAGAGTGTTGAACGCATTCGCGATATCCAGCGAAACTGCCGCCACCACCCCGCCCTGATCAACCGCCTCCTCTGTGAGGTCCCGCACCCGCGCGATGGCGTCGATGGTCGACCGCCGACAGCGAAAGCCGTACTGGGCGTCATGCAGATCCGGCCCCACCGACCCCAGATGCCGGACGAGGCGAGCAGCGAGCACACGCTCAAACAGCTTGCCCGCCTCGTCCAGCAAGACTATGGGACGGTAGGCCGATGGCGAGTCTGCAGGACGCCCGGCCTTTCGCAGAAGAACGAGCTTCCCTGTCTTCCATGCGCGCGGGAACCGGCCCCCAGCCAGGCAAGAGGAGAACAGGGCCCTCATCTGTTCCCCGCTTGGTGGATCCTGGCCCAAGCTCCTTCTATATAAGGGAAGGTCTGTGCCCGAGCAGTGGGGACATAAAACTATACTAATGGTGATGATCATCATTATCAGCCCGTATCAGTCTACTGCTGGACGTAGGCCTCTCCCAAAGCACGTCACTCAACCCTACTCTCGGCCCTCTGCATCCAGTCTCTGCCAGCCATCTAGCTAAGGTCATCCATCCATCTGGTCGGGGGGCATCCCACACGTTTACCCGTTCGTGTCCCCGATTAGAGAACTCGTCTACCCCATCAGTTTTCGGTTCTACGAAAGATGCGACCAGCCCACTACCACTTCAGTTTACTGATTCTATGAGCAATGTCAACGACTTTGGTCGTCTGATGGATATACTGGTGATTATGATAATGCGAATGAAATGCTATCTAAAGTTATATAAACACTTCCGCCTTTCAGGATCACAAATAAACGCGTAATCGTAATTAGCGTAATCAACTTTACACCTCAATCAAATAAACCATACAAAAATGATGATATGACGCAACATTACACAATTACAATGGATTACCGAATTTGAAAAGATGAAAGCAATAGCACTTATTTAATGTTTATTGCAATGCCGTAAAGTGATTTTACAAGATTGTCGTCATCATGGGAGAAGATCCTATAGCCGCTGGTGGTAAAGATCAAATTGGATTCATATCTTAATATTTTTATTAATTTCTTTAACTTTAATCAATCCTGACCAAAGGGCTGGCGGCTACTTTGCCCAACGTGTTAGCCTCGCTATACAGCGGGGCAACGCCGCCAGCCTTTTGGGCACATTGCCAATTGTGGGGGACATGGCGCAGGTTTTTTATTTATAATTTTTACACGTTAGGTAGGTTTAGATAGTTTAGATTTAATTTGTATTTATTTGTAAATTATATACTTCCTATATATAAAAAAATCAATCCGTATCTTTTAGGGAATAAAGATAATTTTATTCCAGCAAATCCTCTTGTAACCCCTATTCACAATTAACCGGTATTGAATTCGATTCAGCAACCATTGAATTGACTGTCGTCATCAGTCCACTACAGCATCTCCCTAGCGGCCAGTTTCGTAACGAAAATCCTGCCATTCTCAAGCCTCGTAGCTACGGCATTTACGTACTAATTAGCGAGCGAAATTACTACAGCAACTCATGATAGTGTCACAGAAAGATGTTCGTATTGTTCTTGTTTCGTTGGGGACCGCTGGGAGACCGAGGGAAGCTAAAAATGCTCTAATATACAGCGACGAGATTCGCCATCACGCCATGGCCCATGGCCTATTCGGAACCGGACTCAAAACTGGACATAAAAGCTTAGCATCTTATTGTTGTAATACTGGCATGTATTTTATAGTAAATTTTGCAGTTCCTTTTACAATTTCTATCTAACGTTACATTGTTTCATCTCCATTCCTGTCACTTCAATAAATTATCTTCACCAGTCTACTATTTTTCTCTTTTATTTACATATATCTCTATAAGTTCCCAACACTTACCTGTTTCTTCCTCTGGGTTCTGATTGAAGGCTCGTCGAAGCGTATCCATCTCCTGCATCACCTCCTTGGAGTCAACTTTCGCATTTCTGTAGAATGCCATGGACTTCGCTGCTTCCTGAAAAGTAACAGAAATATTTGTTAGTTTTATAAGAGTTGTTATTGATAATAAATTGGGTTTTGACACTGATATTCTAGATTGAATTCACTTCAATTTGGTATCGAATTCATGAGGGTGTATAAATTGAAAGTGCATTTTAATCTTAGAAACGCTAATACACTTCTAAGAGTATCGACTGATTTTAATTTCCATTATTAACACTCTGTAAGTAGGTATAATCAATAATTACTGTTAATGAACCAATCGATCTGACTATCAATAGTATTTTCAACCTTTGGTGGTTGGCATCATCACTTTAATCATCAACTCATGGTTCTAGTATAGGCCTCACCACTAAATCTATCTTCAATTCTTCGGTATCCAATAAGGACACAATTCTTTCAAAATTTAAGAAGTTTGCATCCTTACCTCTTCCCGACCTCTCTTCATCAAATACATTGGAGATTCCTTCAGAATTGACAACAAAGCTGCCCCAGATATCGCAATAGATAGGCAAATGTAGATCATTGTCTTATACTGCACACAGCCTCCGAGTAAATAGGAGAACAGAAGCCCCATGCCGTAGAAGATCATTGCACCAGAAGTCATAGTCCCTCTTATGGACTCCTGGCATATCTCGCTGACGTATACGGGTACAATGAGGAACACAACGCCGCCTACTCCGGATATGAAGATTGCTGTTAGGATGATTTCAACTTTGTTGAACGCAGCTATCATAGACCAGGCGATCTGTGGAATTTTGGAAAAAATCCTGTATTAAATTAATGGAAGTCAAAGGAGAGTCACTTATGAAAGAAGACTAGACTAATGTTAGCTTTAGGGAAGAGAAAGGAGTATAAAGGGAAGAAGCACAAAAGATCCGAACGGATCTAAGTGCTACCACAATGCACATTCATTGTCTTTCTTATCATTTTCTACTACTCTCGCAACTCCTACTGATTGTGATTATGCTATATAAAACCTGTAATAAGTCCCCAAAATCATAAGTCTCGTAGTCTTGTAGGTGGGGCAAAGCTCCATTGAAATGTCATTTGATCGCGAGGCGATCACATAAAAATCAGATGTCTCTTTCTGGCGCATGTGAGTGAAAGTGACAAGAGTACTCACGACATTCATCAAAGCGGCTCCTATAGCACAGTTTTTCCTCCCAATTCTATCCAGCAAGAATCCCATGAATGGTGTGCTCACGAGAGCTCCTATTGATGCTAAGCTCCCAAAGAGAGCCAGCTCTGTTCCCTCCATGGGTCGATCGAGTGTGGTGTTGGCTGATTTGAATATCCTCAAAGTGCTGGAGGGCCAGGCGAACATCAGTCCCATGCTCATGCAGAGGTAGCAGACTAGAAACAAATGAATAATTTTATTTTATTTATTTATTAATGGACTCGACAGTTCGCCATTTGCCAATGTCATGTTACAGAAAATTCAATATTTAATAGTCTTCCATCTTCCTCCAGGGGAGTCGCAGTAGCGTCTTCACCCTGGGCAGCCCCGTCTTCTTGTCTTCATCCAGAGGAGACGCCGTAGCGTCATCACTCTGGACGAAGCAGCTCGACAGTCAGGTTCACTCCCGAGCTTGTAGCGGGAACTCTTGATAAAAGCTTGAAACACCAGATCTTGCTCAAATTATCCAACAAATTCACTATACTGTCACTCGCGAACATTTTCTGATTAATTTAACGTGATATTAATCTCAAAATAACCACTGTAGACAATAAAACAAAAATTATCAAATAATTTTGCAACCGTCGTTTCCCGCCATTTTCAAGAGAACCAAATGAATAATGTTTACTGATGAATAGGTTCCTTGCTATCTTCTCCTTCTCGTGTGGTTTCGTGACCAAAGTTATTCAGGTCATCCTTTAGGCCGTTGACGTGGCCTAACGACTGCTGCCGAGCGACAGCAACCGGGGCCGACTGCTTAACATGCTTTCCGAGACACGGAGGAGCTCTAATGAAATCTCAATAGAGCGGTCACCAATCCCGCCCCCCAAATGTGCCAGTGATATGACTGTGCCAGAAAGCCCATTCCCACTATAATCCATTGCTCGGTTGATGTGCAAAGAATTTTTATGTTACATTTGAAAGTCAGCAATGGACTATAGAAATGTGAATGGATGTCCTGTCACTGTCAACATTTAACCTTGTGGTCCAGGCTCTTGCTATACTAAATATTATATAGATAAAATATATAACCTCGCCATTCCTTGGCACGCTTTGTTCCCAAAGAGCTACCGTGACTCAAGGCGAGAGAGAGAGAGAGATTCCCGGCCAGTTCAGCCATGCACCAATGAGTTATCCTCGGTGTTTTCGACGGAAAATCTTACGTACATTTACCGAGTGCTCTCAAGAGGGTGAAGGAAAACATCGTTTTGAAACCTGCATGCCGTAGAGGAAAAAAATCTGAGGCATGTGAAATCCGCCAATCCGCACGGGTCCGCGTGGTGGATCATGGCCCCAGCTCTGTCGATGTAAGGGAAGGTCTGTGTCCGAGCAGTAGGGACATATAAATAGACTGATGATTCTGCGTAAGACAAATTATTACTTACCGATTAAAGCACCAAGAATTTGATAAACTAGACCCATCTTGTATTTTTTTCGGCAATTATTATTTAACGTTTCACAGCTCCGAGACTCAAAGATCATATGAGATGTATATCCCATCAATAGTGTTCAACTTTACTATCGTAGTGTTACGAGTAGATAACGAGAAGTACTAGGCAAACATGCAGATCATGGAGATCAAGAGATTATCTCCGCAAACTGATTTTGATGTGTGTTCTGATTAAGCAGTTTTGCGTAGTATTGTCACTGATTCCGTGCTGTTTAGAAAACGTAATCTGATTGTGTTCGTTCTTTTGAGATTAGAATATCCACAGACGAAATTAGGTACCTACTCTTCCTTCCAAAAATAGTCGGAAAAAACTTTACAGACAGATGTAGCCCGCTGTCACGTACTTCAGTTTGCTTATACTAAGATCTAGATCTGAAGTTTCAAGCTTTTATCAAGAGTTCCCGCTACAAGCTCGGGAGTGAACGTGACTGTCGAGCTGCTTCGTCCAGAGTGACGACGCTACGGCGTCTCCTCTGGATGAAGACTTGAAGACGCGGCTACCCAGGGTGAAGACGCCACTGCGAGGAAGAGAGAAGACTATTGAATATATTGAATTTTCTGTAACATGATATTGGCAAATGACGAACTGTCGAGTCCATTAATAAAATAAATAAATACTAAGATCTAATGGTGGCACTTCACTTGGTGTTCGTATTCGCTATTGGATGTTTGTCGTATTTGTCTATTCTATTCTTATTTGCATGGCTTCTACTCTTATTCAAGAGATAACTTCGCCAATGTCAAGTTATTTAGAGTATTCATGTAAATAGAAAATTAAACGAATAAAAAATCAATCCGCCATTCTAAAATGATGGCGGATCTTTTTTTCGTCGTATTTGTCAAATACTTGACGTACATACAAACAAGAATATTTTGTCTATAATACCAACCACACATGGCAATTATGACAAATACGCAAATACGAATACCCAAGTGAAGTGTCAGTAGGCTAAGCTATTCATAGGTGCTTTGAATATGAGTGGAGTTTCAGTTCGGTCTTACAAATGACCATGCCAGATTCTGCCCCACCATCAACCGCAACTTGTACTAGATAACGAATAAATGTAAAAATATCTCAAATTCAAATATATTTATTTGGAGAAACTGGTTACAGTGATCTTGGTAATGTTTCTCCGAATCTTGCCCATCTAGAGTCTATCTCCGTTTTTTAATAAAATTATTGGTTTAAAATAAAGTTTTGAACAAGTTGCGATTCGAAAAAATAGCTTAATTAATAATAGTAACAATTCAGAAAATAGTAAGAAATCGAAGCGATTTATTCATTGTTTTTGTTATTCTTCTATAGGAGTTGCAAGAGTAGTAGAAAATGATACTGATTATGCAATATGAAACCTGTAATTCAAGTCCCCAACAAAAAGATAGGTATAGCTTAAATGGTCACGTAGTTTTGTAGGTGGGGCAAAGCTCCATTGAAATGTGGCAATGTCTTTTTGACATGCCTGCTGAGTTCGTGCTCAAAACCGTCTACGAATATCATCCTGAGAATAACGACTATAGTATTTCTGTTCTCTGGCAAATAAAAACATAATATGCATCTAGTGAAACTGCAAACTGCAAATCAGGTGCTAACGTTACTTACCATACCTTGGTACAGTCGACAGCAGATCAATGGTAACACTTGTAGTATGATTTCAAGTCTTATGACAAAGTAAAAAGTGTTACCATTGATCTGCTGTCGACTGCACATAAATAAAACAAATTACTTTAAGAAACAGTTTATTAAATCCTGTCTTTTCGAACTCTTTTGCCCAATAAGTGAACCTGAATGACATCGACAGGCATTCCTTTAGTCTCGGGCTGATAGATAACGGAGAATGCTGTCGTCAGGAAGCACACGACAGCGAAGAAATAGAACACTGGTCCCAGACCCAGAGCAGCTACCAGGGGATTAAAGATGAACAGGATAACGAAGTTGCAGAGCCACGCCCATTCGAATACTAGCATTGTCATGAAGCTCTTTACCTGGAAACATAAAGATGATTACTCTTCATCAGTTATTATCTCCTGGTTTAAATATGTTTCGAAATAGGTCTATCTATTTACCAACATCTGCTGTGCAGGTTTCGATGTTTTCCCTTACCGTTAAATGTCTAATAATAATGCCTTCCCTACGGGAATCAGGCGTCAGTGAATAAATAAATAAATGGACTCGATTTTTCGTAATTTGATAATGGCATGATGCAGATTCATATTGCATCGTAGTTGTCTTTCTTCCTTCAGAGGAGTCACCGTAGTGTCGTCACTCTGGACCTCACCGTCCTCCATTCATCCTCCAGAGGAGTCGCAGAAGCTTCTTCAACCCTGGACGAAGCAGCTCAGCAGTCGATCACTTCCGAGCTCTGTAACTCTTGAATCTAGCTCGAAATTGCAGATCTTGCACATTTTATTATTATTATTATGACATGGAAAACCAACAGCTTATAAACTACTACATTTTCATTTGGATAAAAACAAGAAGCCAATTATAGGTCTTCACTTATAGATACTTATTAATTAAATAAGACGCAAATAGTGATATAAAAGATAGCACTAGAAAACAATTTGTCGCAGACATTGGCCGTCGCCTTAAGAGAGAGGGGTTGTGACTCTCGCTCCGGGTCCTACCTGGTGCAAAGGTTAGCCATAGCTATACAGCGCGGTAACGCCGCAAGCGTTATGGGTACCTTTGCACCGGGTATGACAAGGGGCGGGTTATTTGACTGACGAAGGTTTACCGGATATTTTAGTTTTAAGTTTGACATTGTATTAAATTACTAGAAAACTAAGAAACTAAGATCCAGTGCAGTGCTTATCAAACAAAGCCACACAAAAACACCGCACGGCCACTCGTCGCCACTCAATCCGGCACAGAACCCACAAATCTTTATTCGAAAACTCCAACGTACGGGTTAGCTTCAACGATTTTTATTAGCACAAGTCCTGTCAAAGTCAGATTTTGGAGCAAAAAGGTCACTTGCGCAGAATTTTCAGGACTTGGGAGCATATAAAAATCGTTGATGCTCGCTCCCATCACATTTGCTGCATTTTCCTCAAATAATTTTGCAACCCTAATATTCTCGTTGGAAATATTATACTTGCCTCAGGTAAAAAGGCTTCTGCAACCAAAACCAGAGGCACTGTCCCCGCTCCGAAGGTGTAAGCAGTGCAGAACAGGTAGATGAGGACCGCAGTCAACCAGTGAGGTCCCCAGTGGAAGTGCACCTGCGTTCCCAGTAACACACAGCAGAGACCGGCCGCGCCAGAGGAGTAGATCATCAGAGGCTGGGAACATAAAACAGTGTAATAAAATAAATGCGCCGAAAGTGTTAATTGACAAGGTCTAAAGATTATTACGACATAAAGAGGGTTGCTGGCTCGGTGTGGACCAGACAACCTTGGGATCAAGCCACATGGAGGAGTCATGGAGAGGCATATGCCCAGGAGTGGGCTGCGGTATGCTGAGGTAGAAGAAGAAAGATTATTTAACATCCTAAAAGAAAAATACCATTTCAAGATTTTGGCTCTCTGAATACGTAGAATTTTTTACGTGTTAGACGGCGTGTTCGAGATTTGATTGTAAATAGTATTTAGGTATTTCTTTTATTTTAGTATAAGTTTTGTTGTATTATCTATTTGTATTTTATATATCATATATGTGTTACCATAATAAATATAGTGTGTGATATCCAATTGACAAGGTCTAAAAATTATTAAGTAACATCCTAAAAGAATAATACCATTTCAAGATTTTGTCTCTCTGAACTGAATACTTTGAATTTTTTCAAAGATGAATTACATTGATCTCCTATAAACAACTAGATACACAGTTTTAGAATTAAAACTATAGTGAGCCATTACTACAAATTATTATATATAAACGGATATCACTCACTTATATTGTTAAAGTCGGCAATTAGACCGACAGTTTCGACCGATTTCGACGGTCTTTTTCAAGGTGACGTTGACGATCAACGAATCCAGCTACAGCCATCGAACGCACCGTCGTCGGCGGCGGGACAAGTTATCTCGGAGCGCGCACAGAGGGCGCTCATCCGCAGTGCGCGAAGAAACGTCAACGGCGACGCGGGCGTGGCGCGCTCACCTTGAAAAAGACCGTCGAAATCGGTCGAAACTGTCGGTCTAATTGCCGACTTTAACAATATAAGTGAGTGATATCCGTTTATATATAATAATTAGATACACAGTCTGCCTTCTAAAAATGTCCGAGCGCAAAGAAGGTCCATACGGATGAAAAGACCCTCATTTGCTTTATTGGACATTATTTGGGCGTTAACAATGGACCATTATTTGTTTTAGTAAGACGTGTATCTAGTTATTTATAGGAGATCAATGATAAATTCCGAGAAAAAGAAGTATTCTGTAAAATTAGGCATTCCGGAATTACTGTGGCTCTGACGTAGTCATCATCATCAGTCTATTTATTGCCCCACTGTCGAGCAGTGGGGCAATAAATAGACCTTCCCTTACATCGAGGGAGCTGGGGCCATGATCCACCACGCGGGCCCACTGCGGATTGGCGGATTTCACATGCCTTAAATGTTTTCTTTCTACGGCATGCAGGTTTCATCACGATATTTTCCTTCACCGTTTTGAGAGCACTCGGTAAATGTACGTAAGTTTTTCGGCGAAAAAACCGAGGATAACTCATTGGTTAACTTGACTGCCCTGGCTGGGAATCGAACCTGGGATCTCCGTATCGCAAGTCCATTGACCCAACCACTGAGTCACCGAACCTCTGACGTAGTAGGCAAGGGGAATCGAACCCATACTGCCAAGTATTTTTGTTTGTAACACTTTTTCAATGCTTTCTAGGTAATCAGAATCATATTTGGCGAGTCTCTGATACCTGATTTCAGAAGTAAGCATGAAATTGAGATTGCAAGTTAGGGCATACATATAAATAGGAACTGAGTTGAACTATCTCTGTTAGGAACTAAAATCTACTAGAAACTTAAGCATGACGATGCTAAAAGATAATTACAAGTACCTACATTGATGATAAAATCATCGCTGTCTGACTTTATCGATCATAAACTACCAGTGCATCATAAAAGAAAAGAGTCACCCGTCGACCAGCCAAATCCGTCAAGTAAGCAGCAGTTAGTCCAGCGATAACTGTGACGACGGCCAGCAGCACGCAGCATAAAGTCGGTGATATATTCGGGACAGCCTCCGCGAATAAGGGTTTGGCGTACACTTGCACAACCACTAGTCCTTGGAAGACGGCAGCTGTTGCTAGTACGAGGGTTATGACGATGGCTCGACGAGTTGAGCGAGATTTTTCTGGAAGGAACAAACAACTAAATCAGATGATCATGGGCGTACCCAGGTTTTATAAGCTAGGTGCTTTATGCCATGTATTGTATATTGAAAAATAGTGGTTATCCTAATAAAGATTGTGTTCTTACATAGCTTTTTTTAATAAAAGTTAATAATTTGTAAGATATTATTTTTTTAAGATTGGCAGCGCTAGTTGGCTCATGGAAGGGCCTTAAGAGGCTATAAATATAATAATTTCTTCAAAGAACGAGTACCTACCTATATTTAAGAGCATATGAGTGTTCAATACTCACTAATAAATTCCCATAGAGATAGTGTCTCTGCAGGTTCGCTTGTTGGTTCCATGCTTTGTTTCTCGGGACTTGCGTCTGTGAAATAGAAACGGTTAACATATAGATACTCTTTAGCCACTGACTGATTGATTGATTCCTGATCTGCACCGCTTTATGTGAACTATTACCTGCACCGTCGTCTAGATTAGGGTTGAATGCTCGGCGGAGCGTATCCATTTCTCGTACTACTTCCTTGGAGTTAACTTTGGTATGTCTGAAGAAAGCAATGGACTTCGCTGCTTCCTGAAATATCGCCAAGATTAGGATTATAGTCTCATCCAGGCTCTATTATAGACAGCGATAGCCAGCGTCGAAGAACTTTTCCGACTGGCTCAAGACAGAGGGAGATATGCGGAGCTGACGGCCAGCCTTCATTAGTGGAGAGGCACAGCAAGAAGAAGAAGACTACATTAAACGCAAAGCGCGTAACTGAGTAGGTTCTTGCGGTAGTGGAGCGATGCGAGGGGTAGTGACATGTATGTATAATGATCTCTGTATCTAGTGAGATCGTCTATCCATCTTCGCCTGGGTCTGCCCCGATGCCGCGACCTTTGGCACAACATATCACTTACCACATATACCTGTAACAGGAGGGCGCCCGTGTCTGCCCGGACATGAGCGCAAAACTGCTTCGCGACACGTGGCACTTTTTTTTCGTGTGGAAATGCTTATGCATACCCGCCGCCTCGGGGTCAGCGACGGGTTATGTCGGACTTAGTCTTGCACCGACTAAAACCCCACGGTGGCCTCCTCCGCGCATTGTGAGGAACTCTGGGCTCTCAGTTGAACTACACCAGAGTTCCCTACAGCTGACAGCACTCCCCGGGCCGCTCTAAGCGGGCCCAGCACGCTCGCAGCGCTTGGCTGCAGCGGGACAAGACCACGCTGTACCCGCTGCCTTCCGTGGGCCGCCGGATTTATCCGATTAGACGGCCAGACACGTGGCACCTAGAGATATTATCGACATGGACGCATCTCTTTAATACGGCACCCCTGTCCCCCGCTTCGTCTCTATACGCTCATTGTTGACAGAATTTTTCGCTTGCAAATTTGTACCGATTTCATGTCTATTTTGATAAGTGGTCTGTGAGTGATATCGTCACGCCGGCGACCGTCCAGTGGCACCTATTCTGTGACAGACCGGGCCCATCGGTCCGGCTGAATGAGGCACAAGTGGCCCGCCCAGCAGGCCACGTCTGCTAAGCCTGTCATTGACCGTAAAGTTCCTGATACGATCCGTTCTCCTCATGCCGAATGTGCATTGGAAGACGCGAACAGATATGCAAGAAAAATTCAAATCGTAATTCAATGATATCCCTACCTCTGGCAATCCCTTCTTCATCAGAAACGTCGGCGATTCCTTCATAACACTCAGCATCAAAACCCCTGACACAGCAATGGACAGACAAATGTATATTAGCGTAATATATTCGACAAAGCCTCCGAGTAAGTAGGAGAGCAGAAGTCCGAAGCCGTAGAAAATTGTTGCACCAGACGTCATCATGCCTCTTATGGACTCGTGACATATCTCGCTGACGTATACAGGTACAACGAGGAACACAGCTCCGCCTACTCCGGATATGAAATTGGCTGTGAGGATTACTTCAACTTTGTTGCACGCCGCTATCATGCTCCAGACGATCTGAAAGTGGAAAGGTAAAATACGTGAGTAATTCCGGATATGTTCAAAATCAAAGGTATAGCAGGACTTTTGTTACGGAGATCCAAGTTTGCCCAGCAGGGTTACTCTCACCTCTTATAGCGATCCAGTTTTGGTTTCTAAACTGAACCGAATCATTATTTGCTACAATGACGTTTGACGCTAGCTATAAGAGGTGAGAGTAACCCCGCAGGTCGACCAATGTGATTTTCCTCGTTTCAATTTCGAAGGTAAAAACACACATTTGCCAAATACTCTCAAAACTGTGATGGATAACATCTTTAGGAAACCTGCACATCTGATAACAAATTCGAATTCAAAATTTAAATTTATTTATTTTAACAATGGACTTAAACCCTCTCTACGACTAACTAAATCTTATTATTTATTTTATTAATGGACTCGACAGTTCGCCATTTGCCAATGTCATGTTACAGAATATTCAAAATATCATATCGTCTTCTATCTTCCTCCAGAGGAGTCGCAGTAGCGTCTTCACCCTGGGTAGCCACGTCTTCATGTCTTTAACCAGAGGAGACGCCGTAGCGTCGTCACTCTGGACGAAGCACCAGCTCGACAGTCACGTTCACTCCCGAGCTTGTAGCGGGGACTCTTGATAAAAACTTGAAACTTCAGATCTTGCTCAAATTATCCAATAAATTCACCATACTGTCATTCGCGAACATTTTCTGAGCAACGTAACGTGATATTAGACACAAAATAGCCCCTGTAGACATTGTAACAAAAATTATAAAATAATTTTGCAACCGTCGTTTCCCGCCATTTTCAAGAGAAATTTAATAAACCTTTATATATCTTACCACTTGAATGACAGCAGCGCCCATAGCAGAATACTTTCTACCAACACTATCCAGTAGAAATCCAGTGAATGGCGTGCTTATTAAAGCTCCAATAGACGGTAGGCTGCCGAGGAGAGCCAGCTCGGTCTTCTCCATTGGTCTATCGAGGGTCGTGTTAGCCGACTCGAAGAGTTTCAGAGTGCTGGAGGGCCAGGCGAACATAAGACCCATGCTCATGCAGAGGTAGCATACTAGGGAGGCAGAAATTAAAGAAGTTACAGAGTGGCTTTATCGAAGGTCCGTTAATCAACGCTCTATTCATGTTATGATGTCCTAGTACAATTTTGTTGATTATACGTCATCTGTATGGCCTAGCCAAGTGGCTTTAAGGGCCTGACATGAGCCAATTAGCGCCCGCGAATCTTCCAAAAATCATCATCATCATCATCAGCCCGTATCAGTCCACTGCTGGACGTAGGCCTCTCCCAAAGCGCGCCAATCAACCCTACTCTCCAAAAATAATATCTTCCAATTTAATAAAAGACATTGCTACATTTCACCACACTTTGCCCCACCTACAAAACTACGTGACCATTTAAGCTGGTACAGTATCATTTTGTTGGGGACTTATTACAGGTTTCATATTGCATAATCATAATCAGTATCATTTTCTACTACTCTCGCTCCTATAGAAGAATAACAAAAACAATGAATAAATCGCTTCGATTTCCTACTATTTTCTGAATTTTTAATTAGGCTGTTTTTTTCGAATCGCAACTTGTACAAAACTTTATTTTAAACCAATAATTTTAATAAAAAACGGAGATATTTTTACATTTATTCGTTATCTTGTACAACTTGCGGTTGATGGTGGGGCAGAATCTGGCATTGTAATTTTATTAAAAAAGCTATGTACAAAATCTTTATTACAATAAATACTTTAGCGCTAGTAACGGCCCCTAAAGAGCTTAGTCTCATATACAAATAACATGTAGGTACTTACTGGTAATAGCACAAAATGATTGAAATAACATAGCCATTTTTGTTTACGCCAATTCACTGTCCGTGGTATCTTCTTTCGAACTTTTTTTAAACAGTAGTTGAACAGATTGACGAAACTAGCACGGAGAAAGGTGTAAGGCCCGTGTTAATAGTCTGAGCTCAAACCCTCAAGAGCGAATTCAGCTGATACACTCTCAAGACGTGAGCACCATTTCAAGTATGCCATTTATTAATAAACCAATTTTGAGGGCATATCACGTGATGTCTTTCTCACAAATCGCGGTTCGCCAGCAATCAGCAAATACGTTCTCAAGTGTGAGTTCGACAGTTCTTTACTCACGTGATACCAGATTCCTGAACGCGCACCTAAGTTACGTTTATTAATAGGAACGCTATCTTGAAGTCGTTCTCAAGATTGACTTTTGAGCTGAGAGTGATTTATTAATACGGGCCTAAGTAACAGAGTTATTAAGACTGAGGTTTTCTTTAAAAATACTTGACTGATTTTGGAAATTTCTTTACAATTACACAGTGAGTACTCTCTACTATCTACAAGTAAAATAATTTTTAAAATCGGTCAAGTAGTTCTTGAATAAAACTCAACTTTATTGAGACCCATATAAGTATACTTTTCTCTTCTTGGCAGTACTTAATATTAAATAAGTACACAATTTTCGGTAAAGACACTATGAAACTAGACAAAATAACGTACGCACTCGTCTGTGTTCAAACTATGCTACTAACTAAACTAATAGAGTGCGTACATAGACACCGCAATGTGTAGACATGTCTGTCTATTATTATGATCACTGATCAGATGGACTGTGTGGGACTGGTGTGGGACGCCCCCCGACCAGATGGAGGGAAGACCTTCATTTCTTTTATTTTTTATTCTAAGTCCAAACCAAAGTGTTACACTTGATCTGATGTTAGCTGTACTAGGAATAAAGGTAAATTTATAATAAACTACAACTATTATAATGAATAAAATTAAACTATTTCATGCAATAGGCACCAGACTCAGCATAGTGCTGGTGGACACGCAGCATAATTATGTCGTAATAGAGTCTACTAATTTCGACCTGAACGAATAGTCGACTCTACATTACATTGGCTCAATAAATATTGGACAAAAAAATTAAAATAAAAGTGTCTTTATTTTTCTTATTATAATCATTGTCATCAGTCTATTTATATTGCCTCACTGCTCGGGCACACTGTGGCTTGGCGGATTTCACATGCTTTCTTCTACAGCATGCAGGTTTCATCACGATGTCTCCCTTCACCGTTTTGTGAGCACTCGGTAAATGTACATAAGTTTTCCGTCAAAAAAACCGAGGATAACTCATTGGTACATGGCTGCCCTGGCTGGAAATCGAACCTGGGGACATCCGTATCGCAAGTCCATTGACCCAACCACTGCGCCACCGAGCTCTTATGCCGTCATTATGCTCTTATAATTCTTCTTCTTATGGTGCCGTCTTCTTACGAAGGTTGGCGATCATTATGGCAATCTGTACTCTCGACAACGCCGCACGGAATAGAGACCTGCCCCCTTACCATGAACTCTTATAGCAGGATTACTTCAATAATACTTTGTTACTGCGTACAATGACGACCTTAACAAGCTTACTTTAAGGTCGTCATTGTACGAAGTAACAAAGTATTATTGAAGTAATCCTGCTATAAGAGTTCACGGTAAGGGGGCTGGTACTCTTGCCGTACCATTGGCGTAAGCTCTCTTATAATGCCGTGTCTTAAATATGATGTAGTCTATGGTATAATAGTCTGGTCGCCCTAAGGAGGGAAATACGTCGACTTCCGTTCGGCTACAGCTCTTATTTCGGAGCAGACCTTGACTGCCAGGATGACGCATTGTAGTGGATAATGAACAGGACATAAGGTGACGGGGTGGACGGGTACCTCGGGTAGAGGCCATGGGTCAACGTCTATTCAAACGCATCACCACCGATGTAGTGAATCACAGCTTCAAAAAAATTAGAACATGATGAAAAAATTCTTGCCGTGGGCAGCACTTCAACCTGCGAATTTTTTCATCATGTTCTAATTTATTCACCGAGCATGGATAATGCGTAATTCATTCAAAAAAAATTACCGAGAATCGAACACGTGGTTGAAATTGATGACAAAATGTGGTCCTTCACTGAGGAGAGGGTCTGAATTTGCTTGTAGAGGAATCATATCACTCCGCACCTTATTGTAATCAACGTATTCAAAAACAAAAAAGTAAGTACTTATAAGATAAGATAAATATTCTTTATTGCAAAAAAGAAAAGAATTACACAAAAGAAATAGGCTAATATCGTTAATATTACAATTGGCGGTCTTATCGCTCAAAGCGATCTCTTCCAGACAACCTTTGGGTAGAGAATTCAGCGTATGAATAGGTAGCTTGTTGAGCAATAATAAATATATATCACTAACGGTACTTACATTAAGTACCTACCTACATAAATAAAAATAAAAGTAACAATCTTTCATATTACAAATATTACATACTACTACTAATAATAACTTATTTCAAATCTTTTAATGTTACTTACAAATAAATACACTAATAACTTAATACTTCTGTCCAATCTTCCCTAAAAACAGTGTCTGGATGACATCTACTGGCAACCCATTAGTTTCAGGCTGGTAGATTAGGCAGAAGACAGACGTCATGAAACATATGCCAGCGAAGAGGTAGAATATAGGCCCTAGACCCATGGCATTGACCATGGGGTTAAAGATGAAGAGGATAATGAAGTTACACAACCATGCCCATTCCACTACCAGCATTGCCATGAAGCTTTTCACCTGGAAATAAGGTACAAAGTTAAAACAACGTGTCAAAGTCAAAGTCAAAATGTTTTATTGCGATCATGTGGTTAATTCTAGGTGTTACATAAAAATCCAGTACTCAACATGAACCCTGTCAGGGCAATGCAACATAATTTAAACTTATATACTAAACAAAAACTATTCTAAAGTTAGCATGCAAATCCTAGTACCTATTTCTATCACAAAATATAATTGTAAAGTATAATATTAAAACTGTAAATAACTTCATTAAATTTAAAATTTGTATAAATTAATTGTACTTAATAAAATTGTAAATTAATTAAATTGTAAATGGTTAAAATTTAAGATTTGTACAGGATAAATGTAGATAGTTAAATAATAATATATTGTAAATAATGGAAAATCTTTGCAAATCAATTAAGTATTGTGTAAATAATTTTTAATACATTTTAAGGATTTTCAAAGAACTCTGTCATATCATAAAAACTTTTTTGTATCAAGTATTGTTTTAATTTTGCTAAAAATACATTTAATTTGTCTTCCATTTTTATTTGTTTTGGAATATGGTCATATATTCTAATTGCCATAATATATGGACTCGATTTGTATTTTTTTAGGTTACATTTTGGAAGGTCTAATCTATGTTTAGGCCGTAGGTTTTTGGGTCTTGTGTTATTAATGTTTGTCCAATTCATTGATCTCCTATAAACAACTAGATACACAGTCTGCCTTCTAAAAATGTCCGAGCGCAAAGACGGTCCAAACGGATGAATGGACCCTCATTTGCTTTATTGGACATTATTTGGACGTTAACAATGGACCCTTATTTGGACATTTTTAAAATTGTTTTTGATTTAGATTCAGATTCATTTATTTCACTTTTACATAATAACATACTATACAATAATAATCATTATGTCAAATATAGTCTTATTTGTAAAAATGATCGTCAGATAATAAATAACTTAGTCAAAAGTAAAATACAATAATGTTCACTTTTGTTTTGTTTGTAAACCCTTTGTGTATCTAGTTGTTTATAGGAGATCAATGCCTTTTGATTATTTTTGATACCCTATGACACTCCCGTAATCAAGACGAATCTAACGATAACTCATTCATCAAAATTCATATGTTCTAGGAGTTAGGACTTCGTTCGCAAAAATTAAATAGAGAAACTCATCTAATCAAAATATTTATACGTGTAATCCACCAATCCCCACTAAACCCAACACCAACCAAACTCCATCGTAGCCAAAATACCAGGTAAATGATAAATAATTGAACTCTCATCTACCAGGCAACCATGAATCAAAGGAGCTTACCTCTGGCAAGAAAACTTCAGCGACCAGCACGTAAGGAACAGTACCCGCTCCAAAAGTATAACATATGCAGAAGAGGTACATGAAGACTGCCGTCCACCAGTGAGATCCCCAGTGCCATTGCAGCTGTGTTCCTAGTACCACACAACAAAGACCGCAGGCTATCGAGGAGTAGACCATTAGGGGCTGCGAAAAAGAAAACCGGATATAAATTCAGAAGGATGGGTCTATTAGACGAGACGTTAAATAAATATTCCAACTATGTAGCCGGCGTAGACGGATTCCATGTCATCATACACAAAAGAGTCGCGTCCCTGATGCGACGGGTTCGCGGCAGCCCTAACAGCATCCTGAAGGGCATTGCGGATACCATGGACAGTCCGATTCTGAGACACTGGGTCACATGTCCCGGGTTCTCAGAGTCGGGCCTAAGTCGCAGTTATGGCACATATTACACCTTATAAACACTAACATAGTTTTAAGTACTTACTAACACTTATATGGTCTTTGTGACTGCAATAAATCGTTTGAATTGAATTGAATATGTAGATTTGGTGATGGACCTATGGTCTATAGTTAGATCTTCTTCTTTTCTCGTGTGGTTTAGTGACCAAACCTATTTGTCAAAGTTATTCAGACCGCCCTTAGGCGTTTGCCGTGGCCTAACGACTGCTGTCAAGCGACAACAACCGGGACCAACTGCTTGCCGTGCGCCCCGAGGCACGGAGGGGCTCATATGAAAGTGTCACTAGCGGTACCCCATTCAGGTCCTGACCTCGCCCAACGTTGCTTAACTTGTACGATCGTTTTCAACGTGTACTCGCAACTGGCCTACTAGCCCCTTAAGAGCCTTCCTAGAGCCAACTAGCGCCGCCAATCTTAAAAAAATCATATCTTCCAATATAATCAATTTTATTAAAAAAGCTACGTTCACATTGTTTATTGCTTCAAATATTATTTTTTAAATGCTTATTTGTAACGTGATGCAATGTAGGTAAGTTGTAGTTCACATAATTGCGAAAAACGGCCGTTTCTGGCACATTTGTGAACTACAACTTACCGACATTGAATCACGTTACAAATAAGCATTTAAAAAATAATATTTATAGCAATAAACAATGTGAACGTAGCTTTTTTAATAAAATTGATTATATTGGAAGTTATGATTTTTTTTAAGATTGGCGGCGCTAGTTGGCTCATATCAGCGCCTTAAGCTAGATATATACTAACTAATTAAGCCCCTTCAGTTAGATACATAGTAATTATGCAATGAAGCAAAAATTCCACCAATCATTATATGCATTGTTGGATTTCCGAATTTTATCCTTTTCTTTCACAAATACGTAACTTATGTGTCGTTTGAGTAAACTTCCAACAATAGTGGCAAATAAACTTCGACGAGACCAGGAAACCATAAAATTTAAGAGCCGCACCTCTCCGTCCAAGAACTTCTAGGGTTATTAAAATATGAACTGTAGACTTATCGTGACACTCTTTTGTCTTATGGACTAAAGTGCTTGCTGGAAAGAGACCGATATAATTGCTCAGACTATGTTTATCTAAGATTCTATCAGAATAAATACGATGGAAAGTTTCCATCGTATTTATATGCTAGGAGCCTTCTGCTGTACCTACACAGGCTCCATTGGAGACACGATACCTCCTCCAAAGAGAACTCTGAAAGCCTATGGTTATCTTACCCTAGTCTTTTGAAGGTCTTCTATGGACAATATGCTGACATTTTAGTCTTCAAACCTTCAAAAACTGCGAGTAAACGATCCAAAAGTACCAGGAACCTATAAAATTGAAGAGGTCTCACCCTTCGTCCAGCCATATCAGTGAAGTACGCAGCAATGCAGCCGAAGAACACTGTTATTACGGCCAGCACCACGCTGCATACTGTCGGAGACATGATGGGGACAGCTTCCTCGAATAAGGGTTCCGCGTACACCTGGACAGCCACCAGCCCTTGGAAGATGGCCAGCGACATTAGGGTAAGACTCACGAACGTAGCTCGACGGGTTGAGCGAGATTTTTCTGAAAAAAAAATACTTTATAAGAAAGGTTGAATTTTCTCAAGAGCTAATTGACCGATTGTAAAAATTCTTCTAATAGTAGATAGTCCACACTGTAATTTTAAAGAATTAAAAAAAAAACAGTCAAGTACTTTTCTTTGTCTACAGGGTGGCCTTGAATTCATTCGACAAAATTAAATGGATAATTAGGCTTGTGACATACATTAATTCGGAAAAAATATTTCGGAAAAATAAAAAAAATTATTTATAATAAATTAAACTATGAAAATTTTTTTTTGGATGTGCATCGTTACTGTGCTTTGGAGTTATTACAATTTAAGATATTTTTAATTTATTGCAACGTTTTCCTTCGCTGGAATATGACCTAATGGTTATTTCTAAGGTCATTGTGTGACTTGTGACGTACTTAGTTAATTTTTTTGTTTTGTTTTGATTTACTAAAAAACCTTACCAATTTAATATTTATCATGAGTACAACCACAGTTTCAATTTGTCAAATATATTCAAGGACAACCTATAGGTATAGGTAACATACACTCGCGCCTATTTTCCGAAGGGATGACTATTCCATTTTCTGGGATCCTGGTACCTACACCACTCGCTTTCACTAGTTAATTTTGCTCAAAATAATTCAATATTTGTATAAAATATAACTTACTTATAAACTCCCATAATGACAGTTTGCCTGAAGTTTTCTCAACAGATTTCAACTTTTCTTCTTCAGGAGTGTTATCTGGGAAAAATTTGAAATGACAATCATTGTTTCGTCTCTATGATGAAAATTCCTTTATACAACGAATCTCTATCTATAGTATGACCGTCTAAATCAGTCTTCGCCTGCGCGGTACAGGGACGCGGGGGTATGACGACAACGGGGACCGAGAGAGGTGCGGGGGCGGGCGCATTTCTGTTACCCCCGCATCCCTGTACCGCGCAGGCGAAGACTGATTTAGACGGTCATACTATAGATGTATCTTTTCATAAATTATTTTGGGAAGACTCGTAAATGAAATATTTATTACATAAGAAAAACTAAGGCCTCACGCCCGTATTAATAGTCTGAGCTCAAACCCTCAAGAGCGAATTCAGCTGGTACACTCTCAAGACGTGAGCACCATCTCAAGTATGTCATTTATTAATAAACCAATCTTGAGGGCGTATCACGTGATGTCTTTCTAAAGTCGCGGTTCGCCTGCAATCAGCAAGTACGTTCTCAAGTGTGAGTTTGACAGTTCTCTTGAGAACTAAGTTTTGTTCATCAATACTCACATGATACCCGATTCCTGAACACGCACCTAAGTTACGTTTAGGAACGCCATTTTGAGGTTGTTCTCAAGATTGACTTTTGAGCTGAGAGTGATTTAATAATACGGGCCAGAACTACAAACAATATAGTCTTCCAGCTCGTCGTATTGAGGCAATGTGCCCAGAACACTGGCAGCATTCCCTCTTTGTATGGCCAGCTAGCCAAAGCTGGCCTTCTGCTCACCAAAAGCTGCGTCATCATCATCATTATCATCATCAGCCCGTATCAGTCCACTGCTGGACGTAGGCCTCTCCCAAAGCGCGCCACTCAACCTTACTCTCGGCCCTCTGCAAAAGCTGCGTAAATGAAAATAATTGTAGCACTTACTGGTATCAGTATCGAAGTCAGGATTGAAAGCACGTCGTAGCGTATCCATTTCTAGCTGGACCTCCTTAGAGTCTGGCGCCTCACTCCTGTAATACGCAATGGATCTCGCCGCTTCCTGAAATATCACTGACTTCACAATTAAACTATTTTTGAGGTGTGTTTTAAGGTAACGTGTGTACAGCATTGATCTCCTATAAATAACTAGATACACAGTCTGCCTTCTAAAAATGTCCGAGCGCAAGGAAGGTCCAAACGGATGAATGGTTAATAATGGACCCTTATTGGGACGTTTTTAAAATTGTGTGGCGATCTCCTTGGTCGCCGCCTACGCCGTTACCTAGCAACCAGGTTGTTATTATTATATAGACTCACGAGAGATAGAATGTCTACGTGACTTAGATTTGATAAACCTTAAATTGTAATTATTATGTAAATATAGTTGTGGAATGAGTACGGTGTTTCATTCCCAACAATTGGTGACCCGCACTTTTGATTTGAACATTATTATTTATCGACATTCAGTAAGTGAAGTGTAATTTTCATTTTAATGCAAACATTTTTGTGCTAACAACATTTCCAACACAGAATTTTGTGTGTTGCATGAACATTGCACGCAGTGAGTTATCCTAGATTAAATATTCGTCATCGGCGATCGCAACATTGCGGACAATTTGAAGCAACCGTTTCACCGCCCGCCCGCCGCACTCACCGAGCACACCGCCGCGCCTGCCGCGCCCGCCGCGCCCGCCGCGCCGCCCACACGTTGCCGCGCCGCACCCTGCAGTGCCGAACGTTCACTTCGGAGGGGTATCGCGACACGATACCGAGACTTCGATTTTTTTTTTTCTTCACATGCTTACTTCAAGCAGGACTACAAACACATCGTCGTACCGCCTGGTCCCTACCGTCCAGTTGTGCAACACCGTCAGCGCCGACTCACCGTGTCGTCGCGGTACCGAGGTGTCAGCGAGCATCACCGGCTGGCTGCAGCGTCCTCTTGCCGCCGCCGCGTCGCTGCCGCCGCCTACAAGTTCGGCTCACTGAGAGTATCTCCTACCTACTACTTACTATCTGTATTGCTGTGTTTTCTTATTCGTTTATTTTGTATTTTTTTTTTAAGTTGTATTTTGTATATTTTAAAACCAACTGTCCTTTACGCTGCAACAATGGAGGGTATCGAGCACAAAATTAAAGCCCTTGAGGAACAAAATAATGTTCTCAAGGACCAACTGCTCAAGCTTGTCACGCCACTAAAGTCCATTCAGGAAAGCAACGAGGCTCTTTTACAAGAAAACTGTTATTTAAAAGAGCAATTAAATTCAAAATTGTTACCTCCTACTGAGCATAGCGACCCTTCTACCACTTACGTCCAGCCTTCCAACACAAACATTGAGACTTGTAGGGTGTCGGTTAAGCTGCCGCCATTCTGGATGGACAGACCGGCAGTGTGGTTCGCTCAGATCGAAGCTCAATTCGAAATTGCTGGAATCACGGTAGATAACACGAAATACAACTACGTCGTTGGTCAGCTTGACTCACGTTTAGCTGGCGAGGCCGAAGACCTCATAACTAACCCTCCTAAGGAGAACAAGTACGGCCGTCTCAAAAGCGAACTTATCCGCAGACTATCCATTTCTGAGGAGCAGAGGGTGCGGCAACTGATATCCGACGAGGAGCTGGGCGACAGACGACCATCACAATTCCTACGCCATCTTCGGTCGCTTGCTGGTACAGCCTTGTCGGACGATAATATCATTCGGCAGCTGTGGCTTCGTCGTCTGCCAACACAGGTGCAGGCCATCCTTGCTGCACAAGCTCCAGGTACCCCTCTGGACCAAGTAGCCAACCTTGCAGATAAGATATTGGAGGTACAGTCTCCTATAGCTACTTCAGTAGTTCAGTCAACGGCAGAGAACGATTTTTCAAAAATGTTATCTTCTCTATCCACACGTTTGGACAAGATGACTGAGGAGATTGCTGTACTAAAAGCCTCCCATAACAATCCTAGTCGATCTCGAACCCGTTCACGCTCTAGACAATCTGGACTATCTAACACGCATAATTCGAATACACTTTGTTGGTACCATTATAAATACAAATCTGATGCACGAAAGTGCAACAAACCTTGTACTTGGTCTGATTCCCATCCGGAAAACAATTAAAGCAGCCGGATATGGCGACAGCCGACTGCTCATTCATATCACCTGGTCGTCGTATTTTCGTAACAGATGTTGTTACGAAACAACAATATCTAGTAGACACTGGCTCCGACATCTGTTGCTTTCCTCGTCGTCTAGTGCAAGGTCGACGCCAAGCAACAGATTACAACCTATGTGCAGCCAACTCTACTAATATAAACACATATGGTACCATACAAATATCACTCAATCTTGGTCTCCGCAGAGATTTCAACTGGAATTTCGTAGTAGCTGATGTAACAACGCCAATTATTGGCTCCGATTTTCTTTCCTACTACAACCTTTTACCGGACTGCAGACACAAGAGGTTACTTGATGGCACAACGGGGCTGTCTTCGCTCGCTGTTGTCGCAACTATCGATCAACAGAGCGTTAAAGTCGTCACCGTCCGCACTGGGTCTCCCTTCAGCAATATACTTGCTGAATTCCCAAGTGTCACAAGGCCACCTGGTGTTCCTGGTGAAATCAAACACAACACAGTCCACTATATCCAAACCACTGCAGGTCCTCCAGTCTCCTGCCGACCACGTCGCCTCGGCCCACCTAAATTGCGTGCCGCTCAGCTAGAGTTTGAAGCTATGATTAAGGCTGGAACAACCAGACCTTCGAAGAGTCCATGGTCCTCTGCACTTCACCTCGCTCCAAAAAAGGACGCATCATGGCGGCCGTGCGGTGATTACCGCGCTCTAAACGCGCGAACTATCCCCGACCGCTACCCTGTGAGGCACATCGGTGATTTTAACCATAACTTGGCAGGTTGTACTATATTCAGCACCATCGATCTCGTAAAGGCTTACCAGCAAATTCCGGTGAATCCTGATGATATTTGCAAAACTGCAATCATCACTCCGTTCGGCCTTTACGAGTTCCCATACATGACGTTCGGACTGCGGAATGCTGGACAAACCTTTCAGCGCTTTATGGACGAGATACTCCATGGTCTCGATTTTTGCTTTCCGTACGTTGATGACATACTTATTTTCTCTACAGACGCAGCCACGCATGCTGAGCATCTACGTACACTATTCCAGCGACTTTCGCAGTATGGTGTCGTAATCAACTGCTCTAAGTGCGTGTTCGGGGCCAGCGAGGTAACATTTTTAGGTTATCGCATATCTGCAGCTGGATCTTACCCACCACCAGAGCGCATAGAGGCTCTGACGAACTTTCCTCTTCCGAAAACTGTCGAAGGACTTCGCAGATTTCTGGGTATGGTGAACTTTTATAGGAGTTTCTTGCCACGCGCAGCAGAAATGCAGTCACCGCTCATAAACGCAATAGCCGCCTCCAATCTGAAAGGTGCTAAACCATTTCCTTGGACACCGGAACTGGAACGCAGCTTCGAATCCTGCAAAGAGAGCCTAGTAAACGTCACATTACTGGTTCATCCTGTACACAACGCGCCTCTTGGGCTTTTTACTGATGCCTCCAGCACTCACGTAGGGGCCTGTCTTCAACAACAAGTCAACGATGACTGGCAGCCCATTGCTTTCTTCAGTAAAAAGCTCAACGCTCAACAGGCTGAATGGCCGGCATATTATAGAGAGCTCCTTGCGGTATACGACAGTGTACAGCATTTCAGACATATTCTTGAGGTTCAGCATGCTACCATTTTCACTGACCACAAGCCTCTTTTGTACGCCTTCAAACAACGCCGAGAGAAGCTTCCACCAACTCAACTCAACCAACTTTCATTCATCAGTCAATTCACAACTGATGTTCAACACATCAAAGGTGTCGACAACGTTGTCGCTGATACCATGTCTCGTGTCGAAGCCATTTTTCTCGAGGACGATTTCATTGCTCTTGCAAAATCACAGGAACTGGACGACGAACTTCAACGAGTTCGCTCCAGCTCTTCACTTAAAATCGAATCTGTTCCAATGCCAGGCGTGAACAATATGCTACTCTGCGACATGTCCACGGGAACACCACGTCCTTACCTCACGCCGCCTTTCCGCCGTGCCGCCTTCGATAAGCTGCACGACCTTAGTCACCCCGGAGCACGTGCGACTGCCCGCTTGGTAGCCGATCGCTACGTGTGGCCAAACATGCGAAAAGATTGTCGCGCATGGACACAATCATGCATACCATGTCAACGCAGCAAGGTAACGAGGCACACGTCATCACCATTAAGCAATTTCGCCATTCCATCTTCACGTTTTCGGCATGTCCATCTCGACATCATCGGCCCACTACCTCCCGCCAACGGTTTTAATTACTGTCTAACAGCGGTTGATCGGTACACACGCTGGCCGGAAGTTTGGCCCATGGTCACTATGACCGCTGAAGAAGTGGCCAACACATTTATTAACGGATGGATTTCACGTTTTGGTACACCCTGTATCGTAACGACTGATCAGGGCCGTCAATTTGAGTCTGCCTTATTTCATCGGCTCATGAATACCTGCGCCTCAAAACGAGTGAGGACGACAAGTTACCATCCGTGCGCCAACGGCATGGTTGAACGTTTGCACCGTCAACTCAAGGCAGCCATAATGTGCCACACATCCGACACGTGGATTAAGGCCTTGCCTTTTGTACTCCTTGGCATACGCACTGCCATCAAAGAAGACCTGAAGACATCTTCAGCAGAACTTCTCTACGGAGAACCGCTTCGGCTACCTGGAGAACTAGTAGTTCCATCCTCACAGGAACCAACATCGGATGTGACAGACTTTGTCACACAATTGAGACGCAGGATGTCCGACTTGCGACCAGTTCCCGTCTCTCGCCATGGTCCTCAGCGCGCCACTTTTGTGCACAAGGAACTTGCAACGGCTTCGCACGCTTTCCTTCGCGACGACACTGTCCGGCGACCGCTGCAACCACCTTACACCGGTCCATACCTTATTGTCGACCGCAAAGATAAGACCGTTACCTTAAACATCAGGAACCACGACGTAGTTGTCAGCATCGATCGAGTTAAACCGGCCCACATTGAATCTCCCATCGATCCGAATGTTCCAACCAAAACCAAACCATTTGACTGTGAACTCCCGGCTCAGCCAACCACACTGCCGGCTCCTGCTCCTGGTGGAGTGACGACAGCTCAACCAGCATACACTACAAGGTCTGGACGAAGGGTACGTTTTGCTCAGCCTCTCGATCTTTAATTTCTGTTAAGTTTCTGTATAAGTAAGTTTCCGTTAGTTTTTATTATTATTATTTATTCTTTATTTTCACCCCATGGGTTCCTATTCTGCCTATGGGGGTGGTGTGGCGATCTCCTTGGTCGCCGCCTACGCCGTTACCTAGCAACCAGGTTGTTATTATTATATAGACTCACGAGAGATAGAATGTCTACGTGACTTAGATTTGATAAACCTTAAATTGTAATTATTATGTAAATATAGTTGTGGAATGAGTACGGTGTTTCATTCCCAACAATTGTTTTAGTAAGACCTATGTGTATCTAGTTGTTTATAGGAGATCAATGGTGTACAGGCACCGGCAGGTATGTGTTTTTGTGGTATTTTCGGAATATTTGTGTGTGTGTTTTGGGACGCTTTGCATAGAAACCCTTAATTTACATTTCTGCGATAACAAATAGTTGTGCGTACAAGGCCGTCGGCGATGAGCGAGTAAAGCTATCAACTATAAAACGAGTGGGCGAGCAGCGAGTGGCGAGTATAGTTTTGTAGCTCGGCTATCAGCGAGTGCCGCTGAGCGACGGACGATTACTCGCTTCACTCGCTCACTCACCAGTGTAGCTCAGCGAGTGGGCGAGTGTCGCCGGGCGATGGGATGTACTCGCTCGGGGACAAAATAGCCGAGCGAGAACTCGCCGGCGGTGTGAACAGTCGGCGATGAACTATTAATATATGCATCTCTTTTGTTTACACGGAATGTAGTATCTTTTGTACGTTTCTTGGGCGAGAAAATAGCAGGAATTTACTCGCTTATGGGACAACTGCCATAGGGTGCCTTTACACCATCAGAGATGTGCTATGCTACTTGCTATGGATGCGTTCGATATTCACTAATCATATTCATTGGTCCACATAGCATAGCTCTGGCTGAATGAATATGATTGGTGGATATCAAACGCGTCCATAGCAAGTAGCATACTACTTGCTATGGATGCGTTTGATAGCAAGTAGTATGCTACTTGCTATGGATCTATACATATGGATATATACATCCCTGGTGGGAAGGCACCCTTATACTAATATGAATGAATAGACATTTATTTGACACAATACAGCACACTTAAATACATAATGTACACATAAGTATACAAAATAACAAATTATATATCTGAGGTGCATGCAGCAGTGCCAAAGTGGTCCCAGCTCAGCATGGTGCTGTGCCCGAGGACGTAGCGCTGGTCTTCCGCTGGAACATGCAGCAACATGCGTCATTATAGAAGTATTTATAGGAAAAAAAGGGAAATATTCAGTAGTAACCGTGTAAAGCAAAGAAGAGAGGAAGAAGTACATTTATAAGCAATAAATACATAAATCATAATATACTAGAGCAAGCGCAATACTACTATATGTTAAATATAACAATTAAAGTATGAACAGGAAAACATATTAAATTGTGAAGGTAGGTGAAATGATATAGATTTAATATTAATGTAACATTTTGATATTTTAATACATTTTATAAGCTTACCTCCTCCAAACCTAGCTTCATCAAATACGTAGGAGATTCCTTCAAAAGCCCCAACAACATCACACCAGCCACCGCGATTACCAGGCAAACATAAATCATCATGTTGTACTCCAATAGCCCTCCAAGTAAATACGAGAGTAGAAGTCCAATGCCGTAGAATATCATAGTGCCAGAGGTCATGGCTCCTCGTATGGACTCCTGGCATATCTCGCTGACGTATACGGGTACAATGAGGAACACAGCTCCGCCTATGCCTGATATGAAAATAGCTGTGAGGATTACTTCAACTTGGTTGGACGAGGATATCATGGCCCATGCTACCTGTAAAATAGAAAGAAATAGGTTTAAGTATTTAAAAATCAAACTTCTACGTCAATCATAAATATGTCGCATTTTCCCGCATATTTGTATGAAAATGCAATGGAACCAAAACCTATAGGGTACTTCCCGTTGACCTAGAATCATGAAATTTGGCAAGAAGCTAGGTCTTATCTTATCACAAGTAAAGGAAAAAATCAGAAAACTGTAGTTGTTACATCTATAAAAAAATCCTATAACAATATTATATTTGCAGTTGATCAAATAATTGCGAGTATGTCGATATATTATTTTGGGATCGACAAAGATAAGTTGGTCCTTAATTCGAGTTAATCTTTTCGTTAAAGCAAAATTACGGAAAAGAGTGGCTTTGGTCCGTTTTTTAAAAATGTGTGTTTAGCCTTTATTATGTAAAAAATCGGTATGAAATAAGCCTTATCAATTGGCATTAAATTAGTCGAAATGAAACACAAGTAAGGATATTTGCAAACAAATTATTAATGGACTCGATAGTTCGTCATTTGCCAATGTCATGTTACAGAATATTCAAAATATCATATAGTCTTCTCTTCATCCAGGGGAGTCGCCGTAGCGTCGTCACCCTGGGTATCCGCGTCTTCTTGTCTTCATCCAGAGGAGTCGCCGTTGCGTCGTCACTCTGGACGAAGCAGCTCGACAGTCACGTTCACTCCCGAGCTCGTAGTGGGACTCTTGACTATAGCGCCAAACTTCAGATCCTGCATGAACCCTCCAATAACTTCACCATACTGTCATTCGCGAACATTTTCTGATTAATTTAACGTGATATTAAACACAAAACACCCACTGTAGACATTAAACTGAAAATTATTAAATAATTTCGCAACCGTCGTTTCTCGCCATTTTCAAAGGTGGAACTTACCACATGCGTAAGCGCAGAAGCCACTGCACAATACTTTCTCCCAATCTTGTCAAGCAAGTATCCTGCTATGGGAGTGCTTATAAGAGCTCCCATAGACGACAGGCTCCCCAGGAGAGCCAGCTCCGACTCCTCCATGGGCCGGTGGAGCGTCGTATTGGCAGACTCGAAGATCTTGATCGTGCTGGACGGCCAGGCGAACATCAGACCGATGCTCATGCAGAGGTAGCATGCTGGAATGGCGAGGGTTGAAATATATACAGAGTGATTGGAAATTCGATACATTCCTGGAATGGGATGAAACTAATGGTGGTTTGCAACAAATTAGGCCCTATTAACAAGGGGTCGAAAATGAGTGGTTTCTGAGTTACAGTAGTTTTAATTTTATTTAATTGTTCACAAAAAAATTGATGTTAAAAACTGCTCCACTCTGAGCATTGAAATAATACTTTTCTGAAAGCTGATAAAGTAGAGATTAGGTACCTTTAAAAATAATACCCTTAACTCAAAAACAAAAGGTCATAAATCACGAGGTAATAGGTACTTACGTACATTTACCGAGTGCTCTCAAAACGGTGAAGGAAAACATCGTGATGAAATCTGCATGCCTTAGAAGAAGAAAAAATCTCGCTCGCGTGGTGGATCATGGCCCGAGCTCCCTCGATGTAAGGGAAGGTCTGTGCCCGAGCAGTGGGGACATATAAATAGACTGACGATAATGATGAGGTAGCTACTTACTGACAACCGTCCCAAGAGCTTGATAAAACACACCCATTTTAATTTTACACCTGGTATTAAAAATTCCACATGAACAAAGACGATGTAGAGAATATTTAAAAAATCATGTGCTCTTTATAAATACTATTCAATGTTTATTTTGTTTTACGAATCCCACTTTTCAAGCAAAACCAATCAGTAATTTTGAAAACTTTAGCTCATAATATTCGAACGAGTTAGTTAGGTATCACGTTACAAAACAATACAAATTTAACCCGAAGTTAAGTCGGATTTAACACTGGGTTATAATTAATGCAAGACGTTGATATTTGACACTAGTTAAGGCACTTAATACAAGTTATAGATATTATAAGCAGTGTTATTTATTTTTTAGTTAAAAAAACAAGGAACAGTTCCATCGATATAGCCTAACTGTTTCAGTTCAGTTTCTCCGTTATCAGTTTGGTGAAGATAATGTAAGTAGTAGACAAATAAAGGCCCGGAGGATTTATATTGCGGGTTTTTCTAGTTTTCATTTTTACTAGATAAAAGATCAAGGTTTTAGGTGGATAGAATTAGCCTAGGGACACATTATGCGGAAAATACGCCACGGAATTCACAAAATTGAAGTCAAAATCAGACGCTCTGCCCATAGCCATAACCCTGCTTTCAGTCTGGCAGGAATGAGTCCGCCGTCGAAACAAAAGCGGTTCAGCGCTACAGGCTAAAAGCAGCGTTACAGCTATAAGCAGAAGTTCTGTTTTTGACTTGAGTTTTGTGAATTCCGTCGCGTACTTTCCGCATAATGTGTCTCTAGACTAAGAAATGAGTTTATCCGTCAGAGAACACAAGTAGGACGTTGCTTATAGGATCAGCTGAAGTGTCAGTGAGCTGGTCACATCTGTCCACGGACCACTTAACCAAAAGACATGAAATCGGTACACATGACAATGCCAGATTCTGCCCCATTATCTATCGTACGATGAACAAGATAACGAATAAATGTAAAAATAACTCCGTTTTTTATTAAAATTATTAGTTTAAAATATAGTTTTGTACATCAAACGAGTCGAAAAAACAGCTTAATTAAGAATAAAAAGTTTCTTGCGGTGGGCAGGACTGGAACCTGCGACCTTGTCATTCCGTGACACGCTCTTACCAACTGAGCCACCGCAGACCACGCCCACCGAAAATCTTCATCGTATTATACATACTTAAAGGGTATGTTACGCAACTCCATCTATCGGACAATAGTAGTAGTATTCCGACAACCATGTCTAACATTCGGTTAGAAACATGATTTGATAGATCTCGGATGACAAGGTCGCAGGTTCAAGTCCTGCCCAGGGCAAGATATTTTTCATCATACTGTAAAACGTTATCACTTTTTAAACTTTCACGGTTTGTATACATATTAATTAGATAAAACGGGAATTACCGTGTTAAACATTTATTATTGATGTCTCGATATTTCGACAGCATTCCAGCCATCATGGTCACGAGTAGACCATGGCCACGATAGCTGTAATGCTGTCGAAATATCGAGACATCAATAATAAATGTTTAACACGGTAATTCCCGTTTTATCTAATTAATATGTAAAATGTTAGTTGTTATTTTAAACCAGATGTTTTTATCGTAAAGTTGTACTGCCGTACATACTATACCCGCCAGAAGACAAAAGTGGTTGACATTGTTCATAGAATCAGTAAACTGACGTGGCAGTGGGCTGGCCACATCTGTCGTAGAACCGATAACCGATGGGGTAGACGAGTTCTCGAATGGAGGCCACGAACGGGTAAAAGTAGTGTGGGACGCCCCCCGACCAGATGACCAGACCTTCGCAAGATGGCTGGCAGGGACTGGATGCAGAGGGCCGAGAGTAGGGTTGATTGGCGCGCTTTGGGAGAGGCCTACGTCCAGCAGTGGACTGATACGGGCTGATGATGATGATGTACTGCCGTTATTTGCCGCATTTAACATTTTAACCAAATAGAGGTGGTTATGTCAAAATCCGACTAATCTTCGCACTATAAAGATAATGCGAATAACATTGTAAAACTTTGTGAGCGTAAATACCAAGGCGCCAGAATGTTTTCGTATATCATTTTAAATGGCAATGAACATAACTAATTAAAGGTAAATATACTGTACAGTGAAACAGTGAAAGATAATATTCAGAATTTGTTTTGTGCATGCTCGACGAACAAAAAACACGATGAAAAAATTTCGAGCCGTGGGCAGGACTTGAACCTGCGACCTTGTTATTCAGTGACACGCTCTTACCAACTGAGCCACCACAGGCCACAAGTCCGACCACCGAAACTCTGCATCTTATTATACTAAGGTATGTATATACGTGCAACGCCATCTATCGGACGATATTCGAATTATTTCGACAACCATATCTAACCGGTTAGCCTATCATTTTGCGTTGTGGGTTTAAAAAAAACCAGTTACCTCAGGCAAGAAGACTTCAGGTCCAAGCACAAAAGGGACTGTTCCCGCCCCGACTGTGTAAACTATACAGAACAGGTATATCAGGACTGCAGTCATCCAATGTGGTGCCCAATCACGTCCAACATTCGGTTAGAAAGCATGTAAAATTTCGGTTTCGGCATGTAAAAGTTCAAGATCTGCCCGCGGCTAGTTTTTCATATATAATAGAATAGAATAACATTTATTGCCTATTAAGTATATACATATAAGAAATAAAAATTACAATGACAATTAACAAACATATAACTTAGGCAAAAGGTTTAGGCTTCAGCTGATGCTGACACAGAGTGCGTCAGCGCCGGTCTTCAGCCCACACCTTGGCTCCAAATTGGTTATAGAGGAGCATCGTACCGTACGTACGTACCTACGTAAGGTAAGCTCATCATTTTAAAAATAATATTAATAAAATAATAAATAATAAAAGTCTTTATCATCTCACAACAAAGTAGTCGGCAGTTGTCCACCGCCGGCGATGAGCGAGTAGCGAGTAAAGCTATTAACTATAAAACGAGTGTGCGAGCAGCGAGTGGCGAGTATGGTTTTGTAGCTCGGCTATCAGCGAGTGTCTCTGAGCGACGGGCGATTACTCGCTTCACTCACCCACTCGCCAGTGTAGCTCAGCGAGTGGGCGAGTGGCGCCGAGCGATGGGATGTACTCGCTCGGGGACAAAATAGCGAGTTCTCGTCGGCGGTGTGAACAGTCGGCGATGAACTAATAATGTATGCATCTAGTTTGTTTACACGGACTTAATATCTTGTATACAGTCGACGACAGAAATAAGTATACAGGGGGCCTCAATAAGGGGCCTCTACTGGACCGAATTTAATAATTATTTTACACTTACATAGTTTTAACTTTTATCTATCAAACAGTAAAAGAATTTTTGCAATAGGTCAAGCAGTTTTTGAGAAAATCTCAACCTTAAAATCTCTCCTGTACACCTTTCTCTGTCTTCCACAGTACGTTTCTTGAATTAAGCGAGACAATAGCTGGGATTACTCGCTAACTCGCTTGCGGTATGACAACTGCCTTAGATTAAAACACGAGACTATTTACATCAATTTTATTTACAAAACCATCACATTCATATCAATTTCTGAACCCGCGTTTCTTCAAAAACAGCGCCTGTATTTCGTCTACTGGCAATCCTTTGGTCTCGGGCTGATAGACAGCAGAGAAGAGCGCGGTCAAGAAGCAGACTGATGCGAAGATATAGAAGACTGGACCCAAGCCGATCGCAGCCACCAGGGGATTGAAGATGAACAGGATCACGAAATAGCAGAGGAATACCCACTCGATTACCACCATTGACATGAAGGTTTTGACCTGAAATTGAAAATATTTCATTGTCAGCAGCCCGTATCAGTCCACTGCTGGACGCAAGCCTCTCCCAAGGCGCGACCACATGTTAATGAGACTCTAGGTATGTCATAGTGTCCTGGTACTTTTAGTGCAACTTCATCATCATCATCAGCCCGTATCAGTCCACTGCTGGACGCAGGCCTCTCCCAAAGCACGACCACATGTTAATGAGACTCTAGGTATGCCATAGTGTCCTGGTACTTTTAGTGCAACTTCATCATCATCATCAGCCCGTATCAGTCCACTGCCGGACGCAAGCCTCTCCCAAGGCACGACTACATGTTAATGAGACTCTAGGTACGTCATAGTGTCCTGGTACTTTTAGTGCAACTTCATCATCATCATCAGCCCGTATCAGTCCACTGCCGGACGCAGACCTCTCCCAAGGCACGACCACATGTTAATGAGACTCTAGGTATGTCATAGTGTCCTGGTACTTTTAGTGCAACTTCATCATCATCATCAGCCCGTATCAGTCCACTGCTGGACGCAGGCCTCTCCCAAGCAAGGCACGACCACATGTTAATGAGACTCTAGGTATGTCATAGTGTCCTGGTACTTTTAGTGTAACTTCATCATTATCATTAGCCCGTATCAGTCCACTGCTGGACGCAGGCCTCCCAAATCACGCCACTCACAGACCACGTACCCCATAGACCTGTAACCGGCCCGTGTCTGCCCGCACAAGCAAAATTGCTTCGTGATACGTGTAACCTAACGTGGACGGAATAGGAGAGACAGTAGTACTCTCCTCTCCCCACTCGCTCTCGCGTCATCGCCTTTCCAGTACCTGACTAAGGACTTTGCATTTGGCTGGATACTTTTTCTAATCTCTATGGAGCTGCCTCTATTGCTGCCCCCCCCCCCACCCCCACCCCCACCCCTCCCCCGCGCGACGCCCTTGTACATACTAAGGGTTCGTGCGCACCGCCATCTATCGGATAATAGTCGAATTATACCGACAACCATATCTAACCGGTTAGCCTATCTTTTTGCTTTGTGGGTTAAAAAACCAGTTACCTCAGGCAAGAATACTTCAGGTCCAAGCACAAAAGGGACTGTTCCCGCCCCGACTGTGTAAACTATACAGAACAGGTATATCAGGACTGCAGTCATCCAATGTGGTGCCCAGTGAAACTGCAGCTGTGAGCCTAGTACCACGCAGCAGAGGCCAGATGCTATTGATGCGTAGATCATTAGTGGCTGAAAGAATACGGCCGTTATTAACACTCTTTAGTTTTATTGATGGATTTAAGAGCCTTCCTAGAGCCAACTAGCGCCGCAAATCTTAAAAAAATAATTTGTAACGTGATGCAATTTAGGTAAGTTGTAGTTCACATAATTGCGAAAACGGCCGTTTCTGGCACATTTGTGAACTACAACTTACCTACATTGCATCACGTTACAAACAAGCATTTAAAAAATAATATTTATAGCAATAAACAATGTGAACGTAGCTTTTTTAATAAAATTGATTATATTGGAAGATATGATTTTTTTAAGATTGGCGGCGCTAGTTGGCTCATGCCAGCGCCTTAATGGACGATATTTTTGTCATTTGTGTATTTCAAGTTAAGGAGTAAATTCCTTTGGCACCCCCCAAAAGTAGTATGTCCATCTATATCACCTGCAGGCAATCATAAAATAATGCTGGAAGACCTGTAGATTATTCAAGATGGTGAAAGTGTAATGTGAGGATCACGAAATCCATCCTACACCCACTTAAATCCACTCAAACCCCATCAGAATCCAATTATCACCCATACAAAGTGGACCACCCACCCATTAGGTACCAGGCAATAATAAAATGAAAGAGAATAAAAATAGGAAGACCGTACCTAAGATACGGGCGTATTAATAAATCACTCTCAGCTCAAAAGTCAATCTTGAGAACGACCTCAACGGCGTTCCTATTAATAAACGTAACTTAGGTGCGCGTTTAGGAATCGGGTATCACGTGAGTAACGCCGTATTAAACAAAACTCAGTTCTCAAGAGAACTGTCAAACTCACACTCAACGTATTTGCTGATTGCAGGCGAACCGCGACTTGAGAAAGACACGCGAATAACGTGATACGCCCTCAAGATTGGTTTATTAATAAATGACATACTTGAGATGGTTATCACGTCTTGAGAGTGCATCAGCTGAATTCGCTCTTCAGAGCGGGTTTGAGCTCAAACTATTAATACGGACCTGTTCCAAGATTCTGAATTTACGATGTAAGTATCACGAAATCCATCCCTCACACATAAACCACTTCAACCCCATCAGAATCAATTTTACACCCCTACAAAGTGGACTGTCTACCTTATAACTACCAGGCAACCATAAAATAAAAGAGCCTCACCCTTCGTCCAGCTTTCTCCAGCAAATACGCAGCAATGAACCCAAATATTAGCGTAATTATGCAAAATACTACGCTGTTTAATAGTGGTGACATGGTGGGGACTGCCTCAGCGAACAGTGGTTCAGCGTATACTTGGACCACCACCAGACCTTGGAAGATAGATGCTGTCACCAGAGTGAGGGTCACGAACATTGCTTGACGCGTTGAACGGGAGCGCTCTGGAAAAAGTAGAAATTATTTTAAATACGCAGTCCTTCTTACTTAGTCTGGTAAAATCCTATCCTAGCCAATCTTAAAAAAATAATAACGTCCAATATAATCAATGAGGGGTTTTCAAGGTTACGTTTAAAAAAGAAAGAAAGTACCGCTATCCCCGGTAGATGGCACTGACTGGTCTGATGTCAATATTAAATGCGTTGTTATTGCTTGTAACTTGGGCTTTTCGTATTTCATACATAGTATTAGTTTGTACTGTATTGTTTAAATTACAAAAACAAACCAACAATAATAAATTATTCAGCTGACATTGAATTTTTTTTTCATGGTGCTGTTTTCTTTACGATGATATCGCACTTCGGTGCAACGCCATCTATTATCAACTTTAAAAGCTTGTTTTTTCCTTAGAACTGTCACTTTGAAAACACCTCATTTTATTTAAAAAAAGCTATGTAGCAAACATTGATCTCCTACAAACAACTAGATACACAAAGGTCTTACTAAAACAATTTAAAAAAAAAGTCAAAATAAGGGTCCATTGTTAACGTCCAAATAATGTCCAACAAAGCAAATGAGGGTCCATTCAGCCGTTTGGACCTTCTTTGCGCTCGGACATTTTTAGAAGGCAGACTGTGTATCTAGTTGTTTATAGAAGATCAATGGTAGCAAATCTTACATAATACAATCATACTAATACACATCATAATTCAATTTCGGTAATTCGTAGTTCCCAAATATCAGTCGTCGGTTGACGTTAAATACAGCACTTTAGTTTCACTTCACCTCGTGACAACAAGAGCGACATGACCCCATACAAAATGTACGTTCGGCTCTCTCCATGGAGAGACAAAATATAATTCACATACTTACTGACAAATTGCCACAGCGATAGTTTTTCCTTCACTAATGCTTTTGTGACTGGCTTCAATGATTCCTCCTCGGGCGTCACAGGAGCTGAAATCAACAGAAACGTGATGGATTATATACCAATCAAATACTCATACTAGATCAAAAAATAAAACTAAGTAGTAGATACTAGCAAAGGAAAGTTTTTAGTTCTTGAGAAATTCACAACCTTAATTTTCTTCACGACCGGGATTCGAATCTCGCCATTCCGCACGCTCTATTCCAGCAGAGCCACCGTGATATCGTACCCAGGTCGTGAATTTTGTCTCCATATTTGTCTTAGGGACGGTAGCGACATCTATCCAGTGATTGTGCAATTACTTAAATTCATGGTCGCATTTCAATGGAGCTTTGCCCCACCTGTAGTCACCTACGTGACCATTGAAGCTCATATATCATCTTGTTGGGGACTTATTACCTACAGGTTTCATATTGCATACTCACAATCAGTAGGAGTTGCGAGAGTAGTGGAAAATGATAACAAAGACAATGCATAATTCGCTTCGATTTCTTACTATTTTCTGAATTCTTAATTAAGCTGTTTTTTCGACTCGCATGTTGTACAAAACTTTATTTGAAACCTATAAGTAATTTTAATAAAAAACGGAGATATTTTTACATTTATTCGTTATCTTGTTCATCATGCGGTTGATGGTGGGGCAGAATCTGGCATTGTCATTTCACGTTGTATATTTTCACATAAAAGCACTCACGTGTTTCTCCATCCAGGTCCGGATTGAGAGCTCGTCTCATGGCGTCCAATTCTTGCAGAACTTCTTTGCTGTCAGACTTGGTGCTTCGGTAGAACGCTAGAGCTTTCGCCGACTCCTGTAATTAGGCATTTGACTCAATCAACTCACGAGATATTATTTATATGTCATTAATACACAGAACACTGCACATTTGTATCGCCAGCCCAACTTCTCAAATTTTTCTGCCCAATCAGTTAACTACAACCATTCATTAGGTAACAGGTTCAATCCAGGTTTAGCAATCTATACTGGTAAATGTTCCACTCGGTCTCCCGCGATACAGGTTTTACCTAGTGCGGGGCCATTGTACAAACAATATTATGTATGTAAACTTATTGGAAATAAATGATTTGATTTGATTTGAGTTACAAGATAAATTATTTAAAAACAAAAACGAAACCGTTTGCAAAAAAAACATTTAACCTCCTACCGTTATACTTTGTTTTAATTTTCTTATAGCGTAATCACTCCTACAATCACGACGAATCTAACGACACCTCATATGTTAAAAACCATCGAGCAGTTTAGGCTGCAAGACGACATATAAACTCACATAAACTGAAACCCAAATCAAGTGTCCCATTTTGTAAACAAAAACTACCCTACCCACTAACGTTTTAAGCTATTTTGTGATAGGTATTTTCACAATCACTCACTTTTTTTTTCACAATGATGAACAGGTTCGAACAATCAGTTCCTTCAGCGTTACATCACAACAGGTAATTAGACGATCATATTTGTTTAAAAATAAGACACTTCATTTTGGCTGCGGTATACATACACTCGAATAATTAACCTTACCTACTTCTTGCGAAGTCGGGTAAAAAAAATATAAAATTCCTTTTTTGGGGTCCCTACCTCGAGAAGAAATAAGGAACACTTAGGATCACTTTGTTGCCCGTCCGTCTGTCAAGACCTTATTCTCAGAAACGCGTGGACGTATCAAGTTGAAATTAGTACCAAATAATCAGGTCTATACCGAATAAGCTAATTGGTACAAAGGGCGAGCTGCCCCCTTACCATGAACTCTTATAGCAGTATTACTTCAATAATACTTTGTTACTTCGTACAATGACGACCTTAATAAGCTTACTTTAAGGTCGTCATTGTACGAAGTAACAAAGTATTATTGAAGTAATAATGCTATAAGAGTTCATGGTAAGGGGGCTGATCTCAAAAGGTAAACTGTCAATTATTCCTACTTATTTGTTTCTACACCTCTTTCTACAACATACCTCTTCCAATCCTTTCTTCAGTAAATACATAGGAGATTCCTTCAAAAGTCCCAAAATACAGACTCCAACAGCAGAAACGGAGAGACATATATAATTCATCAGGTTATAATCCAAATAGCCTCCCAATATATAAGATATCAGCATCCCGAAGCCATAGAATATCATTGAACCAGCCGTCATGGCTCCTCGTATGGACTCCTGGCATATCTCGCTGACGTATACGGGTACAATGAGGAACACAGCTCCGCCTATGCCTGATATAAACATCGCTGTGAGGACTACCTCAACTTGGTTGGACGCCGATATCATTGTCCAGGCTACCTGTTCATTGAAAGAAATGGTTATTAAAGGCCTTCCATGAGCCAACTAGCGCCGCCAATCTTAAAAAAATAATATCTTACAAATTATTATTATTTATTTGAGAGCTCGGTGGCTCAGTGGTTGGGTTAATGGACTTGCAATATGGAGGTCCCAGGTTCGATTCCCAGCTAGGGCAGCCATGTACCAATGAGTTATCCTCAGTTTTTTTCGACGGAAAAACTTACGTACCTACATCTACCGAGTGCTCTCAAAACGGTGAAGGAAAACATCGTGATGAAACCTGCATGCCGTAGAAGAAGAAAAAAATCTAAGGCATGTGAAATCCGCCAACCCGCACTGGGCCCGCGTGGTGGATTATGGCCCGAGCTCCCTCGATGTAAGGGAAGGTCTGTGCCCGAGCAGTGGGGCAATATAAATAGACTGCTGATGATGATTTGAAAAAGCTATGTACACAATCTTTATTAGGATAAACACTATTTTTTAATATACAATACATGGCATAATTGCGACAAGCTAAGTTGTAGTTCTCAAATGTGCCAAAAACGGCCGTTTTTCGCAATTATGAGAACTACAACTTATCGAAATTGAATCACCTTATAAATAAGCATTTAAAAAATAGTATTTATCGTAATAAACATTTTGTAAATAGCTTTTTTAATAAAATTGATTAAGTTTTGATATTTTCTTGCATATGCGCTATGCGAAACGAAAATCTAAATGATAAATGGAGATTTTTTTTTTAGAGAATATGGAGACAAAATTCACGATTTGGATACGAATCACGATGGCTCTGTTGGAATAGAGCGTGCCACGGAATGGCGAGGTCCCGGGTTCGAATCCCGGTCGTGATGAAATTTTTTCTACATTTATCATTTAAAATTGATTAAATTGGAAGATATTATTTTTTCAAGATTGGCGGCGCTAGTTGGCTCTATGAAGGCTCTTAATTTAGTTTTCTAGTAATAACTAGGTACGTAAATAACACCACTTACCACATGTGACAAAGCAGAGATAATTGAGCAATATTTCCTTCCGAAAATATCCAGGTAATAGCCAGCGATCGGAGCGCCAATCAGGGCCCCGATGGACGACAGGCTTCCTAACAGGGCCAATTCGGACTCCGTCATTGGCCTATGCAGCGTCGTATTGGTCGAGGCGAATAGTAACAGCGTGCAAGACGGCCATGTGAACATGAGACCCATGCTGACGCAGATGTAACATACTGTGGATGGAAAATTAATATATATGTCGTGGTCAGATCGTTAAATTGAGCATTTCATGAAATGGTGGCATTTCACGAAATCGTCAAGTTGTGCTGGGCATATCGTTTAAACGTCAACGTTCGTCGATTTGTCCAACCAGTTTGGTCAGATCATTAAAGTTTTTTTGGTAAATTGCGGTCGGTTTTTGCGTGACTGTCATAAAATTCACAGGGTTTCATATAGTAACACTTTTCCAAGTTTCCAACACACTTTCTTATCTATTATTATTCACTTTTCGACAGAATGAATCCGCATTATTTAATTACGCACACAACATAAACAATGACAAAGCGCGCTCTCAGCGCCTCTAGCGGTAGTTATTGCCATTTTTCTACGATATGGTCAATTATGATTGGTCATATCATGAAATAGCCATGCGTTTGTTGGCCATATCATCAAACGCTTTCTATTCATTGATCTGGTCAAGCTATTTCATGAAATGACCAATAGACATTTGACGATTTCGTGAAATGTCACCATTTCATGAAATGCTCAATTTAACGATATGACCACGACATATATATAATAATAGTAGTAATGGCTCACTAGGCTTTTTGAAAATGGCGGGAAACGACGGTTGCGAAATTATTTAATAATTTTCAGTTTAATGTCTACAGTGGGTGTTTTGTGTTTAATGTCACGTTGGATTAATCAGAAAATGTTCGCGAATGACAGTATGGTGAAGTTATTGAAGAATTCAAGCAGGATCTGAAGTTTGGCGCCATGGTCAAGATTCCCACTACGAGCTCGGGAGTGAACGTGACTGTCGAGCTGCTTCGTCCACAGTGATTGACGCTGCGGCGTCTCCTGTGGATGAAGACAAGAAGACGCGGCTACCCAGGGTGACGACGCTACGGCGACTCCCCTGGAGGAAGATAGATGACTAGAAGACTAGATATATGATAGATGACTATTCTAGTATACAATGAATTTTCTGTAACATGACATTGGCAAATGACGAACTGTCGAGTCCATTAATAAAATAAATAAATGGCTCACTATAGTTTAAATTATAAAAATGCATAAACGTTAGAAAAAGTTTTAGACACTTATTTAAGGGCCTGATATGAGCCAATCTTGAAAAAATAATATCTACAATTTAATCAATTTTATTAAAAAAGCTATTTACAAAACGTTTATTACGAGAAATACTATTTTTAAATGCTTATTTATAACGTGATTCAATTTCGGTAAGTTGTAGTTCGCATAATTGCAAAAACGGCCGTTTTTGGCACATTTGTGAACTACAACTTAGCTTGTCGCAATTATGCCATGTATTGTATATTGAAAAATAGTATTCATCCTAATAAACATTTTGTAAATAGTTTTTTAATAAAATTAATTAAATTGGAAGATATTATTTTTTCAAGATTGGCGGCGCTAGCTGGCTCATATCAGGCCCTTAAATTAAGTCATCATCATCATCATCAGTCTATTTATATTGCCCCACTGCTCGGGCACAGACCTTCCCTTACATCGAGGGAGCTCGGGCCATAATCCACCACGCGGGCCCAGTGCGGGTTGGCGGATTTCACATGCCTTAGATTTTCTTTTTTTTTCTTCTACGACATGCAGGTTTCATCACGATGTTTTCCTTCACCGTTTTGAGAGCACTCGGTAAATGTACGTAAGTTTTTCCGTCGAAAAAACCTAGGATAACTCATTGGTACATGGCTGCCCTAGCTGGGAATCGAACCTGGGACCTCCATATTGCAAGTCCATTGACCCAACCACTGAGCCACCGAGCTCTTCATTCTTCTTAAATTAAGTACCTACCTACTAAAATATTTCTGTCGAATTTAAGTACGAAAATTAAATAAAAACATGTACTTACTTATTCCAGTACCAATCACTTGATATTTTAAACCCATTTTTAATTAATTAAACTTAAGTATATTAATTTTAACAAATGAATAAAAGAATTTTACGTTAACTTTTTTAAATACTAAAAAACTGTCTACACTCTCTGTCCAAGTCCATATGAACAATTAACACGAACTTTGATTCAATTACTATCTTGTAGTGATATAAACTAAAGTACTAGGCAAACATGAGGATTGAAGAGCTAGCAGTTATATGAATAGGATTAGCGTTTAGTATAGAAACAAACCACGGCTGTCTGGCTATTGGATTGGAGGAAAAACCTTTTTTTACGACGACGACGGCAACTGATAACTATTAACTATAAATCTAGTTTAAGGCGCTGACATGAGCCAACTAGCGCCGCCAATCTTAAAAAAAATCATATCTTCCAATATAATCAATTTTATTAAAAAAGCTACGTTCACATTGTTTATTGCTATAAATATTATTTTTTAAATGATTATTTGTAACGTGATGCAATGTAGGTAAGTTGTAGTTCACAAATGTGCCAGAAACGGCCGTTTTTCGCAATTATGTGAACTACAACTTACCTACATTGCATCACGTTACAAATAAGCATTTAAAAAATAATATTTATAGCAATAAACAATGTGAACGTAGCTTTTTTAATAAAATTGATTATATTGGAAGATATGATTTTTTTAAGATTGGCGGCGCTAGTTGGCTCTAGGAAGGCGATATAATGGTAAGAGTGAGATACAAGATGCCCCGCAGCGGCGGAGTGAAGAGCACGGCGTAGTGCCTCGATATTCGTATTTTTATGAATTTTGGCAGGGAAATAAAAATACGCCAACAAAAATCTGATTTTTTAAAACAAGCTCTCGTGTTTATAATACCTCAAATTTTGATATATATTTTGTATGAATAACTATTTCGGTTTAGATTTAATTTTCATTTTAAAAGACATGAGGTATGTTTGCGATTTTTTTCTATCGAGCGAAGTTTGTCCAATCGTGTATCGGTATTCATCAGTCTCTAAATAGACACCCCAAGATTGCTATATATTTTTTTCAGACGTTTAATTTCAGTAGTTAGTGCCGCAGCCTTCATAGAAAAACTGTAAATCCGTGCTTTAAGATTTTAGCTATAAATCTAGTTTAAACTAACTCCTGTTACTTTCACATGTCATTAAAAATGATAAGTTAGACAGAGATCGTGGCTTAAGCTGTGAAATAACTTTTAAGTCAGATTTATAACTAACAATGTTGCTTTTGAGAGATATATTTGGAACATTAAGAAGAAAGGATTGAAAGGGAAAATTGTCACGTTTTTTTTAGTTTAAAATAAGTTTTCCTGTACCGGGTTTTTATCGTTTTTATTTTTACATTACGATTATCTTGCTTATTGAGATGATAAGGCTAATATAATATCGTTTATAACTAAGATAAGATGCGAAATAGCACTTTATATCTTCACTGGTACAAATTCCATATATTACGCATGTAAGGACGTCTCGCATAGATATAGTCTGAATAAGTTTATTTAAATAAACTACCTCGTAATTAAACTTAATATGCCAAAAATCGGTGGCTCAGTGGTTGGGTCAATGGACTTGCAATATGGAGGTCCCAGGTTCGATTCCCAGCCAGGGCAGCCATGTACCAATGAGTTATCCTCGGTTTTTTCGACGGAAAAACTTACGTACATTTACCGAGTGCTCTCAAAACGGTGAAGGAAAACATCGTGATGAAACCTGCATGTCGTAGAAGAAAAAAAAATCTAAGGCATGTGAAATCCGCCAACCCGCACTGGGCCCGCGTGGTGGATCATGGCCCGAGCTCCCTCGATGTAAGGGAAGGTCTGTGCCCGAGCAGTGGGGCAATATAAATAGACTGATGATGATGATGCCAAAAATATACAATCTTTATTAGGATAAATACTATTTTTTTAAATGCTTATTTAAAACGTGATTCAATATCGGTAAGTTGTAGTTCGCAAAATTGCGAAAAATGGCCGTTTTTGGCATATTTGTGAGCTACTACTTACCTTGTCTCAATTATGCGATGTATTGTATATTGAAAAAAAAAATATTTCGACGAATTGATAACCTCCTCCTTTTTTTTGAAAGTCGGTTAAAAATAGTAGGCATTCATCCTAATAAACATTTTGTAAATAGCTATTTTAATAAAATTGATTAAATTGGAAGATATTATTTTTTCAAGATTGGCGGCGCTAGTTGGCTCATGGAAGGCCCTTAAATTAACTCATAATCAGTCTATTTATATTACCCCACTGCTCGGGCACAGACCTTCCGTTACATCGAGGGAGCTGGGGCCATGATCCACCATGCCCACTGCGGATTTCACATGCCTTAGATTTTTAATTCTTCTACGGCAGGTTTCATCACGATGTTTTTCTTCACCGTTTTGAGAGCACTCGGTAAATGTCCGTAAGTTTTTCATAAAAGTATTTAATCATTTCGTAGCCACCTGTAGGTATATTATACAGAATATGCAGATTAAAAGATTACAAATCATATAATTACTCTCCTCTTAATTAACTTATTATCAGAGCAATAATAATTCAACTCTCACGCGACGTCAGAATAATGTTTATTTAAGGGTAGTAATAGGTAATATCATAGTTAACTAGCACCGCAATTCTTAAAAAAAAATTAAGGCTGGTTGTGCGTGGATATTCAGTTTTTCTATGAAGGCTTCGACACTACTAAAATTAGAAGTCTGAAAAAATATAAGTAGCAATCTTGGGGTGTATATTTAGAGACTGATGAATACCGATACACGATTGGACAAACTTCGCTCGATAGAAAAAAACGCAAACATACCCATGTCTTTTAAAATGAAAATTATGTCTAAACCGAAATAGTTATTCATACAAAATATATATCAAAATGGGGTATTATAAATACGAGAGCTTGTTTTAAAAAATCATCCAAAATAATAAAAATACAAATATGGAGTCACTGCGCCGTGCTCTTCACTCTGACGGATCTTCTGTCTCGCTTGAGTTTGACAGATGGCAGCCCCTTTAAAATGCTACTTACAATCCATCATTTATTATTTATTAGCTAATCACAAAGTTTTATAAAGGTACATGTATGGTTATTATATATAAACGGATATCACTCACTTATATTGTTAAAGTCGGCATTTGTCGAAATCGGTCGAAACTGTCGGTCTAATTGCCGACTTTAACAATATAAGTGAGTGATATCCGTTTATATAATATTTTGTAGTAATGGCTCACTATAGTTTTAATTCTAAAATTACATGTATGGTATTCCATTACCAAATATTTATTACGAGAAATGCTTATTAACGTTAAGTGTCATTTTCATCATAGCCCCTCCGTGCCTCGGGGCGCGTTAAAGGTCAGCGGCCAGCTGTCAAACTCGAGCGCGAGACAGAAGATGTCCCGCAGCGGCGGAGTGAAGAGCACGGCAAAGTGACTCCATATTTGTATTCTTATGAATTTTGGCAGGGAAATAAAAATACGCCAACAAAAATCAGATTTTTTTAAAACAAGCTCTCGTATTTATAGTATATTTATTAGTAGTAGTAGTTTTTGATATATATATTGTATGAATAACTATTTCGGTTTAGATATAATTTCATTTTAAAAGACATGGAAAGTGTATGTTTGCGATTTTTTTTCTATCGAGCGAAGTTTGTCCAATCGTGTATCGGTATTCATCAGTCTCTAAATAGACACCCCAAGATTGCTATATATTTTTTTCAGACGTTTAATTTTAGTAGTTAGTGCCGTAGCCTTCGTAGAAAAACTGAAAATAAGCGCATACGAAGCCTTAAGCAGTTGGTCCCGGTCGCTGTCGCTCGGCAGCAGGGGTCAGGTCACGGGAGAGGCCTACGGGCGGCCTGAATAACTCTTAACACTAAACCACACGAGAAGAATGATTATTAATAACATGATTCAATTTCGGTAAGTTGTAGTTCGCAAAATTGCGATAAACGGTCGGTTTTGGCTCTGGGAACTACACCTAAGCGTTGCTTAGAGTGTGCCTTGAGCACAGACCACTTACCCAATAGACAAAGTCAAAGTCAAATTTCTTTATTGCAAGTAAGCACGTTGAGTACATTTTTGCACGTCAATATATTTTTTGAATTGACATTTACACCACTTTGCAAGGAAAAGGTGCCAACGCTGAGGAGAAAAAGTGGCAAAAAACTCTCAGCAACACATCTTTTAAAACAATGATAATACATATAGACATGAAATCGGTACAAGTTTGCAAGCGAAAAATTCTGTCAACGATGAGCGCATAGAGACGCAGCGGCAGACAGGGGTGCCGTATTAAAAAGATGCGTCCATATCGATAATATCTCTAGGTGACACGTGGCGCGAAGCAATTTTGCGATCATGTGCGGGCAGACACGGGCGCCCTCCTGTTACAGGTCTATGGGGTAAGTGGTCTGTAGCCTTGAGAGATGCATATGTCCAGCAGTGGACTGATACAGGCCGATGATGATTTTAATATCTAGTCGCCAAAACTCTTCAGCGGTTAAAAGACATTGCCACATTTCAATGGAGCTTTGCCCCACCTACAAAACTACGTGACCATTTAAACTGTACCTATCATTTTGTTGGGGACTTATTACAGGTTTCATATTGCATAATCTTAATCAGTATCATTTTCTACTACTCTCGCAACTCCTATAGAAGAATAACAAAAACAATGAATAAATCGCTTCGATTTCTTACTATTTTCTGAATTATTAATTAAGCTGTTTTTTTCGAATCGCAACTTGTAAAAAACTTTAATTTAAGTCAATAATTTTAATAAAAAACGGAGATATTTTTACGTTTATTCGTTATCTTGTACAACTTGCGGTTGATGGTGAGGCAGAATCTGGCAATGTCATATAAAACAAAATTAGTTATAAATAAATTATTTAATTTGTTCAAGTCTTTGGAATGACAAAAAAATGCACAACTTAAGGACTAAAAGCCATTAAACTTGGTTAAATACATAACCTCGTTCAAAGCTTCACTTGCAACAATCTGTCTACGCTTGCAACCAAGATAACTCAAGATAGAGTTGTCAAATGTGACAGAAAGTTGACAATAGGGGATCGGACAGTAATCAGATTAAAATCTAAAATGTACTTAGATAAAAAGAATATATTTTTTTAAGATTTTTAATTAAATATTTTTGTGAAAAATGTTTTTAAATCATTAAATATTTTCTTCGAAAAATACAATATTTTTAATCTGTTCCTCACCTCAACCGAAACACCAATCACAGTGCGTGACGTCATTTGTGGGCAACCTCAATGTAAACAATACCGTACGTGATGATACATATTTCCACGATTTTGCTTAAAATCTAAAAGTTGTTAATAGCTAACTGATAAATTACGATACGACAATAAATTTAAAAACTGTCAAGTGGTTTTTCTCCGGTTTATGACAATGGAATCAGGATTTACGAAAGCCGACAATCGTAATCTTCCCACAGTGGATATTATAATGATTGGCGATTTCTTTGCAAGTACCTAATTCAAACTTTTGTGATGCTGAATTTAGAAATGTGAAAACATCTGTGTAAGTTTTACAACTATTCATTATTTACCCTAAGTATACCTATCATTCGGCAGCTAAAACAAGTAAAAATTATGTTGCTCTCGTAAATATAACCTCTAACATTACACAATGTATACTAACTAAACTTAAATAAATAAAGTTATCTGCACGCTTCATTCAATTTATTTGTAATAACTATTGTACACTTACATCGAAATGATCTTCACAAAAGTAAATTGGTGAAGTTACAGACATTCCGTCGCACTTTCTTCTTGCTAAGTCCAACCATTTTTTTCGTGTGTCTTCTTTTCGTGGCGCATCAATGAATAATTTATTTGGAGTAGTTTTGGATGTATTCTTACATTCAGGTACTACACACCAACGGTATGTTTTTCGTTCCATATTAACAAATAAAGGCTGTAATCGACGAAACTAAACTTCACGCAGCATAGAGCCCTTGCAGTTTGTTTGGTTTACACACAAATGACGTCACGCACTCTCAGCTGACGTATCGTGCCGTTTGCGCGGGATTTTTAAACAAATAATATTGAAATATGATTTTCAGTACATAGAAAGCTTTATTTGTTTGAAATGATATTTTTTATAGGAATAATTATCCATGAAGATTAATTTAAAACACTTTCTGTGAATTTGTCCGATCCCCTATTAGAAAAGCGAGCTGACACTATATTCAAAGTGCCTTATGAAGCATCAACTTTGATGCACAGGATCTGCCAGAATATGATCCAAGTGGGCAGGATCACCGAGGCTGCGACGTTGAACAGCCAATTGCCGTATATCTGGAACAAATATGTCAATTAAGTAGGTTTATTATAATCTTATCATATATTAGATTCTATCCCGTTATAATGATTATGTAAAAACAAACACAGGGACAGAAATGACAATGCCAGATTCTGCCCCACCATCAACCGCAAATTGTACAAGATAACGAATAAATGTAAAAATATCTCCGTTTTTTATTAAAATTATTAATTTAAAATAAAGTTTTGTACAAGTTGCGATTCGAAAAAAACAGCGTAATTAAGAATTCAGAAAATAGTAACAAAACGAAGCGATTTATTCATTGTTTTTGTTATTCTTCTGTAGGAGTTGCGAGAGTAGTAGAAAATGATACTGATTATGATTATGCAATATGAAACCTGTAATAAGTCCCCAACAAAATGATAGGTAAATGGTCACGTAGTTTTGTAGCTGGGGCAAAGCTCCATTGAATTGTGGCAATGCACCATAGGCACCATAACTCACCATAGAGTCAACGATAGAGAACATTATCGCCTGCATGGCCGCGTCTGTCCCGCGCCCCGCCATCTGCAGAAACGCCTCTTCAGGGAACAGTACTCGGCTGTAGACGACCATGCCAAGAGACACGGCGGCCAGAGGATGTAGGAGTAAGCAGAATACTCGCTTTAGAAGCAACGCTAGGGTGCTGGAACATATTGGAACGCATTAGGAAGTACCAGGGATTCATAGGTAATTTTAGAGGTGTGCGTTTTTTTAAACTAAAATAAGACGGGCCTATACTGTCTCCCTTGCTTATTTAAAGGCTTCCATGAGCCAAATAGCGCCGCCAATCTTGAAAAAATCTTCTTCTCTTCTTCTTCAGCATACAACAGCCCACTCCTCCACTCCTGGGCATATGCCTCTCCATGAATTCTCCATATGGCCCGATCTCAAGGTTGTCTGGTCCACACCGAGCCAGCAACCTTCTTTATGTCGTCGGCCCATCTGGCCGGTGGTCTGCCCACGCTTCTACCCGTCCGGGGTCTACACATTAGAACGCACTTACTCCATCGACCATCGTTTCGGCGACTTAGGTGCCCAGCCCAGGCCCATTTCAGTTTTGCCACTCGTTTGCCGATGTCGGTGACACGAGTCCGTAGGACAAAAAATAATATCTTCCAATTTAATCAATTTTATCAAAAAAAAGCTATTTACAAAATGTTTATTAGGATGAATACTATTTTTCAATATACAATACATGGCATAATTGCGACAAGCTAAGTTGTAGTTCACAAATGTGCTAAAAACGGCCGTTTTTCGCAATTATGCGAACTACAACTTACCGACATTGAATCACGTTATAAATAGACATTTAAAAAATAGTATTTATCGTAATAAATATTTTGTAAATAGCTTTTTTAATAAAATTGATTATATTGGAAGATATTATTTTTTTAAGATTGGCGGCGCTAGTTGGCTTATGGAAGGCCCTTAAGTTAGAAATGATGGCACTACTTATAGAAATGACAAATGTAGCTTAAACTACATAAATCAAAACCTATATTTCGGAATTCCTTGAAAAGCGAGCGAAACGACATTAGCTACTTTTTTGTGAAAATTCTAATTAAATAGTTTCCGTGGTATTTAGTGATTAATGATCACGTTAAGTTAATCAGGAGATGTCCGCGAACGTTTCTATTAATTGGAGTGCTCGAAAGAAGTCGTGTTTGTGAAGTTTTGTGCTCTTAGCAAGGATTCCTTGCATAACTCGATGATTGCGTGGATCGTTAAGTTATTTATTACGTATAGGGATATGGGAGGGATATATTTCGGTTAGGTTATCTTCATATATATGTATGTATTTATTGATAATAATAACAGACGTTATTTATACATCAGACCAGGCTGTATATCTTAGTTGACCTCGCCTTTCCCTGTGGGAAGAATTAAAAAAAACTTACCTATACTTTCCATCCTTATTAACAACTCCAACTACCAGGGCGAGAGGAGTGTAAAGAACTGCAATCGAAAGTCCAAGCGGGAAGTTATGCATGCCTACAGTTAGGCATACAGTCGCGAGTTCCGTAAGCAGCAGTATGTTGACTAGGGATAACTCCTCGTGCGTTATGCGTCCCGTGCGGAGTAATCTTGGCAAGAATGGGGTAATTAGAGTGAGAATCATAGATATTGCTATAAGACCATAGTATACTGATACTTCTGAGGGTTGGTTGAAGTATTTGGCACCTGGAAAGAAATGGTTAAATTTTGTTAGATCGTTCGGATGGGTTTTGAGGATTTCCTACCTCCTGGTAGGCATAATAAGCAACAATTCTGACTTTTGAAAATCGGGGTAAACTGTTTATTGTATGCCAGGATATGTGTGCTATTGTATGCCAGGATATGTGTGCTATTGTATGCCAGGATATGTGTGCTATTGTATGCCAGGACTATGTGTGCTATTGTATGCCAGGACTATGTGTGATATCGTATGCCAGGACTATGTGTGCTATTGTATGCCAGGATATGTGTGCTATTGTATGCCAGGATATGTGTGCTATTGTATGCCAGGATATGTGTGCTATTGTATGCCAGGACTATGTGTGCTATTGTATGCCAGGACTATGTGTGCTATCGTATGCCAGGACTATGTGTGATATTGTATGCCGGGATCGCTGTGTGCTATTGTATGCCAGGACTATGTGTGCCATCGTATGTCAGGATCGCTATGTGTGCTATTGTATGCCAGGGCTATGTGTGCTATTGTATGCCAGGATCGCTATGTGTGCTATTGTATGCCAAGATATGTGTGTTATTGTATGCCAGGACTATGTGTGCTATTGTATGCCAGGATCGCTGTGTGCTATTGTATGCCAGGGCTATGTGTGCTATTGTATGCCAGGACTATGTGTGCCATCGTATGTCAGGATCGCTATGTGTGCTATTGTATGCCAGAATCGCTATGTGTGTTATTGTATGTCAGGATCGCTATGTGTGTTATTGTATGCCAGGACTATGTGCTATTGTATGCCAGGACTATGTGCTATTGTATGCCAGGACTATGTGTGCTATCGTATGTCAGGATCGTTATGTGTGTTATTGTATGCCAGGACTATGTGCTATTGTATGCCAGGACTATGTGTGCTATCGTATGTCAGGATCGCTATGTGTGCTATTGTATGCCAGGACTATGTGCTATTGTATGCCAGGACTATGTGTGCTATTGTATGCCAGGACTATGTGTGCTATTGTATGCCAGGATCGCTATGTGTGCTATTGTATGTCAGGACTATGTGCTATTGTATGCCAGGACTATGTGTGCTATTGTATGCCAGGATCGCTATGTGTGCTATTGTATGCCAGGACTATGTGCTATTGTATGCCAGGACTATGTGTGCTATCGTATGTCAGGACTATGTGTGCTATTGTATGCCAGGATCGCTATGTGTGCTATTGCATGCCAGGATCGCTATGTGTGTTATTGTATGCCAGGACTATGTGCTATTGTATGCCAGGACTATGTGTGCTATCGTATGTCAGGACTATGTGTGCTATTGTATGCCAGGATCGCTATGTGTGCTATTGTATGTCAGGACTATGTGTGCTATCGTATGTCAGGACTATGTGTGCTATTGTATGTCAGGATCGCTATGTGTGCTATTGTATGTCAGGACTATGTGTGCTATCGTATGTCAGGACTATGTGTGCTATTGTATGTCAGGATCGCTATGTGTGCTATTGTATGTCAGGATCGCTATGTGTGTTGTTGTATGCCAGGACTATGTGCTATTGTATGCCAGGACTATGTGTGCTATTGTATGTCAGGATCGCTATGTGTGATATTGTATGCCAGGACTATGTGTGCTATTGTATGCCAGGACTATGTGTGCTATTGTATGCCAGGACTATGTGTGCTATTGTATGTCAGGATCGCTATGTGTGCTATTGTATGCCAGGACTATGTGCTATTGTATGCCAGGACTATGTGTGCTATTGTATGCCAGGACTATGTGTGCTATTGTATGCCAGGACTATGTGTGCTATTGTATGCCAGGACTATGTGTGCTATTGTATGCCAGGATCGCTATGTGTGCTATTGTATGCCAGGACTATGTGCTCTTGTATGCCAGGATCGCTATGTGTGCTATTGTATGCCAGGATCGCTATATGTGCTATTGTATGCCAGGACTATGTGTGCTATTGTATGCCAGGATCGCTATGTGTGCTATCGTATGCCAGGACTATGTGTGCTATTGTATGCCAGGATCGCTATGTGTGCTATTGTATGCCAGGACTATGTGTGCGTGCTATTGTATGCCAGGACTATGTGTGCTATTGTATGCCAGGATCGCTATATGTGCTATTGTATGCCAGGACTATGTGCTCTTGTATGCCAGGATCGCTATGTGTGCTCTTGTATGCCAGGATCGCTATGTGTGCTCTTGTATGCCAGGATCGCTATGTGTGCTATTGTATGCCAGGACTATGTGTGCTATCGTATGCCAGGACTATGTGTGCTATCGTATGTCAGGATCGCTATGTGTGCTATTGCAAGCCAGGATCGCAGCAGATGGAAGTTCATCGTCTCTGTCTGCGGGAAATAAAGGCGTGAGCGTATGTATGTGTATTTTACAGCAATCAATTTACCAATATGACTCAACAGCATAGGCGAATTCATCACAGCATACCCCAACAGATGCACCAGGAAATAATTCCCTCCAATATTCACTATACTCATGCTCGACTCTTCTGTTCTCATTGACTTTTGCTTCTTAGGCGTCAACTCCTTTGATTCATCATCCCCTGGTACTTTAGGTTTTGTTGTTTTACGTTTCCTTACAGTAGTTTCTTCATCTTTTAGTAGAGTGGTCTCCTGGTCAGATTCGGAGTCAGAGGCCTTCGCTTTTCTGTCAATTTGTGCCTTTTTGTCAGTCGTTTCGTCTGTTTGTTTGTCTTCGTCCGAATTCTGTTGTATGGTCACCCAAAGAGACAGGGCTCGGATAAGCATTGCCACGCATAAGAGACATAGTGATGGCATATATTGACCTGGAATTCAAAGAATATTTTTTATTATTATTTTTATTATTCAATTCTGGCCACAAACAGTCATTACAATGAAATATTAACAATAAGCTAAGGTACATGCTTAAATAGACAAATAGGGCCGAAAAGTAATTTTACATAAATATTTTAGGTGATAACGCAAATATCAAATGACCATGCCAGATTCTGCCCCACCTCTAACCGCAAGTTGTACAAGATAACGAATAAATGTAAAAATATCTCCGTTTTTTATTAAAACTATTGGTTTAAAATAAAGTTTTGTACAAGTTGCGATTCGAAAAAAACAGCTTAATTAAGAATTCAGGAAATAGTAAGAATTCAAAGCGAATTATTTATTGTTTTTGTTATTCTTCTATGGGAGTTGCGAGAGTAGTAGAAAATGATACTGATTATGATTATGCAATATTAAACCTGTAATAAGGGGACTTATGATAGGTACAGCTTCAATGGTCACGTAGTTTTGTAGGTTGGGCAAAGCTCCATTGAAATGTGGCAATGTCTTTTGGAAACAAAGTTACTTAAAAATAAGTTTACAAACAGACACTGATCGAAATTAATTTATTTATTTTTAGGAATGGTTATTAGTAGGAATATATTTAAAAAAACGGCCAAATGCGAGTCGGCTGTCGGACTCGCGCACTGAGGGTTCCGTGCAACTACACCATAGCATTTGCTCTAACGAAAACATAAACTAGATTTAGGAACAAACTTATCTTTGCATTTTCGAAACTGATAATGTCATACATCGACATACCAGGCGTCAAATGCAAATATAAAAACTTCCTTAGAAGCTATAGCAATAGATAAACGCAACTCTAATAGAACCTCAGCAAACTGTCAAATCTCCACAAAATGCCATCCAAAATACCAGGACGTCATAAATTATCAGGAGCATTCCACCTACCAATAGAAATAAACCTATTAGTAGCAGCCAACAGATAGAAGAAGTAGCTCTGATGGAACCTCTCAAGTAGATTATTCAAACTCCTCAGAATGCCATCCAAAATACCAGGACACCAGAAATTATCAAGAGTAATATACAACACATACTAATAGAAATAAACCTAGTAGCATCCACCTAGCAGAAGTAACTTTGATGGAACGTCTCCCGCAGATTATTTGAACTGCTCAGAATGCCATCTAAACTACCAGGACATCAGAAATTATATGGAGCACTAAACTTACCAATAGAAATAAACCTATTAGTAGCAGCCAGGAGATAGAAGAAGTAGCTCTGATAGAACCTCTACAGTAGATTGTTAAAACTCCTCAGAATGCCATCCAAAATACCAAGACGTCAGAAGTTATCAGAAGCATTAGGCATACCAAAACTTCCTTAGAAGCCATCAATAGATAGACGCAACACAAAATACCATCCAAACTACCAGGACACTAGAAATTATAAGGAACATTACACTTACCAATAGAAATAAACCTATTAGTAGCAGCCAGGAGATAGAAGAAGTAGCTCTGATGGAACCTCTCGAGCAGATTATTCAAGCTCCTCAGAATGCTCTCGAGAGCGACACCAAGGCGGTAGAAGTTAGCAGGAGTCAACGCGTGCACCTTAGGAGGTATTCCTGCGGGGTCGTTGACGTCACGGCCTTCCAAGGTCACTGCTTCGATGCCGAAACGGTGGAATAGGCCGTGGTTGCCGTTAGGTACCTTTAAAGAAAGTACATGCTGTTATTCATAACCCTAGTTAAACCTCGTCGTCGTCGTCAGCCTGTATCCGTCCACTGCTGGACGTAGGCCTTCTCGCAATCCTTCCATTGTCTTCTATTTGTGGCCGTACGCATCCATTTCTTCCCACATGTGCGAGAGATGTCGTCAGACCATCGCATCGGTGGTCTTCCCACGCTGCAATGTCCCGTGCGTGGCCTCCAGACTGTAGCTTTGTACGTCCAGCGGTCGTCGTCTCTGCGTGCAACGTGCCCTGCCCATCTCCACTTCAGGGAAGCCATCCTTTCCCCAATATCCACCAGCTTGGTCCGCCGGCGGATTTCTGAGTTGGGTACTCTATCGGCCAGAGAGATGGCCAAGCATAGCACGCTTAATATAATAAAGGAAGTGAGGTTTAAAACCACACTTCCTTTAAATCGTGTTGCTCTACCTTTCACACTTCGTTAGGTTAAGATAGAAAGGGTGGCTAAACGGTGGCGTAACTTAAAATCACGTTTATGAATAACAGCCACAGAGTTTACTAAGAGGTATGTATTTTATTTTTATTTTATTTTATTTGGGAAAACCAACAGTTATACAATGTGTATACTTAGCATAAGCTTACGTATTTAACATTACAAAGGTACTTATTGTATAACCAGCAACGTTATCCACGGATTACATGTTGAGATGTAGGATTTACAAAGTGAAGCTTAAACTATTAATAAGTCTTATTATAAATTTAGGTAGTGAAAGAGTCATATACTTTGAGAACCTCTGTTTTAAACTTCACTTTAGTTAGTGCAAAGAAATCTATGTCATATAAGTAATCATTGTAAGATTTCATCAGTCTATGTAGGGGGGACGCTCACCAGCATGGGTTCTGGTTGCATTAAGGGCGAATAGTTTGTGCGGGTACTTGTCTCGAATTCTGTGAGAACTGCTGGGGACTTCGTACGATGTACGAACAACAATTATGAATAGTAACTTGCAGTACGATTTCAACTCTTACGACACTGATAATAAGAACGGTTCAAAGTGTTAGACTTGATGTACTTTGGTCTTTCTGTCATCGTCTGCCGCCTAACAAAATTGGCATTTATGTTAATGTTAGTAAAAAATAGAAAAAATGTATGAGATCGTGATTTTAGAATTAAAACTATAGTGAGCCATTACTACAAATTATTATATATAAACGGATATCACTCACTTATATTGTTAAAGTCTGCAATTAGACCGACAGTTTTGACCGATTTCGCGCTCACCTTGAAAAAGACCGTCTAAATCGGTCGACACTGTCTGTCTAATTGCCGACTTTAACCATATAAGTGAGTGATATCCGTTTATATATAATAATTAGATCATGATTTGTTCTTTGTTTGTTAGAAAATGTAAATCCCATACATTTTTATTTCTTTTCTACAAGACTTAACAAACCTAAATGCGACTCTCGACTGAAACTTTAACATAACAGTCAGATGAGATACTAGGGCACCAGAAATTAGCAGGAGCATTCGGAATCAAGCAATGAAATGTCACTCACCCCAGCAATCTGTGTGGACACCATACCAAGCATGGTCCAAATACTGTTGGTCCAGTCGTCCATGTTATTCCGATTACGTATCCATGAGTAGCTGGAAATAACGGAATTATCAGTGACAAAAATCATTAGGGTTAAATATTAAAATAGGATTTTTTTTTAATAATCAACACTTAGGCCCATATTAATATTAATATTCATATTCATATTCATTTATTGTAGTACTAGATATACATCGTCAAATAGAAAATTACATTGTACAATATTATTATTAATGTCACAACAACTCATTAGTCAATTAAATTAAAAATGTATAAATCAGTAATATACCTATGGTATCGTCACAATAATTATAAATAAATAAATTTAGGTTCGTAACCTAACAATATCTGTATCAATTTTACAGGGTGAATGCAATGTCAATCATCGAGAAACTCATTTAGCGAGTAGTAAGCCTTCTGGATTAACCATCGCTTAAGCTTACCAACGAAGCTATTAAAGCTGGTGGTGTCCCTTATGGAAGCCGGCAGCTTGTTGTAAACAAGCGGTCCCGCGACGTGTGTGGACTGACCACTCTTGTGTAGTCGGCTCGCAACAATTTCCAGCTCCTGCTGTCTTACTTTAGTTGGTCTCGTGCCTATCCACTTCTTGGTTTGGTACTCACTTAGGTTTCTCCTAACGTATTTCCCCACCTCAAGAATGTACAGGCACGGAACGGTAAGTATGCCCAAGTCAGTGAAAAGGTAACGAGCCGGTGTGTCCTCCGGAACGCGCGCCATTCTCCTAATCACTTTCTTTTGTATTATGAACGGCCTATCTCTATCCGCCGCTCGAGCCCATAGGTCAATGCCATACGTTAGGTGGGAGTGGAAGTACCCGAAGTAGGCTTTTAGCAAGTTCTCCCTGGACAGGGTCGGCGTGAGGCGCGAGACCGCATAGTACGCAGAGTTGAGCTTGGTGCAGAGCGTGTCGATGTGCTCGTACCACTGGAGCTGGGCGTCGAATATGAAGCCGACGAAGCGCGCGCCGGGAGTGCTGGAGACGGTGACGTCACCCACACGCACACTCAGCGGCGGAACGGTGCCGCTTCGGAGGGAGAACTCTATGAGATTGGTTTTCTCGACGTTCAGTTGCATCCCGTTTGCAATAAACCATTCGGACAGCCTCACAATCACAGCCTGCACTCGCACACCCAGCTCCTCCCTGCTACCGGCGCTGACGACCGAGCAGATATCATCAGCATACATGATGAAATCTGTGTGCGGTGATTCAAAAGGCAGATCATTCATCAGCAGCAGGAAGATACTGTTCCCGACATTTGACCCCTGGGGCACGGACCTGTCACCTATGGGAGCAAAATTTGACCTCTCAGCGCCTGCCTCGGTTAGCTGAGTACGGTCAGACAAGAAGGATGTAATTAACTCGAGGGGGACACCACGCACACCGTAGTGTTCTAGTTTTGCATTTATAAGGGCATGGTCAACCAGGTCAAAGGCACGCGATAGATCAAAAAAGATTGCCACTACTTGCCTCTTGGAATCCAAGTGAGCGAGCACCGTGCGCAGCAGTAGCCGCGCAGCGCCCACTGTGGACCGGCCGGTCTGGTACGCGTACTGCTGCGCGCACAGGGACTCGTTGCCGCGGAGAAAGCTGAATAGTCGACTACATATACCCATTTCGAATATTTTCGAAATGGCTGGAACTAGAGATATTGGTCTGTAACCTTTGAGTTACTTTTTACTTCCCTTCCCCTTGTATACAGGAGTGACTTTTATCCTTTTCAGTGAATCAGGATAGTGACCGTTTAACGCTGATTGATTGAATTGACTGCACAATGCGAGGAGTAAGTCAACTGGAAGCTGATGGAGGACATCAGTCGGTATGCCATAAACATCTTTCGTTCCTTTTGGTTTGATTTGTTTAATAATTTTAATAAGTTCTGTTACAGTGAACGGGAAGAAGAACATAGTCCGCGCCACCCTGGGTACATTGCACTGCAGCAGCCTCATTGCATCGTGCACGCGAGGCCTGAGCGGCGTGTCGCGCACCACAGACAGGTAGTACTCGTTGAGCGCGGCGGCCAGCCGGCAGCCCGCGTCCGCGCCGCCAGGGCCGGGGCCGGGGCCGGGGCCGGGGCCGCACACTGCGTGCCGGAGCACCGCGAGGGGGTCGCCGCACTGCATACCCTTGTTTGTCTCCAGCTTGATGACACTCCACAGCGCTCGTGCGGGGTTCGCAGCCGTGCTGGACGTGATCATATTGTTGAGAAAATCTTTTCGGGTTTTTCTTGGGAGCCCGCTGTGTCGGCATTTAAAATTTAGATAGAATTGGTGTAGTTCCACATTGTTCGGATGAAAACAGAATAGTCTGAGCTCAAACCCGAACGCCCTCAAAAGTGAATACAGCTGATACACTCTCACGTGATCACCATCTCAATTATGTCATTAATTAATAAACCAATCTTGAGGGCGTATCACGTGATGTCTTTCTCAAGTGGCGGTTCGCCTGTCATCGGCAAATACGTTATCAAGTGCGAGTTTGACAGTTCTCTTGCGAACTGAGTTTTGTTTATTAATACGGCGTAACTCACGTGATACCCGATTCCTAAATGCGAGAAAGAAAGATTATTAATAGGAACGCCATCTTGAGGTCGTTCTCAAGATTGACTTTTGAGCTGAGAGTGATTTATTAATACGGGCCTAAATCAGTCAGTTTTGGGTCAAGTTAGGGTCATGGTATACGCCCGACTTTCAGTCGGTGGCCGATGGTTAGGTGTTGCCAATTTTACGGATTATATGTCAAATCTAGCGAATTTCTATTAGGTGGAAACGAAAAAAATCCTCTTCAAACAGCTAAGCTAAACTAACAATAATATTTTTTTGTGCTTACGAAATAATGTTGCTAAATAATGAATCTGTGCTTTTGTACTTAAATACTCTGCCGAAATTTTTAAAGTACCTGTTTTTGTATGAATGGTGAATGCCGGACTTCACGCATAGTTTGTGGACCAAATTGACAAGATCAAGGTTAGGGAGTTGACCGTTTAGCCCTTCGACTTTGACTTCAATGTATTCTGGAAAAGTAAAATATTAATGAGACATAACTGGAATTACCGTGTTAACTATGTACCTATACAAACCAACAGTTTAACAACTTCATAGGCGCGTATTCATAAACGTGATTTAAAGTTACGCCACCGTTTCCTTTTTTAACGAAGTGTGAAAGGAATAGCAACACAATTAATAGAAGTGAGGTTCATGGACAGTAGAAATTACGAAATGACAGTGAAAATTCTCAACTACTGTCATAACCGTGGGGGATTCTAAGTATGTGCGTGTCAAGACAGACAAAAATGTACCTACAACCTTTATTTTGACAGTACACATACCTATTTTCTACACAGAATGACAGTGGGACCGCTCCACAAAGAAAACCGCCTACGAACGCCGCGGGAGATGCCGTTGTGTCTTTTTAAATGCATCAAAATACTACGTCATACGCCGTACTGTCATTTTCCGAATACTCAAAGTACGGCATATGCCGCCACTGTCCATGAACGTGCTAAGTTTATGAATAACAGCATATATTTTGATAATGGCAAAGATAAGCTGGTCTCTAAATATAGTTTATATTTTAGTTAGAGAACAGTTACGGGGTTAAGTTGCGTTGCAGGCAAGCCTCGGGGAGCGAGTCCGAATCGCACTTGCCCGGTTTTTCTTTCACCGTTTTGATAGCACTCGGTAAGGTTTAACTAGGTTTACGAATAACAGCATCAGAGTTCAATCTATTAGAAGATGAGTGATTAATAAAACCGGTGATGAAGTGCTGCAAATTCTATATATTCTTCCTTTTGCAGGTGTGGACATCAACACAATACTAAATTCATGTAAAGTTTTTGCTTATTATTGTGGCAGATCTATTGGTATTGATCTAGTATGCTTATGGTCTTCGCAATATAGTTCAAAATAGTTACGAAATCGTTAGTAAAACTATCTTTGAGCATACGCATTCTTGTCATTGGGAGTATGTAAGAACTTGATGTCTCTGATGAGTTAAAAGTGTGCCCCAGATATTCTTTGACAAGTTCCGCTACCCAGACTTATGAGTCTTTGACAACCTCTGCTACCCAAGCTTATGAGTCTTTGACAAGCTCTGCTACCCAGACTTATGAGTCTTTGACAAGTTCTGCTAACCAGACTTATGAGTGTTTGACAAGTTCTGCTAACCTGACTTATGAGTCTTTGACAACCTCTGCTACCCAGGCTTATGAGTCTTTGACAAGCTATTATATATAAACGGATATCACTCACTTATATTGTTAAAGTCGGCAATTAGACCGACAGTTTCGACCGATTTCGACGGTTTCGACATCTTTGACAAGCTCTGATACCCAGACTTATGAGTCTTTGACAAGTTCTAGTTAGGTGTTTTTGTGTGGCTTTGTTTGATAAGCACTGCACTGGATATTAGTTTCTTAGTTTTCTAGTGCTATCTTTTATATCACTATTTGCGTCTTATTTAATTTAATTAGTATCTATAAGTGAATACCTATAATTGGCTTCTTGCTTTTATTTAAATGAAAATGTAGTAGTTTATAAGCTGTTGGTTTTCCATGTCTTAATAAAATAAAATAAAATAAGTTCTGCTAACCAGACTTATGAGTGTTTGACAAGTTCTGCTAACCTGACTTATGAGTCATTGACAGGTTCTGCTACCCAGACTTATGAGTCTTTGACAAGCTCTGCTACCCAGACTTATGAGTCTTTGACAAGCTCTGCTACCCAGACTTATGAGTCTTTGACAAGTTCCGCTACCCAGACTTTGAGTCTTTGACAAGTTCCGCTACCCAGACTTTGAGTCTTTGACAAGTTCTGTTACCCAGACTTATGAGTCTTTGACAAGTTCTGCTACCCAGACGTATGAGTCTTTGACAAGATCTGCTAACCAGACTTATGAGTCTTTGACAAGTTCTGCTAACCAGACTTATGAGTCTTTGACTGGTTCTGTTATCCAGAATTATGAGTCTTTGACAAATTCTGCTACCCAGACTTATGAGTCTTTGACAAGCTCTGCTACCCAGACTTATGAGTCTTTGACAGGTTGTGTTACCTAGACTTATGAGTCTTTGACAAGCTCTGCTACCCAGACTTATGAGTCTTAGACAAGTTCTGCTAATCAGACTTATGAGTCTTTGACAAGATCTGCTAACCAGACTTATGAGTCTTTGTCAAGTTCTGCTACCCAGATTTATGAGTCTTTGACAAGTTATAGGTGAAGAATATATTTAACTCATCAGATACGTCGAGTTCCTACACACTCCCAATGACAAGAATTCGTATCGAATATCCAGTTTGTATTTATGAATGTACTTACTAATTTTAGGATCGTGAATCTCCAAATTTATAGCCGCCTGAATGGACCCAGACCTTCCTTTTAACTTCCCAGGGTCCAGACACTTCTGGTTGTCGCCACTCCATCCGAAATCCCCCAAAACCTTCCTGAAATCTAGGCTCGGAGTACCAGGCTTCCAGAAACTGCCGAGGCTACTGTAAAACATTTCAGTGTCGCTCTGAAGGCCGTGGTAGGCTTCTAGCCACGCCTGCATCCCTAGTTGTTCGTGTTCGGTGACTAGAAAGATTATGTCTTTTGCCCAGTATTTTTGTGCTGAAAATATATTTTTATAAATTCAGATTATGTTTATTCAATTGAAACACAAAAATACATTAAATTATAACCTAAAATAATAAAAGGACTAAAGTCTATAACTAACTCGAAATCGAAATAAAATCGAAAAACTTCAACTACCTATAAATAAAATATATCCTCTAGGAGGACATCGGGAGTCACGTGGGGCTATTACAGTTCACAAAACGATCAAATCATACCATGTCATAGCGGCCGTGAAAGGGACAGTGCTATGGCATTGGTGTAGCGGCGTCTCTGTTTGGCGCGCCATGACATGATATAATTTCATAGTATTGAGAACAGCATTAGGGGGAACGGTGCCCAGAAGGCTGGCAGCATTCCCTCTCTGTATTGCCAACGCAATACGTTGGCAGAGATAGCTACCAGCCCTCTGGTCGCCGGACTCCTCGACCAGTCGCTTAGGCAGCTCTTTAACGAGCGTCTGGCCAAATATATGTTTGGCAAACTACGCGAAGACCAACATGAGAGCGATGCCTGCAGCCGTCCCCTTCTGGTGCGAGGCTCGGTCTACGGTTTGCTGGTACTAGGAGCACAGACTCAATAGAAGGTAACACTACTCACGCCTGGCAAACTGCGCGAAGGCCAACATCAGAGCGATGCCGGCAGCTGTCCCTTTCTGGTGCGAGGCGAGCGCGCGGTAAGGCGCTGTTAGCACTAATGCCTCGAGCGAAGGCGTTCGTGCCGCCCGGAGTATTCCGTATACGTTGGTTCCTTGGTATATCTGTTGGATTTCAAATGACAATGCCAGATTCTGCCCCACCATCAACCACAAGTTGTAAAAGATAACGAATAAATGTAAAAATATCTCCGTTTTTTATTAAAATTATTGGTTTAAAATAAAGTTTTGTACAAGTTGCGATTCGAAAAAAACAGCTTAATTAATAATTCAGAAAATAGTAAGGAATCGAAGCGATTTATTCATTGTTTTTGTTATTCTTCTATAGAATTTGCGAGAGTAGTAGAAAATGATACTGATTATGATTATGCAATATGAAACCTGTAATAAGTCCCCAACAAAACGATGGGTACAGTTTAAATGGTCACGTAGTTTTGTAGGTGGTGCAAAGCTCCATTGAAATGTGGCAATGTCTTTTAATATGATTTATTTCACTGATAGACAGGCAGCATAATCATCATCATCAGTCTATTTATATTGACCCACTGCTCGGGCAGATTAGAAGACTATGATATTTTGAATATTCTGTAACATGACATTGGCAAATGACAAACTATCACAGGCCACTGTCCACTAAACAAACACCTGTTCAAAATGCCGCCAGTCCAATTTGCAGGGGATGCTTAGAGGCTGAGGAAACATCAGCCCACGTGCTGTTGCAGTGCGAGGGGCTGGCAGAACAACGAGCACAGATCCTGAACAACCCAGGGTCCCTCCCCCAGGCCGCATGTGGCATCCGACGTTCTGGAGGGAGCTGGGCTGGCTCAACTATAAGCGGAGGTATAGGGGTAGACCCCCGAGAAGGGCCCACGAGGGCGGCCGCGGACGAGGTTGTGGTATTAGGCGCTGCGTTCCCACAACCTTGTTCCAAACGCGATGCGTTGAACACCTTGGGGGTTTAGTGGGTATAGGACCGTATTATGGCGGGAGTCCCACATACTCACCGCGCGCCCCTCCTCATTGGCGCAGTGAGATGCGAAAAGCATTTCCCCAAGTAAAATAATAAGGCTGGCTCAACTCGTGCGGTTTTTCACAATTCAATTCAATTCATTTATTCATCTTTTGGTACATATAGCACACTTAGACATTTCATACAATACAAATTACATATACTTAATCAAACTATGACAATAACAATTATTACAAAACAAACATTACATTACATTATAAATATTATTACACCAATAAATAATAATAAAAATGTCAAATATTTCAATACATAACAATGTCATTAAAATTAATTTATCCCTCATGTTAGTTATTTTCGAGCTCATGAAGTGAATATAGCTCTTTCTGTGTCAAAATATTCTTGCATTGATGCTTATATGTTTTATTTGTGCATTCCCCTATCATATCAGACAATATATTATAGAATTTAACACTATTATTAATAAAACTTTTTGACTTTTTCTTTAGTCTATATTTAATTGGTGCAAGTTTGTGCTTATTTCGGGTATTATAAGAGTGTGTATCTAATAGTTTGGGAGTATTGGCCAAATTTGCACGAGCATATAACATGTTTTGCAAGACATACGCAGAATAAAAGGTCAAAATATTTGCTTCTCTAAATTTGCCACGGCAAGATGTCAATGGAGTTAGTTGGTAGAGTGTTCGAATAGCTCTCTTTTGTAATATGAAAATTTTGTTGGCAGTTGCTGCAGTACCCCAAAATTTTATTCCATAAGTCATTATGCTATGGAAATATGCATGATATACCAGTTTGGCAGTATTAGTACCACATAGCTGTCTGATTTTGAGGATCGCATATACTGCTGAGGAAAGCCTCGACGTCAATTTATCTATATGTACATCCCATTTCAGCTTCCCATCTAAATATATGCCAAGAAACTTTATCACTTTCACAAATTCAATAGATTCATCACCGATTATTATATTTGTTTGTAGGTTAATATCATGGGTCCCTAGCCAAAAATGTACAGCTTTTGTTTTGCTAACGTTGAATAACAGGTTGTTTGCAGAAAACCAGTTATGTAGTTGTTTCATGGAAATATTAACTTTACTTATGAGTCCTGCCAAATTATCATGATTGAAAATAATTGACGTGTCATCGGCAAACATTGTAACAACTCCATTTTCACCTATACAACTCGGCATGTCATTTACATACACCAAGAACAAAAACGGACCTAATATGGATCCTTGAGGAACGCCACAACTACATGGCTTAAGTTTGGATTGGGTCCCATTAATCTCAGTAAGATGTTTCCTATTTGATAAATATGATTTCATGATCTCCAACGCCATCCCATTTACTCCATAATGGTATAATTTACCCAGGAGTATCTCGTGATCCACACAGTCGAAAGCTTTGGACAGATCACAGAACACACCAATAGTTTTCTGTGATCTATCCAACGAATTTAGAATAACGCTTAGTGCCATGGTCATTGCGTCTTCAGTACTTTTACCTCTCTGGAAACCAAATTGATTTGGGACAAACAATTTATTGGCTTGGAAGTGTCTACTTAGTTGTTCCAAAATAAGTTTTTCAAAGATTTTACTGAGTGACTTACGTTTGTACTCACGCACAAAGGTTGCCACTCATGTCAAGTGCGGAAAATAGCCCGCGTTAAGAAGAAGATGCCGAACTATCGAGTCCATTAAATAAAATAAATCCTTCATGGGGCACTGTATTCGCTTTTATAACAAGTTGCCAGAAACTGTCACGACGTTGACAGAGAGGAAATTTAAAAATTTCATTAAAGGAACAGTTGTTAAGAAGGAGTATTACAGGATAGACTATTTAAACGATGAACGTGCATGGTGTGTGTCGCCGGCTCCGCATGAGGGATAAACTTACTAACAATAGTAATAGTTACGTACTGTATAGTTATTAAGTAATCATTGTATTATCATTGTTTTAAAAGATGTGTTGCTGAGTTTTTTGCCACTTTTTCTCCTCAGCGTTGGCACCTTTTCCTTGCAAAGTGGTGTAAATGTAAATTCAAAAAATATATTGACGTGCAAAAATGTACTCAACGTGCTTACTTGCAATATAGAAATTTGACTTTGACTTTGAAATAAATATTAATAATAACTGACCTGCCCCTGTCCTAGAGGGTAGTTTAGCGTAAAGTTGTGCGTGTAGACCTCGAGGTGGAGCTGTGACATCTTGCCCACGAGCCAGGGCACGGGCATCTCGTCCGTGTCAGCATACTTGTCCTGGAATAGTGAATTGTAGCTTTTATTATTAAGAGCTCAGAGTTTGTTTATGGCCATCATTAGTAGGTAGTAGTAGATAGTACAGCTAACAGCAGATCAAGTGTAACACTTTGGATTTTGCACCGTTCTCATTATCAGCGTCGTAAGATTTAAAATCGTACTGCGAGTGTCACCATTGATCTCCTGTTGTCCGTACCTACCTACGATTAGGTATGGGCGAGTATAGGGTTGCCAGATACGGGGATTTCAGTTCCGGGACAATTTGAGGGTTACAAATTCGGTCGGTAGGAAAAATGTATGAAAATATATAATTATTTATGTAAATCTCATTACTTGTAATATTTTACAAACATACTATTATATCTAAGCTAAAAACTAACTTACCTACCTACTATGTTCACATAATAGATATACATACAACACAGTGTATTTTTAAAATATTAAAGACACAAAACTTAAAACAAAAATTGAGCACTCGCTTTTACTTATTCATTAAATAAAACTTTGGTAAAAAATCAACATAAGTGTTTGTTTATTTATAAACATTAGTAAGTATTCGAAATCCGGGACTATAAAGTGTAATTCCTTCCTGGACACGGGACAAGACACGTAATTCCGGGACAATCCCGGATTTCCCGTCCATCTGGCAACCCTAGGCGAGTATGATTTTATCAAACTATTTAACGCATTTCAAGATACTTGCATTACGAGCGTGGCATAATACATAAAACAAATTCTGAACATATATACACTCTAAAAGCATAACCCTCCTTCTTGCACAGTCGGGTAAAAAGTACTTACCTCAAGTTCCTGCAAAAGTTCATTGTGAAATTGTCTGGCCGCTTGTTCTCCATTGAATTCATTGGTCACCAAGCCAGGCAGCAGCGCATTCTCCGAGAAATACGTCTCATTGTTGAACTCCTTGTGGGCTAGCATCCCAAACCATACCAGGGCACCAGCATAGCATAGGAAGCATAAGGGACCATGTATTTTCTTCAAAACCCTAACCCATTTCACAGAACCGTACTCCGGGTCAGATAAGAGACCCATTTTGGACGAATTTCTAGTGTTTTATAATTAATAATACTGGTTACACACTCATAGGTTGTTGAGCTTGCTGTTTTAATTCATATTTGTGTAGAAATGTAAGTAGTTTTTGAAGAAAAACATTAAAAAACACGGCAAATTCACAGAACACACGATATTTATTTTTCTTCTGACATTGACAGCTGGAGTCATGCATGATTGCCAACAAATTCAATTTGAAAAATTCCTAAATCCGCCAATCAATAAAATAATCCAAAATTAAACTAAATGTATATGCGGCATGCCCGCATGTATGCACTAGCAAAGCACTTATGTATTATATAGAGAATAGAACATTACGCAAATAACAATAAATGAAGCCGCTATGGCTAATTCAAAAAATGGTTGTGGAAATAATTTCCCTATATTTTTGCAAAACCTTTATAAACAGACAACACTAACTGAAGCAGTGTTGCCTACAGCAACCTAATGTTGCCAGCAAAAAATAACCTTATAATTGTAAAAAGTAATAAGTAAGTAAGTAATCTTGTAAAAAGTGGCAAAAGGATCTTTAAAATAAACAGCCAAATAACAAACACGAAATATAAAACTTTATTTTAACATTCCTTCCAGTCATTTAATTCTCTTCCTATACAAATAGCCTTCCTCAAACATTTCCTGTATGACTTCTAGCGGGACGCCTTTAGTTTCTCTGAGTAAGAAATAAGCCACAACCCCAGTAAATGCACACATTATCGAGAACACGAGGAATGTTCCGTCCAAGCCGAAAATGTCGACTATGAGGTCGAATAAAACCAGCAAGACGAAGTTGAAAGTACATAACGCCGTCACAGCTATCATTGTTGATAAGCTTTTTAGCTGGAAAAGAAAAATTAAGATTAATAAAAATGATGGTAGATGGTATGATATTTGATAAGAGTCATGAAAATAGACATGAAATCGGCTGCCACCACATGAGCGCAAAATTGCTCCGCGACACATGTAACCTATAGATATAGATATTATCGACATGGACGCATATCTTTAATACGGCACCTCTGTCCCCCGCTTCATCTCTCTATGCGCTCATCGTTGACAGAATTTTTCGCTTGCAAATGACAATGCCAGATTCTGCTCCACCATCAACCGCAACATGTACAAGATAACGAATAAATGTAAAAATATCTCCGTTTTTTATTAAAATTATTGGTTTAAAACAAAGTCTTGTACATCTAGCGAGTCGAAAAAAACAGCCTAATTAACAATTCAGAAAATAGTAAGAAATCGAAGCGAATTATTCATTGTTTTTGTTATTCTTCTATAGGAGTTGCGAGAGTAGTAGAAAATGATACTGATTATGATTATGCAATAAGTCCCCAACAAAATGATAGGTACAGCTTGAGACGTTCATGACTGCGGCTCCTTAGAGATGCATCCCCTTAGTGGTTGCGGCTGGCAGCCTTTTTGCTTATGTATAAAAAACAAAAGAAGACGATTGTCATATGTTTTTTCATTCTCATGTAAATAGTCGAAGCATACATTTCTTTTACTTTTGCCTTGTTTTTTTATCTCGCAATTAAATAGTTATAATTGTAAATATCAACACGGAGTTTTATTGTAACATTCGGAGTAACTTATGGTTATTCCAAAAGCTTAAATGGTCGCGTAGTTTTGTAGATGCCCTGCTAGATGCAATACATGTCTTTTGTATCGATTTCACGTCTATTGGGTAAGTGGTCTGTAGACAACACTAACCTGAGGTATAAATATTTCCGACAGCTGTATAAGAGGCACGTTGGCGACTCCTATTTGGAAGCAGCAACAGTAAGCCAGGACCGCAGCGGGGATGGCCCACTGAGGGGCCCACGACCAACGAAGCAGAGACGACACCAGAGCCAGGCATACAGACGACGTGATGCTTGAAGATATCATTAGAGTCTGGAATATTGGAGACTTACAATAAATTCAACGGGGTGCGTAATGCAAGTTCGATCTACAATTGTTCGATGAATGTTTGATCGACAGAACGATTAGTCGAAGAACTGCAGTTCGAAAGAACTTTTGTGCGACGAACGTTTGTTCGAAAGCAGCGATGAATTCACTCAATTCAACGTCAGACGGCAGACGTCAATAGAGCGCCGTTCCCTCCATCGCCGGTGTGCCGGACGACGTCTCCTCTAGGGAATACTTCAAGCGGTACCAAATTATAACCCTCCCGAGGCATGGGGGTTTCTTAGGACAGATACAGTGCGCGAGGCGTAAGCTCAGGTTTGCATTTGTGTGAGTGCACACAGATAAGTGATATTCGGCCTGAGGCGCGACGCGTCCTACGCATACAAATTTATACACAGCGGGACGCCACCCTGCCGCGCACGCACCGCACTTCACCTCTTGTACGGTGGAACGCAGAGAAAGGTGTACAGGAGAGTTTTTAAGTTTGAGATTTTCTCAAAAACTACTTGACGTATTGCAATAATTCTTTCACTGTTTGATAGATAAAAGTGAAAACTATGTAACTGTAAAAGAATTATTAAATTCGGTCCAATAGTTTTTAAGAAAATCTCAACCTTATTGAGGCCCCCTGTATACTTATCTCTGTCTTCGACTGTACCGCTAGCAGCTTGGCGATCACTCACACAAATGTAAACCTGAGCTTACGCCTCGTGCACTGTACGAGTATGATCATAGACGTTGATTATAATGAATCCTTCGCACTCCTGGTTACATCCTAAATAGTTTCAGCATTTTAACCCCTGGGGGTACCGCGACTTCCATCCTTATCGTAATCGCTTTCAATTTGACACTTTAACTCTCAGAGAAATAATGACGGGAGTACGCAAGCGCTGGCGTTCCCCTCTGCCGAGGTACAGTCATGAGTAATAACATAGAAACATCCTTAAAATTCAAATTCATGTAACAACTTTAAATCGCAAAAATAAGTATGCTAAACTGTGGCCAATAATTATGTAAACGCTAAATTGTATCAAAATAAAGTACACACCCCTTGTACAACATTTGCTTGGTGGGGTGTGTACTTTATTTTGATACAATTTAGCGTTTACATAATTATTGGCCACAGTTTAGCATACTTATTTTTGCGATTTAAAGTTGTTACATGAATTTGAATTTTAAGGATGTTTCTATGTTATTACTTCATGAAATTAATTAATATGTTTTATTTATAACTTCCTATTGTTTGGAAAATTAGGTGAAAAGATTTTTTTGGAAAAATAATATAATTCCTTTCTTATCTCTGTACACCGTGATCTGTTTCCACAATTAATATAATTTATTTCTTGTAGCCGCGGGATCGGTGGATACAAACATTAATTATTTTTTGTGTTGGAAACCGATCCCGGTATCGGTGGAGACAAACTGCCGGGATCCGTTTCCAATCCAAACGGATCCCGGGATCGGTGGAGACAACCCCCTCATGACTGTACATGCACGAATCGTTCATCGCCGTTTATAAAAACTAGTTGCCGCGACCGGCCGTCATTTTGCTTCCGTACGTATCGCTGAACACATCTCCCAAAAATAGTTGGCTGTGCAGTGGTTTCGTGTAAAAGGCGATCAGAAACATCAAATTTTAGAAAAGACGGTGTTTTTGATCATTCATTAGTCATCATTCAATTTAATTATGAATTTATGCTACTAAAGAGCATGAACTATATACATTGCTGCGTTTCGTTGTTTTCGTGGTTTTTACAGTGCGCGAGGCGTAGGTAAGCTCAGGTTTGCATTTGTGTGAGTGCACACAGATAGTGTAGAGTGATATTCGGCCTGAGGCGCGACGCGTCCCCAGCGCAGCGGGACGCCACCCTGCCGCGCACGCACCGCACTTCACCTCTTGTACCGCTAGCAGCTTGGCGAACACTCACACAAACGTAAACCTGAGCTTACGCCTCGCGCACTGTACAGTATGTAATGCAGTGTCTTCTTACCCTTCTTCCCATCAAATCGCTGAGTATCATTGCCAGGAAGCTACCAGCAGCGAAAGCCACTGCCAGGATAACAGAACATAGGTGTGGTGACACATTAGGCACAGCTTTTGTGAAGAGTTGTCCAGCGTACGCCGCTACGGCAAGGGTCCCTCCAAAGACTTGTAGTACGATGTGGATGGTCGCTATTACCAGGGCACGTTGACCTGCTTTCGATTTTCCTGAAATTGTAAATGATGATACCAGGATAACATAACACTTTGAGAGATTGGGAGTTTTGTACAACAGCAGGTTGATGGTGACACTTGCAGTACGATTTCAACTCTTACGATGCAGATAATAAGAACGGTCTAAAGTGTTGCACATGATATGCTTTGATGTATGTGTACATAGATTTTTTGGCAAAATTTTATTGGAACTTACTTACCTCTATCGGAAATATCTCTGAATATGGAATGTATGTATGTAAACCGCAGCCCAAATCAAGTGTCTTATTTTGTAAACAAAAACTACTTTAAGCTGTTTTGTGATTATTGCATAGTTATTTTCACATTATTAGATCGGATCACTTTATTTTCACAATGATGAACAGGTTCGATCAATCAGTTCCTTCAGTGTTACATCACAACAGGTAATTAGACGATCATATTTGTTTACAAAATAGGACACTTGATTTGGGCTGCTCTTGAAATTGTTATACAACTAAAATACTTAATCAGTTAACAGTCATTTTGTTGCTCAATATACGAATTGCGTAATGAATATACTAATTTATTCGCGTGTTCATTATCTGTGAATTTAAACCTCCATTTGATTATGATTGCCTAGTACGCGTGACACCAGTATTGGAAGCGAAGTGAACACCGCTAGCCCGATAGGCACAGTCGTTATCGAATATTTTTCTGCAATAAGCTTGTTCGCTTGTCATAGTTTCCTGGTACACAGCGTCTATTTGTTGCAGACGTCACAAACACTGAGCTATGTGAAACTAATTTATTGATCCAGTGTCATGTTGCCGTATGCATACATCAGGTTTTGAAGTCTTATGAGGCTGAAAATAAGAACGATTTTCTATCGTTCAAAGTGTTTCGTTTTGTGTCTGTAATGGTACCTACTTGCCTGTCATGGTGGCCTGGTACAATTTATCTACTTACCTCTGAAATGCGTCTCAGATCTGAGTCAAAGAGCAACCTAACATGTCACGCAAAGGTTTGTTTAAATAGTTTCAATATTCAAACGTCAGATGACGTTAGTTTAAACCGTAGATAGAGGTTTAAACAATACCTTGTTTGTTATGTATGTTTTTCTGGTAAAATTTCTAGTGGAAGCTTTAACTTTTCATCATTCAATAGTTCATTAGTCACACTGTTATTTATAACTGTTTTTATACTGAAATTGTTTAAGTAATTACATAGGTAGATATACTGAAAGCCAGGGAGGGTGTTCAGCATCGGTAACTGAACAACTTTTGTTCTAGAACTTTTCGAATAAAAAAAAATTATGTCTCATTTATCTCACAGTTATCGATACAGAACACCCACCTTTCGGCTTCCTATTACATATTATACTATTTCCGTTACATCCTATATTATGTTAGTTAGATACGAGTACTTATTTTAAGGCGCTATATGGATGTCAAAAGCAAGAGTGAGACATAAGATGCCCCGCAACGGCGGGCGGAGTGAAGAGCATGGCGCAGTGCCACGATATTCGTATTTTTATGAATTTTGGCAGGGAAATAAAAATACGCCAACAAAAGTCAGATTTTTTTAAACATGCTCTCGTATTTATAGTACACTACATTTTTTTATATATTTTGTTTGAATAACTATTTCGGTTTAGATATAATTTTGATTTTAAAAGACATGGAAGGGCTCAGAGAAATAAATATTTCTCTGAGTGGAAGGGGTATGTTTGTGATTTTTTTCTATCGAGCGAAGTTTGTCCAATCATGTATCGGTATTCATCAGTCTCTAAATTGACTCCCCAAGATTGCTATATATTTTATTCAGACGTTTAATTTTAGTAGTTAAATTGCCGTAGCGTAAAATACGCGCATACGAAGCCTTAAGTTACTTTAGTAACCTAGACCAATGAAAATGAACTTACGCAACAATTTCCATGCACTTATTTCTGTATTTACATTTGTCCCCTGTGGCCTCAACGGCAATCTTGCGGTTTCTGTATCCAGATTTGAATTGTCTATATCTGAAATAAAGAAGTTATTGGATTGAAATACAATGAGGGGTTATTTATTTGCCAATGTCATGTTACAGAAAATTCCATATATTCAATAGTCTTCTATCTTCCTCCAGGGGAGTCGCAGTAGCGTCTTCACCCTGGGTAGCCGCGTCTTCATGTCTTCATCCCGAGGAGACGCCGTAGCGTCGTCACTCTGGACGAAGCAGCTCGACAGTCACGTTCACTCCCGAGCTTGTAGCGGGAACTCTTGATAAAAGCTTGAAACTTCAGATCTTGCATAAATAATCCAATAACTTCACCGTACTGTCATTCGCGAACATTTTCTGATCAATTTAACGTGATATTAAATACAAAATAGTCCCTGTAGACGTTAAAAGGAAAATTATCAAATAATTTCGCAACCGTCGTTTCCCGCCATTTTCAAGAGAACCAAAGAGGGGTTTCAAGATTACATTTAAAAAGAAAGAAAGTTCCGCTAGCCCCGGTAGATGGCACTGACTGGTCTGATGTCAACATTAAATGCGTTGTTATAGCTTGTAACTTGGGATTTTCGTATTTCATACATAGTATTAATTTGTACTGTATTGTTTAAATTACACAAACGAACCAATAATAATTGTTGGTATAATGAATCGTAATTAGAATAAGATAGATATGTTTTCTGTATTGCTTTCTCATAATTATTAATGTAGGTACGTTTGGTTGTATTAATGAAATAAATGTGTTTTTTTTCTCGAAGCAATCAGTATTTGTTCTTGTTAATCTTGCTCTAGCTATCAATAATAAATTATTCAGCTGAAATTGAAATTCTTTTCATGGTGCTGTATTTTTTTACGATGATATCGCACTTTGGTGCAACGCCATCTATTATCAACTTAAAAAGCTTGTTATTTTACTTACAACTGTCACTTTGAAAACCCATCATTTGTCGCCACTAGACAGAAGTAGTACGATTGGGTTCTCTTGAAAATGGCGGGAAACGTCGCTTGCAAAATTATTTGATAGTTTTTGTTTTATTGTCTACAGTGGTTATTTAGAGATTAATATCACGTTAAATTAAAAAATGTTCGCGAGTGACAGTACAGTGAAGTTATTGGATTATTTATGCAAGATCTGAAGTTTCAAGCTTTTATCAAGAGTTCCCGTTATAAGCTCGGGAGTGAACACGACTGTCGAGCTGCTTCGTCCAGAGTGATGACGCTACGGCGACTCCTCTGGATGAAGATAGAAGACCATTGAATTTTCTGTAATATGACATTGGCAAATGACGAACAGTCGAGTCCATTAATAAAATAAATAAATAATTAGTAGTACGACGTCGACGGAAAGTCTGTCCAACATTGGTCCACTCAAATTCGATACTAGGTTGTCAGAAATTAGAGGAAGTTCTCCCGTTCGTTTTCTCGTCTATGCAAAGCCGGTTCACATTTCATTCAACCAAGCTATCAGAAGTATTCCCTGTTCATTCTGTACGTGCCGTGCGGACCATTCACATTCACGACTACCAGGCTATCAGAAATTAGAGACGATATTTTCTCTTCGCAATCGCATCTAGCGTCTATCTTTCTTTTGTTTTATATATTTTACATTCAATACCTAATCTAGAGTGAATATAAAGAGCATACTCGTATATGAGTTTTTATGGAAATAATATTTATCTAAAAATAAAATACTTAAATCAATTTTCATTTATTTCATCTTTACATAATTGTCTCACAAAAGTATAATTTGTAGTCCTATTTGTAAGGATGATCGTCTTATTTTAAATATAATAATAAAAGTTAATATGTTGCAAAAATCATTAACAGTTAAGTAAATTGATAGAGACCTCAATTTCAAGCAAAAAATCGTATAATTTAGTGACATATCTAAATAAGTAGTGTAGGTGCTATCTTTGATATTTTAACTTTATCTATTTATAGACTGGATACCGTTTTTAACTGATTTCAATTTTTTATTATTAAACTTTTTACACAAGTATTGTATAAAGGCGAACTTAATGCCTTGCGGCATTTTCTACCAGTTAACCTTTAGTGATGCGGAGAGTAATGAGGCGGGTGTAAAGATTGGTTTTATATGTAGAATAAAATAAATATAGGACACGACCCAAGGGGTACATGACTCAAACTGAACAAACAAACAAAAAATAGAATTTTTAAGATAGTATTTATACCGTATATACTTACATACAAATACTATAGTATGTAGACTACATGCATACATTATACTATATAAACTACATAAATATAGTAACTATTTATGACTACATAATAACTTAAAATGATACGGTTATTTCTAATTGCACTTACTTGAATCGACAGTCATATTGTTTGACTCTCGAAGACGTCTTAAATATTTAAATTCGGTCACAACTTTTTGTGTTGGTTTTGAGACACCGCGGTAAAATTGAAGGGACTTCATCGCTTCCTGTGAAAAAAAATCAATTAATTTTATGAACTGTCTAAGTTTCACGGGTTTAAGAAAACCCGGGCCTTTGAAAGGCTTGCACGGAGACATAGGTCCAACGCGTAGAGGCCCCTTAGAGAACTTTAATTTGAAGGGATATGTGATGCACCTAGCGGGACCCGTCTCTGAGCGCATCTGACTGCACTCAATGACAGACCCCGTCAGGTGCATAAACTATTGCAGTGATTGGAAATTACAACTTAATTGGGGCTATTGGTTTGGGGTGTTGGTGGGTCAGTCAGTCTGGTCTATAGAGCGAGACATCGGACACCTGCCATGATCACATTGTCTCGAAGTTATAAACTGTTATTATTATAATCATCATCAGCCCGTATCAGTCCACTGCTTGACGTAGGCCTCTCCCAAAGCGCGCCACTCAACCGTACTCTCGGCCCTCTGCATCCAGTCCCTGCCAGCCATCTTGCGAAGGTCTGGTCATCTGGTCGGGGGGCGTCCCACACTACGTTTACCCGTTCGTGGCCTCCATTCGAGAACTCGTCTACCACATCGGTTCTACGACAGATGTGACCAGCCCACTGACACTTCAGTTTACTGATTCTATGAGCAATGTTACTTTTCTCTTCTGGCGGATATACTCGTTTCTTATTCTATCTAACAGAGAAATGCCAAGCATAGCTCTTTTCATAGCTCGCTGAGCGACTTTGAACTTGTGGGCCAGTCCACATTGTTATGGTTACACTTCACTTCGCTATTCGTATTCGCTATTGGACGTTTGTCGTATTTGTCAAATACTTGACGTACATACAAATATTTTGTGAAGAATATCAACCACACATGGCAATTATGACAAATACTCAAATACGAATAGTGAAGTGCCAATATGTGAAAGTAAATATAAATAGTTAACTATAGATGAATGATACATAAATGATAAATAGAGAAAAAATTTCATCACGACCGAGAATCGAACCCGGGACCTCGCCATTCCAACGCTCTATTCCAACAGAGCCATCGTGATTCGTATCCAGATCGTGAATGTTGTCTCCATATTCTCGTCTGAGGGACGGTAGCGACATCTATCCAGTAATTGTGCAATTACTCAAATTCATGTCTAAATGGCGTACGGGTTCGAATCCCGGTCGTGATTTTTCTCCATTTATCATTTAGATTTTCGTTTCGCATAGCGCATATGCAAGAAAATATCAAAACGAATGATACATACCTCATCCTTCCCTTTTTCCAACAAATAAACAGGTGTTTCCTTCAACAAACATACTAGGAGCACAAAGCCGACGCAGAGTGTCAAGTTCAAGTAGTTTATTACTCGATAACTACAGAACCAGCCAGTGACGTAAGCCACGAGAGTGCCCATACAGAAGTTACAAGTAGTGACTGATGCTAAAGTCCCTCTGATGGAAGGCTGGGCTAATTCCCCCAGAAAAGGAAAGCATACCACTATATGCATTCCGTTGGCCATGCCTGCGATAAATCTTCCTATTATTAACGTCAATACATTGCTTGCTGTCGTTATTATTGACCAAGATAACTGAAATAAATATAAATATTAATTTACTTACATATTTATTCATAAAATTTAAAATAACCATTGGGTGAATAAAATATTATAAAAGGTACACGTCGTCGTGCAGCTCCCCTCCACAGGGCATCGTGCCGAGGACGCTGGCTGCATCACCTCTCTGTATGGCCAGGCTAAGCCTTTGCGAGAGGTAAGCGCCAGCCCTCAGGTCGCCGGAGGCGTGGATCAGCCTGGTCGAGATTTTATGCACTAATTTTTTTTGTGTCAGAGGACCACGGGCCCATCGTTTCCACGGCAAGCGTCGCAAACTCATGGTAATTATAAATATTAATTATTATAATAATTAATTTATAATATTTATTAGAACGTCCAAACTCAAAGTCTGCCAACGCGCAATGGAACGCAGCATATTGGGCGTGAGGAGAACGGATCGTGTCAGAAACACAACCCTGCGATCGATTACTGGCGTAGCAGACGTGGCCCGCAAAGCAGCTACATTGACGTGGAACTGGGCGGGCCCCGTGTGCCGCATGCAGCCGGACCGATGGGCCCGGACTGGCACAGAATGGGTGCCATCGGACGGGCGCCGGCGTCGGGGCAGACCTCGGCGTAGGAGAGACGATATCGTTAAATACAGGGATGGGTGGCTGGAAGAGGCTCAGGACAGGGATGGATGGAAGAGGAGAGAGGACACCTTTGCCTTTATGGGACGATTTATAGGTTCACAAAAAAAGAAAGATTTCAAAATCGCCGACTATTCATGAATAGGTTAATGAATGTGTAGCAAACGAGAGTTATGTACCAGGATCGCAGGAGATGGTATGCCATCGTCTTTACTGCTACGAATTGTATAACTCTATTCGAGAACTCGTCTCCCCCATCGGTTATCGGTTCTACGACAGATGTGACCAGCCCACTGACACTTCAGTTTACTGATTCTATGAGCAATGTCACTTTTGTCTTCTGGCGGATATACTCGTTTCTTATTCTATCTAACAGAGAAATGCTAAGAAAATTCATTACGCATAGGCCATTTATAGAGCCAACTAGCGCCGCCAATTTAAAAAAAAATAATATCTTCCAATATAATCAATTTTATTAAAAAAGCTATTCACAAAATGTTTATTAGGATGAATACTATTTTTCAATATATTATACATTGCATAATTGCACAAATGTGCCAAAAACGGCCGTTTTTCGCAATTATGGCGAGCTACAACTTACCGACATAGAATCTCGTTATAAATAAGCATTTAAAAAATAGTATTTATCGTAATAAACATTTCGTAAATAGCTTTCTTAATAAAATTGATTATATTGGAAGATATTATTTTTTTTAAATTGGCGGCGCTAGTTGGCTCTATGAAGGCCGTTAATGGTTCTAAAAATACTCACAACATAAACCAATCCAAATAGTAGCAGCGTCCTCTTCCGTCCCACATTATCACACAGCCACCCCGTGTAAAAGACAGAGAAGACACATCCTAGCATTGGCAGCGATCCAATCAAACATCCTTCATTCTTTGTTATCCTGGTATCTAGAGGAGAATGGGCACTTTCCAACGTAGGAATAGCAGTAGAGGACCAAGCTATGCTGTAGCCGGCGAAATAATTTCCCATGGAAACTATAAGAAGAAAAATACTACATTTAAATTGGAATTTTAAAATTTATTAAGATATTTTATATGGATTATTACACTCACTTTTTTGGACGAAGCCCGTGTTTAAACTAATAGTTTACATAATTGCGTTTTAATTCAATATTAGAACTCATACCGCAGCTTAAATCAAGTGTCTTATGGTTCTCTTGAAAATGGCGGGAAACGGCGGTTGCGAAATTGTTTGATCATTTTCCTTTTAACGTCTACAGGGACTATTTTGTTCGCGAATGACAGTAGATATGGTGAATTTATTGAATAATTTGAGCAAGGTCTGAGGTTTCAAGCTTTTATCAAGAGTTCCCGATACAAGCTCGGGAGTGAACGTGACTGTCGAGCTGTTTCGTCCAGAGTGATGACGCTACGGCGACTCCTGTGGATGAAGACATGAAGACGCGGCTTCCCAGGGTGAAGACGCTACTGCGACTCCCCTGGAGGAAGATAGAAGACTATTGAATATATGGAATTTTCTGTAACATGACATTGGCAAATGACGAACTGTCGAGTCCATTAATAATAATAATAATAAAAGTGTCTTATTTCTAGTCTAATTACATATTGTGATGTAACACTGAATTTGTGGGGTGACCGCGACTTCCAATCGTTATCGTTATCGCTTTCAATTTGACACATCGTCACCGGAAATATGAATTAATGTAAGGGACAAAATGGCGAAAATGAGTTAAATATACAGTTCGACTGCAAATGACAATGCCAGATTCTGCCCCACCATCAACCGCATGATGAACAAGATAACGAATAAATGTAAAATATCTCCGTTTTTTATTAAAATTATTGGTTTAAAATAAAGTTTTTTACAACATGCGAATCGAAAAAACAGCTTAATTAAGTATTCAGAAAATAGTAAGAAATCGAAGCAAATTATTCATTGTCTGTCTTTGTTATCATTTTCTACTACTCTCGCAACTCCTACTGATTATGATTATGCAATATGAAACCTGTAATAAGTCCCCAACAAAATGATAGGTACAGCTTCAATAGTCACGTAGTTTTGTAGGTGGGGCAAAGCTCCATTTAAATGTGGCAATGTCATTTATTTAGATACTTATATTTATATGTATTATACACACTTTTTTGGTGGCAGCCGGTGTTTATACCGATTATTCACATAGTTACGTTTTAATTCTATATTAGAACTTATATGTGATGATATATGATCGTCTAATTATCTACTGTGATGTAAAACTGAATCTGTTCATCATTGTGAAAATAAAGTGATCCGATCTAATAATGTGAAAATAACTAGTAGGGTAGGGTAGTTTTTGTATACAAAATAAGACACTTGATTTGTGTTTCGGTATAGGGGTAATGATTTTAATTATAATCTTAGTTAAGGGGCCATAATTAATGGTGTAACGGAAATGATGTATAAGCCGAAGGGATGGGTATCAGTATTGATACTAAACATCTTTTATTGTGAATTATGCTCGGTGAATAAATTAGAACATGATGAAAAAATTCAATGGCAAGAATTTTTTCATCATGTTCTAATTTATTCACCGATTCAAATTCTGAGTAAAAGTAGGAGCGCATCATCGTAAATCATGTTTCTAACCGAATGTTAGACATGGTTGTCGGAATACTACTACTATTGTCCGATAGATGGAATTGCGTAACATACCCTTTAAGTATGTATAATGCGATGAAGATTTTCGGTGGGCGTGGCGTGGCCTGTGGTGGCTCAGTTGGTAAGAGCGTGTCACGGAATGACAAGGTCGCAGGTTCAAGTCCTGCCCACGGCAAGAATTTTTTCATCATGTTCTAATATTTTATTGTAAAACTTTTCTAATAGAAAATAAAAACAAATCGAAGCAGATTTAAAGATTTTTTTTCGTGTGGTTTAGTGACTAAAACCGTTTGTCAGAGTTATTCAGGCCTCTTATTATTAAAGATTGTCTGAAATATATTTAAAAAAAAAATCGATAATATCGAAGAGTCGTAGACTCAAAGTTATCTACTTTCCGATACAGAGTGTGTATTGAAATGCTTATAATGAAATAAATACATTTAATTAAAAGAAAATGTTTTTAATGTATTTTTAAGTAGTTTAGTTTTATTCTATTTGTTTAATAAAGTGTTTAACCGGTATAATGTACTCTTTTGAAAAAAAATAATGAATAAACTATTGGTATATAAAAAAAAAATTAAAAGAAATATCCAATCGACTGGTCCTCGTCTCGGGGGACTTCAGAGCTGGTGAGTATTTTGTCCAGCGCCTGAGCCTCGCTATACAGCGGGGCAATGCGGCCAGTGCGCTGGGCACCCGCCGCGCGGGACGGGCCTAGACGAGGTGTAGTGTTGGCTAGATATATTTTTTATATATAATAATAGTAATTTAATCACTGAGCCAAACCATTCGTGCGGCTGGTTCTGCTGCCGAGACTGCGGCTCAGCTAAAACGCACCAAATATGTGAACCTCGCTCCGCTCTACGATTTTATTCCTTTCGCTGTTGAGACTGCGGGGGCATGGGGTTCTGATTCTATAAATTTCGTCGCGAATTTGGGTCGCCGCTTAAGGGACAGTGGTAATGATCCCCGCTCCGGGTCTTATCTCGTCCAAAGTATTTCCCTCGCAATCCAGCGCGGTAACGCTGCTGGTGTGATGGGAACCTTTCGACGAGACACGACCAGAGACGGCGACTTTTATATTTGATTTGATACAATAATTTTAGCAGTTACATGTTTTAAGTTTAGTTTCATAAACAGTACTATAATTGTATTTAATCACTTATTACTAATTAATACTCACTAATTACAGTAGAAATAATCTGAATCACAATTCCATTCATTATTAAACACTTCAAAATGTGCAATAACTACAAAATATTCTAAAAAATATTTGTAAATACGTATTGTTATATCGAGTTTACGAAAAACTATAAGAATAACTAAACTACTGACATGTGTCGAAAATGCTCGTTTTATTAACTTTAGATTACGAGTATAATTAACATTACAGTATCATGATGATATAAACATCTTCCACTAGTATTACAGGAGTCAAGCTTAGAATAAATATAATAAAATATTAACAATGTGCTTTATGACGTTAAGACACTTAATTTTTGCTTATACCTATTCAACTTCATATAATACATAGGTATATTATAATGTAAACTTAACACGTCGCTACCTAAAATATCAATACTTATTCTATATCAACTATAAAGGGGTTTGCTCATAATTGTATGGAGGTGTGGGCCATCTATCATTTTTATTTTATTATGTAGTGTAGGTAGTAGCATCGGACGGTCGCCGGCGTCGGGGCAGATCTCGGCGTAGGTACGATATCGTTAGATGCAGGGATGGGTGGCTGGAAAAGGCTCAGGACAGGGATGGATGGAAGAGGAGGGGGGAGACCTTTGCCCAGCAGTGGGACAATTTATAGGTTTAAAAAAGTAGTATACCTACAACTCATATTAAATCAATAAACACATTATTCAAGCATGGACCAATTAATTACTAGAGGCAACATACATGCCTCTTTTAACTAATAACTTATTTATTAAAGGAATTGAATCTTAAGTACCTATACATATAAAAAAAAATGACAATGCCAGATTCTGCCCCACCATCAACCGCAAGTTGTACAAGATAACGAATAAATGTAAAAATATTTCCGTTTTTTATTAAAATTATTGGTTTAAAATAAAGTTTTGTACAAGTTGCGATTCGAAAAAAAACAGCTCAATTAAGAATTCAGAAAATAGTAAGAAATCGAAGCGATTTATTCATTGTTTTTGTTATTCTTCTATAGGAGTTGCGAGAGTAGTGGAAAATGATACTGATTATGATTATGCAATATGAAACCTGTAATGAGTCCCCAACAAAATGATAGGTACAACTTAAATGGTCACGTAGTTTTGTAGGTGGGGCAAAGCTCCATTGAAATGTGGCAATGTCACTTGAATTTGAATTAAATTACTTATCTACACCTAAATATGTTTAAAATTGAAAATATATTACTGCGACATTATCTGTAACGTAACAAACAACTAATAGAATGTAATGTAAAATTAACTAAGAAAGTGAATGACTGTATTGTATTATCATTATCAGATTAAACTGCTTATCATGTACTGTATAAACAAAACACACTTTAAGTGCTTCGTTTCGTCTATCGTAAAGAAAACTGGGCAAATCCTTTTTACTTTTAAGTAAATAGTAACTATAATGCTATCTATAGAGTGATTTTGAATAATTCCCGGAGAAAATGTGGTTTTGCACTACTATATTCATATCATGAATGACATGAGAACTTATATGAATGCAGAAAAGATGTTTTAGTATGAAATCACATAATCATTTTCTAAATTCCATGCAAATCGATCAAGGACACCAATTTGTATGAAAATTCGATTTTTTACGATATTATTGATTGATGTTTTGTCTAATTTGTCTATTTGTGAACTTATAAAGTAAAGTTAAAATTAGCCTAAGAGCCTTCCATGAGCCAACTAGCGCCGCCAATCTTAAAAAAATAATATCTTCCAATATAATCAATTTTATTAAAAAAGCTATTTACAAATAAAGTATTTTGTAAACAATAAAAATTAAAATTTAATTTTAAATTATTATTTATATTTGGTTTATTAGTAAAATTTATAAAATAGTTATTGAAGATATTACAAATGTCATGAGGTTCAGTATAAGTAGTATTATCATAATTAATTGTGTTGATGTCATTTACATATAAATTATTTGATAGGGTCGATGATATAGTATCCCATGTTGCCTTACATTTATTTTTACTATTACGTATGAATTTGGTGTTATTTATTATCTGCGACTTCAGTATACACTTTTTTAAAACATTATTTACAAAATGTTTATTAAGATGAATACTATTTTTCAATATACAATACATGGCATAATTGCGACAAGCTAAGTTGTAGTTCACAATTGTGCCAAAAACGGCCGTTTTCGCAATTATGCGAACCAGAACTTGCCGAAATTGAATCACGTTATAAATAAGCATTTAAAAAATAGTATTTATCGTAATAAACATTTTGTAAATAGCTTTTTTAATAAAATTGATTATATTGGAAGATATTATTTTTTTAAGATTGGCGGCGCTAGTTGACTCATGGAAGGCTCTTAATAGAGTCTCTCAAATTGCATTAACAATAAAATTGTTGTAAGAAAACCTTATCGAAAATGCTAGAAAGAAAACCATCTTAGTCTCAGTTCGTCTTCAATTTGCTCAACACTTTTCCCTCTAGTCTCAGGCAGTACCAGGGCAACAAAGATACCGAGGAAGTTGATCGCGCCGAATACATAGAACGCTGTGTATTGGCCCAACGCGTTGGATATTGGCCCAAACGTGATGAGTTGAATGAACGACATGAACCAGGCGTACGTCACTATACAGCCCAAGAATTTTGCTCGAATCTGAAATTAAATTGGAGAAACTGATCAAAACAAAGGCCAATGGGCGTTTTTGAAGCCTTTTTAAATTTGCACGGCCATCAACCAAACATGTTTTTTTTCGTTAGGTACATATTTAGTAAAGTACAAATATATTGGCAGCTCATCTGTAACCGCAATCCGAGCCGAGATATTCGAGTTTAACTTTTTAATTGAGTTACGAATCTACTGAATATTCATATTAATGGGTGTCATTGATATTAGAATATTTTCAAACAGTGTTTTATAAATATGCTAATAACTGAAACTACATTTTTTTTTTCAATTTATTTGGGTCAACAGTGATTACAATGTAATATTAATTCTAAATAATTAAAATATGTAATATTATTGTGCCACTAGCACCGTTAACCACATATTGAGGTGCTCGCGGTTCAGTTGCGAGTACGCGTTGAAAACGATACTCGTAGTACAAGTTAGGCAACGTTAGTCGAGGTCAGTGGCTGGATGGGTGACCGCTAGTGTCATCTGAGCCCCATCCATATCTCGGAGAACAAGTTAAGCAGTTGGTCGCGGCTGCTATCATTTGGTATCAATGAACCGATAGGCTATGTTAGAGGCTTACGGGCTGACAATAGGTTTGGTCATTAAACCACAAGAAAAGAAGTATAACTCAATACATAAGTGTCCTGCTATCACACCAGTATCAAAATTAAAGGAATAAATTAAAAATAATAATTAAACTCACTTGGAAGTTAAACATCTCAGCCATCATGACGTAAGGAACAGGAGATACTCCTCCAGCGTAGCCTGCGACTGCCCCGATCATGGATACAACGGTAAACCACGCTGGCACGCTGCCTCCCTGATGCTGCACCAGGACTATAGAACCCACGGAGACCATTGAAGCTGATATCAGGATCAAAGCTGCGACTAGAACCGGCTGAAATAGGAAAAACTTTTTATTCAAAATCAATGTTTTCACACCACAATTTGCGGTCAGCTAATCAGCGGTCATTGCTACGATTTCATGCAAATATTGTGGCAATTTCAGCGTTTCCTTGAGAGTCTTAAGTAGCCTTAATCCTATTTCTGATGTCCTAAAAAGGACGTAATCTGCATGATCGAAGACACGGATTTGAAATTATAATTAGAAATCAGTGACATAATGCCTTGAGGAGGCTTGAGACCCCTTATGTGGGTCAAATTCCGGTAAAATTCGTCTACCTACAATATAGTAGTCGTTGCAGACTGATTGACACGACGAATCGATTCAACGAGTAGACAGTCATGTCAATATCGTTATTGAAGACGATATCGGAAGTCGCCACAGAAACCTATCCAATCTTGATAAATCGAACCTTGAACAATCGCAACCTTCAATGGTTTCTCGATTTTCTTCAGATGATCGAAGCGACGAATATGGAGATTGGAGGGCCACTTAAAATAAGAATTATGGAAAAGACTAATCTTAATGGATGACTATAAATGTAAGTAACTAAATAACTCTTACCTTTCTTCCAAACCGTTCAATGAAGCTCATAGACACAAAGGATGAGAGTATCATGACTATAGGAAAGCTCAAAGATTGTAACTCTGGACTGACGGTGACGCCTGATGACGAGAGGATAGCAGTCGCGTAGGTGGTGATGGTGATACTACCGTTGAGGGCGTGGACGGTCATGATTGAGAATGTGAGGATAAAACCGCGTCTCCAAGCCGTTTCTTTGACTGAAAAATAGAAAGACTTATATTAGTGGCTTAGGCTATTCAAACGGTTATTAAAACTATATAAAATGACTGAGGACGATATACAGTCGACATGGGCGTCGCCAGCCGATAGCCCAAGAGATATAAAAAACAATTTTTTGGAAGAACAGGCGACGACGCGGCAGCGTGGCCGCAATAGGAGAGACAGTAGTACTCTCCGCTCGCTCTCGCCTTCCCGGTGCCTGACTAAGGACTTTGGGTGCTTTGCATTTGGTTGGATATTTTTTCTCATTTCTAGGGGAGAGGGGGGGGGGGGGGGGGGGGCAGTTGCCCGTACCTGACCCCCCTTGGCGACGCCCTTGACAGTCGACCAAATAGGTGATGCTTCAAAAAATGGACAAAAGCGGTCTAATACAAATCGACAAGGGTACATGAAGGGTACAGATTGATAAATGTGGAGGAAGCGACAGTTTTGTGCCAGGATTGCAGCAGATGGGAGTCAACCATTTCTGCCTGCTCCTACGGGAAATAGGAGTCATTTTATATACGTAAGCAATATGAGAACCTTCGAAAGAAACCCTATAATTCCTCAAAATCATCTGGAAATGAATCAGGATAAATATATCAGGATGCAGTTATCTCTGCTAATCTTTCTTAATATAAGATCTGCTCAGGGCTATGAATATACTTACAAGTTGAAAGAAAAGACACGTTGAGTATCGACTTGAAATACAAATCTTCGCTCTTCATACTGTCTATTTCTTTCTGCACCATTTTGTCGCTAGGATCAAGTCCTCTCAAGTATCCTACAACTGACGCTGCTTCCTGGAACAAGTCAATTCTGAATTGAGACAATTTAGTGCCTTTAGGATTCATCTATTTGCAATTAACATCATTACGAAATTACTCACTTCAAACTTTCCTATTTTTATCAGGTAGGCAGGCGACTCGGGAGCTCTCAGAATCAATGGCAGCGTCACAAAGGGAATCCCTATCACTATCCATAGTACAGTGAAATAATCAAAGTATGCTCCCAATGCGAATATTCCAAGCATCCCGATATTTTGAAAGAGAATCAGTAGGGATCCCAGTAAACCCCTTATACTATCCTGGCTAATCTCTTTTACATAAATGGGGACGACATTGAAGCATCCTCCTGCCGCCAAGCCAGCTAGTGCCCTTGCAATGATGAGGACAGCAGTGCTTGATGAAAACAGTTTTATGCTCCAACATATCTGAAATAAATTGGCGATTTGTGCATTTGACAAGAACATTTGAGCAGGGACTTTTGATTGGTTACATAGCTGGGTATTCTCAGCATTCGCCTCTCCCAAATTCTTCTCAGAATCGCCATGAATAGAATTAGATTGCATTATCTCAGGTCATATTCTTCAGAAATCATAAATTTTTATTGTATGATTATGATCATATCATTTCACCATTATAAATTACAACGTAACTAATAATATGCGTCATAATATTATGACTGTGTGTTCGTTCGCCTCGAGTTACGAGTCAGATTTAACTGACGAAGTACTAGGCAATCATAAAAGCATGGAACTTACCGCTTGTGGCACGGCGATAGCTATTAAGGCCAGTTTACGTCCATATGTGTCCGCTATGTACGCATACACTGAAACGCCTATTGTTGCAAATAAACATAAAGTGCCTGCCATCCACGATATTTCACTGTCTGTTAGCGGTCTACCGGTTGGCGATAAATCGGACTGTAACCGTTTTGTCATAGGTGATACCCACGAGGTCTGAAGGCCGTATGTCACCAATGTCGTATTCACTGTAAATACAACTCCTGTTATATTCTGTGCGCCTGGTAACTTATTGCATTATTTTATATAATATAAATATTGTTGTTATATAAATATTATACATACCTAATATAGCAGTTAGCCATTGCAAATGAGTATTATAATAAAATCCAATCTGCTCCGGTATTCTATTTATTTATCCAAGACATTTATAAACAACATTCACAATTAAAACCCCGTCACCATAATCCACCATCCTCCATGACACCTCTTTTTTTCACCCATCTCCCTCGGAGAGGCAAAGGTTCGAGGCCAATCAGCCTAACATTATTAGTGGCCAGTGTCAAATACAATATTAGAGGTATTTATTTAAATGGAAATCATCACATTCGGCCATCAGACAACATGCTGCCTCCTGGCGCATGTACCTATTACAATATGAACTCTATTAAAATTATTGAAATTTAAATAATAACATGAATGGTTTTTTTTTACAAAACTGTTTACAAACTTGTTGTTTTTTAAATTACAATTTGAAATTGAAAAATAAACGATTCTGATTCTGAAATAATATGTGTGCTGCGGCTCACGTTATAAATGATAATAAACAAACTTAATATACAATACATTTTGTTATAGCCTTAATTATTAAAATTAATATATAAAATTATTAATATTAAAAATAAATATATTTTCATTTCATTTAAAACTGACTGGTTTACAGTTTGCATCAAAGCACGTAGGCTGTTATTCATAAACGTGATTTAAAGTTACGCCACCGTTTCGGCCCCAAAGGGACAGCTTTATTAACCTTTTTTTTACGAAGTGTAAAAGGGATAGCCACACGATTTGACTTGACTTTGATTTAATGGAAGTGAGGTTTAACCAGAGTTATGAATAACAGCACAAGTCAGTGGATAGTTCTAATACAATGCCGTAATCATAATATTATAGGTACAAATATCAATTTGTGAATGAGAAGTACATAATTAAAATCATAGCCGTTTGGTTAATCACATAAACAGCATTTGAATCATTTAGTCACGATACAAAGATTTGATTTGGCACCTTACACTATAATGTGAGTTTACGCAATAAACAGTCAGTCCGCAAAACTACCATCAACTAGATATTTCTCCTGACAGCTTACATTTCTTGTGCACAAAAATACGAATACTATACTAACTTTAAAGAACACCGTTTATAAATATTTATATGAACATAATTTCTACTCTAAAACGTTTAATCATCACATTGCATTCAGTAGGTATCTTCTTAAATATTTACCTATACGAAACTAAGGCGTACAACGCACCAGACGAAGTCAAATTCAACCCGTTCGTTTTGAATTGATTGTTCAAGTTATTATTGGAGTCTCCTCTGCAGTCCTTTAGTAGCTTCAACACATCTTCAATAGAAAGTTTGCTTGCTGTCTTATGAGTCTTACGTACATCCTCACTGGAGGTTGTCGATGTAAATGAACTCCTCCGTTTAACTTTCATTGGCCGCCGCCGTAGTCGGCGTGGAGGAACCAGGCGGAATACCGCAGCTCCGTCTTCGGAAGCCATCTCACGATCATACTGAAACATCATACTCGACCGACAGAGTCCGTCAAATCTAAATTACAACATCACGCAGAAAGATCTGTCAAATAATGTCTTCATTATTATTTATTCATTATTAATAATTAAGTAGGGTAGGGCGGTAAGTATTCAAAATATGTTGAAATACATACAACAGTTCGATTATTAGTTGTATTGTACGTAGGAATTCGAAATATCGAATAATATGACTCCGAAATATATTTTAAAATAATTGTAAGTATTTTCCTATTTATAAATAATTTGGACACGCCCAGGGGACCTTCATCCAGACATTGAAGACCCGTCCCCGCGGGATGTCGCCTGATCCGATTGAACCAACGGCGTTGGCCAAGGAAATCAAAAACATCCCCACGTTTTTGAGCGTTGTGACCAACTCAGTAAAGCGATAGTCACTGCCGTATCAGAGGATAAAAGTGTCCTCGTCTAACAAGATATTCATCAAGTACTGTGCTGAACCAGTACCAAATGAGACATTATTGGCTGCATTCATGAAGAAATACACAAATTAAAGACGAGTGAATCACTAAGAACCAATACTTCCAAATCCTACTCAGCGGCAACAGCCACAACTCCAAAGAAAACAACAAATAATAATTGTGCAATTATTATTAAACCATCTGATACCGAGACCAAACCACAGGAAGCTCTGGAATTATTCCGTAAGAATGTTTCATTTAAAAAGTCATACTTATACGCACCAGCAATAATTCAAAATATATCTAATAAATTGATCCGAATTAAATTTGATAACAAAAACAATGCACTGAAACTATCCAGCTTGTATCCGCCGTTTCAGGCCTAGAAACGGAAGATGCTAAACTGAGACTACCACTAGTCTGAAGGGAATAAACAAGGAAATAGAGAAAGAGGAACTAGTAAAACTTTGTCTCAGAACCGGACATCCGTATATGCATTCTCTTCAGAAACAAAAACGACAAACTCTACAACACCGTTCTAGAAGTGTCGCCCGACCTGAGGATGCAGTTTTAGAGCACCGTATGTAGAACAATACTCTTTTGGTATAATTTAAGGTTATAATTAAGGTTTGTATAATTTAAAGCATTACTTGAAGTGTTCAAATCATGGACACACCAAGAACAAGTGCAATGCAATGTTCATCGATGCCCACCATCAGATCAAAACGCTATCGACTTCGAAATATCTATGAAAAACCATTTACCATCATATAAAACCAACACTACATTCAAATATATGCCTAGTGCAGCGGCTGGTATTGACAAGTGTCACACTAGGTACTTACAAAATGTCAAAATTGCGACTCAAAACCTAGTATGCTAATTGTATTCATTATTGTGAATTGTAATCTGTGTACAACAATATACTATAATTAAATATGTTATGTTAATATAGAAATGCAATAATAATACTTATATGAATGAAGTGAAATGTAAATTAAATTATACTCAATAAAAATATAAATATACTGAATATAATATATACTAAATATGAAATGTAAATAATGTCCGACCGAAACATGTTTTTCAGCCGAAAGTCGAAACCGAACCCGAAACTAACCTACTTATATAAGGGGTAAGGGTAAGTACAGAATTTAATCCAGCAACGTTTACCTACAAAATACAAACACGCAAATCCATGTAATAACTGAATCGAATATACTTCATTATATATCAATTTTATTTGTCGCTTAAAATATAACTAAACAGATGTAAGTTCTATATGTAATAACTGCCATTGAAATTAAATAATATTACCTAATCATTTAAATAATATATAAAACATATCCTTGACTCATCAACCATGTTAACTGTGAGCCTATATGACGTGTCGTGACCCGTTAAGTCAAGTTAGCCGAAAATGGAGTTTTGTGCGGCCAAAAATTCGGCCTATTTCATTGAAATCTCGGTCGATCCTAAACGAAAAATACAACTTGAGGACGTTGCTACTCGGTACAAGAAGCTTACGAACTTCATCAAGTTAAACAGTTATGTGTGCGAACCATAGTTAACAAATAAATACGTGCAAGTTGAGAACCACAATCCCTCAATCCATCCACCTTGTGAGTCGACACATATGCTGTTGAAGTACAGTACACCCCACAACCGACTAAGTATTACAGCCGGTCTTTCACAATCAATGCTGTCAAACTGTGGAACGATCACCCGTCAGCTATCAGACAGGACAAGTCACTGTTAATTTTTTTTTAAATCTTTTGCGCCTACACTATCAATTTCAATGTGGACCTACATGAGAAGAAGTAATTTTACTCTTCTCTTTCTATATTTATCCTCCCTACATTTATGTGTTAATTATTTAAGTGTAAATATGTATATTTTTAGTTAATTAGGTATATATTTATTATTAAATAAAATAAAAGGTATGTAATTTAATTACATTATTATTAATTAGTTTTTATATTATATTGTAGGTATTAGGTTTATTTAACATTATTTTTAGTACGATAGGTATTTTATTGCGTTTATATTCTTTTATGACATTTTGCACCCGCTACGCTGTTTTGATACAATATCTCCATCACCCGAAGGTTGCATGGAAGAAATCGCTTAAAGCGATAATACCTGTCTGTACACTAGCTAATTTTGGTTCTATATGTAACTGATGTATTTTCATTTGTGTGCAAATAAAGTATATTTGAATTGAATTGAACCACATTTTTGAGAGAACAAAATACTAACGATGACAGTGTTAGTATTTTATATTTTAGACACTTTGTATATTAGAAATGTGTAAATTCGTGGGAAAATCTCCAAATTCCTTCACAAAAATAAAAGATGTAATTACATTACAATCGCCAATATCCAACAAGACACGGTCGAAACTTAATACCAACAAAATCCGAATTAAAATTACACAGTGAGAGCCCATGCGCCTTATCAATAAAAGTATATAGGTATTAACTATACCCGAAAATTTAAAAGAAAAAACGAAACTAATAACAAACTATTCCTAAATATTTTGTAGCAAATGTTAATAATAGTGTTACCATAATTTGCAGAAATTTTTAGAAGATTATTTCAAATAGTACAATGTCGAGCTGCCTTCCCATATTGCCCGACATGTATTGCGAACTTTAACTTGTGGTATGTAGGTACCTAATATGTGTGTGTTATGCAATAAATGAATTATGAAACATTCCGAAACATTATATGCTCTGCCCGACGACATCACACTCCGTAGACCAGTGCGCGTGTATGAATAGCTTCACCCCGCGAACAGACCAACTTCAGTATCAACTTCAGTGTTAATCGCAGAACTACAAGCAATAAAGTTAGCTCTTTCATGGACATTTCAAAACAATAACGCATAACAGACCGCGATTATTTCCGACAGTCTATCTTCACTGAAAGCCATACAAGACAGTAGTAATACAGATCTCATTGCAGTATCAATCTATAATATTCTCTACAAACTTGAAATCTCACAACAGTAAATTTTTATGGATTAAACCATAACAGACACCGTAACAGGCAGCAGACGAAGCCACTAAACTTGCTGATGTTAGCAGTAGTTTAATTATACAATACATGAATTACCGTTTTCATTCATGGTAAGAATCAGATTAATTGTAACCATATGAATTTATAGCAAGAAGAGTACATCAACAGTAATACAAGGCGCTTGAACCAAGTCCCGGAACTATAATTTATTTTATATATTGAACCACTTATATTTGAGCTGCACTAAGAATTAGCGCCAACATTTCCAAGTCAAAATGCTAATCGGACACCAGGTCAGTTTTTCTTCTAAACAGTGAAAATTTTAATTTTCTTTTCTTTTTCTTTCATTCACTTTTTATTTTCCCAGCCCCCATTTTCTTGTGTACCCAAGGGCCCCGGAATGGCCTACGACGACCCTGACTCCAGTCCACAAAATACAACTTCATAATACTTACAATAGTCTACATCTTAGATCATATCAATTAGGTAATAATTGTTAGCCACAAATACCTAGTAAACTATGTGTATTTTACTAATTATTAAATTTAATTTTATATGCCAGTATATGTAAGTGGATATTAATAAACTCTCACTCCAGAGGGAAATAATCCGGCGAAGACAATATAAGTATTCAAGGTTCATTCACACATTATATTCATCATGCATCACATTAACTTGTTTGAGTATAAAATAATAAAATTTCATATATGCTCCACAACCAACACTGTCATCAGTGTTCAACTTAATCCAGTGAGGAAAATATTATCCGGTCAATAATCCCATGGGCATCCTTGCCCATGCAAGTATCCAGCATACATAGCTTGATCAATCCAATATAAACCTCACTCAAAACCAGCGGCTAAGTGACTCACTCAAAATCCAGTAGAAATCATATCTACTCAGCAGAAAACATCCGCTAAGTGAGCACTTAGTACGCATAAAGCCTTTTTTAATATAATCAAGACATGTTCATTGCTCATGTACTTATTTTATACTCAACCAATACTTTTAGCAGATAATTTTATTAAATAATTATAGGTATCACTTCTATTCTATTTGAGTGGCTTCTACTCTTATTCTAGACATAATTTCGCCAATGTCAAGTTATTAAGAGTATTCATGTACATAGAAAATCAAACAAATAATAAAAAAAATCAATCTGCCTAAATGTAGGCGGATATTCCTACGAATCATTTCATCATCCGAATTAATTGACAGTATCATATTAGAGTATCAATGTCATCATATTAACTTAACTGATCATACAAGCATCACCCTTCATAGTCTAAATAGGACATCATAGTTACTCAACTCATTCTGTTTTGCATTTGAAAAATGAAACATTCATGTACACGTACCATCTTTGTTGTCCTTAGCGTAGAAGTAATCCCACTTCTGAAATATAATAAAATCCAATCTGCTCCGGTATTCTATTTATTTATCCAAGACATTTATAAACAACATTCACAATTAAAACCCCGTCACCATAATCCACCATCCTCCATGACACCTCTTTTTTTCACCCATCTCCCTCGGAGAGGCAAAGGTTCGAGGCCAATCAGCCTAACATTATTAGTGGCCAGTGTCAAATACAATATTAGAGGTATTTATTTAAATGGAAATCATCACAGTATGTCCTTCGTTATGTTTCAAACATTCCTTCGATTTATCCATTTTGTTGTCTAATTCACTCTTCATGCAAAATTTAATTTATACTAATTTTAAAATTTACAGTTCTATAATATAATTGTTTTCCAAACTATCTGCAACGAAACTTGCTTATAATCAGCATTTGTAGATGGTAATAATGCCATCTTAAAATATCGCATCTCTTTTATAATATCAGTACCTACTTAGAGATATTTCAAGGATGTTAAAACTTTTATATAGCTTTTCTATGATACTCTAGTAATTATAATGTGTAATAGTTGTTATAAAATAACCTTTTTTTATAAAAGTAAATTAATAAGTAATCAATTGACCTATTTATTACTTATTAATTTACTGGGCTGGCGCTTACCTCGGCCAGCGTATATCGCTGGCTATACAACGAGGTAACGTCGCCAGCCTTTTGGGCACTCTCCCAAAGGGTAGCGATCTGGCGTCAATTTTTTATTTATAAGTATTTTATTATTATTATTATTCGATTTACTTTGTTAATAAAAATTATGTATGTGTTGTTATTGACCTTGTAATTTCTTTTTCATATTGCAATATTTCGTTTGTCTTAAAAGTAAGGCAATAAAGATAAATGTCTAGGTTTTTACATATCACTTCATTTCTTATCATTATCATATTAAATTACTGTCTTAACTTTTTCTATTGCACTTATCAAACCTTTCACTAATTATAATTAACATTATCTCAAACAGTCTTTATTTCTCATAATTTTCAAATTCAAATTAACTTAATTGTACATAAAATACACAACAATTACAGACACAAAAATACAAAACATTAATGTACAAGTTTGGCGGCCTTATCGCTAAAAGCGATCTCTTCCAGGCGACCAATTTTCTTAGTGTTAATACACTAATGAATGAATAGTCTATTTTATATAAGTGCTTGTTCAAAATAATAATCGATTTAAGTAATAAAATCGTCGGGTGACCAAAGGGCTGGCGCTTACCTCGGCCAGCGTATATCGCTGGCTATACAACGAGGTAACGTCGCCAGCCTTTTGGGCACTCTTCCGCAGGGCAGCGATTTGGCCCCATTTTTTATTTATAAGTATATATTTATTATTATTTTGTACATAGTTTTAACTTTTATTATAATCAATAGATGAACTTGTAGTAATAAAATAATTCATAACATCATCGCTCCAACCCTGATTTTGAAATGTATCCAAAAATAGTTTCTTTGTCCTTTTCGTCAAATAGATAGTAACATAAATATTGATATAACATGACAGTAAATTGAATAAATACAAATATTATCTTATGTGCGATATTACGTGTTTCCCAAGTATAATATTGGAAATTTTACTATTCTCTTGGTTGTGTAATGTCATGATAATATTTATTACATACGGTACAAATATCTCGAAACAAGATAAATATTTGGATATCTATATTTAATTAATGCACGTGCTGATCTTATTTGTTATTTATTTCGATTTCATTAACCTTATCATGATGAATGAAAGTGCCTTTGAAACATTACCCGTAACGATTTTTATCACCTTTTTCTACCGAAATCACTGATGCTATCATTATTATTTATTTATTGTTTATATTTATTTCAGTTATCTTGGTCAATAATAACGACAGCAAGCAATGTATTGACGTTAATAATAGGAAGATTTATCGCAGGCATGGCAAATGGCATGCATATAGTGGTATGCTTTCCTTTTCTGGGGGAATTAGCCCAGCCTTCCATCAGAGGGACTTTAGCATCAGTTACTACTTGTAACTTCTGTATGGGCACTCTCATGGCTTACGTCACTGGCTGGTTCTGTAGTTATCGAGTAATAAACTATTTGAACTTGACACTCTGCGTCGGCTTTGTGCTCCTAGTATGTTTGTTGAAGGAAACACCTGTTTATTTGTTGGAAAAAGGGAAGGATGAGGTATGTATCATTCGTTTTGATATTTTCTTACTATGCCATACTCTTTCTACGCGCTATGCGAAACGAAAATCTAATTTTTATTTATTTATTTTATTAATGGACTCGACAGTTCGTCATTTGCCAATGTCATGTTACAGAAAATTCAATATAATATAATAGTCATCTATCTTCCTCCAGAGGAGTCGCAGTAGCGTCTTCACCCTGGGTAGCCGCGTCTTCATGTCTTCATTCAGAGGAGTCATCACTCTGGACGAAGCAGCTCGACAGTCACGTTCACTCCCGAGCTTGTAGCGGGAACTCTTGATAAAAGCTTGAAACTTCAGACCTTGTTCAAATTATCCAATAAATTCACCATACTGTCATTGCAACCGTCGCTTCCCGCCATTTTTAAGAGAACCCCTATCATTATTATGTGAAATGTGAATGTCTGTAAACATATAAAGGATAACTAGGTGTTGCATGGTGCGCGGGCCGCGCGCGGCCCGCGAGACTGCTTTGTTTTCGTGTTGTAGGCGCCGCAACTAAATAAACATTATCCGGATTGTTCGCTGTGCAAATAATTCGTGCAAGTCCATTCACTAATTATATCAAGCACCGCCCGAAAGCTGCAAATTCAAAACTCTGTGAAAAACATTTATTCGAAAAGAGTTTGCTCATTTAAAGTAGGTTACTTTTGTGATTTTTAAAGCAAACAATGCTCGAAATGCCCGTATGCCCGTATGCCAGAAACTTAAAAAAAAGTCTTCAAAAGCCAAACGTTGCTAGCAATTTCCATAACTTTGTTCATAATTCGAAAGACAAGGGCATCTTTTTCTTTGGTAGCGTGGAGACGCTCCGGGCTTCGCCCTACGCGGAGCTCGGCCTATGGCCTCGCAGCCCGGCTCGGCCTTCGGCCTCGCAAAAGTTACTTGGAAGGTAGGGAGTTTTTTCTGCTTGGTAAGGGGACGCTTCGGGCTTCGCCCTACGCGGAGCTCGACCTATGGCCTCGCAGGCCGGCTCGGCCTTCGGCCTCGTAAAAATTACTTGGAAGGTGGGGAGTTGTTTCTGCTTGGCAAGGGGACGCTTCGGGCTTCGCCCTACGCGGAGCTCGGCCTATGGCCTCGCAGGCCGGCTCGGCCTTCGGCCTCGCAAAAGTTACTTGGAAGGTGGGGAGTTGTTTCTGCTTGGCAAGGGGACGCTTCGGGCTTCGCCCTACGCGGAGCTCGGCCTATGGCCTCGCAGGCCGGCTCGGCCTTCGGCCTCGCAAAAGTTACTTGGAAGGTGGGGAGTTGTTTCTGCTTGGCAAGGGGACGCTTCGGGCTTCGCCCTACGCGGAGCTCGGCCTATGGCCTCGCAGGCCGGCTCGGCCTTCGGCCTCGCAAAAGTTACTTGGAAGGTGGGGAGTTGTTTCTGCTTGGCAAGGGGACGCTTCGGGCTTCGCCCTACGCGGAGCTCGGCCTATGGCCTCGCAGGCCGGCTCGGCCTTCGGCCTCGCAAAAGTTACTTGGAAGGTGGGGAGTTGTTTCTGCTTGGCAAGGGGACGCTTCGGGCTTCGCCCTACGCGGAGCTCGGCCTACGGCCTCGCGGTGTTCTATCGCTTCGGGCTTCGCCCTACGCGGAGCTCGGCCTTCGGCCTCGCCGGAGGGTGCTCGGCCTTCGGCCTCGCTATAGTAACTGATAGATATTTACCGCACGCCAGTAATCCTTTCGTTTCGTATAGGAAAATATATGGAGAAAATATTATGGTTGAATGCTCGTCCGCCATTTTGTTTTTCCAAAAATTGACAATTTTCTGATATACTACATCATATGTGCTACGAAGTGGAATTGGTTGGATATTCCTCATGCGCTCGTGCTAGGCCAGCTAATTCGTCAAAGTTTGGTCTGAAATGTCCAAATTTTCAATCGGCTATATTTCCGCCGCCATTTTGTTTTTCTTTTGTTTTTCAATTTCATCACAAAGTAGGTCGACCATGTGACGCGTGTTCCAAATTTGAACGAAATCGGTTAGAAAATGGCGGAGATGGCATCACGTGACCCGCCGCCATTTTGTTTTTTTCACTTCCCTATAGTTTTCCTCTGGTCCAATCACTAAACTATACAACTCCCCCCTACATCACTTTCACCTCCGGGAACTCCTTCAGACTAAACGGGCGCGTCAATCAGTGAGTCAGTGAGTCAGTCAGTCAGTGGTAATCGAGCTATATATATGGGGTTGTCTCCACCGATCCCAGGATCCGTTTGGATTGGAAACGGATCCGGGCAGTTTGTCTCCACCGATACCGGGATCGGTTTCCAACACAAAAATCAATTAATGTTTGTATCCACCGATCCCGGTATCCGTGGCTACAAGAAATAAATTATATTAATTGTGGAAACGGATCACGGTTTACAAGAGATAAGAAAGGAATTATATTATTTTTCCAAAAAAAATCTTTTCACCTAATTTTCCAAACAATAGGAAGTTATTAATAAAACATATTAATTAATTTCATGAAGTTATACAGAGTGTTGTTTTGATTAACGACGAGCGACTAAGGGGTGGTAGTCTAAATAATCTTAGTTCCAAAAATTGTGTTTATATTATTTTTAATTAACATAATTACTTTTAGAATTAAAACTATAGTGAGCCATTACTACAAATTATTATATATAAACGGATGTCACTCACTTATATTGTTGAAGTCGGCAATTAGACTTCAACAATATAAGTGAGTGATATCCGTTTATATACAGGTTGTAACGTAAAGGGTATATGAAGCCGAAGGGAGGGTGTTCAGTATCGATAACTGAACAACTTTTGCTCTACGACTTTTCGAATAAAAAATAAAAATAAATTAATGTCATATACAAATCGATCAGCTGACCGGTACGAAATGTATGAAAAGTCACAAAACAAATTCGCGAAAATCGAAAAGTCGTAGAACAATACTCAAACAGTTACCGATACTGAACACCGTCCTTTCGGCTTCATATACCCTTTACGTTGCACCCTGTATAATAACATAATTACTATTAAAAAAAGGATTTTCCCTTGAAATTGCAGCGCATGGGCGCCGCGATAATTTCAAGTGTGTGTCATTGTGCGGTAGAAATACGCCCGACGCACGCTGTCAGTGGCCCGGCCATAGCCCACGAATGTATGACAACAAATTTTATTATTTGTGGATTTAAAAAAAAATAAGGTATACTTATTATATTTTTTTGGCATTAGTGTCGTGTAGGTATATTATCACCCATAAGTCGCTCATCGTTGACCAAAACAACACCCTGTATATTAATTAACAATAAAATCTTTTAACTTACATACTTAATCAAAAATCACAGAAATTATCAGTCACATACCTAAATAAAGGATCTCTTACTTATTATATTGTATCCATGCGCTGCGAAATTTTTTTTTTTTAATAGTAATTTAATTATGTTATTAGGTATATATAAACGGATATCACTCACTTATATTGTTGAAGTCTAATTGCCGACTTCAACAATATAAGTGAGTGACATCCGTTTATATATAATAATTTGTAGTAATGGCTCACTATAGTTTTAATTCTAAAAGTAATTATGTTAATTAAAAATAATATAAACACAATTTTTGGAACTAAGATTATTTAGACTACCACCCCTTAGTCGCTCGTCGTTAATCAAAACAACACTCTGTATAACTTCATGAAATTAATTAATATGTTTTATTTATAACTTCCTATTGTTTGGAAAATTAGGTGAAAAGATTTTTTTTGGAAAAATAATATAATTCCTTTCTTATCTCTTGTAAACCGTGATCCGTTTCCACAATTAATATAATTTATTTCTTGTAGCCACGGATACCGGGATCGGTGGATACAAACATTAATTGATTTTTGTGTTGGAAACCGATCCCGGTATCGGTGGAGACAAACTGCCCGGATCCGTTTCCAATCCAAACGGATCCTGGGATCGGTGGAGACAACCCCATATATATTAGTAAAACTAGGTGTTGCATGGTGCGCGGGCCGCGCGCGGCCCGCGAGACTGCTTTGTTTTCGTGTTGTAGGCGCCGCAACTAAATAAACATTATCGTAGTAGTAGCGTGGGGACGCTCCGGGCTTCGCCCTACGCGGAGCTCGGCCTATGGCCTCGCAGCCCGGCTCGGCCTTCGGCCTCGCAAAAGTTACTTGGAAGGTAGGTAGTTTTTTTCTGCTTGGCAAGGGGACGCTTCGGGCTTCGCCCTACGCGGAGCTCGGCCTATGGCCTCGCAGGCCGGCTCGGCCTCCGGCCTCGCAAAAATTACTTGGAAGGTGGGGAGTTGTTTCTGCTTGGCAAGGGGACGCTTCGGGCTTCGCCCTACGCGGAGCTCGGCCTATGGCCTCGCAGGCCGGCTCGGCCTTCGGCCTCGCAAAAGTTACTTGGAAGGTGGGGAGTTGTTTCTGCTTGGCAAGGGGACGCTTCGGGCTTCGCCCTACGCGGAGCTCGGCCTATGGCCTCGCAGCCCAGCTCGGCCTTCGGCCTCGCAAAAGTTACTTGGAAGGTAGGTAGTTTTTTTCTGCTTGGCAAGGGGACGCTTCGGGCTTCGCCCTACGCGGAGCTCGGCCTATGGCCTCGCAGGCCGGCTCGGCCTTCGGCCTCGCAAAAGTTACTTGGAAGGTGGGGAGTTGTTTCTGCTTGGCAAGGGGACGCTTCGGGCTTCGCCCTACGCGGAGCTCGGCCTACGGCCTCGCGGTGTTCTATCGCTTCGGGCTTCGCCCTACGCGGAGCTCGGCCTTCGGCCTCGCGAGAGGGTGCTCGGCCTTCGGCCTCGCTATAGTTACTGATAGATATTTACCGCACGCCAGTAATCCTTTCGTTTCGTATAGGAAAATTTATGGAGAAAATATTATGGTTTACTGCTCGTCCGCCATTTTGTTTTTCCAAAAATTGACAATTTTCTGGTATACTGCATGATATGTGCTACGAAGTGGAATTGGTTGGATATTCCTCATGCGCTCGTGCTAGGCCAGCTAATTCGCCAAAGTTTGGTCTGAAATGTCCAAATTTTCAATCGGCTATATTTCCGCCGCCATTTTGTTTTTCTTTTGTTTTTCAATTTCATCACAAAGTAGGTGGACCATGTGACACGCGTTCCAAATTTGAACGAAATCGGTTGGAAAATGGCGGAGATGGCATCACGTGACCCGCCGCCATCTTGTTTTTTTCACTTCCCTATAGTTTTCCTCTGGTCCAATCACTAAACTATACAACTCCCCCCTACATCACTTTCACCTCAGGGAACTCCTTCAGACTAAACGGGACGGTCAATCAGTGAGTCAGTCAGTGAGTGAGTGAGTGGTAGTCGAGCTATATATATTAGTAACTAGGTGTTGCATGGTGCGCGGGCCGCGCGCGGCCCGCGAGACTGCTTTGTTTTCGTGTTGTAGGCGCCGCAACTAAATAAACATTATCCGGATTGTTCGCTGTGCAAATAATTCGTGCAAACCATCCACTAATTATATCAAGCACCGCCCGAAAGTTGCAAGTTCAAAACTCTGTTAAAAACATTTATTCGAAAAGAGTTTGCTCATTTAAAGTAGGTTATTTTTGTGATTTTTAAAGCAAACAACGCTCGAAATGCCCGTATGCCAGAAACTTAAAGAAAGTTTTCAAAAGCCAAACGTTGCTAGCTGTACACAATTTCCATAACTTTGTTCATAATTCGAAAGGCAAGGGCTTGCAGCCTTTGGTAGCGTGGGGACGCTCCGGGCTTCGCCCTTCGCGGAGCTCGGCCTATGGCCTCGCAGCCGGCTCGGCCTTCGGCCTCGCAAAAGTTACTTGGGAGGTGGGGAGTTTTTTCTGCTTGGCAAGGGGACGCTTCGGGCTTCGCCCTACGCGGAGCTCGGCCTTTGGCCTCGCAAAAGTTACTTGGAAGGTGGGGAGCTTTTCTGCTTGGTAAGGGGACGCTTCGGGCTTCGCCCTACGCGGAGCTCGGCCTATGGCCTCGCAGGCCGGCTCGGCCTCCGGCCTCGCAAAAATTACTTGGAAGGTGGGGAGTTGTTTCTGCTTGGCAAGGGGACGCTTCGGGCTTCGCCCTACGCGGAGCTCGGCCTATGGCCTCGCAGGCCGGCTCGGCTTTCGGCCTCGCAAAAGTTACTTGGAAGGTGGGGAGTTGTTTCTGCTTGGCAAAGGGGACGCTTCGGGCTTCGCCCTACGCGGAGCTCGGCCTACGGCCTCGCAGTGTTCTATCGCTTCGGGCTTCGCCCTACGCGGAGCTCGGCCTTCGGCCTCGCGGGAGGGTGCTCGGCCTTCGGCCTCGCTATAGTTACTGATAGATATTTACCGCACGCCAGCAATCCTTTCGTTTCGTATAGGAAAATTTATGGAGAAAATATTATGGTTTACTGCTCGTCCGCCATTTTGTTTTTCCCAAAAATGACAATTTTCTGGTATACTACATCATATATGCTACGAAGTGGAATTGGTTGGATATTCCTCATGCGCTCGTGCTAGGCCAGCTAATTCGTCAAAGTTTGGTCTGAAATGTCCAAATTTTCAATCGGCTATATTTCCGCCGCCATTTTGTTTTTCTTTTGTTTTTCAATTTCATCACAAAGTAGGTTGACCATGTGACACGCGTTCCAAATATGAACGAAATCGGTTGGAAAATGGCGGAGATGGCATCACGTGACCCGCCGCCATTTTGTTTTTTTCACTTCCCTATAGTTTTCCTCTGGTCCAATCACTAAACTATACAACTCCCCCCTACATCACTTTCACCTCCGGGAACTCCTTCAGACTAAACGGGCGTGTCAATCAGTGAGTCAGTCAGTGAGTGAGTCAGTGGTAATCGAGCTATATATATTAGTAATGCCCATCTTTATTCGATATTTTAAATAACCTATTTTTGAGATATAATAAATTGTTGCCCGGGGATTAGGCAGAGACGATGGAACCATTTGCTGCGATCCTGGTACAGTCGACGACAGAGATAAGTTTACAGGGGGCCTCAATAAGGTTGCGATTTTCTCAAAAACTACTGGACCGATTTTAGTAATTGTTTTACAGTTACGTAGTTTTCACTTTTATCTATCAAACAGTGAAAGAATTTTTGCAATTGGTCAAGTAGTTTTTGAGATAATCTCAACCTTAAAACTCTCCTATACACCTTTCTCTGTGTTCCACCGTACACGAGTAGTTAATCAATATTCGATATTAATTATTTTAATTATTATACCTTACTCTACATACTACAGTTTATTAAGTTCAGGTTCATATACTACAATAAGTATTATTTATTTTCTGATAATGACAATTAGCATCACGAGATTCACGAGGCTTCACATTTGTTGGTTTACTGTCCGTATAGTTTGTTGTGTTACTAATTTGGTCTCAGAATTTGTCATTTGCGTCTTTTACACGATGAAAGAATGATTACAGTGAAATTGTAGATTTTAAAACATCGATTTGTAAATGATAGATAACTTTAACGGGTCAGCCTCGCTATACAGCGGGGCAACGCCGCCAGCCTTTTGGGCACATTGCCAATTGTGGGGGATTTGGCGCAGGTTTTTTATTTATAATTTTTACACGTTAGGTAGGTTTAGATAGTTTAGATTTATAAATTTGTTTATTTCAAAAAGGTACAATATAAAATAAAAAAGAACCATTCAATATTTAAAAAACCTAATCTAAACTATTTTAAAAAAAATTAGTAGCAGGAAGAGTAGCCAAGACACTGGCAGCGTTACCTCGCTGGATCGCGATGCTAATGCGTTGCGCGAGGTAGCTGCCAGCTCTTGGGTTAAGATTAGATTTAATTTGTATTTATTTGTAAATATTATTTCCTATTAATATCGATGTCATAATAATATAGCAACACTTTAATTAATTTTCATTTCAAGATTAAAGAAAATAAGAATAGGATATGCGTAAAAAAGTATCAAGTTTATTTTTATTAACTAAATAGAAAATACAACAATAAATAAATAAGAATAGTAAATAAAGAGATAAGAATATCTACTTAATTACGTATTTATTTATTTAGACAGCTAGGTCTATTGGTATTAAATAATTATACTAAAAGCTACGCTACATTGTGTACATGGTATTGTTTCAAATTCACATAACAAAATTAAAAGTAAATCAATAAATTATCAAATACAAAAATTCGCAAGATCAATCGAACATTTCGTTCTACAAAAATCGATCTTACGCAAATTTGCTAGAAATTCTCTAGATGCAATTCCATTTTAGGTCATCTAAATGGAGGTAAATTGAGAGTCCAACCAGGAGCGCACAATCGCCGAGGAGAGTCGACTGAACACTGTGGGACTGTGATGCAATCGACAATCTTCAGAAGTCCAGCCAGAAGTGATCCCCCAGAGACCGTCTTCTGCCACTACGGGAGCGCCTGCATCGGGCTGGTGAGAAAAAAGTTTAAAACAATATGAGAGGTATCATTATGGATGTCATCAAAAATAATCTAGTTAACATTTGTGCCTTAGTGGGATTGGAAAAGACACAGGCATTTTAGTTGTTAAGTTAATCAAAGCCAAAAGTCAAATCTCTTTATTGCAAGTAAGCACGTTGTGTACATTTTTGCACGTCGACATATTTTTTTGAATTTACATTTACACTACTTTGCAAGGAAAAGTTGCCAACGCTGAGGAGAAAATATGACAAAAACTCTCAGCAGCACATCTTTTAAAATAATGACAACACAATTACTTAATAACTAGGTACATAACTATAAAATTATAGGTATTTTGTCTATTGTTTTTTTGATTCTGCAACAAAATAAAAGCAGGTGGGTTATGTATAAGACGCTTAGAGCTCCGGATTACATTTATCATTTCAATCTGTTCCTATTATTTTGATATTGTAGGGTTATATTATTTGTGTTGGTGTCGGGACTAAGGCCCACTTGCGTCAGAAGCCGCGGGTTAAGTATTTAATAATCCCGTTAAAATATCTGTGTTGCATCCAACATAACCCTTTGTCAAATTCGACTTAACCGGTGTCAAACAATAAGTTTAACCTAAGCCGATACAAATCAGAACTTTGGAAATAGCCCTTAGATTTTAAAATTCAAATGATAGACTGGCATTAACTCGTATTGCAAAATGTTCAATTTTAAATGGTGAGAAAGAACGTACAATCTGGTGCCGTGACCAGGATTACATAACATTTACGACAATAGTTGTCAAGTGCTCGGTGGCTCAGTGGTTGGGTCAATGGACTTGCAATATGGAGGTCCCAGGTTCGATTCCCAGCTAGGGCAGCCATGTACCAATGAGTTATCCTCGGTTTTTTCGACGGAAAAACTTACGTACATTTACCGAGTGCTCTCAAAACGGTGAAGGAAAAACATCGTGATGAAACCTGCATGTCGTAGAAGAAAAAAAAATCTAAGGCATGTGAAATCCGCCAACCCGCACTGGGCCCGCGTGGTGGATCATGGCCCGAGCTCCCTCGATGTAAGGGAAGGTCTGTGCCCGAGCAGTGGGGCAATATAAATAGACTGATGATGTACGACAATAGTTATAATGACAAGTATTAAGTAATGTAACAACTAAAAACTCACCATACACATGCTATGATGAGTAACGACAGGCTTTAAGCACAATGTAGACTCATCCAATGTCACGTTGGGGTCATGAATCAGGCTACTGCATTTGTCCCAGGGTATCAAATGCTGTGTCGATACTCTCATACTATTCTGTTTGACACGCTCTTTGGCTGATGATGGTAGAACCTCGCCTTTGACCTGTAAATATATTTGAATTTTAAAGTGAAAGAAAATACTTGTTATGTCTATTAGTTCCAGCCATAATTGTCTATGTACTTGTAAGGAAACCAAAGCAGTTCAACTCTGCCTAGTTGTAGAGAGGTTGACAGAGGACCTCGCAGCGAAGCTATCCAATATATGCATGTTGCAAACATGCGCGGATCCAGCCCTCAAAACGGAGTTGCCGGGATTGCCAGGGATCCCGGGATCCGTTTGAGTTGGAAACGGATCACGGCAGTTTGTACGTGGTCACAATCATCCGAATATCGGGCAAGTGCGAGTCGGAGAATGAACTCACTAGTCGATATAGTGCATTCCTACAGAGGAGATGTTTGCAAAATATACGTCGCCCTGACCAGTATTTTGTAGTGTACAGTTCTTGATCAGCCTATCGACCTCAATAGACCGTGAAAGTGTGACGTCACAAGTCTATTTAGGGTTGTGGGCATGCCCATCGTGGCCACAACGGTGGATCCGCGCTTGGATAGAAAGATGGCTGGTCGGACGTCCTAGCTACCGGTGCTATGGGGCGACAAAGTGCAGAAAGACTTATGAGAACTTCAGTCACCCGACTAGCTGACAGTTAGCGCAAGACAATTGGCGCTTTTTTGGTTCAGAAGGTCAATGTTTATTTTGGGTCACTGATGCAGCGGAGTAAATAAGTAGGTTTTTTAACCTATAAATCGTCACACTGCTGGGCAAATATCTGTTCTTCCACCCATCTCTGTCCAGCCTCCTCGAACCATTCATCCCTGTATCTAATGAGATCGTCTCTCCGCCTTCGCTAAGGTCTGCCCTAAGTAGGTATAAGGAAAGAAACTAGAACTTACAATAAGCCTAGGCCAGTACGTCGTTATAAACTTGGCACTGATGACTCGGGCATTGATATTCGAAAGTCCTATTGGTTTTATGTAGTCCGTGTAGTCAACTGGTCGAGCCATTCGCAGCAAAGCTAGGTCGAAGTTTGGAGTACCATAGATGTATGATGGGTGAAGCTCGACGCGCTTCAGAGGCACCAACGAGCCATCTCTCTTGCAGTCCACCGATCCTAGTCGAGCTCTGAAGAGTTTTATTGATTCTCGGACACTGAAAGAATATAAACCTATTACTTTCGGCGAGTTATTTATTTTGTTCTATGTTGTCTTCTGTCGACTTTTCATTCGAATTTATTTACCAAACCTCTACCACCATCATCAGCCTGTATCAGTCCACTGCTGGACGCCTCTCAACCCGATTCTCGGCCCGTTGTATCCAGTCTCTCTTGCAAAGGTCATCCCTCCATCTGGTCGGGGAGCATCCCACGCTACGTTTACCCGTGCGTATCCTCCATTCAAGAACTCGTCTACCCCATCGGTTGTCGGTTCTATTCTACCACTATCGATATGTAATTATTATGCTAACCAGTATCAATGACTATGAGTTGTTAATTTGTTATGGAGCCATAGCCATCATGGAGTGTGTAATTGGTGAGAATTTTCTTGCTCTAAAGTCCCACCATTCTCAATAGCTTCGGTGTTTACGTAATCGCTATCAAGCCGATTTGGACAGTGACACAGGTCGAAAATTAGTATACTCACTAGAAGAACTCCCCAGCAACCGTCAATATCCATCGCTTATCTACCAGGGCACCAGAAGCGTAATGAGCGCCCTTCTTCTGAATAGATACGGAGAATGGGTAGTTGACCAGAGTGCTAGAACAGCGGTCTTCTGCACTCCTGGACGGAGCGTGGTAATGATCATCCTGACAGTCTTTTAAGCTGAACTTCGGTGTGGCTGGTGAAGCGTCCTCTGTGTCAATAGACGTCACTGAGGAGAAATGTTGGATACAGTTAACCATAGTACCTATAGTATAGTGGCCTCGACAGAGGCTACATATTTGTGCCGTTTGGGGTAGAGACGCTGGGTCCGTGGGGGCCGGGAGCGGTCGGTCTAATTGCCGCTTCAACAATATAAGTGAGTGATATCCGTTTATATATAATAATTTGTAGTAATGGCTCACTATAGTTAATTCTAACATTTATAAAATATTTTAAAGAGTAGGTATCTAATGCCCGTAATAATAGTCTGAACTCAAACCCAAGAGCGAATTCAGCTGATACACTCTCAAGACGTGATCACCATCTCAAGTATGCCATTTATTAATAAACCAATATTGAGGGCGTATCACGTGATGTCTTTCTCAAGTGGAAGAACTCAAGTAAACGTCGCGGTTCGCCTGCAATCAGAAAATACTCAAGTGTGAGTTTGACAGTTCTCTTGAGAACTGAGTTTTGTTTATTAATACGGCGTTACTCACGTGATACCTGATTCCTAAACGCGCACCTAAGTTACGTTTATTAATAGTAGCATCTAAATGATAAATGGAGAAAAATTTATCATTTAGATTTTCGTTTCGCATAGCGCATATGCAAGAAAATATCAAACAATTAGCATCATCTTGAGGTCGTTCTCAAGATTGACTTATGAGCTGAGAGTGATTTATTAATAATTTATTAATTTATGGGTAATTTATTTATTGTAATTTAAAATGCATTATGGTAATAAAAAATTTAAACTAAACTATTTAAACAAAATTATATATAAAAAACCTGCGCCAAGTCCCCCACAATTGGCAATGTGCCCAAAAGGCTGGCGGCGTTGCCCCGCTGTATAGCGAGGCTGACCCGTTGGGCAAAGTAGCCGCCAGCCCTTTGGTCACGCGTGGCCTCGACCAGGCGCCGTGAAATTTGTTTCATTAGGCGGTGTGCTCCTAATGAAATTAATTTATTAACTAAGACATACCTTCAAAATTGATCATATCGTCCGTTGGATGTGTACTGTCATTAAAAGTATTGTAAGGATTTACTGGTGCCTCGGTTACCTCTTTCGGTATCGTAATCGTAACAGTATTGTTATTATTGTAATTGTCGATGCTGTTGTTAATCTCATTGCTTCCAGAATCTGCCGAGTTTTCGTTACTGTAGTCTAAATTATCTTGTTGATATTCTTCACCAAAAATAGATTCTATGATCAAAATTACTAGTATTTTAGACGCAATATGCATTTCGAAGAGTTTAGTGCTAGGTTTTAATAAATAGAACTTTAATCCAAGTTTATTAAAGTATTAGTTTAACGAACAAAGTTAAATGAATTAAGGAAATAAACATTTTGATCTAAAAACGAATTATTTGATGTCTAAAACCGACGTTGTTGTCAGAATAAAGTGGGACTTACTTGACGAATATAGGTGTTAAATATAGTTTACAGACAATAGTGAGTAATTTCTACAAATAAACGTATATCGGCCATTCAACATTCGAACAATCAGTTCAGATAAGAGAGTCATTGAAGCCAAAATAAAAATGAATCAATACTTAGATACCCTATCGCTCGAATGGTACAGCTAACAGCAGATCAAGTGTAACTAGTGTAAGATGCAAGTGTGTTTTGTATTGTATAATTTAATTCTAACTATAAGGCTTGACTTTAATTTTATGATAATTGTATTTAATAATCTGATGTCCAACACAATGTACCTATTTATTGTTAAGGATGAATAAACTGAAACTGAAACACTTTGGACTTTGGATCGTTTCTGTCTGCGTCATAAGACTTAAAATCGTACTGCAAGTGTTACCATTGATCTTCTGTTGTTCGTACCACACAGAGAAAGGTGTACAGGAGAGTTTTTACGACTGAGATTTTCTCAAAAACTACTTGACCTATTGTTTGATAGATAAAAGTTAAAACTATGTAGGTACTTAATTAAATTCGGTCCAGTAGTTTTTGAGAAAATCTCAACCTTATTGAGGCCCCCTGTATACTTATCTCTGCCTTCGACTGTACGTATCTACCAACGACCATATATTTCATCAAAGTTATGTGCCAAATGTTTTTTTTAAGATGTTTAATTATTTAAAAAATTGTGATAATTTAGTTGCCTACATTATTATGAAGGTATAGGTACGATTATAATTTACCTATACCTACAAATATAAACCTTTTTAATCGAAACAAATGTTTTTTAAAGTTTACTTTATTGTTTTTTAATTCCCGATTTAAATAAATTCGACGGTCGAACAAATGAGAAAAAAAAATTCTCAGTAGTTCGACGGTAGAACAAATGAGAAAAAAAAGTCTCACTAGTTCGACGATCGAACTAATGAATCGAACTAGTGAGAACGAACCGTGTTTTTAAGTCAGCGGACAATTGGTTCTAATTTAGAGGCCGCTTTTGCGCATTGTCCTTTTCTTGCTTTAGTAGTCAAGTTTTGAGTTTTTGTTACTTTACAGAATAAAACTTCTAAAATATTGAACTCGTATGCTTAATCCACCAAATTAAAATCTTACACCTTAGATTTTAATTAAGTACATACATAGTTTTAACGTAGCATTTTCGTTAGTAACTATTTTACTGTAGATACTAACATAGATTTATATTTTTCAATTTCAATGGAAATTGTTTTATTTACTTAGGTATCTCCTTTTTTCTTCTTACCTATATTTCCGCAAATATCTCTCCTAAAGGTTGGGTGGAAGAGATTCAATTAGGGCGTGAGTCAAGTTATTGGAATCATTCACGGAGCATCGCGTTCCCTCTACGTCAACTCTCGCAACGTCGCGTTCCCATTACCGCAACTCGCGTTCCGTCGACTCTCGCTACGTGGAGTCTCTCTATATAGCAACTTCTCGCTACATGTAATACAGTCTTAGCTATAAACCTAGTTTAAAAGCACTTCCCTTAAACCGTAATTTTTGTCTCTTTCTAACTTCGTTAAGATAGTTTCAAAGGGTGGCGACTGTACGTCAACCTCATGGCGGCACTTCCCTTAGCTATTCGTATTTGCGTATGTGTGGTTGGTATTCTTGACAAAATATTCGTCTTATTTGTATATACGTCAAGTATTTGACAAATACGACAAACACCCAATCATCATCATCATCAGTCTATTTATATTGCCCCACTGCTCGGGCACAGACCTTCCCTTACATCGAGGGAGCTCGGGCTATAATCCACCACGCGGGCCCACTGCGGGTTGGCGGATTTCACATGCCTTAGATTTTTTTTTCTTCTACGACATGCAGGTTTCATCACGATGTTTTCCTTCACCATTTTGAGAGCACTAGGTAAATGTAAGTTTTTCCGTCGAAAAAACCGAGGATAACTCATTGGTACATGGCTGCCCTGGCTGGGAATCGAACCCGGGACCTCCATATTGCAAGTCCATTGACCCAACCACTGAGCCACCGAGCTCCACACCCAATAGCAAATACGAATAGCTAAGTGAAGTGCCACCATCTCGTTGTGTCGACTCCCGTATTTATGTTTGTGGAATGTGAAATAAATATTAAGCTCATCCCCTGGAGGCTGGGTAAGCCATTGGTGTGGGACGCAACTTGTGCGGATACCCTTGCTGTATCCCATGTCCCCACCACCTCCAGGGAGGCGGGCTCAGCAGCGGCAGCGGCGGAGATATTAAAAGTTAGGAAATACTCTGCCCTCCCTGTGGGCTACTCTTTTGTGCCATTCGGGGTAGAAACGCTGGGTCCCTGGGTCCCTGCGGCTCGGCGGCTGGTGAAAGAGCTGTCGTCGCGCCTGCGTGAGGCTTCCGGGGACAAGCGGGCTGGCACGTTCCTCGGCCAGCGCATAAGCCTGGCTATTCAGCGGGGGAACGTCGCCAGCATTCTAGGCACACTCCCACAGGGTGGGCAGAGTTTGAATGAAATTTTTTATTTGTAATTTTTTATTAAGTTTACCATAGTATCATTCTCTTGATTAAAATTATATTTTCTCAATATTAAACTATTTTAAACACATTGCCGGAATTATGTGGACTCCTATTACACAAGTGTACTTTTTTGCCTTAAAAAGTGCATGTTTGTTTTAAAAACTTAGCCTTAGCCAACTACAATAGTTGTTACCTAATAACAATTATTGTTTTGCCAAGTGTTTCCAAACTTCGTCTTTTGTAGCCAATTTGGTAGTTCGAAAGTAACCTTAGGCGATTTTTAACGTTTTTCGGCGGTTGTTCAAAATGAATAGATAAAATTATGAATACACTTCGTAGGCTTCTAATTTTAGTAGTTTTAATTAATTTTAGTCTTAATTTTAGTGTCGAGAGCGGTAAGAACCTTAATTTACTTTTATTATTTAGTAAAAAAAATCTTATAAATATGTAGGTCTTACTTAATTACAGTAGGACGCTTTTGTATGCAACTCTTTGATTAGAATTTAAAATCAAAGGATTTTTTTTGTTCGTTGATAACCCGTAGGTATTCAGAAATAGGAACTACCCAGGGTGAAGACGCTACTGCGACTCCCCTGGAGGAACATAGAAGACTATTGAATATATTGAATTTTCTGTAACATGACATTGGCAAATGACGAACAGTCGTGTCCATTAAAAAGTAAATAATACGATTCAAATCGTGGACAGATCATTATCCGTTGAACCTTGAAGAAGGCGTATTACAGGATAGATGACTATTTAAACGATGAACATGCATGGTGTGTGTCGCCGGTTCCGCATGAGGGATAGAGTTACTAATAATAGTAATAGTTATGCCCCTAGTTATTAAGTAATTGTATTATCATTATTTTAAAAGATGTGCTGCTGAGAGTATTTTTTCCACTTTTACTCCTCAACGTAGGCACCTTCTCCTTGCAAAGTGGCATAAATGTAAATTCAAAATATATGTTGACGTGCAAAAATGTACACAACGTGCTTACTTGTCACATTGCAATGGAGCTTTGCCCCACCTACAAAACTACGAGACCATTGAAGCTGTAGGTACCTACCTATCATTTTGTTTGAGACTTATTACAGGTTTCATATTGCATAATCATAATCAGTAGGAGTTGCGAGAGTAGTAGAAAATGATAACAAAAACAATGAATAATTCGCTTCGATTTCATACTATTTTCTGAATTCTTAATTAAGCTGTTTTTTCGACTCGCAACTTGTATAAAACGGAGTTATTTTTACATTTATTCGTTATCTTGTTCATCATGCGGTTGATGGTGGGGCAGAATCTGGCATTGTCATTTGACTTTGACTTGGACGTCCGACTCATAAGCCTCAGTTACGTAATTAACTGTATTTTAATTTAATCTAATACCCGTGCAATTTCAGCGGCGACAACATCAAGGACAGAATTAGAATGTGAGTTTCCGCCCAAAACCGAGGAAGATCTCACGCACATCAGAAGAAAGCGCCTGACCACCGAGACGGGGCTGGTCTGCTTAGAAGACTATCCCTACACAGTATCCGTCAGGTACACCTCTTCAGATGTTCTGCAATCCTGGTAGGCGGATAGTCGAGAGTTTTGAACACGAGCTCAGCGTGCGCTCGCACTTACGACTGTCAAAATTTTACGAAAACTGACAGTTGTGAGACTCAAACTCCACTCTTACTCAAATGACTATGTCTTATTCTATGACTATCTGACTATCAAAGAATCTTAACGCCTCAATATTGGCGTGAAGTCGTGTCAATGATCTGCGCTGAATGGCTGGCGTGAAAACGCCTTTTTTCTGTCATTGTGAATAGGTGTCACTGTAGGTAGGGTTGGAAGATAAATCTTCTGCGACCCTGGTGTCGCACAGAGGATTGAATCTGTTAGAAATGTGTTTCAATGTGTACGCGATAAAAAATATAATAACGAGAGGGTGTGTTATTGTGTTTGCGAAAACGTAGACGTGTGTCTGTGCGAGACTGAGGGTGTGTGTGTGTGAGAGAGAGAGTGGGAGGATGTGTCTGTGTTTGTAAGGAATTGAGTGGTCTTAAGTGGTCATGTCATTTGACTTACGTTACGGGAGGCTGGTATATACTAGGTTATACATAGTATATACCAGCCTCTGCTAAGATATTTATATCGAACCATTACGTAAATAGTAGAAACTAAATGTAGGTTCTCTTAAAATGGCGGGAAACGACGGTTGCGAAATTATTTGATAATTTTCCTTTTACTGTCTACAGGGACTATTTTGTGTATATTATCACGTTAAATTAATCAGAAAATGTTCACTAATGACAGTATGGTGAAGTGGTTGGATAATTCATGCAAGATCTGAAAGCAATTTTCAAGAGTCCCACTACGAGCTCGGGAGTGAACATGACTGTTGAGCTGCTTCGTCCAGAGTGACGACGCTACGGCGACTCCTCTGGATGAAGACAAAAAGACGTGGATTTCCAGGGTGATGACACCACGGCGACTCCTCTGGAGAAAGAGAAGACATTGATCTTGAATATTCTGTACATGACGAACTGTCGAGTCCATTAATAAAATAAATAAATGTATCTAAGTACGTGCTAAGTTGAATATAATAACTGTATCCTCAACAGGTTGCACGGCAAACACTGGTGCGGTGGAGCGATAGTCGGTACCCGGTGGGTGCTATCGGCAGCGCAATGTTTCGATTAGTAAGTTGTAACCTCAGATTAAAGCTTCATAGGTCATCACTGGTTGAAGACCTTTGCTTTCAGGCATTGAGGTATTAAAGACCAGAATGAAGGATAAAGTGTAGATTACTGATAATGGTAATAGTTGTGTAAAGGATTAGACCTAGTTATTAAGTAAAGTGTTATCATATTGAAAAAAATGTGCTGCTGAGAGTTTTTTTTTTCTCCTCAGCGTTGGCACGTATGCAAAGTGGTGTACAGTGCGCGAGGCGTAAGCTCATGTTTGCATTTGTGTGAGTGCACACAGATAGTGTAGAATGATATTCAGCCTGAGGCGCGACGTGTCCCCAGCGGGACGCCATCGCCACCCTGCCGCGCACGCACCGCACTTCACCTCTTGTAACGCTATCACTCACACAAATGTAAACCTGAGCTTACGCCTCGCGGTAAATTACTTACTTGCAATAAAGAACTTTGACTTTGAAGATATGACGTAACTTCCCATTGTGTGTATGTTAAATACTTATTTGGAATTATTTGCACAGTGTGACGAAAGACGAAGTGTCAGTACGAATGGGTTCTGTCTTCCGTGACTTCGGTGGGCGCATCCTCTCGGTGGCAGACCTGAGGAGACACCCGGACTACAGGATGGACCAGTACTATCCCGAACACAACCTCGCTATGGTCAAGGTATGGTTTCCATGAGTCACAGGGTGAGGGCTCAAAGGGGTGACCGCGACATTCATCGTTTTCGTAATCGCTTTCAATTTGACACATCGACGCTATACTACAACATGTTTGCAAGTTTTGTAATCTTTTCTTTTTTTCTTATCTCGTGTGGTTTAGTGACCAAACCTATTTGTCAAAGTTATTCAAACCGCCCGTAGGCCTATGAGTGGCCTAACGACTGCTGTCAAGCGACAACAACCGGGACCAACTGCTTAACGTGCGCCCCGAGGCACAAAGGGGCTCAGATGAAAGTGTCACTAGCGGTCACCCATCCAGGTCCTGACCTCGACCAACTTTGCTTAACTTGTACGATTGTTTTCAACGTGTACTCGCAACTGGCCTACAAGCCCTTTAAGTTTAGTAATGACAACGAAACGCGGCAATGTATGTCGTCCAAGTGTCAAAAAATATGCAGTCGACCGACCTCATCATGATCAGTCTACGTCATCATGGTTGATATTGACACATACACACACACCCTTACACCCTATCACAGACCCTCTCCCTCACTCTCTCTCTCTCATACACACACACACACACACACACACACATCCATCGTCTCTGAAAAAAAGATAAAATTGTCATCGACATATTCATAGTCGCCACGAATATGTTGATGATGAATACTTATAATGTCGGCGCTAGACATGTGAGCGTCTGTGCAAAGTTTAACCTACCATTGAAAGCTTTGTACACAATTTATAACCGACGTCATAAAAAGCCGTCAATGAACATCGAATTGAAGCATCTTTGACTGTGGCTGGCGCCCGCATAATCGTAGATCTTTACAGGTCAAGCCAATGATTCTCTTTGCAGGTAAACCTGGAAATCACTCCATCTCTTCGCATGCAGTCTGTGTCTCTCGCACCAGCTGACGCAGACCTATCCCCGCTCTTCGGGGAGACAGTTGTCACTGGGTATGGATCTGTGGTAAGTACACACTCCCTGTTTTGAAGTCAGAGACAATGTACTTCCATTTGATGCGATCCTGGTACACCACATTCATCAATCTCTTTTCATGCACGCTCGTCTTGTAGGAGACCGCGCTTTTGGCCTTTTTACAAAACATGACCAAATACATCGACGTATATTTGTGTGGTAAATTGGTGTTTCTACCATTTCACAAAACATCGGAGGAGAAATGGACGGAAAGGTGGAGATCCTCGCAAGCCCCCAACCGTCACTTGGTCCAGAATCCCGACGACAAAATAAATGGATACCATTTGCCAAGGACGTTGTGGACAAAACGAAACAGACTAAGGGTTGGCCAGGGGCGCTGCGCCGAGTTGATGCATAAATGGGGCTACAGAGACGACCCGACATGCACCTGCGGAGCGATACAGAGCATGGCCCACCACGCGAACGACTGCCCAAACTGGCCTATAGAGGGAGGACTGGTCAGAATAAACACGGCGGATGACGAAGCCATCGCGTGGCTAAGAAAAGTTTTGCCTTTGTGATACACGCTGTGTTGTGGCAGCTGACGACCGAACGATAAATAAATATATCTACCATTTCTATAGTCCATTGCTGGCTTTCGTTATTAACATAAAAATTCACAGTAGCTGCAATGGATTGTACATAGAAATGGGAATGAGTTAACTGTCACTGTCAGATTCAGTCACATTTGGGGGGCAAGACTGGCATACTCGTAAGTACGATACATTTTATATCAATCTCTTCTTTTTATTTTCAGATATCAGGCCAGATACGCGAAGGCGAGAACCAGGAGCTCAGACGTATGATAGTGCGGGAGATACCCCGAGCTGAATGTAGACTGGTCTACGGGAATGATTACCATCTACAGCACGACCATATGTGCTTGAAGAGCACTGTCAAAGGCATCGCATTGTGTGCTGTGAGTTACTTCTTAAATTCTTGAGAAATAAACAGTGGGTGCCGAGCACCCCTGAGAATAGACATCAAGAAACAGATCAGTAATCGCCTTTTAGGGATGGGCGTTTGTTCATTAACGACGCGGGCAACGGATGCCAGTTACTGATGCCGGTATCTGGTATCAAAATGTTCGTTTTTCGATGCGTGATGCCGATGCATCGGCAAAACGAAACCTCAAAACTCTTCTTGAATGCCATCAACTTTTTTCAAGGAAATTCATCAACGTTTTGAAAGGAAGGGACATCAGATGAGCATGAGCACCCATGAGGTGTTCTAAAAGCCGGCGCCCCTGGTCATAGTGCTTCTAAGCGCCTCCTTGAAAAGCTAACACTGTAATGTTTGTACCAGGGCGACATAGGTGACCCAGCGGTTCACTTCAGCGGCGTGAACAGAGCTGGCACGCTGTTCGGCATTGCACTGTTTTCGGGCACCGAAGAGTGCGCGTATAAATCCAAACCTGGAGTTTTTGCTAAGGTTAGTGAAGAAGTCATTTAATTTTTGAAGCTACGAACTACGAAGGATGCTAGTACAAGGTCATTAATGGTCAAACAGGGGTGTGTGTGACCGCGCCTTCAATCGTTATGGTTACCGTTTTCATTTTGACACTTGAACGTAAATACATTGCTGGTTAGTTGTCGTTTGTTAAAACTTGCAAAAACATAGCAGCAATGTATAACGTCCATTTATCAAATTGAAAGCGATAACGATTGGAAGCCCCCCCCCCCCCCCCCCCCCCCCCCGATGAGAAAAAATCTACTACTAGGGAATGAGAAATAACATGAAGTTTGGCAATAGTAATATTTCGATTGTCTGTATAGTGATGAGGTGTATGTACCTACCTTAACTCGTGGGACTGCTGCGAGACCGAGAGAAGCTAAAGTGCTCTAAAAAGACTGCGATGAATTCCATCGTATCTGCAAACTCAGGCCTTGTTTTCTTCCACTTCTTTGAGGAGCTGCAATCCTAGTACATATCGATCTAGAAAATTATTCTTTTCCTCAAGTTTCTCTCTCATTCGCAGGTATCCTATAGCAGGTTATGGATTGACGAAGTCCTGGGGGAGACAACGGTAACAGAACATCCAGAAAGTGAAGATAGCGGCGAAAATGCGATACCAATAGATTCAGAATAAATTGTAACATTTTTAGCAATAAAACAAATCTTGTCACCTGCTTGTCTTATTTATTTAATTATCTCAGATGATTAAAAGATAAATTGCCCTATGTGGCGCTTTTATTATGTGCCATGGGCCGTTATCTATGTCTTTGTATAGGCTATCTTAGCCCTTAAAGCTGAATAAAGTCAAAGGTATGACCAATAGGGCCATGGAATATACGCGTAGAGGTACCTACTTTAGAATTTTACTTCTGGCGAGGCTTAGGGGCTTTTTAGGCGCTCATAGCAAACTCCTGTCAAAGCCTGCTCAGGCGAAATTTTTGTACTAATTGTCGCCAAAAATCTGACATTGACGGCTAGTAAAAATCGACGCAGCGCACCCACTTTTTGTACCCAGCGCTGGGTACAAAAATTTCGTCCACGCAGGCTTTGACAGGACAAAAAATGTCAGCCGGCTAGCCCAAACATTTGTTTTGGATTAAATAAAATTTCAAATCTCCCGCTTTAATAACCCTCCTTTTCGCGCAGTCAGGTAAAATAGTTCGTATGGGTCTTAACTGAATCACTAGTGTCGCGCCGTGTATGCATTTTCTTTGTATGAAGCTGGCATTCTTCCCGTCAGGGTAATAGTGTTCCGTAGTAGTATTCTGTGGGCTAGCCCAAGGCTAGCCCCCCTCAGTACTATTTTTTTTTGTAAACCTATAAATTGGGACAATGCTGGGCAAAGGTCTCCCCCCTCCTCTTCCATCCATTCATCCATTTCTCCAGTTTTCATCCAGTACAATCTGAGTACTTACCATAGTCAAAAATCCTTTTGGAAGTTTAGTGGAGTCGACATACAAATAGGTGTTTTTTGGACCAACTCAATAAAAACGTAGTCATACATTATTCATGTGTTTGATTTAGTAAAAATGTTAAAAATAATATTAATAATTAACGGCGGCGGCGATGTGGCGACGATTCATGTAAAGTGGTGTTAGTTGAAGCGATGGCGCCTTGCCAATGGAATATCAAAGCTATTATCTTATCGTCATTAATATCAACTAGAATAGAAATGCACTAGTTAAATACCAATCCTATTAGAAGTTGAATTGAAATTTAAAATAAATAAGTCAAACAAAATGCGTCGAATGGAACGCAAAACATATGACGTTTCTTGTCAAAATCAGCTGTCATTTTGTCTGACAAAATTGTGCGAAGGGGTTATGTTTGGATAAGGTAAATTCCCGTTTTATAACTTTCTAAAGGTTTCCTGAACAAAATATAAAAGTGAATTTAATAACAATTTCAAGACCTTCTGAACTGTGTCCTTAAAAATGGGGTTTTATGTGACTTTCAATGACATTTTGGTCTATTTTGGGAGTGCGTATATTTAGGGCGAATTCTGTCCAAAGGTTAAGGTTTTTGTATGAATTAACGGTCAGTATGCTTTAGGCAGACCTTCTACTATCTCGTGGTGCCCTGATATGGACGAACTCAAGCACAGAGCTGGTGAAAAACTCGGAGCTTTACACGTAAGTACTCCTGTTAGGTTATGCTCGCCTGGTACTTTTGCGCGCGACTTCTCAGGTCGTTTACGTCAGTTCACGCAGTAAAACTTTACTTTTCTAGTTGACGAACAAGTTGTTTGTTTGTTTTTGTAATGAAATGACTCTTAAATGTCATTGGCATTTGCCCTAAATATGGGGATAATGACCCTGAGATTACATAATGAAATCCTAATTATAGCGTAGTCATTCGTTAGTGCAACAAATTGATCGATGTGTAGAGATGGCCGTGCCAATATTTTTTATTGTCGCTTAGACATTATTAGGTAAACCGAAGCCTAAATCAAGTGTCTTATTTTGTAAACAATTTTTTTTAATCTATTTAAACGCTGTGCAGAATTAATGTTTGTCACAACCCTAACCATCCATTTAATTTTGTCGAATGAATTCTAGGCCAATAACTTAAAGCTCTTAATCAAAACAGGAAGCTGCCAAGACAGCTGCTGGCAGTAGCAAATCCCGAGTTCAAGATATCTTTCACCAGACGGCTGAAGCTATTAGAAAGGTATGTTGTAAACTCCTTACAGAGTCAGAACCAAAGATAAGTCAGAACTTCAGACATTGCAGGTGTGTCTACGCAACTTATGCGAAATTGTCTACAAACTACTTACCTGTGAAGTTGCGGCGACTCCCGCGCCGCTGCGGACAAAACAGGATACTTACTTACTTTGCTCTCGTTCCTCGGCACTGACCATTACTTACATGTATCAAGCTTTAATTTACTACAATCCATTAAAAACATAGTTGAAAGTGATACAATCTTTTATTGGAGATCACATCCTCAACAAGGTGTATGTATAGAAGACTGCATAATCAGATTGTTTGTCGCTCTAACCACCACCAAAAAAAACAATACGGTTCCAATACCAATTCGGGTTCTCTTGAAAATGATGAGAAACGACGCTAACGACGCTTTATTTCAATGTCTACAGTATTTATTTTGTGTTTAATATCACGTTAAATTAATCAGAAAATGTTCGCGAGTGACAGTATGGTGAAGTTATTGGATAATTTGAGCAAGATCTGAAGGTTCAAGCTTTTATCAAGAGTTCCTCGACTCGACAGTTCGTCATTTGCCAATGTCATGTTACAGAAAATTCAATATATTCAATAGTCTTCTATGTTCCTCCAGAGGAGACGCCGTAGCGTCATCACTCTGTAGCTTGTAGCGAAGCTCGGGAGTGAACGTGACTGTCGAGCTGCTTCGTCTAGAGTGATGACGCTACGGCGACTCCTCTGTAGGAAGACATGAAGACGCGTCTACCCAGGGTGAAGACGCTACTGCGACTCCCCTGGAGGAAGACATGAAGATGCGGCTACCCAGGGTGAAGGGTAAACACAAAATAAATACTGCGAGTCCTCTTGAGGAAGATAGAAGACTATTATATATTGAATTTTCTGTAACATGCCATTGGCAAATGACGAACTATAGAGTCCATTAATAAAATAAATGAATAAATAATACCATTATGATGTTTATGGCTCCATCGTTTGTCGATGATTCTGCCAATGCCTACGATTATTCCTCGGATATGATTGAGTTTTCTGAAAGAAAGAATACATTTTTCCGACCCCAAAAACTTACCTAAAAGCTGCGAAGGAAAAAGTAATGAAACCTGCATGCAGAAGAAACAATCTAAGATATGTCTAAGGCTTTCACCAATCTTCACTGGACCCAGGTGTTGAATCATGGTTTTAGCTCCCTTGAAAAGAAGGGAGGTATTAACATAGAAGCAGACTGCAGACGATCTTACGTACATACATAAACTGAATGCTCACAAAACACTGGAAGAAAACATCATGATGAAATATGCATGCGTTAAAAAAAATCTAAGGCATGTGTAACCCGCCAATCCGCTCTGGGAATAGGTGAATCATAGTTTTAGCTCCCTCAATGTAAGGAATATATACCGTTTTATTAGTTAAAGTACCAGGGCACCATAATCTGACTGCAGCTTCGCGAGTCGTTCAATGAGATCTGGCACCACGAGTTGATCAGCGAGAGCCGCGCGCGCGTGGCCGCCTGGTCCCGCGACGCGGTGCAGCGCATACGCGACGGCACGCCGCCGCTGTCACCTGTGCTGCTTTATGAAGAGCTGGTAGCTCTGTTTAAGGATCGAGGTTAGTTGATCTATTAAAATAACGTTAGCTATAAATGTGATTTAAAGTTAAAGTCTATTCACATGTACCGCAACCACCCGATAACTACAATTGAATGAAATTTTTTACAAACAGAAATACAATTGGCTGTATGGGTTAGATTCCTTTCGCCCAAGTAGGGCGAGTTCAGGACCTGGATGGGTGACCGCTAGTGACACTTTCATCTGAGCCCCTCCGTGCCTCGGAAAGCACGTTAAGCAAGTTGGACCCGGTTGTGGTCGCTTGACAGCAGGCGTTACGCCACGTCAAAGGCCTACTGGCAGCCTTAATAACTCTGACAATAGATGCGGTCACTAAACCACACAAGAAAAAAAACTGGCCATACGAATAGCCCGATATTCAATACGCAGTTTTAGGAGTGTAGTTAAAGTTCGAACTTACAGCTGTCAGTTTTCTTACAATTTTGACAGACGTAAGAGCTTGCGCTGAGTTCGCGATTAAAACTGTCTATCACTTAGATATTTTTATCGAGAAAAAGATGTGAGTATACCGCAGCCCAAATCAAGTGTCTTATTTTGTAAACAAATATGATCGTCTATTTACCTGTTGTGATGTAACACTGAAGGAACTGATTGATCGAACCTGTTCATCATTGTGAAAATAAATAAATAACCTAACCTGAATAACTTTGACAAATAGGTTTGGTCACTAAACCACACGAGGAAAAAAATGGCTAATAGGAAAAGTATTTATATCTGACCTACTATCTTTTCTAATTAACCCTTTATCATGTCTACAGTATGGCGTCGCAGTATGATGATATTCGTATGCGGGGTGGCGCTGGGCGGCGGGGCGGGGGTCGCGGTGGGGCTACGACTGGCAAGGGCGGTGCCTAGCGGGCCCCACGCGCGGGCATTGCACACACACGCAGACCAGACCGTTATACTGGTGGAGGATGCTGTTGCCCCAGGTAATTCACCTTGTAGATGGGGGCTACGACTAGAAAGGGCGGTGCCTAGCTGGCCCCACGCGCGGGCATTGCACACACACGCAGACCAGACCGTTATACTGGTGGAGGATGCTGTTGCCCCAGGTAATTCACCTTGTAGATGGGGGCTACGACTAGAAAGGGCGGTGCCTAGCTGGCCCCACACGCGGTAATTGCACACACATGCCCAACAGACTATTATACTAGGCCCCAGGTTAGTGACTCTTGTAGATAGATGGGGGCTGGTTGTGGCAAGGGCGGTGCCTAGCGGGCCCCACGCACGGGCATTGCACACACATGCCGACTAGACTGTTATACTGCTGGAGGACGCTTTTGACCCAGGTTAGTGACTTTTGTGGATGGGGCTACGACTGGTAAGGGCGAATTTAACGTAATCGGATGCTGAGGCAGAGTTTTGTTGACCATTATAGTGGGGGAGAACGTTAGTGATGCCTCTTGTGGCGACGCGGTACATAGTGCGTGACATTAATATGGGGCTACGGCTGGCAAGGGCCTATACATATATTTTGTGCCGTTCTGTGTTGTTTTAGATCTACGCAGGGTCATCAATTACATTTCGGCTTCGGATCTGCTAAGTAAAATTAATTTTCGATACTTGTCAAATACATAGCCTATTGTAAATACGCATTCGATGTCACAAATAAAGCATTACTTCCTCCTTAAACTTTCACGGTTTGTATACATATTAATTAGATAAAAACGGGAATTACCGTGTTAAACATTTATTATTGATGTCTCGATATTTCGACAGCATTGCAGCCATCATGGTCACGAGTAGACTGCTCGTGACCATGATGGCTGCAATGCTGTCGAAATATCGAGACATCAATAATATATGTTTAACACGGTAATTCCCGTTTTTATACAGGGTGTAACGTAAAGGGTATATGAAGCCCAAGGGAGGGTGTTTAGTATCGATAACTGATCAACTTTTGTTCTACGACTTTTCCATTTTCGCGAATTTATTTTTTGACTTTTCATACATTTCGTCCCGGTCACCTGATCGATTTGTATGAGACATTAATTTATTTTTATTTTTTATTCGAAAAGTCGTAGAACAAAAGGTGTTCAGTTATCGATTCTGAACACCCTCCCTTCGGCTTCATATACCCTTTACGTTACACCCTGTATAATTAATATGCATTACTTCCTCGTTCCACAGGCGCCTGCGCTGGTGAGGTGTTGGTGCGCGTGCAGGCGTTCAGCGTGTGCCCGGCGGACCGCGGCGTGCTGCGCGGGCGCGGCGCGGCGCTGCGGGCCGTGCTCGCGCGCGGACACGTCACCGTCGGCAGGGCGTTCGCGGGTGAGGAATACTCCTTGTTTTTATTTATTTATTTTATTAATGGAGTCGACAGTTCGTCATTTGCCAATGTCATGTTACAGAAAATTCAATAAGTATATAATAGTCTTCTATGTTCCCCCAGGGGAGACGCCGTAGCGTCATCACTCTGGACGAAGCAGCTCGACAGTCACGTTCACTCCCGAGCTTGTAGCGGGAACTCTTGATAAAAGCTTGAAACTTCAGATCTTGCTCAAATTATCCAACAAATTCACCATACTGTCATTCGCGAACATTTTCTTATTAATTTAACGTGATATTAATCTCAAAATAACCACTGTAGACAATAAAACAAAAATTATCAAATGATTTTGCAACCGTCGTCTCCCGCCATTTTCAAGAGAACCTTATTAATAAACAAAACTCGGTTCTTAAGAGAACTGTCAAACTGACACTTAAGAACGTATTTGCTGATTGCAGGCGTTAAGTTAATCAGAAACTGTTCGCGAATGACAGTATGGTGAAATTATTGGAGGATTCATGCAGGATCTGAAGTTTGGCGCTATAGTCAAGAGTCCCGCTACGAGCCGGGGGGTGCACGTGACTGTCGAGCTGCTTCGTCCAGAGTGACGACGCTACGGCGACTCCTCGGGATGAAGACAAGAAGACGCGGATACTCACGGTGACGACGCTACGGCGACTCCCTTGGATGAAGAGAAGACGTTATGATATTTAGAATATTCTGTAACATGACATTGGCAAATAACGAACTATCGAGTCCATTAATAAAATTAAAAAAATATGAAATGTGAGCACAGACGAGCTTTTCTCTGGAACTCAGCCGCAAGAAGCAGCGTAATGTTGTTCGATTGCACTCCCAACTACATTCAATTTAGGGTGTAGCAATATAAATACTAAACTAATTATAATAAAATAAATGAATATTTCCAGGTGTAGTGCTGGACGTGGGCCATGGAGTGAGCGACCTAGAGATGGGTGACGAGGTGTGGGGCTGCGTCAGCGAGTGGAGCGGCGGCGCGGCCGGCGAGCTGCTCACTGTACGGAGGTGAGCGCTGTGCTGTACACCTAGAATACCTGGGAGTGGAGTGAGGTGTGGACAGCGAATGGCGCAACGGCGAGCTGCTCACTGGCAGGAGGGCAGCACTGTGCTGTGGGCACCTGAACCACCTGGGAGTGGGATGAGATGTGGGCAGGAGGGGAGCGATGTGCTGTGGGCACCTGGAACACCTGGGAGTGGGGTGAGGTGTGGGCAGCGGGTGACGTAGCGGTGAGCTGCTCACTGTATGGAGGTGAGCGCTGTGCTGTGCAGCTGGGGACCTGCAACCTGGGGTGAGGAGTGGGCAGCATCAGAACACCAATCCGGGAATACCTTTATATATATATTTTTTCTTCTAACCAAGTTATAATTAATTTTGACTTGAATTGATATAAGGGAACAAAGTCCTATGTGACCTATTCTTATATACGGTCAGCTCTGCATTATGCCTGAACCTGTAATGACAACGCCAGATTCTGCCCCACCATCAACCGCAAGTTGTACAAGATAACGAATAAATGTAAGAATATCTCCGTTTTTATTAAAATTATTGGTTTAACATAAAGTTTTGTACAAGTTGCGATTCGAAAAAAACAGCTTAATTAAGAATTGAGAAAATAGTAAGAAATCGAAGGGAATTATTCATTGTTTTTGTTATTCTTCTATAGGAGTTGCGAGAGTAGTAGAAAATGATACTGATTATGATTATGCAATATGAAACCTGTAATAAGTCCCCAACAAAATGATAGGTACAGCTTAAATGGTCACGTAGTTTTGTAGGTGGGGCAAAGCTTCATTGAAATGTGGCAATGTCTTTTACATTTACAGTATATTTTTACTAATGAACTCCGCACTAGGTTATACCTGTGTCGCGGTAGTTCTAATTTGTATTACCTATCAATAAGAGGTTCTCAAAGTGTATGACTCTTTCACTACCTAAATTAAAAATAATACTTATTTATAGTTTAAGCTTCACTTTGTAAATCCTACATCTCAAATTGTAATCCGTGAATAACGTTGCTGGTTATATAATAAGTACCTTTGTAATGTTAAATACGTAAGCTTATGCTAAATGCTAATTGTTATCTTTTCGTCAGAGCAAAGTTACGGGGTTAGAAAGTTGCGTTACACCGTAGCCTCGGTACGCGAGTCCGACCCGCACTTGGTCGGTTTTTATTTTTAATTGTCTATTCTATTTTTAATTTGAATGGCTTCTACTCTTATTCAAGAGATAATTTCGCCAATGTCAAGTTATTTAGAGTATTCATGTAAATAGAAAATTAATATTTTTTTTTATTAAAAGTAAAATAATAATAATAGATTTAGATTTCATTTATTTCACCTTTACATAATTTTCTTACAATAGTATATAATACATATAATGCAGTCCTATTTGTAAAGATGATCGTCATAATTTTTTAATAACAATAATAGTATATTTCACAGTTACACTACTATACTAGTAGACGATGTACATAATGTAATATTAACTAATATAATAATAATACATTGAGATTCAATGTCATCAATAATAAATTAAATTAAATTTTACCATTACAAATAATAGAAAATGTCAAAGAGTATATGGAATCAAATCCCAATAAAAAATCTTTTTAATTGTCGTTAAAGCTTTCCGTATGTGTTGTATTAAATGAACGTGTTTTCATTTCCTGTGAGCCTAGTACCCGAGTGAGCAAGCGTCCCCGTTCGCTGGGCGCGGACGGCGCGGCGAGCCTGCCGTGGGCGGGCGCGCTCGCGCTGGGAGCGCTAGACAGGCTGCACTACGAGCCCGATGCGTGCAAGGGGAAACGGTACAGACAACAGCAGGTCAATGGTAACACTTGCAGTACGATTTCAAGTCTTACCACGCAGATAATAAAGTGTTACACTTGATGTGCTTTGATGTGAACGCCATTCTATATTATACACTAGTTAACCTGGCCCCTTCAACATGAACTCTTAGAGCAGGATTACTTCAATAATACTTTGTTATTTTGTACCATGACGTCCATAAAGTAAGCTTATTATTATTATAATATGTAGTGCTTAAGGGCCTTCCATGAGCCAACTAGCGCCGCCAATCTTAAAAAATAATATCTTCCAATTTAATCAATTTGATTAAAAAAAGCTATTTACAAAATGTTTATTACGATAAATACTATTTTTCAATATACAATACATGGCATAATTGCGACAAGCTAAGTTGTAGTTCACAAATGTGCCAAAAACGGCCGTTTTTCGCAATTATGCGAACTACAACTTACCGAAATTGAATCACGTTATAAATAAGCATTTAAAAAATAGTATTTATCGTAATAAACATTTTGTAAATAGCTTTTTTAATAAAATTGATTATATTGGAAGGTATTATTTTTTAAGATTGGCGGCGCTAGTTGGCTCATGGAAGACCCTTGAAAATTACTTCAAATATCAGAGACTGAATTGTTTAATATGTGTTTAAAAATAAAAACTGACTGATTATAATTGCCTATTTATATTTTCCACAAAAAAATTACCTTATATGGAAGTTTCGGATTCGTTTTCGGCCGAAACTAAGACCATTCGGCCTAGTTTCGGTCGGATACTAGAAATAAATGATTTGATGATTGAATTCACGTAGTGTGGCGATATGCGGCGCCGCCAGCGGGGAGGGCTGCGTGCTGGTACAGCTGTTGAGCGCGTGGGGCGCGCACCTCACGGTCGCCGCGCCCCGGCACGCCGCCCTCGCACTACAGGACCTAGGTACAGTCGACGACAGAGATAAGTATACAGGGGGTCTAAATGAGGTTGAGATTTTCTTAAAAACTACTGGGCCGAATTTAATAATTCTTTTACAGTTACATAGTTTTCACTTTTATCTATCAAACAGTGAAAGAATTTTTGCAATAGGTCAAGTAGTTTTTAAGATAATCTCAACCTTAAAAACTGTCCTGTACACCTTTCTCTGTGTTCCACCGTACAACACAATACAATCAAACCTCACTGACGAGCCAATCTGGGCGAGACTCTAGGAAATACTAGTGTTCAGCCCAATATATAAATGTGCACGCCGCCCTCGCACTGCAGGACCTAGGTATTACAACACAATACAATCAAACCTCACTCACGAGCCAATCTGGGCGAGACTCTAGGAAATACTAGTGTTCAGCCCAATATATAAATGTGCACGCCGCGCTCGCACTGCAGGACCTAGGTAGTACAACACAATACAATCAAACCTCACTCACGAGCCAATCTGGGCGAGACTTTAGGAAATACTAGTGTTCAGCCCAATATTTAAATGTGCACGCCGCCCTCGCACTACAGGACCTAGGTATTACAACACAGTACAATCAAACCTTACTAGCGAATCTGGGCGAGACTCTAGGAAATACTAGTGTTCAGCCCAATATATAAATGTGCACGCCGCGCTCGCACTGCAAGACCTAGGTATTACAACACAGTACGATCAAACCTCACGCACGAGCCAATCTGGGCGAGACTCTAGGAAATACTAGTATTCAGCCCAATATATAAATGTGCACGCCGCGCTCGCACTGCAGGACCTAGGTATTACAACACAATACAATCAAACCTCACGAGCCAATCTGGGCGAGACTCTAGGAAATACTAGTGTTCAGCCCAATATATAAATGGGCACGCCGCCCTCGCACTACAGGACCTAGGTATTACAACACAATACAATCATACCTCACGCACGACCCAATCTGGGCGAGACTCTAGGAAATACTAGTGTTCAGCCCAATATATAAATGAGCACGCCGCGCTCGCACTACAGGACCTAGGTATTACAACACAATACAATCAAACTTCACGCACGAGCGAATCTGGGCGAGACTCTAGGAAATACTAGAGTTCAGCCCAATAATATAAATGTGCACGCCGCGCTGAGGACCTTGGTATTCCAACACAATACTATCAAAAGGTTCACGATATTTATACACCGTAGTTTGGAGGCACCGGCTAGGAATTTGGGCTGGACTCTAGGAAGAACTAGTGTTCAGCCCAATATACACAGAGACGATGAGGCAAAAAAACTCTCAGCAGCACATCTTTTAAAATAATAACATGTAAGGGAATATGAAGTATGGGTACACGAAGACGGGCTATGAAGACTTTTGAAATAAAAAAATAAATTAATGTCTCATACAAATCAATAAGCTGACCGGTATAAAATGTATGAAAATTCTAAATATAAATTAGCAAAAACCGAAAAGTCGTAGAACAAAAGTTGTTCAGTCACCGATACTGAACACCCTGCCTTCGGCTTCATATACCCTTTCCGTTGCACCCTGTATAATAAGAACTAAATAACTTATATAATGATTTTAGAATTAAAACTATAGTGAGCCATTACTACAAATTATTATTAATAATAATGAAAACATAATCATAGATGTGAAATAAATTAATACTAAAACGCTTCCACCTACCAGGGGCCCATGACTTCGTGGACGTGGACGGTACGGCCGACCACGTGACGTCATGGCACTCGCTGGAGCAGTACGCGGCGCGCAGCGGCCCGTGGGACGCCGTGCTGGCGTGCGCGGGCGCAGGCGTGCCGCACACCAAGCCTAACAATATAGCTGCTTTACTCAAGTAACTTATTTTTTATTATTATTAATGGACTCGACAGTTCGTCATTTGTCAATGTCATGTTACAGAAAATTCAATATATAATAGTCTTCTATCTTCCTCCAGAGGAGTCGCCGTAGCGTCGTCACTCTGGACGAAGCAGCTCGACAGTCACGCTCACTCCCGAGCTTGTAGCGGGAACTCTTGATAAAAGCTTGAAACTTCAGATCTTGCTCAAATTATTCAATAAATCCACCATACTGTCATTCGCGAACATTTTCTGATTAACTTAACGTGATATGAAACACAAAATAACCACTGTAGACATTATACAAAAATTATCAAACAATTTTGCAACCGTCGTTTCCCGCTATTTTCAAGAGAACCCAAGTAAGTTATATCTACAGAAACAACGGCCTAGTGCCTAACTTTGCTCTAACGAAAAGATAAACTAGATTTAGAGACCAACTTATCTTTGCCATTATCAAAATATTATGTCCATACATCGTCATACTACTGATTAGTTCATAATCTACAAATATAAGTTTGTAATAACTAACAATAGAATAGAATCAGTAAACTGAAGTGTCAGTACGCTGGTCACATCTGTCGTAGAACCGATAACCGATGGGGTACACGAGCTCTCGAATGGAGGCCACGAACGGGTAAACGTAGTGTGGGACGCCCCCCGACCAGATGGAGGGATGATCTTCGCAAGATGGCTGGCAGGGACTGGATGCAGAGGGCCGAGAGTAGGGTTGAGAGGCGCGGTTTGGGAGAGGCCTACAGCAGTGGACTGATACGGGCTGATGATGATGATGATGAATAACTAACAAACAAAAAATTGGAGGGATGTAATTTCAAATGCACAGTTATCAGATTTTTTCCTTTACTTGTGCTAGAAGGCCTAGCTTCTTGCCTTTCATGATTCTAGGTCAATGGGAAGTCCCTACAAGTTTCATACAAATATGCGAGAAAATGTGACATAAACAGCGATATCTTTTGATTGCGTTGACGTAGAAGTTTGATTTTTTTAGAATAGAATAGAAAAACGGTATTCCCCTACATCAATTACATAAGCTTACAAAAAATCAATCAAGTAGTAAGTTATCAATATAGTTATGCTAAGTGGTGTGGCAAAAGGTGCATGTTTCAGCTGAGCTGACACCGAGGTGTGCAGCGCTGTGACTCGACATGCACCTCTTCCCTGCCATGTATACCTGATATTCGGTATGATAACGAGCTTGAACTAAGATAGCCTAGTGCTTCCCTTTGAACTATACTAGGATGCATGAGGTTGCAGACCTCAGTATTTGGTTATAATTTCAACTTGATCCGTCCACTTAGAAGACTATTTAAACGATGAACATGCATGGTGTGTGTCGCCGGTTCCGCATGAGGGATAAACTTACTAACAATAGTAATAGTTACGTACTGTATAGTTATTAAGTAATCATTGTATTATCATTGTTTTAAAAGATGTGTTGCTGAGAGTTTTTTGCCACTTTTTCTCCTCAGCGTTGGCACCTTTTCCTTGCAAAGTGGTGTAAATGTAAATTCAAAAAATATATTGACGTGCAAAAATGTACTCAACGTGCTTACTTGCAATAAAGAAATTTGACTTTGACCACGCGTTTCTGAGATACAGGTCTTGACAGACGGACAAACAGTCATGATTGTACCGCACCTAATCACCTAACGCAAGCATTCCAAACAGCTCACGCGTACATACACACACACACACCCTCACACACACACTCGCACCCCCCCCCCCCCACACACACGCCTACACACACACTCGCACCCACACACACACACACTCACCTACACACCCTTAGTCTCCGCATGTCAAGATTACATGGTTTCCTTTAACATATTATTATTATTATATTTTTTTTTACGCCTATGTTTTGTTCACAATCCCAATCAAATATGTCTAGGAGCTAGTCTCTTCCTGGTTGTATTTATATAAATACAACCAGGAAGAGACTAGCTCCCACAACACAGGGAATCCTAGTGTGGGAGCTAGAGCTCACATAGTCTCAAATTTGTTTAGCTTAATTAATTAATTGTAATGTTCAATAATTTATAAGAGATAATTTTGTATATTATGTTCAGAGCGACTGCCCCCCGCAGCGGCGTGCTGGACCTGCGGCCCGCGCCGCTGCTGTCGGACCGGCTGCCCGCGCCGCTCGCACTCGCGTTCGCGGCGGCGTTACACACGGTACGAGTTGTCAGGGTGAGTGGCCCCCGCAGCGGCGTGGAACTGCAACCCGCGCAATATACAGGGTATAACGGAAAGGGTATATGAAGCCGAAGGGAGGGTGTTCAGTATCGGTAACTGAACATCTTTTGTTCTACGACTTTTCGATTTTCGCGAAGTTGTTTTTAGTTTTTTCATACATTTGCTGCTCGATTTGTATGAGACAATAATGATATATATATTGACTGCCCCCGCAGCTGCCTACGCAACATGAAACCTCATGATCGATATAGTGCATTACTACAAAATCGATGTAAAAGGTATCACTTTCTACCATTGGCCAAAAGAAGGCAAATTGCTTATGTTGTATATTTATATTAATTAGATAAAACTGGAATTACCGTGTTAAACATTTATTAGTAATATCTCGATATTTCGCCAGCATTGCAGCCATCATGGTCACGAGTAGACTGAAGTCGGTGAGTGTTGAACGTCAGAAGGGTGACACAAAACGACACTCACCGACTTTAGTCTACTCGTGACCATGATGGCTGCAATGCTGTCGAAATATCGAGACATCAATAATAAATGTTTAACACGGTAATTCCCGTTTTATGTAATTAATATGGCTTATAGAACTGTCAAACTCACACTTGAGAACGTATTTGCTGATTGCAGGCGAACCGCGACTTGAGAAAGACATCACGTAATACTCCTGCGAGATTGGTTTATTAATAAATGACATACTTGAGATGGTGATCACGTCTTGAAAGTGTATCAGCTAAATTGGCTCTTGAGGGCGGGTTTGACTATTAATACGGGCCTTAGAGTTGTGACCACAACGGTGGATCTGCGCTTGTTCAGTCAAGTCAAAATTTGGGAGCGTGCATCCAGCATTAGACTAATGCGGGCTGATGATAAATGGGTATTAATAGTTCGATCTGTTGCACAGTGGATGTGCGGTTGCGGCTCGCACGGCGACTTCCTCGAGGATCAATACCGACTTCGGGCGGGGCTGACCGCGCTCACCGCGCTCGTGGACTCGGGCCAACTCGCGCCAGTGCTGGACAAGGTACGGGGCGGGGGCTACGACTGGCAAAAATTGGGCTGAAGGCTGGCAAAAATAGGACCACGACTGGCACAAATGGGGCTACCATAGGCAAAAAATAGGGCTGAAGGTTGGCAAAAATAGGGCTGAATACTGGCAAAAATGGGACTGAAAGCTGGGGTTTTTGTAAATTTACAATAACCCGAGTTTCGTAATTTTATGACTTTATTAATTAGCAAACTGAAGTGTCAGTGCGCTGATCACATCTGTCGTAGAACCGATAACCGATGGGGAGGACGAGTTCTCGAATGGAGGCCACGAACGGGTAAACGTAGTGTGGGACGCCCCCCGACCAGATGGAGGGATGACCTTCGCAAGATGGCTGGCAGAGAATAGAGAATCGAGTTGAGTGGCGTGCTTTGGGAGAGGCCTACGTCCAGTTGTGAACTGATACGGGCTGATGATGTGCCTGATGTGAATTTATTTCGTTGCGAGTGACGGAATGAGTCTCTAATACTCATTCTCATTGGGGGCAGCACAATCAATAAAAATAGACAGATACTTTCCTGTGAATTAAAGTAACGGTAATTTTAAAAAGGGGTCTTGTGCTAGCATTCACACAAGTAAAAGAGTGTTGGACAGTACAGTGGGGGGCGTGGGGCTGCCTCTAGCAAAAATGGGTCTGCGACTGGCAAAAATTGGGCTGAAGTCACCTTAACCCTAATTTAAATTTTCAAGTCTTTCTTTAATCATATTGTCATAAAACTACTTCTAAATTGCAGGTATATCTACCACAGGATTTCGAAGGTGCTTTAGCGCATGCGTGCAGTGACGACGCTCTCGGTACCACAGTCATCAGATTCCCTTAACTCTTGCAATATCAAGATAACCCTGGGTTAAGTATTTAACCCGAGAAAACTCCATACATTTTGCTCGGGGTAAAGTAACTCTAAGTTATCTTATATTGCAAGGGGTAGCAGCCGACGGCTGGCCATGATAACGATAGTACGGTGGAACACAGAGAAAGGTGTACAGGAGACTTTTTAAGGTTGAGATTTTCTCAAAAACTACTTGACCTATTGCAAAAATTCTTTCACTGTTTGATAGATACAAGTTAAAGCTATGTAACTCTAAAATAATTATTAAATTCGGTCCAGTAGTTTTTGAGAAAATCTCAACCTTATTGAGGCTCTCTTTACACTTATCTCTGTCTTCGACTGTACACATGAGGACAGAGAAAAGTACACAGGGGGCCTCAATAAGGTCGTGATTTGCTCAAAAACTACTGGACCGAATTTAATAATTATTTTACAGTTACATAGTTTAAGCTTTTATCTATCAAACAGTGAAAGAATTTTTGCAATAGGTCAATGACATAATCTCAACCATAAAAACACCTGTAAAATTTTCTCTGTAAAGTTGGGCGAGGTCAGGACCTGGATGGGTGACCGTAATTTTTATCTGAGCCCCTCCGTGCCTCGGGGCGCACGTTAAGCAGTTGGTCCCGGTTGTTGTCGCTTGACAGCAGTCAGGCCACGTCAGAGGCCTACTGGCGGCCTTAATAACTCTGACAATAGATGCGGTCACTAAACAACACGAGGAAATAAAACTGGCCATAGGAATAGCCCGATATTCAATACGCAGTTTTATGAGTGTAGTTTGTGTTCGAACTTACAGTTGTCAGTTTTATTACAATTTTGACAGACGTAAGAGCTTACGCTGAGTTCGCGCTTAAAACTGTCTATCACTTAGATATTTGTATCGAGAAAAAGGTGTGAGTATACCGCAGCCCAAATCAAGTGTCTTATTTTATAAACAAATATGATCGTCTAATTACCTGTTGTGATGTAACACTGAAGGAACTGATTGATCGAACCTGTTCTTCATTGTGAAAATAAAGTAATCAGATCTAATAATGTGAAAATAGCTATGCAATAATCACAGAAAAGATTAATATGTTAGTAGTTTTTGTTTACAAAATAAGACACATGATTTTGGCTTCGGTATATGTATATAAACATACATAACGACACCGAGGCCCAAATCAAGTGTCTTATTTTGTAAACAAAAATTACCCTCCCCTACTAACATTTTAAACTGTTCTGTGATTATTGCATAGTTATATTCACATTACTAGATCGGATCACTTTATTTTCACAATGATGAACTGGTTCGATCATATTTGTTTACAACATAAGACACTTGATTTGGGCTGCGGTATATGTATATAAATCATAAATTAAGTATATAAAAGATTAGACATATAATTCAAAATTTTGATGAAGTTTTTTGGATATATAAGGTGTATGACGATAGGTAGCAAATTTTTTCGATAAATGTACAAGTTCCAATGATTTATTTTTTAATAAAATCGTAAGTAAATATGTACATATAAACTATAATATATATTTTATGTAAAAAAAATATTGTCAAGAAAAAACAAGCTTATAATTTTTACCTATTTTTCTAATACATAACACCAAAGCATATATCCTAAAGACATAACTACTTATGTATTCATATTGTATATTTTCTGTAATATTATGTATGTACAGTCGTGAACTTTAATTTGGGACCCGATTAAGGGCGAATATTGTAAATTCAAATATCTTTATTTCGGACTATTTGGTCCATATGTTGTTAGTAATACAATACTTATTATCTACGGTTAGTAAATATATTTATGTAAAAAAAAAATAGGTAGTATTGTAAAGCAGACATAAGAAAGAAAGAAAGAAAGAAAGAAAAGAAATTTATTTATCATGCACATAACACCAGTTGAATATATAGGTACAATACATTAACAATAATCGTTTGGTGCGGCAGTGCAGTGACAAAAGAGGCCAGCTCACCATGTGACATGAATAGGATTTGATTTTTTCTTGCATACTGCTATGTGAAAATCAAAATATTGATTTCATACACACATGATTTGTAACTGCAATGATTGGATAATTGCAATATTTTCGCCGACCCGAATCCCTGGTTCTAATCGTTTATTAGGGTTCCGTGCTTCAAAAGGAAATAAGGAACCCTTATAGGATCACTTTGTTGTCCGTCTGTCTGTCTGTCAAGACCTATATCTCACAAACCCGTGGACGTATCAAGTTGAAATTAATACCAAACACTTAAGCCTGCAATCTCATGCAGCCGTGAATAAATCAACCTTCTACGTTAACGCAATCAAAAGATATGGCCGTTTATGTCGGATTCTGCCGCATGTTTGTATGAAAACGCAAAAAACTCAAAACCTACAGGGTACTTCCCGTTGACCTAGAATCATGAAGTAAAGGACAAAATCCGAAAACTGTAAATGACAATGCCAGATTCTGCCCCACCATCAACCGCAAGTTGTACAAGATAACGAATAAATGAAAAAATATCGCAGTTTTTTATTAAAATTATCGGTTTAAAATAAAGTTTTGTACAAATTGCGATTCGAAAAAAACAGCTTAATTAAGAATTCAGAAAATAGTAAAAAATCGAAGCGATTTATTCATTGTTTTTGTTATTCTTCTATAGGAGTTGCGAGAGTAGTAGAAAATGATACTGATTATGATTATGCAATATTAAACCTGTAATAAGTCCCCAACAAAATGATAGGTACAGCTTAAATGGTCACGTAGTTTTGTAGGTGGGGCAAAGCTCCATTGAAATGTGGCAACGTCTTTTGAAATTACATCCCTTCAAAAATATTTTTTTACAAGGTACAAACTTATATTTGCAGATGATCAACTAATCAGGAGTATGTCGATGTATGGACATAATATTTTGATAATGGCAAAGATAAGTTGGTCTCTAAATCTAGTTGTATCTTTTCGTTAGAGCAAAGTTACGGGGTTAAGTTGCGTTGCACGGAAGCCTCGGGGCGCAAGTCCGACTCGCATTTGGGCGGTTTTTTTTATCTATTAGGGTGCAAAGCTAGACCCTATTTTGAGTGTATGTCGACATAGTTTTGTAAGTTGGGCCTAGCGTTGCCCGTTAAAGTTCGCGACTGTAAAGGTGAGTATAGACTAGAGCATTTACTTGTATCAGAACAACGAGCCGCTCTATGATATGTTCTAGTGTATCACCCTTTCACGAACCAAACGTCATGGAAATGCTTTGGAAACTGAGCTTTTCCCTGTATTGTACCATTCGTAAGAATGTACATAGAAATGCTCGAGAAAATGCTCTAGTGTATATCCACTTTAATACTGCCTCCCGTCACAATAATGAAATCAAAGACTGTAAAATGTTACTAGATCTGTATATATTGTAGATAGACACACCATTCAATGTTGAAATACGTAATCAGTGCAATGCACTATTTACATTCGTCTAAAGGTGCCGGGAGCATTCGCGTGTAATGTAACGTTGCAGATTCGACTTTGAGCATTACATTACAATACTACCTCCCTGACTGACGCTGTTTTTCTCCCTCACTGATGTAATGCTCGAATCTGTCCGGGAACCTCACGGGAGCATTCGCGTGTAATGTAACGTTGCAGATTCGACTTTGAGCATTACATTACAATACTACCTCCCTGACTGACGCTGTTTTTCTCCCTCACTGATGTAATGCTCGAATCTGTCCGGGAACCTCACGGGAGCATTCGCGTGTAATGTAACGTTGCAGATTCGACTTTGAGCATTACATTACAATACTACCTCCCTGACTGACGCTGTTTTTCTCCCTCACTGATGTAATGCTCGAATCTGTAACGTTACATTACACGCGAATGCTCCCGGTGAGGGAGCACCTTAAGAATTACATAATACAAACTAAACTTTGAAGCAAGCAGACTAAGGGCCGGCGTACAACGTCACGGCGCGGCGCTGTGCCGTCGCATGGCTTGGCGTGTCATGACGTCCGCCGGACCCGTCTACCGGTGCACGATGTCGGCCGGCCCGGTCACAGGCGGACGGCGCCGTCTACATGCGTGGTAGACGGGCGCTAATGTGCGCCGGGCTGACGCCTCCGTGACGTTGTGCGTCCGCCCTAAGGGCCGGCTAACAACGTCACGGCGCGGCGTCCGCCGGTAACTTGCGCCGTCCGACAACGTGCACCGGTGGCCGGTGCCGCTGGACGCCGTAACACGTCGCGCCATGCGACGACATGGCGCCGCGCCGTGACGTTGTACGCTAGCCTTTACTCAGACGCATGACGTCAGACCCGCCGTGAAATCTGATTCCTGCCGGCAGATTCTCTGTTTGTTTCGTCATTTTGAAATGTCTAAAGAGATGCTCAGTGATATTGAATTAGTGGAAGCCAAGCCTTGCTATGAAAAATGTGTAAATTAATTGAGAGACGATATAAGATATCAATAATTGTTATTTATTTATACTCTTTTTATTTTATTTATTTTATTAATGGACTCGTCATTTACCAATGTCATGTTACAGAAAATTCAATGTATAATAGTCTTCTATCTTCCTCCAGGGGAGTCGCCGTAGCGTCATCACCCTGGGTAGCCGCGTCTTCTTGTCTTCATCCACAGGAGACGCCGTAGCGTCAATCACTGTGGACGAAGCAGCTCGACAGTCACGCTCACTCCCGAGCTCGTAGTGGGAATCTTGACCATGGCGCCAAACTTCAGATCCTGCTTGAATTCTCCAATAACTTCACCATACTGTCATTCGCGAACATTTTCTGACTAATTTAACGTGATATTAAACACAAAACACCCACTGTTGACATTCAACTGAAAATTATTAAATAATTTCGCAACCGTCGTTTCCCGCCATATTCAAAAAGCCCCAATCATTTATTTTCTCGATGACAGCTTCCTTAGAATAAAGCCGCGTCTCCTGCGACGTGTTACCGTGTTACGAAACATGGTAACATCCGATTTAAGGGCGTAACAATTTTCCTTTGTTAAATCTGCGTCATGTTACACAAATGTTAACTGTTATGTTGGCACTTCACTTGGCTATTAGTATTTGCTATTGGATGTTTGTCGTATTTGTCAAATACTTTACGTACATACAAATAAGACGAATATTTTGTCAAGCATTCCAACTACACATGGCAATTATTACAAATACGCAAATGCGAATAGCCAAGTGAAATGCCACCATCAAATATTATGCTTGTTAACATACTACAAAGTCAAAGTCAAATTTCTTTATTGCAAGTAAGCACGTTGAGTACATTTTTGCACGTCAATATATTTTTTGGAATTTACATTTACACCACTTAGGTTATTATATCATAAGTATTTCGGCTCAATAAAGAACTTTTATTATTATTATTAACTATTGACGTGGCTAAGAGGTATATCTCATTAGGACACCAGCAATGGCTACGCAACCAATTTACTCAATTGGTTCCACAACCAACTCGACGAACTGTCGACTCCATTAATAAAATAAATAAGTTCTTACTTATTTATTATAAAAGATGATAAATTTTTGCACTAATTCAATGTCACATGAACTCGAAAAATTCGTAAATATTGCGATATCTATGAATAAAGTGTCCAAAATAGTTATAATGAATTTAAAGAGATCATACTGTAGATAGAAAAAAATGTTTTTAAAATAAATTGTGTAAGTATATTGTTTTAAATGCGATTTTTATTTTTTTACTGACAATATAGCCTGAGAGCTCGGTGGCGCAGTGGTTGGGTAAATGGACTTGCGATACAGAGGTCCCAGGTTCGATTCCCAGCCAGGGCAGCCATGCACCAATGAGTTATCATCGGTTTTTTCGACGGATAAACTTACGTACATTTACCGAATGCTCTCAAAACGGTGAAGGAAAACGTCGTGATGAAACCTGCATGCCGTAAAAAAATCTAAGGTATGTGTAATCCGCCAATGCGCACTGGGCCCGCGTGGTGGATCATGGCCCGAGCTCCCTCGATGTAAGGGAAGGTCTGTGCCCGAGCAGTGGGGACATAAAAATAGATTGATGATATAGCCTGTACCGCGCCTTGGGGAGCTCCGCGGCGAGACGCTAGGGGTGGAGCAGCTCGCCTCACTCTGTCATTGCGTCGTCCCGTCTCTCTCGCACTCACTCGCGGCCCGCACCTCGTACCTACGTCTGTCACCACAGCACACAAGGCGCGGTACAGCGCTTGCGGTCAGACCTGTCGACCTGTCTGTTTTTTTTTAAATTTTAAGGCTTCGTATGCGCGTATTTTCAGTTTTTCTACGAAGGCTACGGCACTAATAAAATTAAACGTCTGAAAAAAAAATATATAGCAATCTTGGGGCGTCTATTTAGAGACTGATGAACACCGATACACGATTGGCCAAACTTCGCTCGATAGAAAAAAAATCGCAAACATACCCCTTCCATGTCTTTTAAAATGAAATTAAATCTAAACCTAAATAGTTATTCATACAATATATAAGTATATAAAAATTTTGGGTACTATAAATACGAGAGCTTGTTTAAAAAAAATCTGATTTTTGTTGGCGTATTTTTATTTCCCTGCCAAAATTAGTGTCTGAAATGCTTGTAAGAATTTTAAAACATATATGTATATATTTTTTAATTAGGTACTGACAAAATCAATAAATAAGTTCGTACGAAGTATATTTAGAATTATTATTACTTACATCTTTAATGGGTCTGACCAAACGTCGTTGGACAAATCGACGAACGTTGACGTTTAAACGATATGCCCAGCACAACTTGACAATTTCGTGAAATGCCACCATTTCATGAAATGACTGACGATTTCATGAAATGCGCAATTTAACGATCTGACCACGACATGTACATAACTGACTGACCCGGCTAACTGTTTACAATTTATTAAGGCAATTATTCTAATCTAGTTCTAATGTAGAGACCCCGGACGGGTAGAAGAAGCGTGGACAGACCACCGGCCAGATGGTCCGACGACATAAAGAAGGTTGCTGGCTCGGTGTGGACCAGACAACCTTGGGATCGGGCCACATGGAGGATTCATGGAGAGGCATATGCCCAGGAGTGGGCTGCTGTATGCTGAAGAAGAAGAGAGAAGAAGGCAATTATATTAATTATGTAAGGCAGCTAAGTTGACGTAGCAATAAATCGAAGCGGGGACGCGGAACCTGGCTGACGACGGTCCAAAAAGACCTACCTAAATGAAGCCGAAAATGATGACTCCAGCCTGGCACAAAACCGTGCTCAATGGAGACTGAGGACAAGGAGGGACGACCCCAAATAAACGGGATCAAGGCCTAGGAGGATGATGACAATTATAACTTTAATATAGATGTAATACAATTAATAATTATAATAAATAGGTGCAATTCTGTAGTGAAACGGGTAGTGTGAATACAATATCTATTGTAATGTAACCGGTCTGCTCTTTGCCAACAGATTGTCCAACATAGGTTTAGTTGAGTTGAAAATTTCTCTGATATATTATTGATTGACGTGATCAAGTGTACCTAGTGTTCCTAAGATCTCAATAAATGAGTTATGATGACGTAGCAATAAAAAACTAAAAAATATACTTTGGACCGTGTTATTTATTGTCTGCGTCATAACAGTTGTAATCGTAAAATGTTAATTAATCTTCTGTAGGCACACTTGACGAACTGCCGCCACTTTGACTCAACTTAGCAGCTGTGGGGAACTGCGGGGTTACTCTCACCTCTTATAGCGATCCAGTTTAGGTTCCTAAACTGACAATTTGCTACTGACGTCAAACGTCATTGTAGCAAATAGCGATTCGGTCTAGGAACTAACTATTAGGTTTAGGAACCTAAACTGGATCGCTATAAGAGGTGAGAGTAACCCCGCTGTACTTAATTAATTGTAGAAATAAAACCAACGATTTTTTCGACTACTTTTTTTTATTTGGCCTAAGACCCTACTTTTCAATACTACTAGTAAAATCCAAATTCCATTAAATATGTTTCTTACATACTATCGAGTACATGTTTGATTAAATATTTGATTGATTAAATATTTGATTAATATTATAGAATTGAATTAACCTAAGAACATGATTAAATCTACGATTAATATTTCAAAAAACAAAATGTATTTACGCTGACAGTAGTTTTCTGTATTTCACAGAAAATGTAGGTACACATGTGGTGTATACCGTGCTTAAGTCTAACTTTACTCCTCATAAAGGTATGTTTTTTTTCTCTCAAATAAAGGCTGTGTTTATTTGACGTATGCAAACTCTCAGGTTTTGAAACCAAACAGAGCTTTATCAAATGTAGCTTTTTTTATGCTATAGCGATTCCTTTAGCGTTTTCCAATTTTCCAAAAGTAGTGACAGCCTTTTCGTTTTGGAAAGGAAGTCAGTAGTTTTGTTTTAGAAAACACGCTCAAAATCGCTATTGTTTACGTCATTGTAAGCCAGACGTGATAAGTAAAAATACTTAAAAACTGCTTTCAAATTATCGTTCGCCAAAAAGTGGTAGCCATTTTAGTATGTTAATAGCAAAAATGACTATCGCTTGAGATTCAGCATATCGATTGATGTAATTCGATAAAGGGTCAAGTTAGCTTCGATTTGCAACTGACCGGGGATCGATTATTCTTCTTAATGTCCACCAATGCGTCATCGAATACTTTCGGCAATATTTTTGTAATTATACAGACGAATGGCTTCCAATAATATTTGTCTGAATCTATTTTATCACAGTTTTTAAAAGTTTCGTCCGTCTCTTAGCGTCAGCCGTCAACAAAATTGTCAACTGAGATTCTAGAGGTCGCATGCTAAATTTAATCGTCGCTAAGCGGTCTTACGTTTTAGCGTATGAGATTACGCTTAGGTTTATGAATAAATTTAGCTGACAGAATCATATATATGCATATTCATGTCTCTGAATCTTGTTGTAAACCTTATCGTTATTGGTAATCCAAAATAAAAGCGAAAAGATTACGCAAAAGCGATCAGGTTCGAAAAACAATTTTTATGCGGCGACACTACTTTTACTGTAAAGGCAAATTTATACTGACAGCGATGGCGTATGATGTTAGGATAAGATATACTATTTTTGATGGTAAGGCGCTACGCTGTCAGTGAGAATTGGCCCTTAAACTTTCTTTTTTACTCTTTTCTTTACTATAGTCACGATGTATTTGAATGCGTTAACAGTTATACCTCAGTAAAACGTTTTTACGCAAAAATAATAATTATTAATGATAATTATTATTTTTTTTTTCATTTTAAAACTAAAAGATTTCGCCACAGTGGCCTAATCTTTTAGTATTTGACCAAGCTTAACTCTCAAAACTGTGGTATATAAGACTAGACGGACAACATCAAGTATTTACATATTGATAAAGAATATTTTATACTATTATTGTAGAATAAAATATTCTAGACCAACCAAACTAAAAACAGGGGAATGCAACAGAAAAACCGAGTTTCTACACAATTATTGGCGCGAATTTTCCAACCGTCAAAAGATAGCTTCTAACTTATTTCAAATTAAAAAAAAAAAAACAATTTTCTACTTAACGTCATTAATGACGCTGCGTAAAAAATGATTTTCGTTTTAATAATTTCAAATAATCTTCAAAACTATTCATTAACGGTCGAAATTCAAATTTTAAAGGCATCTTACTTTATTTCCTTTATGCAAATTCGAATCCGAGCCGATAAGCGTGCTGAAACCCCAATTATTCTGTTTAGAGATTTTGCAATACCGCAAATAATATAATAGCGTCAGGTCAAAAAATATCGTAGCCGATAAATATTGCCTCCTCATTAATTTCATACAATGTCACATAAAACTAGGCCTTTCGGGTAGTTTTATATGCATTTAATGTATATGTAAATTATAAATAAATTATTTTATTCTGAAAACTTTTAAATGATGTACAGTTTTGCTTGCAACATCATTCAATCGTTTTTAGAGGGAGGGTTGCAGAAACTTAATATAACGGAAAAATATCGACAAATTTTATATAAGGCTTGCTATAAACATTCGCGTCGACATTGCAAATTCATAGTCACATTTCAGAATTGCCTATGAATTATGCTTTCGAGTAGAACACACTAAAACCAAACATAATAAATATCGATAGATTTCCTATTTAAAATAATAGGAACAAATTAAAAGAGGAGGCAATGACTCAATTTAAATAACCGCAAATGAGTAGCAAATTATGGAAGTTTAAAGCAAAGTATGCCTTCAGAACCACCAACAATTGGCGTTGATGGTATCTGTTGGCTAACTGGCTCTTCTAAACACTGTCGGTCTAATGATCGACAGACTTAATAGAAGGGTGGTCGCTAGCCAGTCGGCCCCTCAAGGGGACGTTACCAAAGCCTCCATCATACCTTAAAGGTAGAATAATGGGATTGTTCAATCTCCATCGTCTAGAGGTTTTGGGAATACATGTCTCATTGTGCTCACCGAGCGAGGGCTCGATGGGGACAAAGGGATGCCCCGAAAGGGTCCTGCCACCAGGTGGCCGGGTTAGTCGCCTTTTACGACACGCTTGCCCGACTACGGTAAGGATTTGTATTCTGATCCGTCCCTACGCGGATATTTTAGTTCTAGTTAAGAGCCTTCCATGAGCCTTAGCGCCGCCAATCTTAAAAAAGTAATACCTTCCAATATAATCAATTTTATTAAAAAAGCTATTTACAAAATATTTATTACGATAAATACTATTTTTCAATATACAATACATGTCATAATTGCGATAAGCTAAGTTGTAGTTTACAAATGTGTGTATATAATAGTATTTATCGTAATAAATATTTCGTTAATAGCTTTTTAATAAAATTTATTATATTGGAAGATATTACTTTTTTAAGATTGGCGGCGCTAGTTGGCTCTATGAAGGCTTTTAAGTACATAAATTAACTTACAACAAACAAAATCCCTTCCCATTAACAGTATTTTTCCCATTTCCACTTAGTTAAAAAAGTTATTTAACCGTTTCAAGAGATTCTCGTATTATAGTGCAAATAAATAATTGCATATATAATATTGCACACCTTTCAATTCTATATTCACATTTGAATATCAATATGTTTAATTTGTAATAACTTTACAAAGCATTTTAATATTCGATATTTTTCAAATATCATTTGTCAATTCTCGATTTAAATAACCAAGATTTCTCGTTCGCGCGAATTATTCATACCTTTCCCACATTTTAAATTTACAGACTAAGGCAGTTGTTCCAGCGCCAGCGAGTAAAGCGAGTAAATTTCGGCTATTTTTTCGCGAGAGACACGTACTGGGGACCGGTTTGACACCACACCACTGCACCGTCACCACTTGTATTGTACTACTCTATTCGTCTTCTTGTGTATTGTGAATTGTTTGTATGTCTCAAATAAACGCTATCTTATCTTACAGTCGAAGACAGAGAAAAAATAATTAGAACTATAATGTATTTTGGTCTGATTTAAAACGTATTTTGATATAATGTATTTTAATTTAATTCATAATGTAAGTATTGTATTACATACCTATTATAAATTGACTATGTATTATTGTAAGCTAGATAGATAACATAGTTATAATGTGACATTTAAGACCGAATGGAATTATTATAAAATGTAATGTTGCAGTGCCCTTTCAGGGTTTACGTGAGCACTATAACGAGCCATAACAGCTATTGAACCACATAAGGCAATGAATAAATGAATTATTATTATTATAAGTGTACAGGGGGTCTCAATAGGGTTGATATTTTCTCAAGAACTACTGGACCGAATTTAACATAACTTTTACAGTTACATAGTTTTAACTTTTATCTATCTAACAGTGAAAGAATTTTTGCAATCGGTAAAGTAGCTTTTGAGATAATCTCAACTTTAAAAACTCTCCTGTACACCTTCGTCTTCGACCGTACAAATATGTCGCCAAGCGAGTATCGCTGCGTCTCTCTTGTTTACACGGAATATGTTATCTGTTGTACGTTTCTTTCGCGAAAAAATAGCCGAGATTTACTCGCTTACTCGCCGGCCTCGCTGGAACAACTGCCTTAATGCCATGCGGCATTCTCAACCTAAGGTTATGCAGACAAAATTAACGAATTTTAAAGCATAATACTTAATTAATTCCCACCCTAATACCAAAGTATAGTTTATATAATATATAATAATTATAACTAAAGTTTTGAGCTAATATCATTAACAATATCATAAATGGAAGTTAAGTACATAGCAAGGGTTTAAACTACTCACAGTCAAGTGGAATGTTAATCGTATATTCCTGCGTGCCACGAAGCAAAGAACCGCCGATGGAATTAGCCGTATTCAAATCGCAAGACACCGCTCTTGCATGTAAATGACAATGCCAGATTCTCACCATCAACCGCATGATGTACAAGATAACGAATAAATGTAAAAAAATATGTCCGTTTTTTTATTAAAATTATTGGTTTAAAATAAAGTTTTGTACGAGTTGCGAGTCGAAAAAACAGCTTAATTAAGAATTCAGAAAATAGTATGAAATCGAAGCGAATTATTCATTGTTTTTGTTATCATTTTCTACTACTCTCGCAACTTCTACTGATTATGATTATGCAATATGAAATCTGCAATCAGTCCCAAACAAAATGATAAGCTTTAATGTACACGCAGTTTTGTATAGGTGCCCACCTATACAAAACTGCGTGTACAAAGCTCCATTGAAATCTGGCAATGTCATTTGAAGTGTTCAGTATTTCATCATCTCATCAATCTATTTTTGTCTCCACTAATCGGACACATACCTTCCACTCTCTTGTTTTTCCACTGTTTGAATTTTCAATCGAGCATATAAAACAGATGTCTCTTTCTTACGTATGAGAGTGAAAGTGACAACAAGAGCGGAGACTTGCCCATACAAAAAATACTTTAGGCTTTCTCCATAGAGCGCTTTTTTCTTCATTTGCGAGTCTGATACGCCATCTGCAAAGAAACATTTATTATCATTTCTGTCAACTAGCTTGAAGATTTGGAATTCTAGATGTAAAAACGATGTTTTGATGGTGAAAGCTTCTGTCATTCCTTAAACCCTAGTACAATTTCTTACAATAGAGGACAGTTATGGGATATATTTGTAATAACCTAACCGTACTGCTAGTACCAGGAGATAATAAGGCCCATATTAATAAATCACTCTCAGCTCAAAAGTCAATCCAACCTCAAGATGGCGTTCCTATTAATAAACGTAACTTAGGTGCGCGTTTAGGAATCGTGTATCAAGTGGCGTTAGTCACTTGCACGTATTAATAAACAGAACTCAGTTCTCAAGAGAACTGTCAAACGCACACTTGAGAACGTATTTGCTGATTGCAGGCGAACCGCGACTTGAAAGACATCACGCGTTACGCCCTCAAGATTGGTTTATTAATAAACGACATACTTCAGATGGTGATCACGTCTTGAGAGTGTATCAGCTGAATTCGCTCTTGAGGGCGGGTTTGAGCTCAGACTATTAATACGGGCCTAAACAACGAACACTCTGTAACTCGACTTGAAACGTTCTTGAACCCTGGTACTGTCTGTCGACTGTAGTTTTCTATGTAAAGACCAAATATGTTAATGGCAAAACTTTCTTCAATTCCTTACACCCTAGTACATGATCTCACCTAGTAAAGGAATAACTCCGGAAAATATTTGGTGTAAGGCGGCACGTTCTGCTGGTATGTCTTGGTGCCGGTACCAGGGGAGCAGGTGCCAGTGATTGGGAGTAGCGGCTCTTCGGTGATGGAGTTGAAGATCTCTTCCAATTTGTCTTTTATCTCATACTGGAAAAGGACATAAAATGAGATTGGGGCCCGATTTTTCGAAGACATTGTTTCTCAAAACAAAAAAAACACTTCTCAAAAAAACGTAATATTTAGACTTCCGCGACATTTATAATCAAATCTCGGCCTCTAGCCGTAAAGCTCGGCCTATATTTTGCTAACATCGGCTTACATTGAATTGAGTAAGATGAATCTGATGGTCGCAGGCATTATTGACTGTAGTTTTCTTTCTTTCGTTCTTTCGCTTCTCGGCTTCTGTAATACCTTTAAACTGATCTCGGCCTCTAGCCGTAAAGCTCGGCCTATATTTTGCTAACATCGGCTTACATTGAATTGAGTAAGATGAATCTGATGGTCGCAGGCATTATTGACTGTAGTTTTCTTTCATTCCTTCTCTCGCTTCTCGGCTTCTGTAATACCTTTAAACTAATGTCGGCCTCTAGCCGTAAAGCTCGGCCTCTAAATCGCCAAGGTCGGCCTTTAACTTGCCAAGCTCGTCCTCTTACCTTGGGCTGAGTCAGATGCACGAGATGGTCGAAGGGCGCATTACGGAAGGCATTATTGAGCGTCGCCTTCTTTCTTTCCTCCTCACGTTTCTCGGCCTCCGTGGGACCGCCGGCCGCGCGACGCAACGCTTCAAGACTGACGTTCTCGGCTTGCATTGGATGCTACAACAATTAGATAATATAAATATGATTTATTGCACAAAATGAATATATAATAATGTAACTCAATCTTTCCCAAAGTGTGGGTCGCCGAACAGATGTTAGCGGGCCGACATACCACTTACTTACCCAATAGGCATGAAATCGGTACAAATGACATTGCCACATTTCAATGGAGCTTTGCCCCACCTACAAAACTACGCGGCCATTTAAGCTGTACTCTGGCAACTCCTATAGAAGAATAACAAAAACAATGAATAAATCGCTTCGATTTCTTACTATTTTCTGATTTCTTAATTAAGCTGTTTTTCCGACTAGTTTGATGTACAAAACTTTATTTTAAACCAATAATTTTAATACAAAACGGAGCTATTTTTATATTTATTCGTTAGGCAGAATCAGGCATTGTCATTTGCAAGCGAAACATTCTGTCAACAATGAGCGCATAGAGACGAAGCGGGGGACAGGGGTGTCGTATTAAAGAGATGCGTCCATGTCGATAATATTTCTAGGTTACACGTGTCGCGAAGCAATTTTGCGCTCATGTGCTGGCAGGGCCTCCTGTTACAGGTCTATGGGGTAAGTGGTCGCGGACCAGACAACATTGGGAGCCACTGCTGTAACTACAGCTATCTACCACTATTTCAACTCTACGCGGTCACTACAATAGGTTGAGGATTGAACCTGTTCCCTGTCGGTGCAGTGCGTCGCAAACTGAGCGCTCGGGTGCGTGTCCTCGTGGCACCAGAGCCAGAACTCGGTGTCGTTTTGCTGGGGGGTAGGATAGTAGGAGAGGTAAAGGATAAACTACCTAAAGCCAGTTCCTTAAGCCAGTCTTAATAAATCATATTATTGCTCAACAAGCTACCTATGCATACGCCGAATCCCTACCCAAAGGTTGTCTGGAAGAGATCGCTTTGAGCGATAAGACCGCCAATTGTAATACTAACTGTATTATCCTATTTCTTTTGTGTAATACTCTTTTTATTTTTTTGCAATAAAGAATATTTATCTTATCTTATAAATCACTCTCGTCTCAAAAGTCAATCTTGAGAACGACCCCAAGATGCCGTTCCTATTAATAAACGTAACTTAGGTGCGCGTTTAGGAATCGAGTATAACGTGAGTAACGCCGTATTAATAAACAAAATTCAGTTCTCAAGAGAACTGTCAAACTCTCACATAACGTATTTGCTAATTGCAGACGAACCGCGACTTATTATTATTATTATTATTAAACTTTTTACACAAGTATGTATAAAGGCGAACTTAATGCCTTGCGGCATTTTCTACCAGTTAACCTTTGGTGATGCGGACAATGATGAGGCGGGTGTAAAGATTGGTTTTATATGTAGAATAAAATATATATAGGACACATGACCCAAGGGGTACATGACGTTGACGTTGAGAAAGACATCACGTGATACGCCCTCAAGATTGGTTTAAATAAACGACATACTTGAGATGGTGATCACGTCTTTAGAGTGTATCAGCTGAATTCGCTCTTGAGGGGCGGATTTGAGCTCAGACTATTAATACCCTTAGTATTCTGTACTAATTGTTTCTCTTTGGAAAGACTTGAAAAAATAATTCGAATGAATGTAGTCACATTACATAGGCTCCGAAGTGCGGCGCGGACGGGCGGTGGTCGTGGTTGTACTTCTCAATGAACATGCGGTACTCCTCGTCCAGATCGTCGTGCTGCGCGCGCTGGGGGGTGCCCACAGCGGGAGATTAGCGGGATAAAGGTAAGGTTAGGAGTATAGGGATTACTATAGATAGTCATCGAATGAACAACAGCATTCCTTTATCACTTTTTTAAACTTACACGGTTTGTATACATATTAATTAGTAGTAGTATACGTTTCTGCAAGCACATGAGCGCAGGCGCCCCTGCCCCCTACCCCCCGCTTCGCCTATTGCACTCATCGTGTGACATAATTTTTCACTTGCAGATTTGTATCGATTTCATGTCTATATATAAGTGGTCTGTGGTCTCGCTCAACAACGGCTGCTTGAAGCCCCAGCTCTTTAGGTATCACTAAGTACCAAGACACTATGAAAAAAAGGAGATGGGGCAAAGTCTACGTCCAGCAGTGGACTAATACAGCCCGATGATGATGAAGTTGCACTAAAAGTACAGTCGAAGACAGAGATAAGTATACAGGGGGCCTCAATAAGGTTGTAATTTTCTCGAAAACTACTGGACCGAATTTAATAATTTTTTTACAGTTACATAGTTTTAACTTTTATCTATCAATCAGTGAAAGAATTATTGCAAGAGGTCAAGTAGTTTTTGAGATAACCTCAACCTTAGGAACTCTCCTGTACACCTTTCTCTGTGTTCCACCGTACCAGGAGACCATGGCTATACCAGAGTCTCATTTTGTCTCACTCAACACCTGCTGCTTGAAGCTCCAGCTCTTTAAGTATAATTACAAGTACCAGGGCACTATGACGGGCTGATGGTGTACGTACCCGCTGTACTGCTGGCGAGCTATTAGCGCTGTCCATCTCAGTGGTGGGTCCGCCGCCGGTGATGTCGGCCAGGCTGTCGCGGCCTTGCGCTGCGCCTGTAGATAATAATGGTGATTTTTAACACCTCTTTTTTTCTCAAAGTCTTTCTTTATTGCAAGTAAGCACGTTGTGTGATGGCGGCCTAAGACTTATTTTAAGCTTCACTTTGTAAATCCTACATCTCAACATGTAAACTGTGGATGTTGCTGGTTATATAATAAGTACCTTTGTAATGTTAAATACGTAAGCTTATGCTAAGTATACACATTGTATAACTGTTGGTTTTCCCAAATAAAATAAAAATACATAAACAAAAAGCGCTTGAGAGCTCGGTGGCTCAGTGGTTAGGTCAATGGACTTGCAATACGGAGGTCCCAGGTTCGATTCCCAGCCAGGGCAGCCATGTACAGTCAAAGACAGAGATAAGTATACAGGGGACCTCAATAAGGTTGAGATTTTCTCAAAAACTACTGGACTGAATTTGATAATTATTCTACAGTTACATAGTTTTAACTTTTATCTACCAAACAGCGAACGAATTATTGCAATAGGTCAAGTAGTTTTTGAGAAAATATCTACCTTGAAAACTCTCCTGTACACCTTTCTCTGTGTTCCACCGTACCAATGAGTTATCGTCGGTTTTTTCGACTGAAAAACTTACATACATTTACCGAGTGCTCTCAAAACGGTGAAGGAAAACATCGTGATGAAACCTACACATGCTGTAGAAGAAGAAGAAAAAATCTAAGGCATGTGAAATCCGCCAACCCGCAGTGGGCCCGCGTGGTGTATCATGGCCCCAGCTCCCTCTATGTAAGGGAAGGTCTGTGCCCGAGCAGTGGGGCAATATAAATAGACTGATGATGATGAAACAAAAAGAACTCATACCGGTTTTTTGAACATGGCGGGAAACGACGGTTGCGAAATTATATAATAATTTTCAGTTTAATGTCTACAGTGGGTGTTTTTTGTTTAATATCACGTTAAATTAATCAGAAAATGTTCGCGGATGACAGTATGGTGAAGTTATTCAAGAATTCAAGCAGGATCTGAAGTTTGGCGCCATGGTCAAGATTCCCACTACGAGCTCGGGAGTGAACGTGACTGTCGAGCTGCTTCGTCCGCAGTGATTGACGCTACGGCGTCTCCTGTGGAGGAAGATAGAAGACTATTATACATTGAATTTTCTGTAACATGACATTGGCAAATGACGAACTGTCGAGTCCATTAATAAAATAAAGAACTCATACCGGTCTCGAGCCAGCTGTGTCTGTGAGCGAGCCCGATGCCGGCGCCGGGCGCGTACGGCGAGGGGGACTGCAGCCGCCCGGCCTCCACGCCGCTCGCCTTCAAGCACTCACAGACCGCCATCTTGAAGACGTAACAAGTAGAAATTATTAAAAAAAAACGACCAAGTGCGAGTCGGTCTCGCGCACCGAGGCTTCCGTGCAACTAACGTGTTGTAACGTTTTCATGTCGTCGGCTGCAATATAAGATAACCTAGAGTTACTTAACCCGAGCAAAATGTATGGAGTTTCCTCGGGTTAAGTAGGTACTAAGTAAGTTGAAAAAATAATATCTTCCAATTTAATCAATTTTATTAAAAAAGCTATTTACAAAATGTTTATTAGGATGAATACTATTTTTCAATATACAATACATGGCATAATTGCGACAAGCTAAGTTGTAGTTCACAAATGTGCCAAAAACGGCCGTTTTTCGCAATTATACGAACTATAACTTACCGAAATTGAATCTCGTTATAAATAAGCATTTAAAAAATAGTATTTATCCTAAAAAACATTTTGTAAATAGCTTTTTTAATAAAATTGATTTAATTGGCAGATATTATTTTTTCAAGATTGGCGGCGCTAGTTGGCTCATATCAGGCCCTTAAGTGGCTGCCAGCTGTCAAACTCAAGCGTGAGACAAGAGATGTCCGGCAGCGGCGGAGTGAAGAGCACGGCACAGTTACTTCATATTTGTATTTTTATGATTTTTTGATGAATTTTGACAGGGAAATAAAAATACGCCAATAAAAACCAGATTTTTTTTAATACAAGTTCTCGTATTTATAATACCCTACATTTTTATATATAATTTTCATTTTAAAAGACATGGAAGGGGTATGTTTGCGATTGTTTTTCTATCGAGCGAAGTTTGTCCAATCGTGTATCGGTATTCATCAGTCTCTAAATATACACTCCAAGATTGCTATATATTTTTTGTAGTTTGCCGCTAGCCTTCGTAGAAAAACTGTAAATCCGCGCATACGAAGCCTTAAACCTCACTTCCCTTAAACCATATTGTTGTACTTTTCATACTTGGTTAAAAACGATAAGTTAGAAAGGGACAAAAGACCTAAAAAACTTTAAATTGCTTTTATGAATACGCTGATGAGTTTAGTATCACCTGGTCGATCATAAGGAAGGGCAGCTTAGCGGGCATGGTGGCCGGGGTCACGTGCTCGTAGTCCTCCAACAGCGGCGGCAGCAGATGGGGACCCTCCTCGCGTCGGGCTAACACTATCTGCGACAAAGACAATTGGAACTTTATATTTTTTTTGGAATGGAGAACCAACGGCACATTAAACAATAATAAAAAAGCACAATATACTTCGGATAACTTTGAGGTCTTAAAGGTCTTCACTGATAAATAATATAATATACTTAGGATATGAATGAACACTTGAACACTTCATTCAGCACTATGACAAACTATTTGCTGCTAACTTGCGCATGTAGTCATACTGCTGCTACACTCAGCACGGTCTGCTGGATACTGCACTATGTCGTCAGTCAGTCAGTGAGTCAGTCAGTAAGTCAGTAATTGAGTTAGTCAGTAAGTCAGCCAGTGAGTCTAGTCAGTCAGTGAGACAGTCATTGAGTCAGTAAGTCAGCCAATGAGTCAGTAAGTCAGTCAGTCAGTAAGTCAGTCAGTAATTGAGTTAGTCAGTAAGTCAGCCAGTGAGACAGTCATTGAGTCAGTAAGTCAGCTAATGAGTCAGTAAGTCAGTCAGTCATTGAGCCAGTCAGTAAGTCAGTCAGTAATTGAGTTAGTCAGTAAAGTCAGCCAGTGAGTCTAGTCAGTCAGTGAGACAGTCATTGAGTCAGTAAGTCAGCCAATGAGTCAGTAAGTCAGTCAGTCATTGAGCCAGTCAGTAATTGAGTTAGTCAGTAAGTCAGCCAGTGAGTCTAGTCAGTCAGTGAGACAGTCATTGAGTCAGTAAGTCAGCCAATGAGTCAGTAAGTCAGTCAGTCATTGAGCCAGTCAGTAAGTCATTGAGTCAGTCAGTAAGTCATTGAGTCAGTCAGTAAGTCATTGAGTCAGTCAGTAAGTCATTGAGTCAGTCAGTTAGTTAGTAAGCGAGTCATTCGGTGAGTCAGTCCGTGAGTCAGTCAGTCAGTGAGTGATGAGTCAGTCAGTCAGTCAGTGAGTGAGTCAGTCAGTGAGTGAGTCAGACAGTGAGTGTGTGGTCACCTTGCGCATGTAGTCTGCGAGGCGCGGCAGCATCATGACGTGCGGCAGCAGGGTGGCCAGTGCCGCGGCCACGGCGTGCAGCTGACACTGCTGCGACACACTCAGCACGGGGTTCGTCAGCGCGGACTGCTGGATACTGGAATATAAAAAAAAATTAAATTAGTAATATTAGTAGCCGAGGATTGCATAATGATGTACTTATATAAATAAGTGCATTATTGTGTAATCTTCGGTTACTAGCTATAAGTGCTAGCTCTAGCTGCGCTCCATGTGACCTTTTGTAACATTCGTTTTTAAGTTATGGGACTATAGGTCTAATAGTATTTAAGTTCTATTTATCATTGTCTGTATATGACTGTGTGTTTCCCTGAATAAAATAAAATAAATAAAATAAATAAATAATAACGGTTTAATAGCGAATAATAGTCTTCAATGAAAAAAGAACTTCAAATATCAATCTTCAGTGTCTATAGTATATTTTTTTGTATACCTTTAAATCGTCTCAATGCTGGGCAAAGGTCTCCCCCCTCCTCTTCCATCCATCCCTGTCCTGAGCCTCTTCCTACCACCCATCCCTGTATCTAACGATATCGTATCTCCACCTACGCCGAGGTCTGCCCCGACGCCGGCAAGGCTGCATGCGGCACACGTGGCCCGCACAGTTGTAGTATATTATTAAAATAGATAAATAACTAACGCGAGCACCAGCTGCATCATGTCGCAGACGGTCTCCTCGCAGCCGAGCTCGATGCAGAGCAGCGCCAGGGTCGAGTAGACCGCCTCCACGTTCTCCACCGTGTTCGACTCCAGCTGAAGGCCTGGGAGACAATATATGGTGCATGTTAAATGATGAAAAAAATTCATGGTTACCGGGATAACTCGGTATTATCCGATAGATGGCGTTGACTCAAATAAAAATAAATAAATTTCATACGGGAAAACAGTCCCTAAAATTTCATTCCGGTCAAGAAAGTTGTATTCACAAAATGTTGAATTCCTGAAATGTTGAATTCCTAAAATGTTGAATTCCCAAAAGGTGGAATTCTCAAAATATTGAATATCCATAATGTTGAATTCCAATAATGTAAACGTATATCACTCACTTATATTTGAGTAGAACAAACATTTATTTTATAAAATTACATTAAATTAAAACCTAAAATAATATAGTGACTAAAAACTAACCCTAAAAATAATGTTGATTTCCTAAAAGGTGGAATTCCCAAAATATTGAATATCCATAATGTTGAATTCCTAAAATGTTGAATTCCCACAACGTTGAATTCCCGTAATGTTGAATTCGCAAAATGTTGAATTCCAATAATGTTGAATTCCCAAAATGTTCAATTCCTAAAAGGTTGAATTCCCAAAAATATTGAATATCCATGATGTTGAATTCCAATAATGTTGAATTCCCAAAATGTTGAATTCCTAAAATGTTGAATTCCCACAACGTTGAATTCCCGTAATGTTGAATTCGCAAAATGTTGAATTCCAATAATGTTGAATTCCCAAAATGTTCAATTCCTAAAAGGTTGAATTCCCAAAAATATTGAATATCCATGATGTTGAATTCCAATAATGTTGAATTCCCAAAATGTTGAATTCCTAAAATGTTGAATTCCCAAAATGTTGAATTCCTAAAATGTTGAATTCCTAAAATGTTGAATCCTAAAACTTTGAAATCTCAAAATTCTGGGTGTGTAGCCCCATGCTAAAAAAACCAGCCCCCCCTATTACCGTTCTCAAAACGATGAAATTATACCATGTCATGTCGCGCCAAACAGAGACGGCGCTACACCAATGCCATAGCACTGTCCCTTTCACGGCCGCTATGACATGGTATGATTTGATCGTTTTGAGAACCGTAATAGCCCCACTGTTCCCACTGACCGTCATAGAGTGCGCTGAAGATGGAGTAGCCATGCTTGCTGATGAAGATGAGGTCTGGCCGCGAGCACTTCTCCACAGACAGCCCCAACTCCTCGAACTCGACGCTGGAACAAGGATAACGGATTGTATATGGCGGTAACATGACATTGGGCCAAGCCATCATAAATTTAAAAAAAAACTACGACTTTTTGACACATCTAAATGATTTAACGTTGTTTATGTTTATTCAAAAAAGCTACACAGTTTCAATTTTCAGAAAACGCTCCATTTTTATATTAATGCCTCGCGACATTTAACGCTATGCTAAAAAGAGATGAAGCATTGACTTGAATAATTAATTAAATCGAATAATTATCATAATTGTTTAAAGAAAGGATTTAAGGCGCTATATGGTTATCAAAAGCAAGAGTGAGACACAAGATGCCCCGCAGCGGCGGAGCTCGATATTCGTATTTCTATGAATTTTGGCAAGGAAATAAAAATACGCCAACAAAATTAGATTTTTTTTAAACAAGCTCTTTGATATTTTGATATATATTTTGTATGAATAACTATTTCGGTTTAGATATAATTTTCAGTTTAATAGACATGGAAGGGGTATGATTGCGATTTTTTTTGTATCGAGCGAGGTTTGTCCAGCCGTGTATCGGTATTCATCAGTCTCTAAATAGACACCCCAAGATTGGTATATATATTTTTCAGACGTTTAATTTTAGTAGTTAATGCCGTAGCCTTCGTAGAAAAACTGAAAATACGCGCATACGAAGCCTTAAGTTTGATTCACAAGCAAACATTTTAATTTCATTAACTAATGCGAGGACACCACATGAAATTAGACTGCACCACCTTCAGCACCAATGTCGCTCGTCACTTCCTGAGCAACAGAGTTGTTCAGGCCTGGAACTCACTTCCAGACGACGTTGTCTCTGCCATCTCAGTTAACGCATTCAAATACAAATTGGACAGTTATTTTAAAACCATTAACAACAATAATACCACTAAGTGATAGACTTTACAAACACTGTGAAGTGGACATATCAGCGATGAGCTGCCTGTACATAATTAAATAATAATAATGACGTATAAAACGTCTTACTTAATTAATTATTTAATCAAACGATAAATGAAACACAAAAAACAATAATTAATTAAATGGCAAAGTCAAAACAAAAAAAATCGTACCCGCAATATCCACTGCGCTATCTCCTGCCATGTTTCTTACACTAGAATAAATACTGAGATAAAATCGCAGGCTAAAATACTTTAGGTTGTATAAACGCAAGTCACGTCCGTCCTATTCGACCATTAGCCGGGTAATGGTAACCGGGAGAGGGATGCCCTAAATGTACGTCTGAGTCTAGACAGCTCGTCCGGGCGAGCTGCGCGGATTTATTGATCGGAGGCTGCGCAGTCTTGCCCGGGCGGATGCATCTGGCAATTTCGACATAATGCAGGACGAAAAGAGTAAAATAACTGCACGAATATTTAAATTTGAATAAAGATTTAAATAACAAAGACAAATGAAGTAACAAGTGAAGAGAAGACCTTAGAATAAGACGCTAAAAATAAAGTAGTGTTAGGAATCGTACCCAGGATGATCGCTGCACTGTCTTCAGTCATATCTCTCACCACACTATTGTCACATCAAAAAATAACACTATTAAATCAAAGACTAAACTTCGATAAATGTAGATACGTCCGTCCTAGTCGATGCTTCGTGCGATAATAGCGCGCAGGACGAGCCTCCGTCCGGGCGAGCCACGCCCTATGACCTAAATGTATGCTAGAATCTAGACAGCTTGGCCGGGCAAGCTGCGCTGATTTATTGGAAGCTGCGCGCGCAGTCTCGCCCGGGCGGGACATGCATCTGGCAATTCCCGTGTTATACGGGATGTAACATAAATGGTCAACATTTTGCAATTAATTTAAACGAAATTGAATAACGAGTTATGTATCCTACCCGAGATTATCGCTGCGCTGTCTCCTGTCATGATCACTACACCATTGTCTTATAAAATTAACTGCTCAGATAAAACAAACACTAAGAAATACAAGTTCAATAAAAAACGTCCGTCCTAGTCGACGCTTCGTGCGATACTAGAGCGCAGGACGACCTAAGTGTACGGCTGGGTACAGCTTGTCCGGGCGAGCTGCGCAGATTTATTGATCGGAAGCTGCAGTCTCGCCCGGGCGAGCAACGGGCAATTCCGATGTCCTTGTACAGGATGTCACGTAAACGAATGAATATTTAAATAAAAAATGTATGAATATTCATATTTTGAAAATTATTGATTCACAAAATACATATTATTGTAATGACGACGCGTGATAATTTTACATTAAACATCCAAGACAAATAAAATAGTAAGATAGAGTAAGCCGTAAAATAAATACATACCAAAAAAGGATTCATACCTGGTATGATAGCTCCGCTGTTTCTTGTCATAATCACTGTTGTCTAGTGAAACAAATTAATTACTTAGACAATTTTAAAGACTAAGTACAGTAATGTAGACACGTCCGTGTACTACAAAGTCGCCGCTTCGTGCGAGAATAGCGCGCAGGATGAGCCCACGTCCGGGTGAGCCACGCCTACCTGTGACCTAAATAGCTGAATCTAGACAGCTCGTCAGGGCGAGCTGCGCTGATTTATTGATCGGACGCTGCAGCCTCACCCGGGCGGGAGATGCAATCGGCATTTACCGCGTAAGTACGTACTTTTTAAATGGTCTACTTAATAAAAATTGTACGAATATTCAAGTTTACTAAAAACAAACTAACGATTTAAATAAAGACAAATCAAGTAAGATATAGTTAAGTGTAGAAAAAGCCTTGGAATAAGTCCTTAACAATAAAATTGGTTTCGAAATCGTACCCGGGATGAAGGCTAATACACGAAGACAATAGTCCAGTGGTTGTGACAGAAGACAGAGCTCTTCTGTTACAATCACTAGACTCTTGTCTCAAGTAAATTAACTATTCAGATAAAAACAAAGACTGAGAAGCACAAGTTCAATAATAAAACGTTTGTCCTAGTCGACGCTTCGTGCGATACTAGAGCGCAGGACGACCTAAATGTACTGCTGGGTACAGCTTGTCCGGGCGAGCTGCGCAGATTTATTGATCGGAGGCTGCAGCCTCGCCCGGGCGGGAGACGCATCCGGATATTTCCGCGTAAATGTACAGGGTGAAGCAGAATAATAAAATTGGAAGAGTGTTTAAATTATAAGAATAAATACATACATGATCACTTTAAATTAAATTACCCATTAATTGAAGAAGAAAAAAACGAAACGATTAACCAAGAAAATATAAAGACAAAAAGTCTTTAACAATAAATTATGACTAGGAATCGTTACTCGAAAACCACTTATGTAGCACATATTACTAAAACATATGGACCATTGTTCTTCGATGTAAACAAACAATTAATTTAAAGATTTGCTTACCTGTCATCATATATGTTGTTACTTATTATTATAGAAGTGTATCCTTTTATTTTCAGACGAAATCTTCTTACAAATTTGTCTTCCGAGAGCGTTTCATGATAGCTTGATGTAGCTTGAGGTGTAGCGTAGACACGTACATAGATATCACTGAACCCAGTTCATTAAACTGAATGAGTACTTAGTGCATACAGATTATGAACCGCGCTCAAAGATAGGTAGGTCAAAGGTCACGGCAGCAGCATACATCAGTTCTCTCGCAAGGTGAGCCACTCGACGTAAACCTCGGCTTTTTCCATCCAGTCATTGTCACTTGCCATAAGTCAGTCCTCCATTGGAAAATTTGATTTGATTTGAAAAAAATTGTTATCAGGAAAAGTCTTACACCACTGTCGTTAAGTATTGCACAATTTCTTCATTGAATATCGAGAATTATTTTAATTATAGATTTTAATTTAGGATTTTTTTTTGAATTTCAAGATTTAATTTGGTTTATTTTTATAATAATACCTTTAAGCATCTGAATAAACTTCCCATAAATCCGTTTTTATTTCGAAAGTATTGAAAATCCGATGGTAATTGCTTCGTTTTAAAAATAGACGCTTCTTTCATCAAACACACCATAAACACATTTAGCGGCGAAAACAACCATTTTTTGAGTATAACTTTGACACGCAAACACTTTAAGAACTTATATTTTGATATGCACGATGTTAAACATATTTAGGGGTTAAATTCGTTTAGGTTACTGCTAAACATACGCAAGTCGCTATGAGAATATGTTAAATAAATTTAGCCACGTCCTTATTGCTCGACGCTTCGTGGGACGTCGGTTGAGGTTCCGCCCGGGATAGCCATGTCCTAGATTGCCTGGATATAGCTCGACCGCTCGGCCGGACAAGCTGCGCAGATTTATTGATCGGAGGCTGCACGGTCCATTTGCCATGCCATGCAATTGCCATGTACGTATAGAAGTTGTAAGGTTAAGGTTTTAAAGAGTATTTAAATTTGAATTGAATTAAAAACGTAAATGGATAACGGTTTCAATAACAAAGACAAATGATTTAAAGAGAAATAGTAAAGAAAAGGGTTCAAAAAAAATCCCTAACAATAAAATAGGGGTAGGAATCGTACCCGAGACGAACGCTACGCTATCTTCTGTCATGATCACTAGACTAGTCTCAAATAAATTAATTACTTAGTTAAAGACAAATACTGAGAAATACAAGCTCAATAAATGTAGACACGTCCGTCCTAGTCGACGCGCGACGCTTAGTGCAGAGGGCGAGGCCGCGTCCGGGCGAGAAACGCCCTGTGACCTAAATTTACGGCTGGGTCTAGGCAGCTCGTCCGGGCGAGCTGCGCCGATTTATTGATCGGATGCTGCAGCCTCGCCCGGTACTTGCATCCGGCAATTGCCGCGTAAGTATACAGGGTGCAACGTAAATTGTATCAAAAATGTATGAATATTTAAAAACTGAAAATAATTGATACATTCATAAAGCACATATTACTGCGTGTGAAGTAATGACAATCCATTATCATTTTAAATAAAAATAAAAAATAATTAATAACAATTTTTAACAAAGACAAATGTAGTAAGATATAGTAAAGAAAAAAAAACCTTTACAAGTTCCTAACAATAAAATAGGGGTGGGAATCGTACCCGGGATAAATGTTGTGCTGCCTTCTGCCGTAATCACTAGACTATTGTCTCAGGTAAATTAATTACTTAGATAAAGCAAAGACTGAGAAACACAAGTTCAGTAAATGTAGACACGTCCGTCATAGTCGACGCTTTCTGCGAGAATAGCGCGCAGGACGAGGCCGCGTCCGGGCGAGCCACGCCCTATGACCTAAATGTATGCTAGTATCTAGACAGCTCGGCCGGGCGAGCTGCGCAGATTTATTGATCGGAGGCTGCAGTCTCGCCCGTGCGGGAGATGCATCTCGAAATTATCACAAATGTATACAGGTTGTAAGGTAAGAAATATAATTACGAAATTGTAGGACTATTCAAACCTAAAATAATTGAATATTTCGAAAGCGATATTTTAAAAATATGTGAAGAAAAGACAATGCATTAATGCATGATCACACAACAAAGACAAATGGTACAGTCAAACATAGTCAGAATAAGACATAGAAGAAGTCCTTAACAACAAAATATGAGTAGGAATCATACCCTGGATGATCGCTGCGCTGTCTTCTGTCATGATCAATACTCTATTGTCTCAGGTAGATTAATTACTCAGATAAAAAACCAAGACTGATAATATAAGTTCAGCAAATGTAGACACGTCCGTTCTAGTCGACGCTTCGTGCGATACTAGGGCCTAGAACGCAGGGCGAGGCTCCGTCCGGGCGAGCCACGCCTTGTGGCCTAAATGTATAGCTGGTTCTAGACAGCTCGTCCGGGCGAGCTGCGCAGATTTATTGATCGGATGCTACACCCTCGCCCGGTACTTGCATCCGGCAATCGCCGCGTAAGTATACAGGATGTAACATAAAATGGTACCTACAAGAAATGTATGGATATTTAAATATTGAAAACTAGCTGCTGCCCGCGACTTCGTCTGCGCAGGATTATAAATTATAGCCCAGTGTTAATCTGATGTACGAGCTATATTATTGTAAAGTTTCATTAAAATCCATTCAGTAGTTTTTGCGTGAAAGAGCAACAAACATCCGCCCATCCATCAGTACAAACTTTAGCGTTTATAATATTAGTAGGAAGCAAGTAGGATAATTGGCACACTCATTCATAAAGCACACATTACGTGTGAAGAAATGGCGATCCATTATCATTTCAAATTAAATGAAGAAAAAAAACTATTTTGTATAACCCTTTCTAACAAAGCATAACAAAGACAAATGATATAGTAAGATATAGTGAAGCAAAAAAAACTTTACAAGAATTTCCTAACAATAAAATAGGGGTAGGAATCGTACCCGGGATGATCGCTGCGTTGTCTTCTGTCATGATCACTACTCTATTGTCTCAGGTAAATTAATTACTCAGATAAAAACAAAGACTGATAATACAAGTAACAAATGTAGACACGTCCGTCCTAGTCAATGCTTCGTACAATAATACAGCGCAGGGCGAGGCCGCGTCCGGGCGAGCCACGCCCTATGACCTGAACGTATGTCTGCATCTAGACAGCTCGTCCGGGCAAGCTGCGCAGATTTATTGATCGGAGGCTGCAGCGTTGCCCGGGCGGGCGGTAGGTGCATCCGGCAATGGACGCGTATGTATACAAGTAACATAAAAGGGTACAGTCGAAGACAGAGATAAGTATACAGGTGGCCTCAATAAGGTTGAGATTTTCTCAAAAACTACTGGACCGAATTTAATAATTCTTTTACAGTTACATAGTTTTCACTTTTATCTATCAAACAGTGAAATAATTTTTGCAATAGGTCAAGTAGTTTTTGAGAAAAACTCAACCTTAAAAACTCTCCTGTACACCTTTCTCTGTGTTCCACCGTACCTACAAGAAATGTATAAATATTTAAATATTGAAAATAATTTGGCACACTCATTCATAAAACACATATTACGTGTGAAAAAATGGCGATCCATTATAATTTTTAATGAAGAAAAAAAACTATTTTGTGTAACCCTTACTAACAAAGCCAACAGTAGCCATAACAAAGACAAATGATATAGTAAGATATAATCAAAAAAAACTTTAGAAGAAATTCCTAACAAATAAAATAGGGGTAGGAATCGTACCCGGGATGATCGCTGCGCTGTGTTCGGCCATGATCACTAGACTATTGCTTCATATAAATTAATTACTCAGATAAAAAAAAAGACTGAGAAATACAGCTCAATAAATGTAGGCACGTCCGTCCTAGTCGACGCGCGACGCTTCGTGAATAGGACGAGGCCCCGTCCGGGCGAGCCACGCCCTGTGACCTAAATGTACGTCTAAATCTAGACAGCTCGTCCGGGCGAGCTGCGCAGATTTATTGATCGGACGCTGCAACCTCGGGTACATTCGTTCGGCAATTTCCGCGTAAGTATACAAGATGCAACGCAAATGGTATAAAAAATGTATGAATATTTAAATAATGAAAATAATTGACACATTCATAAAGCACATATTACTGTGTGTGTGAAGAAATGACAATCCATTATCATTTTAAATTAAATGAAAAAATTGAATAACAATTTTCAACAAAGACAAATGTAATAAGATATAGTAAAGAAAAAACCTTTAGAAGTTCTTAACAATAAAATAGGGGTGGGAATCGTACCCGGGATGAAGGCTGTGCTGTCTTCTGCCGTCATCACTAGACTATTGTCTCAGGTAAATTAATTACTTAGATAAAGCAAAGACTGAGAAACACAAGTTCAGTAAATGTAGACACGTCCGTCCTAGTCGACGCTTTGTGCGAGAATAGCGCGCAGGACGAGGCCCCGTCCGGGCGAGCCACGCCCTATGACCTAAATGAATGCTAGAATCTAGACAGCTCGTCCGGGCGAGCTGCGCAGATTTATTGATCGGACGCTGCAGCCTCCGGTACATGCGTTCCGCAATTTCCGCGTAAGTATAAAGGGTGCAACGCAAATGGTATAAAAAATGTATGTATATTTAAGTAATGAAAATAATTGACACATTCATAAAGCACATTGCGACGTGAGAAGAAACGACGATCCATTATAATTTTAAATTAGCACTTTTTAAACTTTCACGGTTTGTATACATATTAATTAGATAAAAACTACTCGTGACCATGATGGCTGGAATGCTGTCGAAATATCGAGACATCAATAATAAATGTTTAACACGGTAATTCCCGTTCTTATCTAATTAATTTTAAATTAAGTAAAAAAAACTGAAAACTAATTTGAATAACCATTAATTATGACAAAGACAAAATGATAAGTAATAAAGAAAAAAACTTTTAGAAGAAGTTCCGAACAATAAAATAGGAAGGAATGGTACTCGGGATGATCGCAGCGCTGTCTTCTGTTATGATCACTACTCACTGGACTATTGCCTCAGGTAAATTAATTACACAGATAAAAACAAAGAAAAGCATAAGTTCAGGCGACGCTTCGTGCGACACTAGTGCGCAGGACGAGGTCCGGGCGAGCCACGCCCTGTGACCTAAATGTACGTCTGAATCTAGACAGCTCGTCCGGGCGAGCTGCGCAGATTTATTGATCGGACGCTGCAGTTTTGTCCAGTACTTGCATCCGGCAATTCCGAAAAAGAGTGTGGCGTGAAAGTAATATAATAATATAATATAAATCTTTATTTATCTCACATCAAAGACATTACTTAACTCAGGTATAAAAACAATGTTTTCAGAGTTAGTGGCCAACAGGTTCTAAGATGCGAGAGTCTGGTGTCTGAGCTAGGTGACCTGTGTTACAGATCACCAGGCCCTATAATATTCATAAATAAAAATAATATACATAAGACATGCATAAATATTTAAAATAATTGACACATTCACAAAGCACATATTTTAATGACGACGCATGATCATTTTAAATTAAATTAGAATATTTATAATAAAAATGAAAACGTAATTAATATAGCCGTAAAATAAATCGGGGTAGGAATCTTACTCGGAACAATCTCTGCGCTGTCTCTTGTTATATTCACTAGACAATGGTCAAAGACAATGGTCAAATAATGGTCCTAGTTCACGCACAAGCTTCACCACAGTTTTGCCTGCGCAAGCCTTTGAAACACTGAACAACGTAAGTAAATCGGTATCATGTGCCAATGTCTAAACATACGGTGTTCGGTGTACCAACTGGCTTGCGCAGACTTGTGCGTGTAGGAGGCCTATTAGATAATCTCAAAGACTAAGTAAAATGTCGACTAAATGTACGTTCGTCCTAGTCGACGCTTCGTGCGATACTAGAGCGCAGGTCGAGGCCCCGTCCGGGAGACCCCGCCCTGTGACCTAAGTGGCTGGATCTAGACAGCTCGTCCGGGCGAGCTGCGCAGATTTATTGATCGGATGCTGCAGTCTCGCCAGGTACTTGCATCCGGCAATTGCAAGGATACAGGATATAACGTAAATGGAAACAAAATGCTTCGAATATTAATTAAACTACGAAAACAATTAACATTCACCAGGCACATATTATTTTAATTGTGTGAAGAATCGGCGAGGCATAATCATTTCAAATTAATTGGATTATAATAAAAATGAATCAAAATAAAAAAAAGTAATACTTATTATAATAATGAAAAAAGTAGGAATCGTACCCGGGACGTTCGCTGAGCTGTCTCTTGCTGTGTCCACTACACAATAGCTTCTACTAAATTAAAGTCAAAGACTAAGATATTTAAGTTAAATAAATGTAGACACGTCCGTCCTATTCGACGTTGTATGCGCTAATGCAATGGCGGGAGACGCCACATCCGGGTTAGCCGTTCTAGATTGCGTGAAACTAGCTCGACAGCTCGTCCGGGCGAGCTGCGCCGATTTATTGATCGGAGGCTGCAGTCTCGCCCGGTACATGCGTCCGGCAATTGCCGCGTAACTATACAGGGTGTAAAGTAAATGGTATCAAATCTGTATGAATATTTAAATGATTGGCACATTCACAAAGCACATATTACTTTAATTGTGTGAAGAAATTGATCACATTTAATATTAAATTAAAATAAATAAATTATAAAAACTAAACTGAATAATCACTTAAATAACGAAAACAAATGAATTTAGGAAGTAAGATTATAATAAAGAGGAAGCGTTTAAAATCCCTGACAATAAACTAGGGGTAGGAATCTTACCCAGTATGCTCGCTTCGCTTTCTCCAGTCATGTCCATTACACTTTATATTAACTATTTAGATAAAATCAAAGATTGAATTTAAGGCACACAAAATGTAGCCACGTCCGTCCTACTAGACGCATCGTGGGACAATGGGATGTATCGGGTGAGGTCCCGTTCCGGCTCTGTCCTAAATTGCCTGGATACAGCTCGACAGCTCGGCCGAGCAAGCTGCGCAGATTTATTGATCGGAGGCTGCAGTCTTGCCCGGTACGGCAATTCCGACGTAAATAGGTATACAGGGTGTCGCGTAAATGTATGAATATTTAAATAAATGATTTAATATTCAATTTACGATAATAATCGACTCATTACACGATGACAAAGTCAAATTTCTTTATTGTAAGTAAGCACGTTGTGTACATTTTTGCACGTCAACATATTTTTGAATTTACAGTTACACCACTTTGCAAGGAAAAAGTGCCAACGCTGAGGAGAAACATATTTTAATGACGACGCGTGATCATATTTTTTTACATTAAATTAGAATATAACAAAAATAAAAACGTAATTTAATAACCATTGAAGGCAAATGAGACACAGTAAGCACTAAAATAAATACGTAACAATAAAATAGGGATAGGAATCGTACCCGGGATTATCGTTGTCCTCTGCCACTTGACCAAGATAAATTAAGTACTGAGATAAAAACGAAGAGAGAGAAATACAAGTTCAACAAATGTAGACACGTCCGTCCTAGTCGACGCTGTGTGCGATAATGAGACGTAGGAAGAAGCTACGGGCGAGCCACGCCCTGTGACCTGAATGTATAGCTGGTTCTAGACAGCTCGTCCGGGCAAGCTGCGCCGATTTATTGATCGGAGGCTGCAGCCTCGCCCGGGCGGTAGATGCATCCGGCAATTCCGACGTACGACATACAGGGTGTCACGTAAACGTATATTTAAATATGAAATAAATGAATAGGTAATCAAATGATGTAAATAATCGATTCATTCACTATTTAATGACGTCGCATGGTCATTTTATAATAAATTAGAACATAATGAAAATAAAAATGAAAACGTAATTTAATAGCCATTTAAAGAGAAATGAAATAGTCATAGTCAGACCGCAAGCGCTGTACCGCGCCTTGACGAAAGAGATAGAGAACGCACGACGCAATGACAGAGTGAATAGACTAAGGGTTGGCCAGGGGCGCTGCGCCGAGTTGATGCACAAATGGGGCTACAGAGACGACCCGACATGCACCTGCGGAGCGATACAGAGCATGGCCCACCTGGCGAACGACTGCCCAAACTGGCCTATACAGGGAGGACTGGTCAGAATAAATACGGCGGATGACGAAGCAATCGCGTGGCTAAAAAAAAAAGACTGACGACCGAACGATGAATAGTGAAGCGAGCTGCTCCATCCCCGCGTGTCGCCGCGCAGCTACCTAAGGCGCGGTACAGCGCTTGCGATCAAACTATAGTCAGATACAAGTAAGCCGTATAATAAATAAAGAAATTGGGGTAGGAAATAGGATTCATACCCGGAATGATCGCTGCGCTGCCTCTTGTCATGTTCACTAGACAATAATCTCAAACATTTTTTTAAAGTCAAATCTCTTTATCGTAATTAAGCACGTTGTGTACATTTTTGCACGTCAACATATTTTTTGAATTTACATTTACACCACTTTGCAAGAAAGGTGCCGACGCTGAAGAGAAAAAGTGGCAAAAAACTCTCAGCAGCACATCTTACAATTAATTACTTATCATAGACAATATCAAAGACTAAGTTCAGTAAATGTAGACACGTCCGTCCTAGTCGACGCTTCGTGCGAGACTAGCGCGCAGGACGAGGCCGCGTCCGGGCGAGCCACGCCTACCTGTGACCTAAATGGCTGGATCTAGACAGCTCGTCCGGGCGAGCTGCGCTGATTTATTGATCGGAGGCTGCAGCGTTGCCCGGGCGGGCGAGAGATGCAGGTGTAGTGTGGCGCGATTGAATTTTTCGATATTTAAGTATCGATATAAAATTCCAACTATCGATAAACTACTACTAACTACAATCGATAAAACTCGAAAAAAAATTCAGACCGATAAACAAATTACGTCTTTATTTTTACTTTACTTTAATATTAGGTATACTAGCTGCTGCCCGCGACTCCGTCTGCGCAGGATTACAAATTATAGCCTATATATTACTCTCATGTATGAGCTATATTATTGTAAAGTTTCATTAAATCCATTCAGTAGTTTTTGCGTGAAAGATCAACAAACATCCATCCATCCATACAAACTTTCGCGTTTATAATATTAGTAGGATTGGTTTGATTATTAAATAATCATTATTCTTTATTACTTATTCTATTATTTACTTTAATTATCTCGTATCGTAAGATAACTAAGGTATGTTAGGATAAAAAGGGCGCCTATTCTTTTTGAAATAGTACAGATATATCGATATTTTTAATGAAATTTTGAACATCGATATCTCCAAAAAATATCGATACGTATTTGCATTTCTGACATCCCTAGAGCGCATGACGAGGCCACGTCCGGGCGAGCGACATCCTGCGACCTAAGTGGCTGTGTCTAGACAGCTCTTCCGGGCAAGCTGCGCCGATTTATTGATCGGAGACTGCAGCCACGCCCGGTACTTGCATCCGACAATTGCCGCGTAAGTATACAGGGTGACGTAAATGGTATCAAAAATGTACGATTTAATGAAAATAATTGACACATTCACAAAGCACGTATTACTTTAATTGAGTGAAGGAACGATCCATTATCATTTTTAATATTTACTTTTATGTATTTTTAGATTACTAACAATAGTTGTGTAATACCTAGTTATTGTAGGAGTAGAGCCTCCATGGTGCCGATGAAAAAGAAAACCATTTTGAAAAGTTTCAGATTCTATTGTCAAATGTCAGAGAGTAAAAATGAGTTGTGAGTAAATGTTTTGTGTGAAATAACTTTAAAAAATATTATTGATTTTAAATAACAGTGAACACGTTTTAATTTTATTTCTTTTATGTTTCAACGCCTAAATTATTAAGTAATTGTGTTATATTATTTTAAAAGATGTGCTGCTGAGAGTTTTTTGCTACACTTTCTCCTCAGCGTTGGCACCTTTTCCTTGAAAAGTGGTGTAAATGTAAATTCAAAAATATGTTGACGTGCAAAAATGTACACAACTATTTAAATTAACTTAAATAACCATTTATAAGAACGACAAATGATATAGTAAGATATAGTGAAGGAAAAAACTTTAGAAGTTCCTAAAAATAAAATAGGGTTAGGAATCATACTCGAGATGATCGCTACGCTGTCTTCTGTCATGATCACTCGCGCCCTCCGGAAGGCCACCGCCTCCAGAGGGAGTTGCTGCGCTCCCCGTCGCCTTAAGCGGCGGGTTTGAGCTGTGCACCAAACGGCCGTACCGACCCGCCCAACTCCCATATCCCGCATCCCAAGCGGGACCAATATCACCGTCGGATCATTATCCGGCGAGCTCATGCCCGGGTAGAGAGGGTATACCTCAAGGCCCGCACTTCTCCCCCGAAGTTAGGGGTGAAAAGACCCGGTCGTCGTCGTCATTATCACTATACTTAGTCTCAGATAAATTAATATTAACATTAAAATCGATATTATTTCTAAAAAAACATCGATACTTATTATTTGCATTTCTGACATCCCTAGAGCGCAGGACGAGGCAAGCCACGCCCTGTGACCTAAATGCATGGCTGAATCTAGACAGCTCGTCCGGGCGAGCTGCGCCGAGCTGCGCAGATTTATTGATCGGACGCTGCAGTTGCATGAATCCGGCATCTCCCGTGCAAATACAAATTATACATAGTATTATGTTCTTCGAATTCACAGAATTTTAATTGTGAAGAGATGATGATGCAGTGTCATTTTATATTAATTTATAATTGAATTGATAGAAAAATTAATACGAAACTAAACCATTGAAAGAACAAAGACTAAAATTTTAAATTCCCTCAACTAATTAAAAAATTTAAATTCCCTCAACGCCTGGAAGAAATCGCTTTTAGCGATAAAGCCGCCAAAATTGTACATGCTGTTTTGTATTTCTGTATTGCAAATGTTTGTGTCTTTTATGTACAATAAAGTGTAATTGAATTGACAATTTTAATATTTTAGAATTAAAACTATAGTGAGCCATTACTACAAATTATTATATATAAACGGATATCACTCACTTATATTGTTAAAGTCGGCAATTAGACCGACAGTTTCGACCGATTTCGACGGTCTTTTTCAAGGTCGCACACGCCAGAAAAAGACCGTCGAAATCGGTCGAAACTGTCGGTCTAATTGCCGACTTTAACAATATAAGTGAGTGATATCCGTTTATATATAACAACTAGGTGTTGCATGGTGCGCGGGCCGCGCGCGGCCCGCGAGACTGCTTTGTTTTCGTGTTGTGGGCGCCGCAACTAAATAAACATTATCCGGATTGTTCGCTGTGCAAATAATTCGTGCAAGCCAATCCACTAATTATATCAAGCACCGCCCGAAAGTTGCAAGTTCAAAACTCTGTGAAAAACATTTATTTCGAAAAGAGTTTGCTCATTTAAAGTAGGTTATTGTTGTGATTTTTAAATCAAGCAACGCTCGAAATGCCCGTATGCCAGAAACTTAAAAAATGTTTTCAAAAGCCAAACGTTGCTAGCTGTACACAATTTCCATAACTTTGTTCATAATTCGAAAGGCAAGGGCATCTTTTTCTTTGGTAGCGTGGGGACGCTTCGGGCTTCGCCCTACGCGGAGCTCGGCCTATGGCCTCGCAAAAGTTACTTGGGAGGTGGGGAGTTGTTTCTGCTTGGCAAGGGGACGCTTCGGGCTTCGCCCTACGCGGAGCTCGGCCTATGGCCTCGCAGGCCGGCTCGGCCTTCGGCCTCGCAAAAATTACTTGGAAGGTGGGGAGTTGTTTCTGCTTGGCAAGGGGACGCTTCGGGCTTCGCCCTACGCGGAGCTCGGCCTATGGCCTCGCAGGCCGGCTCGGCCTTCGGCCTCGCAAAAGTTACTTGGAAGGTGGTGAGTTGTTTCTGCTTGGCAAGGGGACGCTTCGGGCTTCGCCCTACGCGGAGCTCGGCCTACGGCCTCGCGGTGTTCTATCGCTTCGGGCTTCGCCCTACGCGTAGCTCGGCCTTCGGCCTCGCGAGAGGGTGCTCGGCCTTCGGCCTCGCTATAGTTACTGATAGATATTTACCGCACGCCAGTAATCCTTTCGTTTCGTATAGGAAAATTTATGGAGAAAATATTATGGTTTACTGCTCGTCCGCCATTTTGTTTTTCCCAAAAATGACAATTTTCTGGTATACTGCATCATATGTGCTACGAAGTGGAATTGGTTGGATATTCCTCATGCGCTCGTGCTAGGCCAGCTAATTCGCCAAAGTTTGGTCTGAAATGTCCAAATTTTCAATCGGCTATATTTCCGCCGCCATTTTGTTTTTCTTTTGTTTTTCAATTTCATCACAAAGTAGGTGGACCATGTGACACGCGTTCCAAATTTGAACGAAATCGGTTGGAAAATGGCGGAGATGGCATCACGTGACCCGCCGCCATTTTGTTTTTTTCACTTCCCTATAGTTTTCCTCTGGTCCAATCACTAAACTATACAACTCCCCCCTACATCACTTTCACCTCCGGGAACTCCTTCAGACTAAACGGGCGCGTCAATCAGTGAGTCAGTGAGTCAGTCAGTCAGTGGTAGTCGAGCTATATATATATAATAATAACAATTTTAATAATAATGAAAAAAGGTAGGATGCTCTAAAAGTCCCTAACTATAAACTAAATTGTAAATTGACACGAATACTGCAAAATTATCAAAGTATTTTCGCTATTAATAAAAACGAGAGATCATGAAAATTACATTAATTAATCATTTAAAAAAAAGACAAAAACAATAAATGTATGGCTTTAACAAACTGACAGAGACACAGGTCTAAGAATCGGGTTGAGTGCTTTGGGAGAGGCCTGCGTCCAGCGCATGCGGGATGCGTCTGATGCAGGATGATGATGATGATAGCTTTAGCATAAACTAGAGGTAGGAAACGTACCCGGGACTTTCGCCGTGCTGTTTTCTGCCATGTTCACTACACTATACCTAATGAAGTTTAATTGGACTATACTTAATGAAGATGAATTAGATCAAGTCAAACACTACCGCGGTTAGCCATAAACGTGAAGTGAGAAAGAGACAAAAAATACGGTTTAAGGGAAGTGCTTTTAAACTAGGTTTATGGCTAAGCCTGTATTACACGTAGCGAGAAGTTGCTATATAGAGAGACCCCACGTAGCGAGAGTCGACGGAACGCGAGTTGCGGTAATGGGAACGCGATGCTCCGTGAATGATTCGATATTACATTAAAATAATCAAGTGCAGACACGTCAGTGCCACTCGATGCTTCGTGCAATAAGAGGCTGAGCCCGGGCAAGCTGTGACCTAGATCTAGACAGCTCGCGCCGGCAAGCTGCGCTGATTTATCGATCGGAGCAATGGCGTCGCCGGAAGTGGGCGGCGTGGGGGTGCGGGGCTCCCCAGAAGCTAGAGCTTCCATTGCAATTCAATTAAGCCATTAATGCGCCTGTTCACTTTCTAGAAAACTTAATTTGTCCAATTGCCGTATATAGTAAGTAATGCGGTAGGGCAAGTCTAGTTTCGACCTCAAAGGTGCCTGAAAACCTTTATTGCCGTATCAGTAACAACGCTGGCCCGCGCGCAGCGATTTAGAGTTTTAATTTTACAAGCGCGCGCTCCATAGTATGTGTGGAAGATTTGCTCGTAAAAAGGAAGAATGTTTGATCGAAGATAAATATCTCTAGGTGACACGTGTCGCGAAGCAATGTTGCGCTCACGTGCGGGCAGACACGGTTCCTACGTTTATCCATCAGATTTTCCTTTCATCCTTCTATAATATCCTATCCACAAACCTATATTAATTTACCTACCTACTTTTATTAATCAATACTAATGTCCACTTAAAATAATTCCACCCACTAACAATACATTAAATTAAATTAGAAATAAGTTCTCATGTCAGTGAAACGTATGTTTTATAATGAGAAATAAATATCTTTAAACACAAGCAATGTTGCGCTCATGTGCGGACAGACACAGACGCTCCTGTTACAGGTCTATGGGGTAAGTGGTCTGTGACAGGTACTCGTCCAACGTTGCTTAAGGCGATAATATGGCTGTCAAAAGCAAGAGTGAGACAGCCCCGCAGCGGCGGAGTGAAGAGCACGGCGCAGTGCCTCACTATTTGTATTTTTATGAATTTTGCCAGGGAAATAAAAATACCCCAACAATAATCAGATTTTTTTTAAACATGCTCTCGTATTTATACTATCCTATATTTTGATATATATTTTGTATGAATAACTATTTCGGTTTAGATATAATTTTCATTTTAAAAGACATGGAAGGGGTATGTTTGCGATTTTTTTCTATCGAGCGAAGTTTGTCCAATCGTGTATCGGTATTCATCAGTCTCTAAATAGACACCCCAAGATTGCTATATATTTTTTTCAGACGATTAAGTTTAGTAGTTAGTGCCGTAGCCTTCGTAGAAAAACTGAAAATACGCGCATACGATCGTTTTAAACGCAACTGGAAAACTTACCCTAACCGCTCGCTGTGTTCATGTTGCCTCGTGCCATTTTCACTACACTTTATAGTCTCAATAAACTTGGCAAAGTCACGAAAGTTAATTAATTTTACTAAACAGACATAACATATTAAAAGTGCGGAAATTAAAATTGAAGTTCAAAATCTACTTTTGAAAATGAGAGAAAGATGTGCTGCTGAGAGTTCATTTCAGCGTTTGCACCTTTTGTTTGCAAAGTGGTGCAAATTCCAAAATATTGTGCAAAAACATACACTATTATTTACTTGCAATAAAAGATATTAGGATTGAGAACCTATTAAATGTTTAGATAAAATCACAGACTAAGATTTTAGATTAAATCAGTCTAGACCCGTCTTGCCTGCCCGATACTTCGTCCGATAATGAATAATGGAAGGGGACAGGTCCCTCTTTAGCATTGTGCCCCACTAGGAAAGTGCCCAGGGCCCCCGCGTCATTTGGGGGCCCTATAGTTCCTGCCATAGTTGAATAAATGTAGCATTTTGCTTATGCTATTTTTGCGAGTTTCGATTTTTATAGTAAGACTTATAAAGTAATTAAAAAATGTTATTTGAAAGGATGTGAGAACTGTTTTTGCCACATTTTCTCCTCTGCGTATAACTTTTTCTTGCAAATTGGCGTAAATATAAATTGTAAAAAAATACGTGCAATACTTAAGGATGGCGGCTGGTTTCGAGTAAAGAAAAAACATCTTCCTTCGAAACCAGTTAGGTGCGATGATCATTTTTTCTGGTTACGAAACGCCCGTTACGTAAGCAGCCGAAGCAGTATTTACTTGCAATAAAGATATATGATAAATAATGATTTAATCCTAGCTCAAATAAAAGAGTTTCTATAGGCTGAAAAACACGTTACGCCACATAAACATAGCTATCTTTGTGTATGAGCAAGCATACATGAAAATTCATAATAAACTTTGCCAAATAATAAGAACGGTCCTAAGTCCAAAGTGTTACACTTGATCTGCTGTTAGCTGTACTTTTTTTGCATATTAAAAAACCTTACTAATTTAATATTTATCATGAGTACAACCCCAAGTTTCAATTTGCCGAATGAATTCAAGGACTGTCTGTATATTACGAGAACAAAGATATATATATATGATTTTCATTCAAATTGAATACTATTTCAATTTTCACAGGGCCTCAAATAGTTTAAAGACGGCCCTGGGAGGGGACGGGCTAGACATGAGCTATCTAGATTTATAGCTGCATCTAGACAGCTCAGGGCACGCTGCGCGGAGTTATTGATCGGACGCTGCAGGCAGGCGGTGGAAATGCATCTGTTATTTCACACGAATACAGGGTGGTATAATGAGACAGGTCAGTATGAGAAAATCTGAAATTATTCGGCTCGTACGGTGGAACACAGATAAAGGTGTACAGGAGAGTTTTTAAGGTTGAGATTATATCAAAAACTACTTTCCCTATCGCAAGAATTCTTTCACTGTTTGATAGATAAAAGTGAAAACTATGTAACTGCAAAAGAATTATTAAATTCGGTCCAGTAGTTTTTGAGAAAATCTCAACCTTATTGAGGCCCCCTGTATACTTATCTCTGTTTTCGACTGTTTTTATAAAGATTGCTAAACGATGGCTTATTTAGACATCTGCTAAACCATCGATTTTGTATGGTAAAAATATTTAAATTGTGGCTCACATCATGGTCTAATTTTAAGTCTAATTTTATGGCTAAGAGCTTTAGAATTTTGTACTAAGGAACCAATGACACCGATTTTAAAGTAAAGGCTTCGTATGCGCGGATTTACAGTTATTCTACGAAGGCTACGGCACTAACTACTAATGTAACGTTTGAAAAACATATTTAGCAATCTTGGGGTGTCTATTTAGAGACTGATGAATACCGATACACGATTGGACAAACTTCGCTGGATAGAAAAAAATCGCAAACACACCATTTCTATGTCTTTTAAAATGAAAATTATATATAAAAATGTAGGGTATTATAAACACGAGAGCTTGTTAAAAAAATCTGACTTCTGTTGGCGTGTTTTTAGTTCCCTGCTAAAATTAGCTGCGCGATCGCTGCGAACTCCATGCTTAACTGCGCGATCGCTGCGAACTCCTTGCTTAGCTGCGCGATTGCTGCGAACTCCTCGCTTAGCTGCGCAATCGCTGCAAACTCCTTGCTTAGCTGCGCGATCGCTGCGAATTCGCCTCGCTTTCATCACAAATCGCTAATATGCAAAGGCTCCTATAGTCATTGTATGGATTACCCCTGTGGTATATGAATTATATGAATGAATGAATGAAAAATCTTTATTTCAGACACAAGTCCATAATATGTTAGTAACAATTTGCTTACAACTATGTTAGTGATTTTAATTATAATAACATTTTTTGGGTGAAGTTACCTGACGTACCATGCACCTCCACCCAAAAACGCAAGATGGGGCAGGCCCATCTGTCGACAAAGAACTTCAGGAGACTGTTGGGGCTACCCCTCACTCTGAACATCAGGGATGCTACTCGCTTGCGCATTATGGCGTAAAAACAATCGGTTCGCGCCTCCGCGAACATCCCTGCCGCGCTGCAGTATCTGGGCAGCACCCTGAAGGCATTGTTGTATTGAACTCGGAGGGCCCCGTACTACTTTTTTTTTTTTTATTCTCAGGAAGATTTACAGCTATTTCATACTAATATAGATAACAACTACGAATAACTGTAAGCCAATTACAAATCTCCACATATGAGCTTCATTTTTAACCATGTAAAACTTATTGCCTACTATAAATACCCAAGTATATATATAATCATACTATATATAATACATTAATACTTTAACATAGATTAATATTAATACATATATAGGTTAACATTTGTGCTAATATTTATGAACAGAAAAGCAGGAAAAACATAACAATAACAGTAAAACATAATAATAAGAGACAGTGTATCATTTAACCGAGTCTTTAAAATAGTCTTTCGCAAGAGTACTTCTGCGTGTATCTGGTCCACAGGCTGCAGGTGTACACCGACTAGCAGTATGCCTTGAGAGTCACTTTTACGTCTTTAGTACACCGTGGGTTCTCTTGAAAATGGCGGGAAACGACGGTTGCGAAATTATTAGATAATTTTCCTTTTAACGTCTACAGGGACTATTTTGTGTTTAATATCACGTTAAATTAATCAGAAAATGTTCGCGAATGACAGTACGGTGAAGTTATTGAATTATTTATGCAAGATCTGAAGTTTCAAGCTTTTATCAAGAGTTCCCGCTACAAGCTCGGGAGTGAACGTGACTGTCGAGCTGCTTCGTCCAGAGTGATGACGCTACGGCGTCTCCTCTGGATGAAGACATGAAGACGCGGCTACCCAGGGTGAAGACGCTACTGCGTCTCCCCTGGAGGAAGATAGAAGACTATTGAATATATTGAATTTTCTGTAACATGACATTGGCAAATGACGAACTGTCGAGTCCATTAATAAAATAAATAAATAGTACACCGTGCAAACATTATAACTGGAATGGAACTTATTATAATATTAAATAAAAAAATTAACATAAGTACCTATTTAAGTCACTTTTCATCATCATCATCATCAGTCTATTTATATCGCCCCACTGCTCGGGCACAGACCTTCCCTTACATCGAGGGAGCTCGGGCCATAATCCACCACGCGGGCCCAGTGCGGGTTGGCGGATTTCACATGCCTTAGTTTTTTTTTCCACGACATCACAGAATATATAATAGTACAAGTACAGAAGAGTCTCTCCTAAAAACCGTTAAAATAAATCGCGAGTCTCGCAGCGACGCAATAAAGTACAATTCAGCTCGCGCAGCGCGAAGTGCCTACAATTATATTCACCTACAACGTGCGTCTCTTTCTATCGGGTAGCTCTTTACTCTTCTGACACGATTAGGGCTGCCGGCTTGTGAAAGATAAATAATCTGAATATTTAATGAACATATATTATTATACCACTCTATTATTCTACTTTTGTAAACAAACTGATATTTCAAATATACCTACGGTATTAGATCACAAAAGACCATAGGCATGCTATCTTCTTACACTTTAATGGGTGTCTACAATACTAAACATAACTCTTTTAGGTTTTAGCTAGGTACAATCTAGTCCGGGAGCCGAAACCCATATTTACATATTTAAGATGCAAGAACTAGCCTTGCGATTTATTATATAAATCTAATCTAATTATTCGTTCATTATTCATTCAATTTCATTCAATTATCTGCAACTATTCTCTAGATTGCATGGTAAAACTACTCGTAAGTTAATGGAGAATAAAATCGGGGAATAAAAATAACCCTGGGATAGTTACTCCAGTATAAATTGAAGTTTGGTCGAATCCACCCTAAATAAAATAAATTATTATGGTAGGTACTAAATTGTATGAAAGAATATTTTAATAATTTAGACCAAATTCTTGTCACGATTTTTTTCTTCCGATACAATGAAAGACGGCTAAATACGTCGCAGCGCGGGCGCAAAATAGCGGGCTACGTGCAATCAATCTGGCGCGCAGCAGCCCACTGAATAGCCGCGCCGGCGGGGCCCAAGGCCGCCCGCCCGATGTACCTGTAGATTTATACCTAAAGCGCGGAGTGCACCAGGCCTGACGACATGCAGGTTTCATCACGATGTTTTCCTTCATCGTTTTTGAGAGCACTCGGTAAATGTACGTAAGTTTTTCCGTCGAAAAAAACCGAGGATAACTCATTGGTACATGGCTGCCCTAGCTGGGAATCGAACCTGAGACCTCCATATTGCAAGTCCATTGACCCAACCACTGAGCCACCGAGCTCTCACCGTGAGCCGAGAAGTCACTTTTATTCTTCTTAAATCTTGAGACACATCTTGATGTCTATAGGTGGAGATTTGTAATTAGCTTCTAGACACGTTCATGGACAGTGGCGGCATATGCCGTACTTTGAGTATTCGGAAAATGACAGTACGGCGTATGACGTAGTATTTTGATGCATTTAAAAAGACACAACGGCATCTCCCGCGGCGTTCGTAGGCGGTTTTCTTTGTGGAGCGGTCCCACTGTCATTCTGTGTAGAAAATAGGTAAGTGTACTGTCAAAATAAAGGTTGTAGGTACATTTTTGTCGGTCTTGACACGCACATACTTAGAATCCCCCACGGTTATGACAGTAGTTGAGAATTTTCACTGTCATTTCGTAATTTTTACTGTCCATGAACATTGTAGGTACATTTTTGTCGGTCTTGACACGCACATACTTAGAATCCCCCACGGTTATGACAGTAGTTGAGAATTTTCACTGTCATTTCGTAATTTTTACTGTCCATGAACGTGGTAACCTAAAGTTATTGTAGCTGTAAATCTTCCTTAAAAATAAATAAATAAATATTAATTCTATACTCACGTGGGCATAGTGACGTGGTGCGCGTTCCCCCTGCGGTCCAGCAGCGTATGCAGAATGCGCTGCAGCAGCGCGCGCGTGCTCGGCTCGCCCACGCTCGACAGACGCAGCAGGGACTGCAGGAACGCAGCAGGGAACGCCTTGCTCAGCTCGGTGGTCTTGTAAGTTGTGCCGACCTGGGGAATTTATTTATTTATCTTATTAATGGACTCGACAGTTCGTCATTTGACAATGTCATGTTATTTTAGAATTAAAACTATAGTGAGCCATTACTACAAATTATTATATATAAACGGATATCACTCACTTATATTGTTAAAGTCGGCAATTAGACACATACACACAGAGGCGCCAGAGGGCGCTGATCCGCAGTGCGCTAAGAAACGTCACCGGCGACGCGGGCGTGGCGCGCTCACCTTGAAAAAGACCGTCGAAATCGGTCGAAACTGTCGGTCTAATTGCGGACTTTAACAATATAAGTGAGTGATATCCGTTTATATATAATAATGTCATGTTACAGAAAATTCAATATATTCAATAGTCTTCTATCTTCCTCCAGGGGAGTCGCAGTAGCGTCTTCACCCTGGGTAGCCGCGTCTTCTTGTCTTCCTCCAGAGGAGACGCCGTAGCGTCATCACTGTGGACGAAGCAGCTCGACAGTCACGTTCACTCCCGAGCTTGTAGCGGGAACTCTTGATAAAAGCTTGAAACTTCAGTTCTTGCATAAATAATCCAATAACTTCACCGTACTGTCATTCGCGAACATTTTCTGATTAATTTAACGTGATATTAAACACAAAATAGTCCCTGTAGACGTTAAAAGGAAAATTATCAAATAATTTCGCAACCATCGTTTCCCACCAATTTCAAGAGAACCCTGGGGGATTGTTATTAGTTTAATTAGATAAGGAACATACATAAAAAAAATATTTCGACGAATTGATAACCTCCTCCTTTTTTGTGAAGTCGGTTAAAAACGGGAATTACCGTGTTAAACATTTATTATTGATGTCTCAATATTTCGGCAGCATTGCAGCCATCATTGATGTGTACCATCGAATTTTAAAATTCTTTAAAATGCTAGACTGATTTTTAAAATTATTCACAGTTATAATATAGCGTCGAACGAAACTATCCACAACTGAAGCCTGACACACACAGACGGCCTGCACGCGGCTTGTGGTTAGTTGAAACGCATGCACCGCCCCATTTTCTCCCCGTCGTTAACGTCCAGTAGGTAGCGACTTGAGGCCTAGACCGCAGATCGCTACCTACTGGTCCTTAACGACGAAAGATAATAGGGCGGGGCTTGCGTTTCAACTGGTCGCTGGTGATAGGTGTGTATTAGATGTCTATTAGGTGCCTATTAAGTGTCTATTAGGTGTCTATTAGATGTCTATTACATGTATATTAGATGTCCAGTAGATGTCATAGACATCCAGTAGATGTCCTAGACATCCAGTAGACATCTACTGGGCGTCTAATAGACATCTAATGGACATCTACGAGACATCTAATAGACATGGGTGGGGCCTTACCTTGAGCAGTGACTTGAGCAGAATCCCCTGCAGCATGGCATCAGGCCGCGTGCCCTTCCCGCGCTGACTCGGGATCTTGCTCACGATGAACATCATGATGTCAATCTTCTGGAAGTCGGGCAGATGGTCGGCGAACTCGCCCAGCGCGTTGATCAGCGCTTCTTGGTATAGCTTCTCGTCTGTTTCTTTTTGCTGGAATTATTAGATGGAGTTAAATATTGCAATTTTTAACATAAGTGACTTAAATTCACTCTAATCAAACTTCGTGAAGGACAGAGTGGGTCGCGGAAATCTTCCTTTGCTGTGCCATTTACTAGTACAGTCGACGACAGAGATAAGTACACAGGGGGCCTCAATAAGGTTGGGATTTCCTCAAAAACTACTGGACCGAATATTATAATTCTTTTACAGTTACATAGTTTTCACTTTTATCTATCAAACAGTGAAAGAATTTTTATAATAGGTCAAGTAGTTTTTGAGAAAATCTCAACCTTAAAAACTCTACTGTACACCTTTCTCTGTGTTCCACCGTACCAAATACAGGAAAAACACATTCTTATTTTATTTTATTATGACATGGAAAACCAACAGCTTATAAACTACTACATTTTCATTTGAATAAAAGCAAGGAGGGAGACGCGTTCTCGAATCAAGGCCACGAACGGGTAAACGTAGTGTGGGACGCCCTCCGACCAGATGGAGGGATGACCTTCGCAAGGTGGCTGGCAAAGACTGGATGCAAAAGGCCGAGAGTAGGGTTGAGTGGCGCGCTTTGGGAGAGGCCTGCGTCCAGTAGACTGATACGAGCTGATGATGATGATGTACTTACCTCTGAATCCCTCGCAACGGAAGCCCTCAAGTTGGTGAGCAAATTATTGATGATCTCCAATACCGATGGACCTGGAAGTAAAAATAAAATAAGTTTTGCTTGTCAACGTCTAGATAGGCCGTTAGCATAGAAGAAACGTGAGTATTACTAAACGAGAGCTCGGTCTTGCGGCTGTCCAAGTTGTATGAAAACTGACAGTTGTAAGGTATAACTCAAACTGCACTCATACTCAAAACTGTCTGAGCAAATGGCCTTAGACAGTTTTACTAGACATATACTAGACATCTACTAGACATCTACTAGACATCTACTAGACATCTACTAGACATCTACTAGACATCTACTAGACATCTACTAGACATCTACTAGACATCTACTAGACATCTACTAGACATCTACTAGACATCTACTAGACATCTACTAGACATCTACTAGACATCTACTAGACATCTACTAGACATCTACTAGACATCTACTAGACATCTACTAGACATCTACTAGACATCTACTAGACATCTACTAGACATGTAATGACAATCAAAATGTCTAACCGACGCTGTCGCCGGCCGCAATCGCCACAATGTTGCTTAACACGGCCGCGCGCGCCGCCCTCACTCGCGCGCGCGCCCTGGGCTCGCTGGAGACGCCCCCGGAGGCGTCCAGATGCTGCATCAGAGCCTCCACCACACTGTACGAGTACTGGGCCTGAAACAAACAGAATACGCTTTCCATTTATATATATTATATTGTATTTCTATTAAATTAATTATTACGGTTCACACTTTTATAATTTATTTTATTGTTTTTATTAGGCAGTAAACAGGGCCTTAATTGGGCCACTGAGTCAGTGGCCCAACCACGATTTGTGACTTGGTATTTTTCTTTTGCATTACTTTTGTTTTACTAAAAAACTTTGCCAATTTAATATTTATCATGAGTACAACTCCCAATTTCAATTTGCCGAATGAATTCAAGGACACCCCGTAGACTACCTCGTATTTATACGAGAATAGACTTGGGTGTGGGTGGAATATACTTGGTTAATGTGATGACATGGAGACGAAGAATACACAAATATTTGCATTTTAATTTCTGGGCTCTACGACAAGAAGGCTGAAACGCAGAATACCAGACGACAATCTACTCCCGGACCACTGACCAATTCCTAGTTCGTCCGGAATAAAGCCTGCACGCAGCCTGCGGCCAGTTAAAACGCATGACCGGCCCCTTTTCTTCCGCCGGGAGAAAATGGGGCGGGGCATGCGTTTCAACTGGCCGCAGGCCATCTGCTAGACATCTAATAGACATACAATAGACATACAATAGACATCTAATAGACATATAATAGACATATAATAGACATATAATAGACATATAATAGACATATAATAGACATATAATAGACATATAATAGACATATAATAGACATATAATAGACATATAATAGACATCTAATAGACATCTAATAGACATCTAATAGACATCTAATAGAAATCTAATAGACATCTAATAGACATCTACGAAACATCTAATCATAAAGATCGCGCCGGCGTGGGAAAGACTTACCTCTGGCAACAGGTGCGGTCACTAAACCACACGAGAAAAGAGAGGTGTCCATAGGTGACGGTGACCACTTACTACCATATGGTCCGCCATTTTGAAAAGGCCTTACCTGTATTGAGAACATGATTATCTTGAATGTGTGCACGGCGAAGTCGTTGGGCACCCACAGCTCGTGGCGGTCGAAGTGACTGAAACAAGAATGAACATTTATTCGTAGTATATCTACGTAAAAGTGTGGTGTATTTGTATCAGAGTGTAGTGTATATGTACGAGAGTGTAGTGTATGTGTCAGAGTGTAATGTACCTGTGTCAGAGTGTAGTGTATCTGTGTCAGAGTGTAGGGTATCTGTATGAGAGTGTAGTGTATTTGTATCACAGTATAGTGTATGTGTCAGAGTGTAATGTATGTGTGTCCGAGTGTAGTGTATTATCTTGTATTGTCTTGAAGTGTAGTGTATCTACGTCAAAACATTGTGATTAAGTGTCGGAACGTGTTGTATAAATGTGTTGTGTTGTGTATCTGTGTCAGAATATCGTGTATATGTGTCAGAATGTGGTGTATGTGTCAGAATGTCGTGTATATGTGTCAAAATGTCGTGTATCTGTGTCAGAATGTGGTGTACATGTGTCAGAATGTGCTATATATGTGTCAGAATGTGATGTATATGTGTCAGAATGTGCTATATATGTGTCAGAATGTGATGTATATGTGTCAGAATGTCGTGTATATGTGTCAAAATGTCGTGTATATGTTTCAGAATATGATGTATATGTGTTATGCTCCCACTTCACATGGCTATTCGTATTGGCTATTGGATGTTTGTCGTATTTGTCAAATACTTGACGTACATACAAATAAGACGAATATTTTGTCAAGCATACCAACCACACATAGCAATTATGACAAATACGAATAGCCAAGTGAACTGCCACCATTAGAATGTGGTATATATGTGTAAGAAGGAGAAGGAGAGCTCGGTGGCTCAGTGGTTGAGTCAATGGACTTGCGATACGGAGGTCCCAGGTTCGATTCCCAGCCAGGGCAGCCGTGTACCAATGAGTTATCTTCGGTTTTTTCGACAGCCAAACTTACGTATATTTACCGAGTGCTCTCAAAACGGTGAAGGAAAACATCGTGATGAAACCTGCATGCCGTAGAAGAAAAAATTCTAAGGCATATGAAATCCGCCAATCCGCAGTGGGCCCGCGTGGTGGATCATGGCCCCAGCTCCCTCGATGTAAGGGAAGGTCTGTGCCCGAGCAGTGCGGCAATATAAATAGACTGATGATGATGATATATGTGTAAAAGTGTCACAAAATGTCATCTATCTCTCTCACTCACGTGAGCACCGGTCCCAGTATGCTCCGTATGTGCCCGAAGGAGGCCCTGCCCACCAGCTCGCGCAGACACGCCTCGGCCAGGCGCGGCGGGTCGTCCTCCATACCGTCCCGAGTATCAGTGTCCATGCACGATACGGTCTCGTATTTTTCAGCTGACTGCAAACATTAAACGACTTATTATGTTTTGATTGTTACAATATCGTCGTTATATGTTATAATATCGTTGTCGTTAGAATTGGTGCTTTTATTGGGCACGTGTATAGATATTTAAATGGATGTTTGTAATGTTATTTTATGTTTGTAATGTCCATTTATATTGATTGAATTGATGATATTGTGAATATTATTAAAGTGACATGTAGTGTTTTAGAGATATATCTCTGTAAGCTATATTGTATGTGAATAAATAAATAAATAAGAATAGGCTAGTTGACAAAAAAAAATTATTGCATCACTCAACTCTCATGCTCCTGCTGAAGAGAACTGTGAAATCAGTTTTTCGCTATCTCAATTAATACCGAAGATATTAAGCGGTTAAGTCAAGTGGTGGGGGTGCTCAATCTCTTTTTAGCAAAACGGTATTTAGTACGAAGTTTGTATGGCACTACCACGGTATGACGTCACAGCCACAATACGTCGTGTACTGTTTCTGTCTCTTTCTAACACAACTTTTCTAAATGCCTGTAGTTACTTCATTTTTCAACGAATTTCAATTTTGATTTCACAGTTGATCATGAATTTGTGTCTATTTTGTAATAGTAATGAAAAACATATAATTTTCGATACTTGTCAAGTAGCTTATTGTGTAGTAGTATCTCAGTGTCAAATATCTTTATTACAAGTAAGCACGTTGTGTCCATTTTTGCACGTCAACATATTTTTGAATTGACATTTACATCACTTTGCAAGGAAAAGGTGCCAACGCTGAGGAGAAAAAATGGCAAAAAACTCTCAGCAGCACATCTTGTTACAGGGCTATAGGGTAAGTGGTCTGGTGTAAAGACCAGACGAAGCGGGGGACAAGGGTGCCGTATTAAAGATATGCTTCCATGTAGATAATATCTCTAGGTTACACGTGTCGCGAAGCAATGTTGCGCTCATGTGCAAGCAGACACGGGCGCCCTCCTGTTACAGGTCTATGGGGTAAGTGGTCTGGGGTAAGTGGTCTGTGGGGTAAGTGGTCTGTGGGGTAAGTGGTCTGTGGGGTAAGTGGTCTGTGGGGTAAGTGGTCTGTGGGGTAAGTGGTCTGTGCCCACCTATCCTTACTCACCTGCATATTATAAAGCAGTGAAGGCACAATCTTGTCCATATGCTTCGCTCCCCATATATTCTCCACCAAGTCGTCGGACACAGTCTTTCTGATTACACCCTGCAATAGAAACATATCGTGAATGCCTAATTAAGTTACCCATTGCTCTTTTCTGTCAGTTCTTCAATAGATTTCCAATAAATATGTTCTGTCTCCACTATTTTCGCACTATGTCCTCGCTATTATTCGCTATTTCCCCGCTACTTTCACATTACTTTCCCCACTATATCAATATGTCGCCCTCAATTCGTTTTTCAAGTAGTTTTCTCAATATAACCAGATACTATCCTAATATGTCCCTGCTACTTTCACACAACTTTCCCCACTAGAACCCGCTGCTAACCAAATATTTTCCCGCTACTTTCACACTACTTTCCCCTCTATATCCCACTACTATCTCAACATTTCCTCGCTACTTTCCCCACTACAACCCGCTACCATCCCAATATATCCCCGCTATTTTCACACCACTTTTCCCACTCCATTCCCCGCTACTTTCACACTACTGTAACAGCTACTTTCATCTCTGAAATCCACTACTTTCCGACTACTTTCACGCTACTTCTTCACCTGTAGCCCCTGTATGCCAGTCGTATGTTGTCCCTCGCCGCGCGCTCGCCGTGGTTGCTGTGGCACATCGCATTTGACCACTATAGACGCGCTACTTCAACACTACTTTCTACACTAAAAACCGCTACTAACTAAATATATTCCCGCTACTTTCCCACCACTTCTACACCACTGAATCATTAATTCCCCGCTACTGCCACACTATTTTCCCCACTACTATCGGAACATTTCCCCGCTACTTTCACACTATTTTCCCCACTATTATCCGAACATTTCCCCGCTACCTTCAAATTCAAATTCAAATATATTTATTTGTAGAAACGGGTTACAGTGACACATTACTTTCTCCTCTAAAACTCACTACTTTCCCCACTATAACCCGCAACTATCTCAATCTTTCCCCGCAGTCTCACCTGTAGCCCCTGTATGCCCGCCAGTCGTATGTTGTCCCTCGCCGCGCGCTCGCCGTGGTTGCTGTGGCACATCGCAGAGAACTTGGACACGAAGAAGTCGTAGCGGCGATGGTACGACGGAGTGTCCTCCTCAATGTTAGCGAAACGAACGAACTGAAGAATAAAATATACTTATAAAACAAACAGAAATTATTATAAAAAAAACGACTGCCATAAATTTAAGCCGCTTTAGTTAAATTTTTATAGCCTATGTTAATTCTACAATCAAGACGAATCTAACGACACCTCATATGTTAAAATTCATCAAGTCGTTTAGGCTGTAGGGCGGGACAAAGAAATAGACATACATACTTACATACATATACTCGAAAGACATAACCCTCCTTCTTGCGCAGTCGGGTAAAAACGGACAGAGGGACGGATAACAAAGTGATCCGTGTAAGTGAATAGTGACGGTCGTAAATAATGAGTTACGAGTATAAGGTAATGATGGACGGGCGTATGGTATGAGTGACGGGCGTATGGTATGAGTGACGGGCGTATGGTATGAGTGACGGGCGTATGGTATAAGTGACGGGCGTGTGGTATGAGTGACGGGCGTATGGTATGAGTGACGGGCGTATGGTATGAGTGACGGGCGTATGGTATAAGTGACGGGCGTGTGGTATGAGTGACGGGCGTATGGTATGAGTGACGGGCGTATGGTATGAGTGACGGGCGTATGGTATGAGTGACGGGCGTATGGTATGAGTGACGAGCGAAAGTAATGCGTAACGAGCGTCAGATAAGGGTGACAGTAATGTGTGACGAACGTAAGTGACGTGTGACGAGCGTATGTTATGTGACGAGCGTAAATGTGTGACTAGTGTAAGCTCTATACTCACGCTCTGCGTAGCTAATATCTGCAGCTGAGGGTCTGTGGACTCCAGCAGCTTCTGCACCATCTTCAGAAAGCTCTCCACGAACAGGTTCAGGGTCTGCGAGTGGCACGCCAGCAACAGCTGGTCCATCGCTTCCATTGCGATTATCACGAACCTGCAAATTATAAGATATGAGGGTGAGCCTTCAATGTCGACCAAGCCGTTTAGGCTGGGCTGCCAGAGAATTAGACATACATACATATACCGCGGCCCAAATCAAGTGTCTTATTTTGTAAACAAATATAATCGTGTAATTTCCTGTTGTGATGTAACAGGAACTGATTGATCGAGTCTGTTGATCATTGTGAAAATAAAGTAATCCTATCTAATATCGTGAAAATAACTATGCAATAACCACAGAATAGCTTAAAATGTTAGTGTGGGAGGGTAGTTTTTGTTTACAAAATAAGACACTTGATTTGGGCCTCAGCTTACATACTCTCGAAAAACATAACCCTCCTTGCGCAGTCGGGTTAAAAGTAGTAGCTTACTTTTTATACTCGTAAATATTTACGCTATATAGCATGTTAGACAGAGAGCACAGGACACACATCTTTCAATTCAAATACACTTTATTGTACATAAAACACAACAATTACAGAATAATACAAACATAATGTACAAATTTGGCGGCCTTATCGCTAAAATCGATCTCTTCCAGGCACCCAACTATTTAGGGAAATTAAGAATTTTAATTAGCGAGAGGTAGAGCTAGAAATGCAAGAAGAATAAAAAGAAAAACAATCAAAAAATAAATGGTATTCACAGAGAGTAGAGAGTATCTTTGTATGGACGATTTTTTAAGATTTAGATTTCTTTATTTCATTTTTACATAATAAAATACTATACAATAATATAGGTAGTACATTATGTCAAATATAGTCATATTTGTAAAAATGATCGTCAGTTAATAAATAGCAATAAATAACTTAGTCAAAATGAAATACAAATAATGTTATGTATAACATTGAAAAGGTGTTATTAAATTAATAACGAATAAAATAAAAAAACAGTATTTACTTAAGTAGGTATAATGTCAAAAAGTTTATGGGATAAAATTTATGTAATAATGGTCAAAAAAAAATACTTAATAACTACGAATGTTTGAAAATTTCAGGTCAATAGAAATAGAAATATTAACAATGTCAATTGATATTAATATTGGCAATTTAATTTATGCAATTGTACAGTTATGTTACGAAAGTTTATGTAAACACAATAATAATTATTTATTCCAAACACTTTGCGTCGTGACTGTATTTGACAACAAGAACGAGTGGGGCATTGTGGAATAACCATTAGAATATTCCAATTTGCCCCACTGAACTGTGAGTGGGGCGCTGGTGGGGCAAAATGGACGGATTTTAATGCGATTCCACTTTGCCCCACCAGTGGGGCGTTTTTGGTGTGGCAAAATGGAATAGGCCTTAATATTAAAATTAACATTTCATGTCCATAAATTAAGCTTAGTTATTGATTAAGACTTGCTGTCTCACTGCAATGCGATGTATTGCTTTACTACGATTGATAACGATTATCTAAAGTACGTACTTACTACTAGTTCCTCATTTCAGCTGTTAGCCATGACATACTTTGAAATGGCATTGAATTCAGCTAGTTCTTTGATCTCATTGTGGAACAGGAACGTATTGGGATAGGAGTTTCTACATATTGAAATTGAAAATTGTCTATTTACCAGTAATTATATGCGCATACCTACAGAAGTTGGTTTAAACAAATTACAAAACATCCCCCTATTTCAGAATACTCATCGAGGTACTTAATTATAAAGATAAGACAATGACGCGAATGAGGAGAGTGAGTAAAAAGTGAGTATCTCCACATTGATCATGACTTACCGATGCCTTCTCTCATAAAAAACATTGTAACATTTTAATGTTAAGTATGTGAACATCTGTATTATAACTTATGGAATGCAATAAATATATTGAGTATTAAATATTTTTCTTTATTTATTTACAATATTATTTACGGCATTACAGTAATTGACAGGACTCAAAACACAGGATTAGTCCTAGCTTGAGCACCAGTCTTCCACCAAACTGTGTCTAATAACATGAAAATGTACCCTAATGTGGAAGGAAAATAAAAAACATTTGAATTTGAATGGTCATGGTCATTCAAATTCAAATGTTTTTTTATCCTGCTATGTGTTTAATCCTGCTATAAGCAGGATTACTTCAATAATACTTTGTTATTTCGTACCATGACGACCTTAGCTTATTAAGGACCTCATGGTACGAAATAGTAAAGTATTATTGAAGTAATCCTGCTATAAGAGATTATGGTAAGGGGGCAGGTTTACTATTTAGTAAACACATATAACACTGGACACTCTATCATCAATCTTCTCACAAAATCTCATACATTCACAATACACATCCGCCCATCGACTCGCAAACACATCGCACTCAGGTGCTGTTGCCAGGAGCGCATTGAGCAGTGTCAGCGCCAGGAGCAGTGGTGACTACCTGTGGGACACGGTCCGCGCCGACGGCACCGCCAGCAGCTCGCGTGGTCGCGGCCTCAGGCTGCTCCTAGGAACATCTAGGACCGCCAGCCTCACCAGTTGGCCCACCAACTCAGGACAATCAGACTCGCCTCGTAGAATGCGGCAAGCCGTAACAAGCAAATTGTAGTTACGTCTTACCGCTCCAACCGTCCTAATATCCCTCGACGTCTTTTGAAATAGATATTCTCCAATCCTGTCGAATTTCTCTGGACTAGATAGCGACTATAAAGATAGTTTCTCCATATTGATCATGACTTACCCATGCCTCCTCCTGTAAATATCCCTCGACGCTTTCTGGAACAGATATTCTCCAATCCGGTCGAGTTTCTCCGGACTGGATAGCGAGTAGAAGGTAAGTTTCTCCATGTTTGACTTGACAAGGCCATCTTGCGGTGATGCGGGGAATATGTTGTCGACCAGACGCTTGTAGCGCGGCCGGAGCGCAGAGCAACAGCCGCAGCAACCTAGGGACAATAGAAATAGAGTTCAAAATAGGTATTTTCTTTTATCGTGTAGTTCAGTGGCCAAACCTATGTGTCAAAGTTATTCAGGTCGCCCGTAGGCTTTTGACGTGGCCTAACGACTGCTGTCAAGCGACAACAACCGGGACCAACTGCTTAACGTGCGCTCCGAGGCACGGATGGGCTCAAATGAAAGTGGGACTAACAGTCACCCATCCAGATACTGATCTCGCCCAACGTTGCTTAACTTGTACGATCGTTTTCAACGTGTACTCGCAACTGGCTTACGAGCCCCGATTTCATAAAAGCTTGCAAAGTGATAGTAGATGGCGCTGCAGAACCTAATAAATAAAACAATTTAAACCTCTATAAAACAGTTATAATACTAAGGATGATAGTCATAGACGGTTTTCAGTACGAGTGGAGTTTGAATTCGGACTTATAACTGTCAATTTCCATACAAGTGTTACTATACAGTACAGAAATTTCAAATAGTGCAATATCGAGCTGCCTTCCTTTCCTGTCAAATTCAAGCGCGAGACAGAAGATGTCCCGCAGCGGTGGAGTGAAGAGCACGGCACAGTGACTCCATATTAGTATTAATTTAGGATGAATTTTGGTTGGGAAATAAAAATACGCCAACCAAAAACATTATTATATATAAACAGATATCACTCACTTATAATCGGTCGAAACTCTCAGTATAATTGCCGACTTCAATAATATAAGTGAGTGATATCCGTTTATATATAATAATTTGTAGTAACGGCTCACTATAGTTTTAACTCTAAAACCAAAAACATTTTATTAAACAAGCTCTCGTATGTATATTACCCTACATTTTGATATATATTTTATATGAATATCTATTTCGGTTTAGACATAATTTTCATTTTAAAAGACATGGAAAGGTTATGTTTGCAATTATTCTTTCTATCGAGCGAAGTTTGTCCAACTTCTAGATTGCTATATATTTTTTCAGACGTTTAATTTAAGTCGTTAGTGCCGTAGCCTTCATAGGAAAACCGAAATTCCTGTGCCTGGCAGGGTTCACAGGTCAACAGATAATAAGAACGGTCCATACCTAAGTCCAAAAAACACTTGATCTGATTTGATGTGAGTGATGAATTTTGACAGTCGTAAGTGCGAGCTCACGCCGAGATCGTACTCAAGACTGTCTATGACTATCGGCCTGAGATGAGAAATGAGGCGAATGAGTCTTCTGGGGTCGGCCTATCCGGAACCAGAAGACTATTATTTATTTTACATTCAATACCTAATCAGTAGTGAATATAAAGAGCATACTCATATGAGTTTTTATGGAAACAATATTTATCTAAAAATAAAATACTTAAATCAATTTTCATTTATTCCATCTTTACATAATTGTCTCACAAAAGTATAATTTGTAGTTATATTTGTAAGGATGATCGTCTAATTTTAAATATAATAATAAAAGTTAATATGTTGCAAAAATCATTAACAGTTAAGTAAATTGATAGAGCCATGAAACACCTACTGTGTGAATGTGAGTCACTGGCTAGAAAGCGAATGAGTCTCCTGGGGTCGGCCTATCCGGAACCAGAAGACTACAGGCTTCCCATGAGCTGCATAGCGGACCTACTGAGTTATATTTTAGGGAGGAGGAAGGAGCATAAAGGAAAGGGCACAAAAGATCCCAATGGGTCGAAGTGCCGCCACATTGGCACCCAATCAGGATAAGATAAGAAAAGATCGGCCTGAGATACTTACATGTCATATAAACAGTTCTGCTCATCACGAAGCAGGCTCGATGCGCGATCTTACCCATCGTTATCATCTTAACTTTCACTTACAATTAACTTAAGTTCTCGCACTAACATCACTCACTTAAACTTCCTTATATAGGTAGTTTGAACTTTAATTGTAGGTATATATAACCCATGTATAATTTTACATATAACGAAGCCTAAATCAAGTGTCTCTTGTAAACAATTTTTTTTGTTTGTTAACCTATTATTATTTATTTATTATTTATTATTATTATTTATTATTATTTCATCCAAATGTCTAGCATTACAGTCTTAAACTAATGCACTATACATTTCATAATTTATCTTAGTCATATTATTAAATTAATTTGCAGGATAACAATAATGAAAATGTCAATAAGAATAAAAATAATGCGAATGTCAATACAATAATGAAAATGTCAATAACAATAATAATAATAAAAAATACAAAATATCACTATATCACAACACAATACAGAAATCCAGCCGCATTCATTCATTCAATATTAATCGTCCCACTGCTGGGCAAAGGTCTCCCCCCTCCTCTTCCATCCATCCCTGTCCTGAGCCTCTTCCAGCCACCCATCCCTGTATCTAACGATATCGTCTCTCCACCTACGCCGAGGTCTGCCCCGACGCCGGCGATAAACAAAAATACAAAATCATTCAACAAAAAATATACACATTTATATAGACATAAATATTCCAGATTATTACTTATATAAAATTTTATGTTTATAACTGCCTAGTCTGCCTGTACCTATTCCACATTGACTATCTCCTGGCACCCGCACTGGCCATACAGCCGTCGCGCAGCGTACCAGTTAATGAGCATCTAGCTTACTTGAATATAGCCACAGTTTCGACCATTAGATTATATTATATTAAGTTCATAATCACAATAAACAATAACTACTCATAAACAATAACTACTAACATTTTAAGCTGTTTTGTGATTGTTGCATATCCCTCATTGTAAGGGAATATTTGTGACCGAGCATTAGGGACATAACAAGGATGAAGGTAATTAAGAAGGAATTTAAGAAACAAAAAACCCGACTGCCAAAAATAACATTGCCACATTTCAATGGAGCTTTGCCCTACAAAACTACGTGACCATTGAAGCTGTACCTATCATTTTGTTGGGGACTTATTACAGGTCCAACATTTCATAATCATAATCAGTAGGAGTTGCGAGAGTAGTAGAAAATGATAACAAAAACAGTGAATAACTCGCTTCGTTTTCATACTATTTTCTGAATTATTAATTAAGCTGTTTTTTCGACTCGCAACTTGTACAAAACTTTATTTTAAACCAATAATTTTAATAAAAAACGGAGATATTTTTACATTTATTCGTTATCTTGTTCATCATGCGGTTGATGGTGGGGCAGAATCTGGCAGTCATTTAGGCACCTTTGATTAAATTTTTATATCCTATGTCACATCTACAATCAAGACGAATCTAACGACACCTCATATGTTAAAATCCATCAAGCCGTTTAGGCTGCAGCACGTGCCAAAGAATTAGACATACATACACTCGAAAAACCAAACCCTCCTTCTTGCGCAGTCGGGTAAAAATAGACTGATGATGATGACCGTAATTTTTTACTTTAACGTTTTAGTCGCGTCCCTGATGCGTCGGGTTCGCGGCAGCCCTAACAGCATCCTGAAGGGCATTGCGGATACCAGGGACAGGCCTCTGAGCCACTGGGTACACTTACATGTCCCGGGGTTTCGGAGTCGGACCTAATGTCATAGAGCGTAATACACCTCATGTAAACACTAACATAGTTTTAAGTACTTACTAACACTATATGGTCTTTGTGACTGCAATAAATTGTTTGAATTTGAATTTAATAACTCATTTATATCTTTTTTCTTACTATGAAGTTATAACTCGAAATTTACTACACAAAAACATAAATATTTAGGTCATAATTCCGCTTAAATACAAGTAGGTAACATACTCCACAGGTAAATTTTGTACCTACAAAAGATAATTATTAATAACGTGCCACTGTTTTATGTGATTCAATATTTACCGAAAGCCGATTCTATTAAAACACCGCGAACTTTTTATACATTTTAGTTAATTATTTGACACTGTTTTCATTAAACAAAACCATTATTCTTATACTTATTAATGAGCACGTTTGATTTTAGTAAAGGCACGCTGGGAACTGTTTATTATAGTGCGATATAATAGTGATAAGACAGTGATAACACTTGACATCAGTGGCGATTAGTGCGTGGTGACGTCACAGAGATCTATAGATCGGATCTAGAGCTGCGTGTGATTCAACAGGTGTGTAATAGGGTAAATAGTTATAAGTGTCAAACACAGTTTAAGTGGGGGTTAAGGGCCTTCCATGAGCCAACTAGTGCCGCCATATTTGAAAAAATAATATCTTCCAATTTAATCAATTTTATTAAAAAAAACTATTTACAAAATGTTTATTACGATAAATACTATTTTTCAATGTTACATGACATAATTGCGACAAGCTAAGTTGTAGTTCACAAATGTGCTAAAAACGGCCGTTTTTCGCAATTATGCGAACTACAACTTAAATTGAATCACGTTATAAATAAGCATTTAAAAAATAGTATTTATCGTAATAAACATTTTGTAAATAGCTTTTTTAATAAAATTAATTATATTGGAAGATATTATTTTTTTAAGATTGGCGGCGCTAGTTGGCTTATGGAAGGCTCTTAAGACTTAAGACTATGGGCAGTTGTCACAACTATCGGCTATCTTCTAGCTAAAGAAACGTACAATGGATAGTACTGATCTCCTATAAACAACTAGATACACAAAGGTCTTACTAAAACAATTTAAAAAACGTCCAAATAATGGTCCATTGTTAACGTCCAAATAATGTCCAATAAAGCAAATGAGAGTCCATTCATCCATTTGGACCTTCTTTGCGCTTGGCCATTTTTAGAAGGCAGACTGTGTATCTAGTTGTTTATAGGAGATCAATGAATTTTCAGTGTAATGTCTACAGTGGTTGTTTTGTGTTTAATATCATGTTAAATTAATCAGAAAATGTTCGGGAATGACAGTATGGTGAAGTTATTGGAGGATTCATGCAGGATCTGAAGTTTGGCGCTATAGTCAAGAGTCCCACTACGAGCTCGGGAGTAAACGTGGCTGTCGAGCTGCTTCGTCCAGAGTGACGACACTACGGCGACTCCTCTGGATGAAGACATGAAGACGCGCATACTTAGGGTGATGACGCTACGGCGACTCCCTTGGATGAAGAGAAGACGATATGTTATTTTGATATTCTGTAACATGACATTGGCAAATGACGGACTGTCGAGTCCATTAAAATATATATATTTTGTATTAATTTTCCCCAAAAATCTGACATTGACGGCTAGTAAAAATCGACGCGGCTCAGCCCCAGACACTAAAAAAATTTTTTTAATTGTCTATCTATGAGCAAAACGTCCTAAACGATAACACCCTCATTTTTTAGGTCGGTTAAAACAGAAGAATCCGCAACAGGAAACACATGACTACATTAATTTCATGGAGCCTGTACTAAGTATTGAGTAATTGGATAATGTTGGGCTGCGTCGATACTTGGTAAGTAGTCTAATGAACTGCCTTAATTGTCGAGTGATGTTCATGACTGCTAACTGATCGATCACTACTTAAGGCGCTGACATGAGCCAACTAGCGCCGCCAATCTTAAAAAAATAATATCTTACAAATTTGTTTTGATATTTTCTTGCATATGCGCTATGCGAAACGAAAATCTAAATGATAAAAGAAGAATTTTTTTTTAGTATTTCACGATCTGGATACGAATCACGATGGCTCTGTTGGAATAGAGCGTGCCACGGAATGGCGAGGTCCCGGGTTCGTATCCCGGTCGTGATGAAATATTTTCTACATTTATCATTTAGATCTTACAAATTATTAATTTTTATTAAAAAAGCTATGTACACAATTTTATTAGGATAAACACTATTTTTTAATATACTACGTGGCATAATTATGACAAGCAAAGTTGTAGTTCACAAATGTGCCAGAAACGGCCGTTTTTCGCAATTATGTGAACTACAACTTACCTACATTGCATCACGTTACAAATAAGCATTTAAAAAGTAATATTTATAGCAATAAGCAATGTGAACGTAGCTTTTTTAATAAAATTGATTATATTGGAAGATATGATTTTTTTAAGATTGGCGGCGCTAGTTGGCTCTAGGAAGGCTCTTAAGGGGGATGCAGTGGGTTATGACGTCATAGACATAAATTATGGTCTCTATACAGGGTGTAGGTATCGAAAAGGATATAAGCCTCGTATAAACTAGGAGGTAACAGGTTCGATTCCCAGCCAGGGTAGCCATGTACACACATGGTAATTATTTGTCAAATATAACAAATACGCAAATTCAAATAGCCATGTGAAGAGCCACTATGAGACTTTGCAATTTCCGCGAATTTATTTATTTATTATAACCATTACAATTTTAACAGTATTACCCAATAACAAATTGGAGTCAATTTGATATTCTAAAATGATAATTTTGTACCAGTCGATTTGTATGAGACATAAATTTATATTTATTCGAAAAGTCGTAGAACTAAAGTTATTGAGTAACCGATACTGTCTCCCTTAGCCTTACAGTATATTGTGATTTGAAATGTTTTTGTGCATTTCGGGAGGTTATGTGTGTATTTGTGTGATTTGGGATGAATTGTATGTTATGTCTTTTTTGTGTGTGGTTTATTAGTAGAGAATGAAAATGAAACCGGGCGCAAAAGTAGTCTTATTTTCAACTGAACAAATGGGAAAAAAATTATCACTAGTTCAGTCAACTGAACTGGTCAACTGAACTAGTGGGAATACATGTTCAAACTACCCTTACTGCGTAAACCAGGATTAGTCGAATTTGTGTTGCCCGTAGCAGAACTAAAAGACAATTCCTTCAGTGTTGCATCACAACAGTTAATTAGACGACCATATTTGTTTACAAAATAAGACACTTGATTTGGGCTGCGGTATACATACATACACTCGAAAAACATAACCCTCCTTCTTGCGCAGTCGGGTAAAAAAAATTCTAACTAATTCGTAACACTTTTAAATAATAGTTAATGTCATAATATGACCACGGGCCTTACCTTGAAGTATATAGCAGGACTACTTCAATAATACTTTGTTATTTCGTACCATGACGTCCTTAAGGGCCTTCCATGAGCCAACTAGCGCCGCCAATCTTAAAAAAATAATATCTTACAAATTATTATTTTTTTATTAAAAAAAGCTATGTACACAATCTTTATTAGGATAAACACTATTTTTTAATACATGGCATAATTGCGACAAGCAAAGTTGTAGTTCTCAAATGTGCCAAAAACGGCCGTTTTTCGCAATTATGCGAACTACAACTTACCGACAATCAATGAATCACGTTATAAATAAGCATTTAAAAATAGTATTTATCGTAATAAACATTATGTACATAGCTATTTTTAATAAAATTGATTAAATTGGAAGATATTATTTTTCAAAGATTGGCGGCGCTAGTTGGCTCATGGAAGGCCCTTAAATTAAAGTATTATTGAAGTAATCCTGCTACAAGAGTTCATGGTAAGAGTGCTGAGAGAACTGGTTAAGAATACGCACTATGTAGGACAATGTAGTTGTATGTTGAAAGATTTTCCAAAATCAGTCAAATGATTTCACTTTTTTAACAAACATCCAACCTCTATAATAACTCTGCTATACACCTTTTCCTGTTTTAAACCGTATAGTCGACGACAGAGATAAGTATACAGGGGGCCTCAATAAGGTTGAGATTTTTTCAAAATCTACTCGACCGCATTTAATAATTATTTTACACTACATAGTTTTAACTTTTATCTAGCAAACAGTGAAATAATTTTTGCGATATGTCAAGTAGTTTTTGAGATAACCTCAACCTTAAAAACTCTCCTGTACACCTTTCTCTGTGTTCCACCGTACGTAATATCTATAAAAAAACTTTTTAAACTAATTCTTAACACTTTTAAATAATAGTCAGTCATAATATGAGTTACGGGAGAGCGTTACGCGAGCGATGGGCGGCCGCTCTATATATAAACTGAATAGCGATGGCGGCGTGTCCATATAATACTCTGAAATAGCACTATGCATGGAAAGGGAGTATGGGTAAAAATATACTGAGGGAGTGAGGTAACATCTGGACAAGTTATGAAATTGTTATAATAATAATTATGGCCAACAGGTCGATCGCGATCGACCTGTTGGCCATCCCTGCTTACAACATTGACCATGAAATCATAAATAATAATAAAATAAATCTTTATTTATCTCACATCAAAGACATTACTTAACTTAGGTACAAAAACAATGTTTTCAGAGTTAGTGGCTGACAGGTTCTAAGATGCGAGAGTCCGGTGTCTGAGCTAGGTGTATACCTGTGTTACAGATCACCAGGCCCTCCCCTTGTTAGGGGGAAAAAAGTATTTGGTACTACAAGCAGGTATTAGGTACTACTTTTCTGTATGTGAGCGGTGATGGTCGTGGTTTGAGAGGATGTGTGTGCGTGTATGTGATGATGTGTGTAGGTGTAAGAGTGTGTGTGTGTGTGTGTATGTATGAGAGAAGGTGAGTGCGTGTGTGAATACACGTATGTGTATTGTGTATATAAAAGTAGAGAATAAAAGACAATGTTTTAAATATTTTATTATTCATAGTTTGTTAATGACAAGGCCTCTTTACAGCTGCTACTCAATATTACTGTGACATTATTACTATTTTTACCTGACTGCCCCAGAAGGAGGGCAATGTTTTTCGGGTGTATGTATGTATGTCCCTTACTTCCTGCCATCCTCTAGCCTAAACGGCTTGATGGATTTTGGTGTATGCGGTATCGTTAGATTCGTCTTGATTACAGGAGTGTCATAGGGTATAAAAAATTAATCAAAAAGGAGTTTCTTTGCAGTCGTTTTTTTTTGTTTTTTCAAATATCACATGACACATCAGTGATAGCTGCCTGTACATAATTAGATAATATTAATAATATTCCCTATGTACCTAAGCTGAAATAAATGAGTATGAGTAGAAATGTTTCACATCAAATAAAAGACAAAAATTTTAAATTACAAATTAACTTTATTAAAATAACCCAAACTAATTATGACTAATGTTTCCTCTTGTCCTCTCTACTATCCCTACTCGACTTTGTACGCTCAGCTCTTTCTGGACGCTCTGGCCTGTCAGAACGCTCCGGCCTCTCGGAACGTTCAGGCCTTTCAGATCGCTCAGGCCTTTCAGAACGCTCAGGTCTCTCAGAACGGTCAGGCCTTTCGGAACGCTCATTACGTTCATATTCCTCATACTTCCTAGAAGACGTCCGACTCCGTTTATCATCACCTCTTCTTTCTCTAGATCTATCTAACTCACGGTCCCTAGACCGAGACTTATGACGCTTATTAGAATATTCTCTCTTTCTCTCATACGGAGACCGAGATCTCCTCTCTCTCTTCATCTTGTGACGATATGGCATTAGTGGTGGAGTTTTCGGCGACTTATCCTTCTTAGAATCACGTTTAACATCTTTAGACGTTGAAACAGATGGTGATTCTGATTTTTTATCTTCTCCTTTTGCATTTTCACGGTCTTTCTGAGCTTGGATGTGTTTGTTAGCTTGATAAACCTTCTTTAGAGTATCAATTTTGAATTCTAACTCTTCCGGGTTGACTTTTGTGCGTTTGTAAAGCTGTAGTATCCTCGTGCAGACTTCTCTGATATCTTCTTCTGTCACTTTGAATAGCAGGAACCAATCGGGGGTGTTTGGAAGCGGTAAACCTATCTTACGCGCAGTTAAGTAAATACAAGCGCAAGCAATTGTTTCCGGTGGGAATCTCATGAAGACGTCGGTCCGGAGAGCATCGTTCATGTAATTCCATGCAAACTGCATGAGTTGACGGTTCTTCTCGTATTGTAGCAACTGCAGATAGACGACAATGAGTTTGTGAGGATGTTTCACGTGAACGCAGAAGCCTAACTCCTTGAGTATTCTTCGTTCGGCTTTTATAACCTGATTTTTGAGTTCTATGTAGTTCTGATCGACTATTAACGGGCTGATCTGTCTCTGGGCCCTCACCTGTTTGATGTGATGAAACACGTTGATAACGTCTCGTATTCTACAAGGTTTTTCCTCAACTTTTGATGCTAAGTAAATACTTCCCATTGCCATAGTCTCCATCGGGTATCTTACAAAGGACTTTGAGTAGTAAAACCTTTGCAGATAGATCTGACCTGTCGCCATGGCAACTTGAGGCAGTCTGAGCAGGATTCCGGCAGTCTGAATCATCTCACAGCCTAAAACTCGCAAGTCTGTCTCCGTTTCGATGTCAAGGCCGTCGGTTTGCGAAGGGGTCTCTTTGAAGACAGATTCCGGCAGAAGGCAGTTGTAGAGGGTTAGAAGAATCTTTCCATAGTTCTTTTGTAGCTTTGCAGGAGTCGTCGTGGTCGTTTTCGTTTGACTTTGCACTGATGAAGCAGTCATTGTGAATTCACGAACTTGCACTTGTCACGGAGATACAATTTGACATGGATACTTTAGATAAATGCACGAAACTGCGATTGCACTTTGAATTTACAAAAAACAGTACGTTTCACACATTATTTTTCGATAAAAACACGCTCCAATGTGGGACCGATGCAACTTGACAGATTGAGTTTGACAATTTGACAAGCAAGATGGCGCCTCAAAACATATGTCAAAATCAAATCAAATATTGTAAACAAAATTATTATTATCCTACGACTCCAAATGATGCAAATATTGATTGAGAAACTTACCCTGCGCCATTATATTCAAGCAATGTGAACTTCTCTTGCAAAAGTGTTGTAATATCACGGGAAAACTCAAAAATTGGGCGTTGATGTGGTGAATCAGGCAATCGATTTTTTTTCGTTTTGCTTATTTTGTACGATTTCAGCACACAGTAGAGCATAGAGTGAAAGAGACATATACAGAACTGGCGTCTTCTCTCTCTACGACTGGCGTATATTCTATCTCCGTTTCACATTTTAGTTATTGCTGATATCGTGAAATAAAATCGTTATTATTTCGTTTAGAAATTTCGTAAAGAATGTAAAGAATCATGTTTATAAACTTTCTAATAAGATTACGTAATTCCTAAATCAATATTCATTTAAAAACCTTGTAGTTAATAATGTTGCTAATTTACTGATGATAATGAGACGCTAATTAATCATGAAATAAAATAGTAATAAAAATAGGTAGTAAACTTTCAGAACGAAAAATCCGGAAGTTGATTGAACTTGGCGCCATTCCATTGAGTAAAATCAATAATGCAAAGTAAAAACAGGTAGTTGCGATAAAAATAGAAGATTCTGGTACTAAGTGCCAGATAACATTGGAATTATTGAATTTACAAGTCCTGTCGTCTACTTAAACATGCAATTAATGAATAAAATACTTACATCCTGGATCCGTGCATTTTTGTACGATGGAATCTATAAAATCGTAGCCTTCTCCGGCTTCGAAACAACACTTCACAAAAGACATTTTATTCTATTTAGGACAAAACAACAATATATTTCAACAGTGATAGAATATTAATAAAATAACAATAATATTTTTACAAACAATTTATTTTAATATTTAAGGCTGATAAAAACAGTTGAGCCTCTTTTAACAATTAATCTAATTTTGTTAACATGTCGTTTTCTTTTTATCAACACAATTATATTATGTAGGGTTTAAGAAAATACACTAGTTTTCTAATATAATTGAGGTATTTGATTCACTAATCTTGAATTGCTTTGGTTTTATGATTATGACTAAAATTAAACTATAATTATTATGTAGGTACAATTAAAAAATAAGTCAAAGACATCACATTTCGGATAAATTTTTTGTTTGGTACTTGCAGTTTGGCATTGTGATAAAATGTATAATCCGGATAAAAGCAGTGGTTCCATTAATGTACTGAAAAGTTCTTTACTGACGACTTTTTCAATTGGTAGCATTATGCGCAAAACTTTTCAATATCGCCGCGCCCTTTTTACCCACCTGCGCAAGCAAAGGAGGTTCTTAATTTATTGCTACTTACCACTAGATGGCGCTTGTTCAATTTAGTTCATCTATTCGATAATAGATGGCGCAGTAAGTTTCATGCAAATACTTATGAAAAAACTTGGTAAGTAGGTACGGTTTTACCTTCCATGAGCCGTAGTACTAACGCTAGTACTTTTTAAAGCAGTGCTAGTTTTTATATCCGACTGCCGGAAGGATGCGAGTAATGTTTTTAAGTGCAAGTATATCTTCATTGTCGCCTCAATACGAGTAGCTATCGTAAGATCGTTCGCTAAAGAGTACCTACGTAAAAACCGTGCGACGTTCGTGATTTCTACGAGGGCTCGGTAGCATAATGGTTGGGTCACAGGACTTACTATACGGAAGTCCCAGCATCAGCCAAGTTTTTCGAAAGAAATACGTGCCTACGTTCAGAGCCGGAAGGGCCCGGGTGGCTCCCCACAAGCCCGGGGCCAGAGACTGTATTATGCTATAATGATACACGTCAAAATAAGTTGATTCGGTCAAAAGTTATCGCCGGTTTTAAGGATGGCCTGCTCAGATTCAACCATTTTTGAATTTTTCCAAATTTCTTATTTAAGTAATTTCTCTCTAATTGTATGAACTATATGATCTAGTTTACATTTTTGTCGCAAGGAGCTTGCCGCAAGACAGACAATAGGTAGGGTAGGGGGCCCGCGCAGGCTGGGGCCCGGCTAGCAAATGCCACCTAGACTATATGGCCAGTCCGACGCTGCCTACATTTACCGAATACTCTCAAAATGGTGAATGAAAACGTGATTAAACCCGTCTATTCCCACTAGTTGGCCAGTCAGTTGACTGAACTAAAATTCCCATTTGTTCAGTTGACTGAAGTACCTAGTGGGAATAAACGAATACTTAGGTATGGGATTTTCGGTAAAGTCCAGTGTTCTTGTGTTAGGATATCTTATGGCAGGTTATGATCTACGGAGCCGAAACGTGGACACTGACGGTGAGACTGGCCCACAAGTTCAAGGTCGCTCAGCGAGCTATGGAAAGAGCTATGCTTGGAATTTCTCTGGTAGATAGAATAAGAAACGAGTATATCCGACAGAAGGCAAAAGTGGTTGACATTGCTCATAGAATCAGTAAACTGAAGTGGCAGTGGGCTGGTCACATCTGTCGTAGAACCGATAACCGATGGGGTAGACGAGTTCTCGAATGGAGGCCACGAACGGGTAAACGTAGTGTGGGACGCCCCCCGACCAGATGGAGGGATGACCTTCGCAAAATGGCTGGCAGGGACTGGATGCAGAGGGCCGAGAGTAGGGTTGATTGGCGCGCTTTGGGAGAGGCCTACGTCCAGCAGTGGACTGATACGGGCTGATGATGATGATGATGGCAGGTGATCCCTTAAGGACAGGGACTTTTTTCTTTCCGTTCTACAAGCGTTACGTTACGAAAGTCATTTGGCTTGGCTAGCCCCTTAACATAATTGGAGTACAAAGTGACGAAGCAGTCGAATTTAAAACCCAAGCAGTTTTCCTTGCACACACGGCCGACCCGCAAAGCCTTATTCGTATATTCTCTCACTCGAGTTGCGATTCAGTCGACCTCGAAAGCCTGCGGAGAGCGAACCGTAGTCCGTACCGCCATCTTGGAAACTTGAAATTTCGCGCCAGTTGTGTTTTTTTTTAATTTAATTAAAAAATAAAACTTTTTATTAGTGGCCAGGATTCAAAATTAAAAAAGTGTTGTGGTAATTTATCGTAGCAACTTTTAGGTTTTGTTTCTGTAATTTAGAGTGTTTATCGCTTGAGATCTCGGGCAGTGATTAAAATAGTGCTGGTGTGTTTATTTCAAGTTTTTTTCCTTGTTTCGAACTGTCGCAGGAAAGGATTTGTTCTTCGGTAAGTAGGCGGTGTCCTTCGTATTTTAATTAAGTTGTTTATAGTGCGGAAATGCAATTGGTTTTATTTTTAATTGGGGCTTCCGTTTCGGAAAATGTTTTGTTGTTGAACAAAGAGTTTAATTTAATTACGACTGTTAACGGCATGAATATTTTTTTATGATGAAGCACCTTTTTAAGTGTTTATTTTAATTAATAAAACCTACTTGCTGGTTACTAAATTCAAGGACAATTAGTTTATTAATGGATCGTAGGTAATTGATAGATAATTGCTACGGAAATAACCGTAGTTCTTTGTAATTACTCATCATAACATAACCAGGCTATATTCATTTTTATATCCTCACGTAAGTCATCTCTCCATCTGGTCAGGGGGCGTCCCACGCTATGATTACCCATTTGGGTCTCCATTAGAACTTGTCCACCCAATCGGTTATCTTTTCTACGACAGATGTGACCAGCCCACTGCCATTTTACTAGGTAGGTAAATCTCTTACCTATACACCGAAACCCAAATCAAGTGTCTTATTTTGTAAACTAAAACTACCCTACCCTACTAAAACTGTCCTGTGATTATTGCATAGTTATTTTCATATTATTACATTGGATTTTATTTTCACAATGATAAACAGGTTCGATTAATCAGTTCCTTCAGTGTTACATCACAACAGGTCGAGACGATCATATTTGTTTACAAAATAAGACACTTGATTTGGGCTGCGGTATATATTGGGTAAGTGGTCTGTCGGCACACCTCATCCTTCAGACACTCGCGCCATGCTATAGCCACACGTCAGGACTGGTGTTTCTCAGTCCTTACCTTAAGAGCCTTCATAGAGCCAACTCCAATTTTTTCGCATAATTGCGAAAAACGGCCGTTTCTGGCACATTTGTGAACTACAACTTACCTACATTGAATCACGTTACAAATAAGCATTTATAAATTATATTTATAGCAATAAACAATGTGAACGTAGCTTTTTTAATAAAATTGATTATATTGGAAGATATGATTTTTTTAAGATTGGCGGCGCTAGTTGGCTCATGTCAGCGCCATAATATCTATTTCTCCATATAGATCTATATTCTTATTCGTAATACCTTAACGTGTTACGCAAAAACAATAGTAGGTAAAATGTCGATGCAGCCCGCGGCAATGCGCTTGCGCACTTGGTACGGACAACAGCAGATCAATTGTATTGGTAACACGTACTATTTCAGCTCTTACGACGCAGATAATAAGAACGGTCCAAGTCCAAAGAGCTACACTTGATGCTTTGTCGTAAATCTTGTGCACTTAATACTTTAAAGATGAGTTGCGTAACAATCTTGAATCAGTATTGCTTAGGTTCTATAAGCTCAGTGGCGTAGTGGTTGGGTCACTGGAATTACAATATAGAATAGAGGTCCCAGGTTTGGTCCCCGTCAGCGGTCTATTTATTTTATTAATAGACTCGACAGTTCGTCATTTGCCAATGTCATGTTACAGAAAATTCAATATATAATAGTCTTCTATCTTCCTCCAGTCGCAGTAGCGTCTTCACCCTAGGCAGCCACGTCTTCTTGTCTTCATCCAGAGGAGACGCCGTAGCGTCATCACTCTGGACGAAGCAGCTCGACAGCTCGACGTTCACTCCCGAGCTTGTAGCGGGACTCTTGATAAAAGCTTGAAACCCTAGATCTTGCTCAAATTATCCAACCAATTCACCATACTGTCACTCGCGAACATTTTCTGATTAATTTAACGTGATATTAATCTCAAAATAACCACTGTAGACAAAAAGTTTATACGATAAATACTATTTTTTAAATGCTTATTTATAACGTGATTCAATGTCGGTAAGTTGTAGTTCGCATAATTGCGAAAAACGGCCTTTGTCGCAATTATGCCATGTATTGTATATTGAAAAATAGTGTTCATCCTAATAAACATTTTGTAAATAGCTTATTTAATAAAATTGATTAAATTGGAAGATATTATTTTTTCAAGATTGGCTGCGCTAGTTGGCTCATAGAAGGCCCTTAATTCAAAACCTTAATTTTCCTCGCAAGCCTGATATTTATGGTCCTAAAACGGCACCCAAATTAGCTCGTGGTAATGGCCCGTAACCGTGGGCCAAATGCAATCAAATACAGAACTCAAATGGGATCTAATTTCATGCGGACCCTTTGAGGCCCAAATGATGAGTCGACGCCGCATAAAGTTCAATCATCATCATCAGTCTATTTATATTGCCCCACTGCTCGGGCACAGACCTTCCCTTACATAGAGGGAGCTCGGGCCATAATCCACCACGCGGGCCCACTGCGGGTTGGCGGATTTCACATGCCTTAGATTATTTTTCTAAAAGTACAATAATCACACTTTAATGTAAGGTAATTAGAGCTAGGTTTCGATAGAATCACAATGATATTTATATTTTCTAGGTTAATATTATAATAGTTATTTTTTATTTTTATTGTTTTATGAATAAATACCTTTTCATCAATATTATCTCTATATATTGCATGTAAATACTTACAGTGTATACAGGATGTAACGGTAAGGGTATATGAAGCCGAAGGGAGGGTGTTCTACGACTTTTCGATTTTCGCAAATTTATTTTTCGACTTTTCATACATTTCGTACCGGCCAGCTGATCGATTTGTATGAGACTTTTATTTTTTATTCGAAAAGTCATAGAACAAAAGTTATCAATCAATTCAATCTTAAAAATGTAATTTTGCATACTATTTTGACAGTTGTTAGTGTGAGCTCACTCTGAGTTCGTGCTCAAAACTGTCTACTTTTATACAAGACCCTGGCAGCTAAGTTGACTCAAAATGACGGCTTTGTATTTATCCCGCTAGGAACTGTATTTTGGCAAATAATTAATTGTCACTTCAAAACTCCGCGAATGACTATCAATTTCCTTGAAAAGCTCTAAAATAGGCCATAAATTAATAATCACCTCACCAAACTTGCAATCTGTTTGGTCTGTGATTCGGTCGCAAAAAGCTGCGTGCGCGCAGGCGGCCGCGTGGGCGGGAGGCAAAGGTAGCTACCGAGTGAGCCTTACCGCGGTGATGTCAGCGGAAAAAAAGCTACGAACACTTGAGGGGGTGTGAATCACGCGAAATTATTAATTATCTACCCACCTCACCATCCACTGCTGGACGTAGGTCTTTTCTAAGGTTTTATGTTTGTATGTATGTCTATTCCTTCCTGCCATCCTGTAGCCTAAACGGCTTGATGGATTTTGGTGTGAGGTATCATTAGATTCGTCATGAGGGATAGTTTTTTGCAGACTTTTTTTATATAATGAAATTAATAATTCGGATTTATCTGTCTGTCATTCGAGACCACATACCACTTTTGAAATCGGTACAAATGACAATGCCAGATTCTGCCCCACCATCAACCGCAAGTTGTACAAGATAACGAATAAATGTAAAAGTATCTCCGTTATTTATTAAAATTATTGGTTTAAATTAAAGTTATGTACAAGTTGCGATTCGACAAAAACAGCTTAATTAAGAATTCAGAAAATAGTAAGAAATAGAAGCGATTTATTCATTGTTTTTGTTATTCTTCTACCTATAGGAGTTGCGAGAGTAGTAGAAAATAATACTGATTATGATCATGCAATATGAAACCTGTAATAAGTCCCCAACAAAATGATAGGTACAGCTTAAATGGTCACGTAGTTTTGTAGGTGGGGCAGAGTTCCATTGAAATGTGGCAATGTCTTTTGCAAGCGAAACATTCTATCAGCGATGAGCGCATAGAGACGAAGCGGGGGACAGGGGTGCCGTGTTAAAGAAATGTGTCCATGTCGATAATATAATATCTCTAGGTGCCACGTGTCACGAAGCAATGTTGCGCTCATGTGCGGACAGACACGGGCGCTCCTGTTACAGGTCTATGGGGTAAGTGATCTGTGTTCGAGACAGACGAATCGTCAATACCTATTAAAAACCCACTTCAATTTTGTTGGCGACGATATGGACTTTAGTCCTCTAGAGTTTTTTTTGTGAACCTATAAATTGTCCCACTGCTGGGCAAAGGTCTCCCCCCTCCTCTTCCATCCATCCCTGTCCTGAGCCTCTTCTAGCCACCCATCCTCTAGAGTTGTCTAGAGTTTTTATCTCAGCTCACAACACCCAGCAGCGATGAAACAAGGTTTGGATTTTGATTTGATTCATGGTTTCCAAGTGACATGCTCACCGAAGTCACCGATTACCATACCTAACTCCGCGTTCCCATCAAACCGGCCAGTCATGGCGTTTTTATGCCATCGCAGCCCATTGCCCACCAAATTACATAATGTCTGAGCATAATGTGCTGTGCTGTTACTACACTATAGCTGCTATACGAGTTATGGTGTTCTTTTTTGCTGGACCGTCTAGAGATGAGCTATTTCGTACCGGATGTCATAATGAGGCTTAATGATTTCTTTTGTTTCTTATACAGGTTGTAACGTAATAGAAAGAGCAGATTTGATAGCCAAATGAAGGGTGGTATGATGTGATTTTTCCTATTATATTTATTTATTTTATTAATGGACTCGATAATTCGAGAATAGTTTCTGTTGGGAATTTATGGAGAAACGTAATAAAAGAGGAAAATAGTGTATACTGATGAAGATAATTTATTGAAGTGACGAGAATGGAGATGAACAATGTAATAATGACAGTCAGATAGAAATTGTAAAAAGAACTACAAAATATCTATAAAATACCTACATGCCAGTATTACAACAGTTTCACTAGGAGATAGCTGAATTGTCCGGACAGCTCATAGGCTATAAGCCATGGCGGTATGTGATGTGGAAACAAGGATCCAGAGATAAAGATCTGCCTCCTGATCTCCTCCATCCTCCTCCTCTACGCAAACGAAGGGGTACAGCTAGTAATTCAATAAATTAGGGAATTTATTATATATTGATTGATTATATCTATATTGTCATTCGCGAACATATTCTGCTTAATTTAGCTATTAGTGACATTAAACACAAAATAAGCACTGTAGTCATTAAAATTAAACTTATCAAATAATTTCGCAACCGTCGTTTCCCGCCATTTTCAAAAGCCCCAATAATCAGATAACATAAGTAAACCGAAGCCCAAATCAAGTGTCTTATTTTGTAAACAAAAACTACCCTGGCCTACTAACATTTCAAGCTGTTCTGTGACTATTGCATAGTTATTTTCACATTATTACTTATATCACTTTTTGAACTTTCACGGTTTGTATACATATTAATTAGATAAAACGGGAATTACCGTGTTAAACATTTATTATTGATGTCTCGATATTTCGACAGCATTGCAGCCATCATGGTGACTAGTAGACTACTATTAGTAGGTAGTAGCAATGCTGTCGAAATATCGAGACATCAATAATAAATGTTTAACACGGTAATTCCCGTTTTATCTAATTAATATTATTACTTATATCAGATTACTTTATTTTCACAATGATGAACAGGTTCTATCAATCAATTCCTTCAGTGTTTCATCACAACAGGTAATTAGACGATCATATTTGTTTACAAAATAAGACAATTGATTTGCTGCGGTATATAACGTCACACCCCAAATATCATAGGTTACAATGAGCTCACGGGACAAAGTGTTTACACTACACTAAACTGCACTTGCAATTTTTCACGCCAGCATAGCCACAATTACTGTGGCCTAGCGTCGTATCGCCCCACATCTGCGCGTGCGCAGGGGAGAAAGTAAACAGCCTTGTATTGCCCTGCGCATGCCCCGTTTAGTGAGAAAAATACAATACAGTTTGGTCATTAAATATGTTGCATAAAAGAGTCATGAAAAATGACAATGCCCCACCATCAACCGCAAGTTGTACAAGATAACGAATAAATGTAAAAAATATCTCCGTTTTTTATTAAAATTATTGGTTTAAAATAAAGTTTTGTACAAGTTGCGTATCGAAAAAAACAGCTTAATTAAGAATTCAGAAAATAGTAAGAATTCGAAGCGATTTATTCATTGTTTTTGTTATTCTTCTATAGGAGTTGCGAGAGTAGTAGAAAATGATACTAATTATGATTATGCAATATGAAACCTGTAATAAGTCTCCAACAAAATGATAGCTACAGCTTAAATGGTCACGTAGTTTTGTAGGTGGGCAAGGGCGTCGCCAGGGGGGGGGGGGGGGGGGCAGGTAGGGGCAGCTGCCCCCCCCCCCCCCCCCCCCCTAGAGATTAGAAAAAATATCCAGCCCAATGCAAAGTCCTTAGTCAGGTACTGGAAAGCGATGAGGCGAGAGCGAGCGGGGAGAGGAGAGTGCTCCTGTCTCTCCTATTCCGTCCACGCGGCCGCGTCGTCGCCTGCTCTCACACACAGCTGTAATTTATATCGGCTTGCCCCCCTCTGGGCCATCGGCTGGCGACGCCCTTGGGTGGGGCAAAGCTCCATTGAAATGTGACAATGTCTTTTGTACGCGAAAAATTCTGTCAACGATGAGGGCATAGAGATGAAGCGGGGAACAGGGGTGCCGTATTAAAGAGACGCGTCAATGGAGATAATATCTCAAGTCGCGGTCACCCCCCTGTGTTCTTCATGGATTCCTTAATAAGTACTAATGCGTTTCAGTGGCATGACTATCCCAGCCACTTTTACTGACGACGCCCGAGCATTGAGAAAGGTCCTAATTCGTGATGACGTAACGATTGCTCATCGATCGTCGTAATCTGCCAATTCTCTCCGCATCGTGGGAAATTATCAGCTGTAGTTCTGATTTAGTTTCTTTTTTTGCATATTCGATTGATTTCTTATACCCTTCAGACGGCTCTGGCTACAAAAATAATTCTAATAAAGGGTTCTCTTGAAAATGGCGAGAAACGACGGTTGCGAAATTATTTGATAATTTTCCTTTTAATGTCTACAGGGATTTTGTGTTTAATATCACGTTAAATTAATCAGAAAATGTTCGCGAATGACAGTACGGTGAAGTTATTGGATTATTTATGCAAGATCTGAAGTTTCAAGCTTTTATCAAGAGTTTCCGCTACAAGCTCGGGAGTGAACGTGACTGTCGAGCTGCTTCGTCCAGAGTGATGACGCTACGGCGTCTCCTGTGGATGAAGACATGAAGACGCGGCTGCCCAGGGTGAAGACGCTACCGCGACTCCCCTGGAGGAAGATAGAAGACTATTGAATATATTGAATTTTCTTATTAAGTATAGTGTATACTATACTAGTATAGTCGGTATTAAAACGATTACGATTTTATTTCGCGGACTTTTAAACCTTGTTCCTATAATAATTCTTTATGAATAATCATGCCTACCTGATCAGCAAATGTCATTCTAGTTCCTTTTTTTAGATATTAAGTTAGTTTTATTTTGTAGTAGGTAGTTTTTTTGCAATAAATAATATGAATAATTCTAGTTCCTTCATCTGGCATTCTGTTTCTCTATGTCCTACATAACATATCAATGGCAAAGCATTGCGATTTTAAATCATATGTCTCAAACAATAAGAACGATAAGTCATATCCTGTTTTCGACTGTACTACAACCAATATAAAACTCAGTTAATAACTGTAACAAAACAACGTCTTGTCTCGCCATGGAGGAAAAAAATCGCAGTGATCTCTATGGAGAGAGCCTTAAGTAATTTTGTATGGAGTATAGAAATGGGAATGGGTTTCCTGTCACTGTCACCATTGATCACCTATAAACAACTAGATACACAAAGGTCTTTGTTAATGTCCAATAAAGCAAATGAGGATTCATTCATCCGTTTGGACCTTCTTTGCGCTCGGACATTTTTAGAAGGCAGACTGTGTATCTAGTTGTTTATAGGAGACTAATGACTGTCACGCAGGTTGTATTGTAATACTGTGCAACTGTGCAGCGCCGAAATAGGCATGCCACCTCAGCATAATACCACAACCATGCCAGGTACGACTGTGACGCTGATTTGGAAAACAATAGAAAAACCAATGAGCAAGGGCGTTGCCAGCCGATGGCCGGGGGGGACGATATAAATTACAGATGTGTGTGAGAACAGCAGGGTTACTCTCACCTCTTATAGCGATCCAGTTTAGGTTCCTAAACTGGACTGGAATGACTTTTGACGTCATTCATACAAATAGCGATTCGGTTTTGTTTAGGAACCTAAACTGGATCGCTATAAGAGGTGAGAGTAACCCCGCAGGCGACGACGAGGACAGAATAGGAGAGACAGTAGTACTCTCCTCTCCCCGCTCGCTCTCGCCTCATCGCCTCCCCAGTACCTGACTAAGGACTTTGCATTGGGCTGGATGTTTTTTCCAATCTCTATGGGGGATGGGGGGGGGGGGGGGGGCAGCAAAATTCAAAAATTTAAGTGTACTTCCCGTTGACCTAGAATCATGAAAAGCAAGAAGCTAGGTCAAAAAAATCAGAAAACTGTAAATTTGAAATTACATCTCCCCAAAAAAATAACAAAGCCCCCCCCCCCCCCCCTTTGACGACGCCCTTGCCAATGAGTGACAGCTGCCAAAAAGTCATGCAAGACGCTGTCTGCGATGTAAATATGGCTTCCTCTAAAGAGCGTTCCTTGCTTCATGTGTCTCGCTGTGCGTATCTCCCTAAAGGTTAAGCCGCAATGAGTGATGGCTCGCAGTTAATTTTAAACAATAACCAGACCGTTTACGGGGCGAACATTCTGTGTTTAATTACATAGAGCGGGGAGTCTACTAGACATGATTTCTGCATCCCAATATTCACCAGACATAGGGTTTCATTTTATATCGTTGATATGACTGGCTGTTTCTGAAAAAGCTGCGGGCTTTCCTTGTGGATGCTGCGTACTATTCAGTTGACGAGTTTCTAAAACAGGCATAAATATTTTGTCACTGATACGCGTCTGGGCGCTTCACGATTATAGACACTACCTAAATGTTAGAATTCTTAAAATTGTAAAATAAAATAATAATAAAATAATTTATAATAATTGTAAATTAATTAAACTAAATATTATTGTTTAAGTATTGAAATTGTTAATTATAAAGACAATCTGTATGGTTTAATATCACCTATTTTGTTAAGAAAATGACTTGTAATTTTTTATTTATTAATAAATTACTGAACTGAACTGCTCGTAGTCTATGTTGTGAGTACACATTGAAAACGTACAAGTTAAGCAACAAATCAACAATCATTATAAATGACGATACCAGATTCTGCCCCACCATCAACCGCAAGTTGTACAAGATAAATGTAAAAATATCTCCGATTTTTATTAAAATAATTGGTTTAAAATAATCATTTTTTCCTCTTGAGGCACGGAACCCTAAAAACGTGCAAAAATATACGAAATGTATTTTATTTGCAATAAAGATAAATATATGTAGTATGTACCTACCTATACTATAATTCAAATGACAATGCCAGATTCTGCCCCACCATCAACCGCAAGTTGTACAAGATAACGAATAAATGTAAAAATATCTCCGTTTTTTATTAAAATTATTGGTTTAAAATAAAGTTTTGTACAAGTTGCGAGTCGAAAAAAACAGCTTAATTAAGAATTCAGAAAATAATAAGAAATCGAAGCGAATTATTCATTGTTTTTGTTATTCTTCTATAGGAGTTGCGAGAGTAGTAGAAAATGATACTGATTATGATTATGCAATATGAAACCTGTAATAAGTCTCCAACAAAATGATAGCTAGGTACAGCTTAAATGGTCACGTAGAGCTTAAAAGCTCCATTGAAATGTGACAATGTCTTTTGTACGCGAAATTCTGTCAACGATGAGGGCATAGAGACGAAGCGGAGAACAGGGGTGCCGTATTAAAGAGATGCGTCAATGTAGATAATATCTCTAGGTGCCACGTGTCGCGAAGAAATGTTGCGCTCATGTGCGGGCAGACACGGGCGCCCTCCTGGTACAGGGATATGGGGTAAGAGGTCTGTGACTATGACGAATTGACAGTGCATATTACAGAAGGCATGTCTAGAATTTCTTAATCCGTATGTACAAACCTGTGTCGAGATAGAGATATCAAGCCATAATAATAGTTTTGCATTACAAATAGCTCGCTGCGCATGCGCAGCCGTCAATCATGCGCCACTTTTACACCTTTTTCGAATCTTTTTTTACTTATTTTGTACACTATATTGCACATTTTATTGTGGAGTATGGACTCTTATTAAGGTTACGAACCTCAAGAGGAAAGAAGGAACCCTTATATGATCACTTTGTTGTCCGTCTGTCACCTATATCTCAGAAATGCGTGGACGGATCAAGGTGAAATTAATACTAAATACTCAAGTCTGCAACCTCCTGCAGCCGTTAAAAAATCAACCTTCTGCGTTGAGGCAATCAAAAGATATGGCCGTTTATGTCGCATTTTCTCGCATATTTGTATGAAAATGTAAGAAAATCTAAACGTTGACCTAGAATCATGATATTTGGCAAGAAGCTAGGCCTTATAACACAAGTAAAGGAAAAAATCAGAAATTACATCTCGCCAGACATATTTTTTTGGTTATTACAAACTTATATTTGCAGATGATCAACTAATCAGGAGTGTCGATGTATGGACATTATTATATTGATAATGGCAAAGATAATTTGATCTCTAAATCTAGTTTATCATTTCGATAGAGCAAAGTTACGGGTTAAGGCTTCGTATGCGCGTATTTTACGTTTTTCTGCGAAGGCTACGGCACTGACTACTAAAATTAAACGTCTGAAAAAAATATAATAGCAATCTTGGGGTGTCTATTTAGAGACTGATGAATACCGATACACGATTCAAAATGTAGGGTACTATAAATACAAGAGCTTGTTTAAAAAAAATCTGATTTTTGGTGGCGTATTTTTATTTCCCTGCCAAAATTCATAAAAATACGAATATTGGCGCCGTGCTCTTCACTCCGCCGCTGCGGGACATCTTCTGTCTCACTCTTGCTTTTGACAACCATATAAGCCTCTTAGCCGGCGCGGGCGGTGGAGTTTTGTATGAAGAACCGCCAATACTTTTCACCGAAGTTACTACAAAAACAGTAAGTCAGTAACCTTACCAGCAGACGGCCAGTGATGGTAAGTGGCGACCGTCCACCGTCCACCTGTTCGGCTGGCCTTGGAACTAGGTAGTTCGCTCAGCCGTAACAGTAGGTACCTAGTTACATTCAATTGACTGCTAGACGAGATCTTAGGCCGAAGACTGTTCGACAAATTGAAACTGGGGGCTGTACAGTCATGAGAAATAACATAGAAACATCCTTAAAATTCAAATTCATGTAACAACTTTAAATCGCAAAAATAAGTATGCTAAACTGTGGCCAATAATTATGTAAACGCTAAATTGTATCAAAATAAAGTACACACCCCACCAAGCAAATGTTGTACAAGGGGTGTGTACTTTATTTTGATACAATTTAGCGTTTACATAATTATTGGCCACAGTTTAGCATACTTATTTTTGCGATTTAAAGTTGTTACATGAATTTGAATTTTAAGGATGTTTCTATGTTATTACTCCTGACTGTACTCATGATAAATATAATTTTTTTAGTTTTAATTCATCGTCGCCATCATCAGTCTATTTTTAATGCCACTGCTCTAGGGGGCTCCCTAGATGTAAAAAGAATGTCAACCTAAAAACATCCATTATATGAATTTCCTACCTGTACCTAAATCATGTTTAATTAATTAGAATTTATTGTAAATATTTTTTTATATTTTTCCCCAAATTGATTAATTTACTTAAACGCTGTGCAGAATTAATGTATGTCACAAGCCTAACCATCCATTTGGAAGGTATTTTGGTGGAGTAAACGTATCCAATAGCGGAAACCCCAACCCTCTCCATGCATATATTCAATAGATATTACTTATTTGAATAACCAAAATACCATGTTATTATATATACCATGTTATTATATATTTCTATATTCCGGCGTCGGGGCAGACCTCGGCGTAGGTGGAGAGACGATGTTATTAGATGCAGGGATGGGTGGCTGGAAGAGGCTCAGGACAGGGATGGATGGAAGAGGAGGGGGGAGACCTTTGCCCAGCAGTGGGACAATTTATAGGTTATTAAAAAAAAGTGAATAAATAAATAAATTTAAAAAAAAACATCCATTTAATTGTCGAATGAATCCAAGGCCACCCAGTAGATTTCATAGTGGAGAGAGGTTTATTAATTCAATAATTAAGTTCATTAAGTTCTAAATTCTAATTCTTGACAATGTTAATGTTTTGGTGTTTGGCTGTTAGCTGTGAGTTGACATTGTCATCATCATCAGCCCGTATCAGTCCACTGCTGGACGTAGGCCTCTCCCAAAGCGCGCCACTCAACTCTACTCTCGGCCCTCTGCATCCAGTCCCTGTCAGCCATCTTGCGAAGGTCTGGCCATCTGGTCGGGGGGCGTCTCACACTACGTTTACCCGTTCATGGCCTCCATTCGACAACTCGTCTACCCCATCGGTTACATTGTAATTCTAATTAAATAAATAAATAATGTAATAATAATAATACGGGTAAACGTAGTGTGGGACGCCCCCCGACCAGATGGAGGGATGACCTTCGCAAAATGGCTGGCGGGGACTGGATGCAGAGGGCCGAGAGTAGGGTTGATTGGCGCGCTTTGGGAGAGGCCTACGTCCAGCAGTGGACTGATACGGGCTGATGATGATGATGATGAAATAAATAATACTGGGCTTTAGACAGCTTTGATTATGAGTGGAGATTGAGTTCCGGTCTTACAACCGTCAGAGTTTTCACTCAAAAATGTTAATGTCTCTCGACCTAAGCTCGAGTCATTGGCTGATTACCCAATCGAATGTGGAACAGGTAATGTCTCATGTCCACTCAGACTTAGTTCTCGGTGAGATTTCGTCACACAACCTTCAAGTTAAGTCCACAGGTGCGGTCCACTTGTCCATTTGTGGGTATTCCAGTTAAGTGACATGTTAGTTAAGTACGTAGTTACGAAAACTTAGAACTTGGATAGGGGTTCGTAGTCCAGTTGCGAGTACACGTTGAAAACGATCGTACATGTTAAGCATCGTTGGGCGAGGTCAGGACCTGGATGGGTGACCGTGACACTTTCATCTGAGCCCCTCCGTGCCTCGGAAACCACGTTAAGCAGTTGGTCCCGGTTGCTGTCGCTCGGCAGCAGTCGTTAGACCACGGCAGCGGCCTACGGGCGGCCTGAGTAACTCTGACAATTTGATTTGGTACAGTCGAAGACAGAGATAAGTATACAGGGGGCCTCAATAAGGTTGAGATTTTCTCAAAAACTACTGGACCGAATTTAATAATTCTCTTACAGTACATAGTTTTAACTTTTATCTATCTAACAGTGAAATAATTTTTGCAATAGGTCAAATAGTTTTTGAGAAAATCTCTACCTTAAAAACTTTCCTGTACACCTTTCTCTGCGTTCCACCGTACCTATGTAGATTTTAAATAAAATTGATTGTATTAGAAGACACGATTTTTACCCGACTGTCCCAGAAGGAGGGTAATGTTTTTCGGGTGTGTGTATGTCCATTCCTTCCTGCCATCCTGTAGCCTAAACGGTTTGATGGATTTTGGTGTATGAGGTATCGTTAGATTCGTCTTGATTACGGGAGTGTCATAGGGTCATTGGAATGAGAAAATGGGCAATAAAATGTAAAACTATTAAGTAGATATATTAAGTTGTAGTGCCCTTGCAGGGTTCGTGAGAGTCATTAAAATGTAACACCATGTAGGTACCACATGAAGCAATAAATTGATTTGATTTGATTTAAAATTAATCAAAAAGGCATAGATTTGTATGCAGTCGTTTTTTTTATTACAAATCTCTGCTTGATTTAAAGATTGATGGAAAATGAAAAATTTATTTATAACATTATGTTACAGGTCATTAGTGTACAGTTGACGGTGGAACACAGAAAGGTGTACAGGAGAGTTTTTAAGGTTGAGATTCTCTCAAAAACTACTTGACCTATTGCAAAAATTCTTTCACTGTTTGATAGATAAAAGTTAAAACTATGTGACTGTAAAATAATTATTAAATTCGGTCCAGTAGTTTTTGAGAAAATCTCAACCTTATTGAGGCCCCCTGTATACTTATCTCTGTCTTCGACTGTACTGTATAATATAACATTACTATATAATATAAGCTAAAAATATCATTTGATTATATATCAATCATTATTATTATAATTCATTAATTTATATAAAATATGTGTATTATTATTATTATGTACAATTTATTTATAGGTATAAAAAAGGCATATCATAACATTAGTGGCAGTGACAGAAAATCACCGAGACTATAGAAGCCATGTTCTAATAGCCACACCTTAAGCCTACTTTTAATGGCGCTAGATAGGTATGATATGACACTTAAATTGCCCTTTACTACGTGTGTACTCATATAATACTTACAATACATTGTAAATAAAAGTGATTTTTACTAGAACAAAGTCGTGACAATCCTTGGTCACAGCAATGCGACAAATGAGTCCCCACTAGCACAGAGTTGCGCAACTTTACTGTCGCCCGGCACATGTCGCGACACGGCTGTGTGCTCGGCTAATGTGTGTTGTGTGTTGGTACATCACGAATTCGCGATTTGTTCAACTTTAAGTTGAGGTAGGGTGTCACTTACAGCGTTGCGTGCGACTATGTTTGGGTTTTGAGAATGTGGTATCTTTGAGAATGTGATATATATTTATTATTGCTCAACAAGCTACCTATTCATACGCTGAATTCTGTACCCAAAGGTTGTCAGGAAGAGATCGCTTTGAGCGATAAGACAGCCAATTGTAATATTAACGATATTAGCCTATTTCTTTTGTGTAATTCTTTTCTTTTTTGCAATAAAGAATATTTATCTTATCTTAATGTGGTATTTTGGGAACGTGATGTTTTGCGAATATGATATTGAGTGATGGACGTGTCAAAGTCAAAAGAGCGCTCAAGTCCTGTCAAAGTCTGCTCGTATTTTTCTCATTGACTCAAAAATCTGTCATTGACGGGATTATTTATTTATTTTATTAATGGACTCGACAGTTCGTCATTTGCCAATGTCATGCTACAGAATATTCAATATATGTTAGTCTTCTATCTTCCTCCAGGGGAGTCGCAGTAGCGTCTTCACCCTGGGCACCCGCGTCTTCTTGTCTTCATCCAGAGGAGACGCCGTAGCGTCATCACTCTGGACGAAGCAGCTCGACAGTCACGTTCACTCCCGAGATGTAGCAGGAACTCTTGATAAAAGCTTGAAACACCAGATCTTGCTCAAATTATCCAACAAATTCACTATACAATTCTCAAAATAACCACTGTAGACAATAAAACAAAAATTATCAAATAATTTTGCAACCGCCGTTTCCCGCCATTTTCAAGAGAACCCATTGACGGGATTTGAGCGCTAGTAAAAATCGTTGCGTCTCGCTCTCTGACATTACATTTTTATATCTCAGTTCATTCGAAAATTTCTAGAAAAATATTAATATCTAAGTATATGAAAACAATATTATGAATATGAAGGCACCATCTTCAACAATTAGACAAGTACATATGGATGTGATTATGAAGCATGGACTAGGACTAGTACACATACTCCGGAACGACAGATACCAACTTCTCCAATTAATTATGAAGGCCAAAATAGCGGACAGAACCCTGGTCGCCGGAAAAAATTTAGGCTCCGTAATATTCGTGAATGTCCTGGTATTGAGAGCGCTGAACAGCTGTTCCGGCTCGCTCAAGACAGGGACAAGTACGCGGAGCTGACAGCCAACCTCCTCTAGCGAAGAGACACTTATTCATATTTATTTCTTCGCTAACAATGTTCATTGTGTTCGAAATTCATTGTAATCTAAAACAAGCAAACAATAGCACTATAAATAAATAAACAATATAATATCTACCTAATGAAATACGATTAATAAAATTCTATGTCAACAATTTCGAAATTAAGATAAGAATAGATAAGATTAGAGCACTGGGCCCGCGTGGTGGATCATGGCCCGAGCTCCCTCGATGTAAGGGAAGGTCTGTGCCCGAGCAGTGGGGCAATATAAATAGACTGATGATGAAGATAAGATATATATTCAAAAAAAGGAATTACACAAAAGAAATATGCTAATACAGTTAGTATCACAATTAACTACTTATTCTAAACAATGTCAACTGCTTCAAGAAGATGAAGTGAAGGGTCCGCTACCATTATTCCTCGCTTCTCGCTAAACCTGTGACCCCACCCAATTCCTAAGCCTGTGCAATGTTGGTATTATAATGGTAATGAATTCACCATGACAGAGTTGAGATAAATGAGGCGATACGACCGTGAGTCCAGCGAGTGTGGCGTGCGATGAGACATGCAACGTGATTCTTTTTACCCGACTGCGCAAGGAGGATTAAACATGGATATGACATGAAATTTCAGTTACATTTAAACATTAAATTCATACTCGGCGCCCAATACGACTTTGTCCCCTTTGGCGTCGAGACACTTGGTCCGTGGGGTCCGAGCGCACACGCGCTCTACAAGGAGCTCAGCCAGCGCCTGAGGGAGGCGCCGGGTGACCCTCGTGCTGGCGGCTTTCTCGCGCAGAGGCTGAGCCTAGCCATCCAGCGCGGGAATGCCGCCAGCGTGATGGGCACCCAAGAGGGCCAAGTTTTTTAGAATATTTTTAGTTAGGTAGATTTTTAGTTTAGTTTTTAATGTATTTTTAAGTAGTTTAGTTTTATTATATTTGTGTAAGGTTTCTTGAATAAAAGGTATACTTTGAAGAAAAAAAAACATATAAGTAATATACTCTATGTATATTTGCATGCCATATAAGTGGTGGGATGTATTAGGGGCTTATTATTGTATCATGACAACTGATTATACATGTACCTACATTCACGCAAATAAATGGTTTGACTTTGACTTTGAGGGTTATGTTTTTCAAGTCTATGTATGTTTACCGCGGTCCAAATCAAGTGTCTTATTTTGTAAACAAATATGATCATCTAATTACATGTTCTGATGTAATACTGAAGGAACTGATTGCTCGAACATGTTCATCATTGTGAAAATAAAGTGATCCGACCTAATAATGTGAAAATCACTATGTAACAATCACAGAACAGCTTAAAATGTTAGTAAGGTAGGGTAGTTTTTGTTTACAAAATAAGACATTTGATTTGGGCTTCGGTTTAAGTATGTATGTAGGTATGTATGTATGTCTAATTCCCCATGCATATCCTCTGTGAGTGTAAAGCACTCATTCACAGCAGAAGCCGAGCCTTAGGACACATAATGCCACCCGAGGATATTAAAACTCTCTCACCCAAGTGCATCATACGATTCCTGAAGGACGTTGGCCTTGGGAGCGAGATATAAGAACTCGGTGCGCGGCCACAATAGACCTTTGAGGTCGCAGTGACCCTTGGGCTTGTACCAACATCGTGATATCAAATAATAATAATAATTTCGCTCTACAGACCAGACTGACTGACCCACCAACATCCCAAACCAATAGCCCCAATTAAGTTGTAATTTCCAATCACTGCAATAGTTTATGCACCTGGACGGGGTCTGTCATTGAGTGCAGTCAGATGCGCTCAGAGACGGGTCCCGCTAGGTGCATCACATATCTCTTCAAATTAAAGTTCTCTAAGGGGCCTCTACGCGTTGGACCCATGTCTCCGTGCAAGCCTTTCAAAGGACCGGGTTTTCTTAAACCCGTGAAACCTAGAGAGATACATAATAATAATATTGTCTAATTCTTTGTCCCGCCCTGCAGCCTAAACGGCTTGATGGATTTTAACATATGAGGTGTCGTTAGATTCGTCTTGATTGTAGAGACATGGACTATAAAAATTTAATCAAAGCGGCTGATGAATGATTTGAAATGTAAAATCTCGAAAGGATTTTGGAAACAGCACTGTCTTAAACTTTTCTTTACATAAGTAAGTACCTACCAGGGGGGTGACCGCGACTTCAATCGTTATGGTTATCGTTTTAGTTTTGACACTTGAACGATATACATTTGTGTATGCGTTTCGTTGTCGTTTGTTTAAACTTGCAAAAACATAGCAGCAATGCGTCCGTGTGTCAAATAGAAAGCGATAACGATAACTATTGGAAGTCGCGGTCACCCCACAGACCAGAGCAAGTCTCAATACTTAACTACTTATTTAAGTACTTTAAACATAAATTCCAAGCACATAAGTAAGCAATAAGGTTGTATAACATCTTCAATCTTCACACCTCTGCAAATAGGATCTCATTCATATGCTAAAAACATCATTAACGATGCGCGGGCGCTTATCGGCGTGACGTCATTGTAACGGCGCGCTCTGATTGGCTGGCTGCCTGTCACCTTGATGCGTGCGAGCCCACGCGACGTTATTTTGTTTATTTTTGCTTTTTTAAACAACTATTGTATTCTATTTAGTTTTTGTAGGAAGTATGTTTACAGTTTAATGTAGGTTTCAAGTTTTTGTTGCTGTATTTTTGGTTATTGAAGGTTTTAGTATGAAAATATGTTTTTTGGTGTTTTGTTTGTTCAATCAAACGGATAATAGATTTCCGCGTAAAGCCTTCTATAGTTTGCAGTTATTATATTATGTTACCATCATCAGTCTATTTATATTGCCCCACTGCTCGGGCACAGACCTTCCCTTACCTTCACCGTTTTGAGAGCACTCGGTAAATGTACGTAAGTTTTTCCGTCGAAAAAACCGAAGATAACTCATTGGTACATGGCTGCCCTGGCTGGGAATCGAACCTGGGACCTCCATATTGCAAGTCCATTGACCCAACCACTGAGCCACCGAGCTCTACCTACATCTAAACCGAAGCCCAAGTCAAGTGTCTTATTTTGTAAACAAAAACTACCTACCCTACTAACATTTTAAGCTGTTCTGAGATTATTACAGTTATTTTCACATTAGTAGATCGGATTACTTTATTTTCACAATGATGAATAGGTTCAATCAATCAGTTCCTTCAGTGTTACACCACAACAGGTAATTGGACGATCATATTTGTATACAAAATAAGACACTTGATTTGGATCATGGTATATGTTATGTTATACTTCGACAACACGGACATAGTGAGAAGACTGAACAGAACCAAACATTTTGAGTTAGTGTAGTGTAGTGAAAACAATTCGTAGTGATAGTGCGCGAATGTAAGACACGTGAACAAAGTGATCGCCCTTAATAGACTCTGAGTAATGTCGTTAGACTAACTCTTAGATAAGTGACAATTTATAGAAATGACAACACCAGATTCTGCCCCACCCGGTTGCGGTTGATCCGCATGATGAACAAGATAACGAATAAATGTAAAAATATCTCCGTTTTCTATTAAAATTATTGGTTTAAAATAAAGTTTTGTACAACATGCGAGTCGAAAAAACAGCTTAATTAAGAATTCAGAAAATAGTAAGAAATCGAAGCGAATTATTCATTGTCTTTGTTATCATTTTCTACTACTCTCGCAACTCCTACTGATTGTGATTATGCAATATGAAACCTGTAATAAGTTCCCAACAAAATGATATATGAGCTTCAATGGTCACGTAGGTGACCAAAGGTGGGGCAAAGCTCCATTGAAATGTGGCAATGTCATTTAGGTCGAAACATACATACACTCGAAAAACATAACCCTCCTTTTTCGCAGTCGGGTAAAACTGCAACTTCATAGCGTTGAAACATCAATGAATGCTCAAGGGCACTAAACATTAGATGCAGGTCAAAAGATGTTTACAGTATAACAATAAACACGTAAATAATGGCTGCAAGCCTGCGTGGGCGCAAGGTGACACGTGACGTCACACCTGCGCGCACTTTGTTCTGCACATTTTATGGGTTCCTAGTACCGTGGAGTGCGAGTGGGAGCGGTGATTGGTTGTATTTATTACGAATATATGCTTAACGATCATTTTTACAATTTATTACATTTTTACAAAGTTATTGGATTATTTATGCAAGATCTGAAGTTTCAAGCTTTTATCAAGAGTTCCCGCTACAAGCTCAGGAGTGAACATGACTGTCGAGCTGCTTCGTCCAGAGTGATGACGCTGCGGCGTCTCCTCTGGATGAAGACATGAAGACGCGGCTACCCAGGGTGAAGACGCTACTGCGACTCCCCTGGAGGAAGATAGAAGACTATTGAATATATTGAATTTTCTGTAACATGACATTGGCAAATGACGAACTGTCGAGTCCATTAAAAAAAATTGTCAACCATATAAATCATCGTACAGTAGGTAGGCTGTAATGAAGCCTCGTGACAAACGGTCTAACCATCCGTAGCGTCACAAAATGAGGAAGCGAACCAAACTGGGCGATATACGTTACTGCATTACATTACAATAGGCACAGTGTATGCAAATAGTAGAGCAACTCACTTTGCTGCACCAAGCGAAATTCGAAAAGGAACATGATTAATTACTAATATATATAGCTCGATTACCACTCACTGACTGACTGACTGACTGACTGACTGACTGACTCACTGATTGACGCGCCCGTTTAGTCTGAAGGAGTTCCCGGAGGTGAAAGTGATGTAGGGGGGAGTTGTATAGTTTAGTGATTGGACCAGAGGAAAACTATAGGGAAGTGAAAAAAACAAAATGGCGGCGGGTCACGTGATGCCATCTCCGCCATTTTCCAACCGATTTCGATCAAATTTGGAACGCGTGTCACATGGTCCACCTACTGTGTGATGAAATTGAAAAACAAAAGAAAAACAAAATGGCGGCGGAAATATAGCCGATTGAAAATTTGGACATGTCAGACCAAACTTTGACGAATTAGCTGGCCTAGCACGAGCGCATGAGGAATATCCAACCAATTCCACTTCGTAGCACATATGATGCAGTATACCAGAAAATTGTCAATTTTTGGAAAAACAAAATGGCGGACGAGCAGTTAACCATAATATTTTCTCAATAAATTTTCCTATACGAAACGAAAGGATTACTTGCGTGCGGTAAATATCTATCAGTAACTATAGCGAGGCCGAAGGCCGAGCACCCTCCGGCGAGGCCGAAGGCCGAGCTCCGCGTAGGGCGAAGCCCGAAGCGATAGAACACCGCGAGGCCGCAGGCCGAGCTCCGCGTAGGGCGAAGCCCGAAGCGTCCCCTTGCCAAGCAGAAACAACTCCCCACCTTCCAAGTAACTTTTGCGAGGCCGAAGGCCGAGCCGGCCTGCGAGGCCATAGGCCGAGCTCCGCGTAGGGCGAAGCCCGGAGCGTCCCCTTGCCAAGCAGAACAACTCCCCACCTTCCAAGTAACTTTTGCGAGGCCGAAGGCCGAGCCGGCCTGCGAGGCCATAGGCCGAGCTCCGCGTAGGGCGAAGCCCGAAGCGTCCCCTTGCCAAGCAGAACAACTCCCCACCTTCCAAGTAACTTTTGCGAGGCCGAAGGCCGAGCCGGCCTGCGAGGCCATTGGCCGAGCTCCGCGTAGGGCGAAGCCCGAAGCGTCCCCTTGCCAAGCAGAACAACTCCCCACCTTCCAAGTAACTTTTGCGAGGCCGAAGGCCGAGCCGGCCTGCGAGGCCATTGGCCGAGCTCCGCGTAGGGCGAAGCCCGAAGCGTCCCCTTGCCAAGCAGAAAAAACTTCCCACCTTCCAAGTAACTTTTGCGAGGCCATAGGCCGAGCTCCGCGGAGGGCGAAGCCCGGAGCGTCCCCACGCTACCAAAGGCTGAAAGATGCCCCTGCCTTTCGAATTATGAACAAAGTTATGGAAATTGTGTACAGCTAGCAACGTTTGGCTTTTGAAAACTTTCTTTAAGTTTCTGGCATACGGGCATTTCGAGCGTTGTTTGCTTCAAAAATCACAAAAATAACCTACTTTAAATGAGCAAACTCTTTCCGAATAAATGTTTTTCACAGAGTTTTGAACTTTCAACTTTCGGGCGGTGCTTGATATAATTAGTGGATGGCTTGCACGAATTATATGCACAGCGAACAATCCGGATAATGTTTATTTAGTTGCGGCGCCTACAACACGAAAACAAAGCAGTCTCGCGGGCCGCGCGCGGCCCGCGCACCATGCAACACCTAGTTCGTCTATATAGTCATAGTCATACATGGCATTTAATCTCAGGATTAGGCGGCAATTGGTCCCAGTCCCAAACTGGATAAATATGTTATCCGGTATAAGATGTTATGTGGCTCAGATCAGTAAATAAATATATACTTTCATGCCACCAACTCAAAAATAGGGCAAATTCTCCATGGCTTATCATTTAGATACCATAGTAGTGATAGGTATTTATTATTGCTCAACAAGCTATTCATACGCTGAATTCTCTAACCAAAGGTTGTCTGGAAGAGATCGCTTTGAGAAATAAGACCGCCATATTGTAATACTAACTATATTAGCCTATTTCTTTTGTGTCGTTCTTTTCTTTTTTTGCAATAAAGAATATTTATCTTATTTGTCTTATATACTTAAGGGAGAAGAAAGTTAAACTTCCAAGGGATTTTCGCTTTCGGAATTTGAATTTCGAACACTATTTTTAAAGATTTCTGAACTTGACCAAAAAGATGGACACAAAAAAGAATTGTTTGAAAATAGAACTGGAACCTTTCATGGCCGCCCAATTTAAAAAAAAACTAATTTCTTCGTAGTGTTGTTCATTATATTGCGTTTATTTTCATTTACTATGTGTCCCCGTGTATTTTTAGTGGCTTCCTGCTGCCACGCCATCTATTATCAACTTGAAAAGCTATAAGTAGTTTCTTTTCCTTTGAAATGACACTTTGAAAACCCCTCATTGTTTCGAATCGACGTTAAAAGTACTTATTGCTTATACTATATTTACTCTACACTGTGTAATTGATGCTAATAGTGGCTTACCATTTACAAGACCACCACCATACTCAACTAATTTAATCCTATTAACTTACAATAGTGTTTCAGTCGATAACTCGTACGGGAGGCGACGCATGCATGCATATGCGAGTGAAACAACCATTGACGGTATGCAGAACCTATGCATTGATGGATTACACTTTAGGTCTTGTATATGTGACAATAGTTGTTAAGATACTACTACTATGATATTAATTGTAAAAAATATCTATCAAGACTGTAAAAAAGTTGTGTCTGTCTGTACATTGGATATTTTTGAAAAGAATAATTGTAATGTGTTTTAGGATCGATACTGATGCCAAAACACTAATGTTTAGAATTTTTGTCTGTTTATCTGTGACTTTGTGCAAGTATCACGCCATAACTACTGAAGGGATTTTGATGGGAGTTTCACTAGGAGATAGCTGAAATATCCGGAAACAAGGATCCAGAGAGGAAGATCTGCCTCCTGATCTCCTCCATCCTCCTCCTCTACGCAAACGGATTGGCGGGGTACAACTAGTCCTCAATATGTGAACAAACCGGCCGATCTTGATTAGAGGAAATAGTGTATTCTTTTAATGACACTATCACAGTGTTAAGGTGCGTTGTGAAATATGACTGCACTACAGAATGTCGATGTTCAAAATACCGATGAACGGTATACCGAAAGTACATGAGTTCGAATTACGTGAGTTCGAAAGTACGTAATACCGAATGTCTGAATATCGAATGTTCGCTATCGCGATGTACGGAATATCGAAAGTATGCTATATCGAATTACTGTTGATAGAAAACAACTGTTGTAACGACCCTCCATCGAGGTAAAGGCATTCTTGACATACAGGGGACAGGTTCGGTAGGTTAGTCGCATTCTATTAAGTCCTTGTGTGTTAATAAGCGTTCCTTTATTTTGCGACAGTTCCATTTCACTTTAATTTCACGTGGGACTTTCTTGCTATTGTGGAACGTATGTTACGCCCCGGAAATTAGATATTAATAAGTAATTACCTGAAAATTTAAAATCAGAAACTAAACATACCTAATGCCTTTAGAACAGGTTTAAAAGAACTTTTATTAAGTAACACGATATATAAAATCAATGAGTTTATGCCTCAAAAATACTTGTACTGAATGGTCGTAATGAAATGGAGATGAGTGATTGTGTGCGAAATAGGTGGTGAATGGTTTGATTTAGGTCAGAATAACATGGCCCCTTTACATCCATACAATATCTGTGATTGTATAACTGTAGCTTTTTGTGTAACCATTGTATTTGTATAGAATAAAACTTGTCTCTGTTTCCATGTATAATATTGACTAGTTGAACTTGGCGTATGGTGATACATCTTTTTTTGTATTTCTCTACAATATGTTTGATGAATAAATGATTATCTATCTTATCTAATTCAACTCAAAAATTAAAATAATTCTTTGATCCGGAATTTTATGTTTGACTACATAGATGGAACCGAATGAACCCCATACAACGCGAAAAGACCACGTGTATGTCCCCATAACGTTAAACCTCAGCGTTAAACGAACTTGACGATTTTATGAAAGAGTGGTCTGAGTCTGCGCATAATAGAGGTTTTTCATCCCCGGTTATCGGATCAATGACATAGCAATTTTTTTTAAATCTGAATTAACCCTATACTCATACTCATACTCATTTATTTCACCTTGAGGTACCATTGTACACTTGGTTACGTCTATACAAAAGTAATGATTTAATTTAGTGTATACAATTCAATCATTTCAGCAATAGCTTCGTCAGTTGTAAATTTAAGAATTCTTATAACATACTATCATTGTTTAGATTACAGAAATGGTCATCAGCAAAAGCCTCGTCAATTGTGTAGAAACTTGTTTGAAGTAGATATTTTCTAATTGTATTACAGAATTCTTTATGTGTCTCTAAGTCTTTGACATTGGAGGGCAATTTATTATAAAATTTGACACCTAATTGTTAGAAATTATAATTAGAATAAAGAGCTCGGTGGCTCAGTGGTTGGGTCAATGGACTTGCGATACGGAGGTCCCAGGTTCGATTCCCAGCCAGGGCAGCCATGTACCAATGAGTTATCCTCGGTGTTTTCGACGGAATAACTTACGTACACTTACCGAGTGCTCTCAAAACGGTGAAGGAAAACATCGTGATGAAACCTGAATGCCGTAGAAGACAAAAATCTAAGGCATGTAAAATCCGACAATCCGCACTGGGCCAGCGTGGTGGATCATGGCCCGTGCTCCCTCGATGTAAGGGAAGGTCTGTGCCCGAGCAGTGGGGACATAAATAGATTAATGATGATGATAATTATAATTGCGGCCCAAATAATAAATTTTATTTATTTATTGTCATCAATCTCTTAATTCACGTTTGCCAATTATTATGTTTACAACGTAGTATATCAGGTATCGATCGGAAAACCCACAGACACCACAGACCAAGCACACTACGTGAACAAATAGTAGATACAAACATACGACGTTACAAGGTCACTTACAACGCGACACACTTCACTGTCAATACCTATTACACGTGCTCCACTCATTATGCAGTCATTATGAGCTGGTAAATTGACTACTTTACATTCTTAAGGTCGTACGATTGATTTTGCAAAGTATCACACTTTCTGCCCACAGCAAGTGATATATATTATATTATGATATATGCAGCAGTTTGTGTGAGGATATCAGCATCTGGACAAACTTCTCAAGTTTTAAGATGCTGGTGGCCAATCAAAATAATGTATTATTAGAGTAGTAATAACATAATTTTCATACAAATTTGATCATCTAATTGTCTCTGTACATTGATCAGCTTCGAAAATTAATACAATTTATGTAGCGTGATCAGTGGGTAAAAACATTGCTTCGTTTTTTGTTCCAATCCACCTGATCCTGGGATCCCCCCCTCCCGTCTTTCACTCTTGCTTGTCCCTAATACTAAACAACCTTTTTTTTTGTACTTTATCTATATAATTACAGAACTAATAATAACAAACTGATAATAAAAAATTAAAACTAAAGATAAAAAACCTGCCCCAGGTCCCCCACTATAGGCAACGTGCCCAAAAGGCTGGCAGCGTTGCCCCGCTGTAATAAAACATAAACAACTTAATAATTAACAGGTCCGACTCTTAAGCATAAGAAATTCAGAAACTTTTTCTTCAGTAGTTTTCATTCTTTCGTCAGCAAAAACTTTGTGTGTACGAAAATTGCATTCTTCGCTGCTTCAAGATGAATGTCAATGAGATGACCTTGAACCAGCGTCACCTCTATACCGGGGACATGTCACGCGGTAACAATTAAAACGATTAGGCGGTGCACTGCATGACAAGGTCAGTGCGTTTGGACGTCAACAGTGCTTGTGGGTGTTATATTCTGTAACATGACGTTGGCAAATGACGAACTGTCGAGTCCATTAATAAAATAAATAAATAATAACATGGCGGTAGGTTCTCTTGGCGCGAAACGATGGTTGCAAAATTATTTGATAATTTTCATTTTAATGTCTACAGTGGTTATTTTGTGTTTAATATCACGTTAAGTTAATCAGAAAATGTTCGCGAATGACAGTATGGTGAAATTATTGGATGATTCATGCAGGATCTGAAGTTAGGCGCTATAGTCAAGAGTCCCGCTACGAGCTCGGGAGTGAGCGTGACTGTCGAGCTGCTTCGTCCAGAGTGATGACGCTACGGCGCCTCCTCTGGATGAAGAGAAGACAATGATATCTTCAATATTCTGTATATGACATTGGCAAATTACTAAGATAATGGTTAGGGAGGGATCTATTCGACTGGTCCTCGCCTCAACCAATTCAATTCAATGTCGGTAAGTTGTAGTTCGCATAATTGCGAAAAACGGCCGTTCTTGGCACATTTGTGAACTACAACTTAGCTTGTCGCAATTATGCCATGTATTGTATATTGAAAAATAGTATTTATCGTAATAAACATTTCGTAAATAGCTTTTTTAATAAAATTGATTAAATTGGAAGATATTATTTTTTAAGATTGGCGGCGCTAGTTGGCTCTATGAAGGCTCTTAATAGAAAAGGCTTTAGAATTTATTGATTTTTTTAGAACATTGTTTTTAGAATTAAAACTATAGTGAGCCATTACTACAAATTATTATATATAAACGGATATCACTCACTTATATTGTTAAAGTCGGCAATTAGACCGACAGTTTCGACCGATTTCGACGGTCTTTTTCAAGGTGAGCGCGCCACGCCTGCGTCGCCGGTGACGTTTCTTCGCGCACTGCGGGCACTGCGGATGAGCGCCCTCTGTGCGCGCTCCGAGATAACTTGTCCCGCCGACGACGACGGTGCGTTCGATGGCTGTAGCTGGATTCGTTGATCGATCTCACTTGTTAAGTGAGTGATATCCGTTTATATATAATAACATTGTTTTTGTTTTATTGAGGAAGGGCCCCATTCCATTAATTTGCCACGGACCCCGACAGTGTAACTACGCCACTGGATCCGGCATACACACATAGAAATTCTGTTAGAGCTTATTGTTAGAAATACTTAGCATACTAACATACATAATACATTTTTATTATTATTGGGAACAATGCCAAGCAATGCGAAATAAACAGCTCATTCCCATTCAAATATCGCCACGACACGAAACTTGAGACGTGTTATTATAAAATTCCTTGGGTGGTGTGCAAATACTCAAACATTTTTACTTGTTAAATAACTACCTATACAGCAGCCCAAATCAAGTGTCTTATTTTGTAAACAAATATGATCGTCTAATTACCTGTTGTGATGTAACACTGAAGGAACTGATTGTTCGAACCTGTTCATCATCATCATCAGTCTATTTATATTGCCCCACTGCTCGGGCACAGACCTTCCCTTACATCGAGGGAGCTCGGGCCATGATCCACCACGCGGGCCCACTGCGGGTTGGCGGATTTCACATGCCTTAGATTTTTTTCTTCTTCTACGACATGCAGGTTTCATCACGATGTTTTCCTTCACCGTTTTTGAGAGCACTCGGTAAATGTACGTAAGTTTTTCCGTCGAAAAAACCGAGGATAACTCATTGGTACATGGCTGCCCTAGCTGGGAATCGAACCTGGGACACCATATTGCAAGTCCATTGACCCAACCACTGAGCCACCGAGCTCAACCTGTTCATCATTGTGAAAATAAAGTAATTTACTTATATATATATATTTAGACATAATTTTTTTTTCTTTCGAAAAGTCGTAGAACAAAAGTTGTTCAGTTACCGATACTGAACACCCTTCCTTCGGCTTCATATACCCTTTACGTTACACCCTGTATAAAAAAACTACATAATTATCAGCTTAGTGTATTGTTATTAAATTAATAAGTTACAACAAATATAGCTATTAAGTAATAATAAGTGAATGTCAAATCGTTTCAAGGTTCACTGCAAATAACTTCTTAAAAATTTCAACACGCGTCGATGAAAGATATTTTATGTATTATACTTATTACTAAAGAGTGCGGAAAGGTAGATATAACTTAAGGGCCAAGGCCAAAGACTTGCACAACCTGGAGTGGAAAAGCATCAAAGAGCTGAAACACTCCAAACTTTTCATTGGCGAGACAGACACAGGCTGGTGCAGGAAAATCTGGAAACACAATAGAAACCAGATGCGGCTCATAATTAGGGCGCTAACGGGACATCAAGCAACGAACGACCAGTTGATTTTTTTAAATAATCCCCTTAGAATAGAATAGAAAATATGTTTATTGCCATACACCAATTACATAAGCTTGCAAAAAGTCAATTAAGTAGTAAGTTATAATCTAATATAGTTAGTTTAATGATTATCTACAACGAACTTAAATTAATACCTATATGTCTATTATTTAACACGACCTTTGTTTATGTAGGTACGTAAGTTGGTGCAAGACTGGTTTTTTATTTAAGACGCGAGACAGCGCTATCTCGTACTCAGATCTTAATGGAAGTGGTTACAAGAGCAAACAAGACAACAATAACTCAACCACGGAGCCATGTAAACGGGCACTTAATACTTACGTTACTGTAATTGAGTCCATTTTTGTTGCCTTTCAACTCACATGATCATACTTAGGACCCATCTGAAATTAGTTTTTCGATATTTGAACTAACACCCCTACCACAGTGACTTTGAGTTTCGTTAACGCTAGTAGAATAGACAGAAACATATCACACGGTTTAGAGGCATAATGTTCTAAGCGCAAAATGACAGACGCTTGAAAAACGTCCAAGGCGCGCAATGTCCAAAGTGCAAAATGTCCAAGGCGCGCAATGTCCAAAGAGCAAAATGTCCAAGGCGCCCAATGTCCAAACAGCAAAATGTCCAAGGCGCACAATGTCCAAACAGCAAAATGTCCAAGGCGCACAATGTCCAAAGAGCAAAATGTCCAAGGCGCCCAATGTCCAAACAGCAAAATGTCCAAGGCGCGCAATGTCCAAAGAGCAAAATGTCCAAGGCGCACAATGTCCAAGGCGCGCAATGTCCAAAGAGCAAAATGTCCAAAGCGCGAAACTTCCAAAATTGACATTTTGCTAACGAAGTGTCGACTCATCCGAGTGCGACCGCACTTGCAGATGATTCGACGGGTCGTTCCCAGAACGAAAGCAGTTCATATTGCTCATAGGATCAGCAACAAAAGCTGGTCACAATTGTCGTAGAACCAATTACCGATGTAGTAGGGTAGACGGGTTCTCTAATGGATGCCACGAACGGGTAAACTTAATGTAACCCTTACCTAGGGACGCTCCCGACCAGATGACGGGATAACCTACACAAGGTAGTAGACTGGATGCAAAAGGCCGAGAATATTGGTTGCACCTTGGGAGAGACTTACACTGCTGGACAATGGACTAATACGGGCTTATGATGAGATGAAATTGCATTAAAAGTACCAGGAGACCATGGCTAACCAGGGGTCTCAATATGTCTCATTCAACACCAGCTGTTTCCACTTGGTCAAACCCCCCAGCTTTTTAAGTACCATTAAAAGTACCAGGGCACTATGAGCCGCCTGGAGTCTCATTGGCCCGGTGAGCGTGTGTATGTGGGGCGAGTGCGGCGCGAACACCGGCGTCGATTGTAGCGCCTTAGGAGATGCCTGCGTCCAGCAGTGGACTGATACGGGCTGATGATGATGGTGAAAAGTACCAGGCCACTATGAGCCGCCTGAAGTCTCATTAGCGTAGTGTTCCGCGTTTGTCTGTGGGGCGAGTGCGGCGCGAACACAGGAGTCGATGGTAGCGCTTTGGAAGAGGCCTGCGTCCAGCAGTGGACTGATACGAGCTGACGATGAATCGCCAAGTTAATTAGAAGCAATAGTATTTACAGCATGTTAGCCGGACAGACAGACGTGGCAAGTTCGAGTCGGTACCTTTTACTTAGCGATTCGGTTTGCAATGAAATGAAAAATATTATATTACACCTACAACTTTATCATCATCATCAGTCTATTTATATGTCCCCACTGCTCGGGCACAGACGTAATCCATTACATCGAGGCAAGTCGGGTCATCATCCACCACGCGAGCCCAGTGCGGCTTGGCGAATTTCACATGCCTTAGATTTTATCCGGCATGAAGGTTTCATCACGATGTTCATACAACTTTTTTTAAAATAATATGACATTTTATTCACATTACGATCTAGCCTAAATACAATAAGACTAATAAGTAATTTGATTTTGACCTGAAATTCTATAAATTAACTTATATCTAAGAGTTAGTCCAACGACATTACTCAGAGTCTATTAAGGGCGATCACTTTGTTCACGTGTCTTACATTCGCGCACTATCACTACGAATTGTTTTCACTACACTACACTAACTCAAAAGGTTTGGTTCTTTTCAGTCTTCTCACTATGTCCGTGATGTCGAGGAGCTGGATTGCCTCGACATTCACATGATGATGAAGTTATTTCAAAACAAGTTATTGCAACTTATTTGATCTAAAAATAATATGGGGTTAATAAAAATAAAAATTCAGTATAGATTAAGAAATTGGCCAAACTCAAGTAATGTGAGCTAATTTTGTTTGTTTATTAGCGAATTCTACGAAAGGCCGCATTTACATGTCGCGTGACGGCAGGCTCGCATGACGGACGGAATTATAGGGACTCGCCAGAGTCGCCAGTGCCGGATTAAGGCAGCGCGGGGCCCGCAAAATATTCAAGCCCTTGGTTTGGTTTCGATTCTTGGCTGTCGAAGGCAGAGATAAGTATACAGGGAGCCTCAATAAGGTTGAAATTTTCTCAAAAACTACTGGACCGAATTTAATAATTATTTTACAGTTACATAGTTTTTACTTTTATCTATCAAACAGTAAAAGAATATTTGCAATAGGTCAAGTAGTTTTTGAGAAAATCTCAACCTTAAAACTCTCCTGTACACCTTTCTCTGTGCTCCACCGTACCTTTTTTTTGTTGACCAGAAGAAATACATAATGTATACCCATGGGCGCACCCAGGTAGGGGCAGGGGGGGCAGCTGCCCCCCCCCCCCCCCCCTGATAATGTTGACGTCCCTACTAAGTATCTTATCTAGTACTTTTATCGATAAAAATTAAGAAAACGAATTGCCATTTCTTTGCATTACAGTATTTTTTCAAATAAAAATTACGCGGCGCGTTCGTTCTTTCTATAAGCACCTAGCTTATAAAAAATCTGATTTGCCCCCTCCCCATCGCCCAGAACCTGGGTACACCCATGTGTATACCTACCACCCGTCCAGGGGAATCGGTGATTATGTTGGACTCGCACCAACTAAAACTCCTGGGGTGTTACGTCTCCGCCACCATGGGCAGGACCACGGGTATACTCTTTCGAAAACTACCGCCTAATCAACCTGGCTAATCCGGCCCTGTGTCTCGCAGCTTCTCTGTTTTATTGTAATTTCAGAGATTGAGGCCAATAATTTAGTGACCCATTATTCAAATTATCTTATTGTTGTTTTTAGATTATTGTAATGATTGGGAAAGAGCTTCATTGGCGATGTGTTTAGAACTATAGTCTTTTAGATGCAGATAGTATGTTGCAAGGAAATACTTTAATTATTTTATTAATGGACTCGACAGTTCGTCATTTACCAATGTTCCACAGAATATTCAAAATATCATATCGTCTTCTCTTCTTCCAAGGGAGTCGCCGTAGCGTCGTCACTCTGGGTATCCGCGTCTTCTCTTCTTTATACAGAGGAGTTGCCGTAGCGTCGTCCCTCTGGACGAAGCAGCTCGACAGTCACGCTCACTCCCGAGCTCGTAGCGGGACTCTTGACTATAGCGCCAAATTTCAGATCCTGCCTGAATCCTCCAATAATTTCACCATACTGTCATATGCGAACATTTTCTGATTATTAAAAAAAACATTTATCATTTAGATTTTCGTTTCGCACAGCGCATAAGTATGCAAGAAAATATAAAAAAATGTATGTACACACGAAGACAGAGATAAGTATAAGGGGGCCTCAATAAGGTTGAGATTTTCTCAAGAACTACTGGACCGATTTTAATAATTATATTACAGTTACATAGTTTAAACTTTTATCTATCTAGCAGTAAATTTTTTTTTGCAATAGATCAAGTAGTTTTTGAGAAAATCTCAACCTTAAAAACTCTACTGTACACCTTTCTCTGTCTTCGACCGTACATATGTGAGTTTGTATGTCTAGTACTTTGGCATGCTCTGCAGCTTAAACGGCTTAATGGATTGTAACATATGAGGTGTCGTTAGATACGTCTTGATTGTGTGGCATAGGCTATAAAAATTTAATCAAAGACCTTAAATTATTTGCAGTCGGGTTTGTTGTTTTTTGAAATAATTTCTGCTTGTATAATATGTTGTTTAACTAGACAGCGAGATATGATATGTAACAGTTAGTGTCAAGGCAAGCCGGTTAGCGAGCGCTGCGCCTGCGACTGTCACGCGGCGACCGCTAATTGAGCCGGACAATTTAATTGTTTAATTTGTTTGGTAAATTGTTTTTGGCATGGCTTGATTGATATTTGACCAGTACGGACAACAGCAGGTCAATGAGACACTTGCAGTACGATTTCAACTCTTACGACGCAGATAATAAGAACGGTCCAAAGACCAAAGTGTACTTGATTTTGTTAAACATACGAGCACAATGAAAATCATACCAAAGCATCATTAGGGTTAATATTTTCTCAAAAACTACTTCACTAATTTGGAAAGATTATTTATATCTTGTAAACAAAACGAAAAAGAAACATACCAATTCCATGTAACGGCGACTTTTCAGGCAGCTGTGATATTTAATGTTTTAAACGCCAGTTTTTGTAGTTGAATCATTTATTTAACTACAAAACTAGGTATGTGGTTAAAATTGTGTCCGGGGTCGTCCTATTTTTAAAAATTTTACTTGTTTTTGTACCTACTAACATTAGTTTGTAAGTCATTTTATTGTATTTTACTAACATCTATGGACCATGTCCAAAATAAACAAATTTTTTATTATTATTATTTTTTTAATGGCGTTGTTCAATGAAAGGGCTAGCCGTTCAATTAAACCAGTTTACGACATTATGTATCATTATTTGCTACTTATTTTACGATTTTTGGAACAGGGAAAAATTAAAGTAAATAAAAATATAAACGCCCCAATCAAAACAAGTTTCTTGCACTTTAAATTCACTTTTGCCCTTCGCTCGCTTATTTCAATACGGACGATAACCCCGTTACAATAAAACCATAACACAAACGATTTGTATTTATTGAAAACAATGCTTGGTTAGAATATCGTCGATTTGATTTTGGGAGAGAGCTTTAAAAAGTAGCTTATAAGATTTCGTTTAAGGCGGAGCGTTGGGCAGTTTTTGAAACCAATAAATAGCTACTTACAACGGCGGCACTTCACTTGGCTATTCGTATTTGCGTATTTGTCGTAATTGCCATGTGTGGTTGGTATCCTTGACAAAATATTCGTCTTATTTGTATGTACGTCAAGTATTTGATAAATACGATTAAGGCAGGTTGGGCAGTTTTTCAGTTTTTCGGTGAAGGCTACGGCACTAACTACTAAAATTAAAGGTCTGAAAAAAATATATAGCAATCTTGGGGTGTCTATTTAGAGACTGATGAATACCGATACACGATTGGACAAACTTCGCTCGATAGAAAAAAATCGCAAACATACCCCTTCCATGTCTTTTAAAATGAAATTATATCTAAACCGAAATAGTTATTCATACAAAATATATATATCAAAATGTAGGGTACTATAAATACGAGAGCTTGTTTTAAAAAAATCCGAATTTCGTTGGCATATTTTTATTTCCCTGCCAAAATTCATAAAAATACGAATATCGAGGCACTGCGCCGCGCTCTTCACTCCGCCGCTGCGGGGCATCTTGTGTCTCACTCTTGCTTTTGACAACCATATTGCGCCTTGATGTCAAATATTTTTTCTTTATTGCAAATAAGCACGTTGTGTACATTTTTTCACGTCATAATATTTTTAATTTAGATTTACACCACTTTGCAAGGAAAACGTGCCAACGCTGAGGATAAAAAGTAGCAAAAACTTTCAGCAGCACATCTTTTAAAATAATAACAAATTAAGTACTTAATAACTAGGTAATTATATATAATTAATGTCAACAATAGTCAATGCTGGAATTATTGTAGAATTATGTGCAAAATCTGCAGTTTCAAGAATCCCGCTACGAGCTCGGGAGTGAACGTGACTGTCGAGCTGCTTCGTCCAGAGTGATGACGCTACGGCGTCTCCTCTGGAGGAAGAGAGAAGACTATGATATCTTTAATATTCTGTAACATGACATTGGCAAATGATAAACTGTGGAGCCCGGTAATAAACTAAATAAATAATGAATACATATCGATTGCAGTCATGTCGGCTTTTGAAAATGGTGGAAAACGACAGTCTACAGTGGCTATTTTGTGTTTAATATCACGTTAAGTTAATCAGAAAATGTTCGCGAATGACAGTATGGTGAAATTATTGGAGGATTCAAGCAGGATCTGAAGTTTAGCGCTATAGTCAAGAGTCCCTACGAGCTCGAGAGTGAACGTGACTGTCGAGCTGCTTCGTTCAGAGTGATGACGCTACGGCGTCTCCTCTGGATGATGAGAAGACGATATATTCATATTCATATTCATTTATTTAGTAATATTCATACATCGTCATTTATATGTCTTATTACATTTTGTAAAATAGTTCATTACATTTAGTATATAAAATTATATAAAATTAAATTGATCAATTACATTAATTATTACTATTGATTAGTCATTGGAATAAAATAATACAATAAATTCAAATGTCATGTTCAGTTGCCCAAGTTACATATAGTAATCAATATTTACTAAGTATTTGGATCACATCACAGTGGAGTGTCTTCTGCCAAACACTCAGCCACAGAATAATAGGCCTTCTGGATCAACCATAATTTTAATTTAGAAACAAAACTGAAATCAGTTTTGGCTTCTTTTATGCTCGTTGGTATGTTGTTGTAGATACGAGGGCCCATCACGTGTGTGGAGTTGCCGGTCTTTTGTAGCCGATGCCGAATGGTCTCCAGGTCCTGTCGTCTCACACGCGTCGGTCTCTGTCCCACCCATGTCTTAGTCGCGTACTGGGCAATATTGCGCCTCACGTACTTGGCCACCTCCAGTATGTACAGGGATGGTACAGTCATGATGCGGTGGTCAATGAAAAGCTGCCTAGCTGGAGTGTCGTTAGGGACGCGCGCTATCCTGCGGAGAACTCGCTTCTGGATAATGAACGGGCGGTCCCTGTCAGCGGCCAGACCCCACAAATCTATCCCGTATGTGAGGTGAGGGTGAAAGTAACCGTAGTAGGCCTTGAGTAGGTTCTGTTTAGACAACGTGGGTGTGAGACGAGATATTGCATAATAGGCAGAGTTTAGTTTTGCACACACTGTATCTATATGAGTCTGCCACTGGAGGCCATTGTCAAAGGAGAAACCCACAAAGCGCGCGTGCTGCACCGTCGAAACCAAACTATTACCAACCTGGACTGACATTGGTGCGACACTAATTTTTCTCAAGGAGAATTCTAACAGATTAGTTTTGTCTACATTGAGCTGCATTCCGTTCGCCAGGAACCATTCTGAGAGTCTTATTATAACCGATTGGACTCGTTCGTTAAGTTCAGCCCTGTCACTCGCACTTACGATGGAACAGATGTCATCCGCATACATGATAAAGTCTGTATGTCGCGACTCAAAGGGGATATGATATTTTGAATATTCTGTAACATGACATTGGCAAATGACGAACTGTCGAGTTCATTAATAATATAAATAGCAGTTATGTCGTTTACGCAAAAACTCGTCAAAACCTTTGTCCCAAAAGCGGATGTCCCAATATGGGTACCAAGGTCCGACGACCCGCCCGGGTGTGGTCACCGGACCACCTTTGGGACAGTCACCTTGATTAAAGGTCAAGTACCCGGCGAAATGGAAAGGAAAATACAATATTAGGCTTTTGAAGGTTCTCTTGAAAATATCGGGAAACGACGGTTGCGAAATCATTTGATAATTTTCCTTTTAATGTCTACAGGGACTATTTTGTGTTTAATATCACATTAAATTAACGTTTAATTAAATTAACGTTTAATTAAATTAACATTTAATTACGATTTTGTACATAGCTTTTTTTTATTAAAATTGATTATATTGGTAGATATTATTTTTTAAGATTGGCGGAGCTAGTCAGGCCCTTAAACACAAAATTAGCATTTTAGACATTGCTCCTATAAACAACTAGATACACAGTTTGCCTTCTAAAAATGTCCCAGCTCAAAATTATCTAATAATTTTGCAACCGTCGTTTTCCGCCATTTTCAAAAGCCTCTGACGTAGTATTTATATAATTTTTTTTATTTATTTTATTAATGGACTCGACAGTTCGTCATTTGCCAATGTCATGTTACAGAAAATTCAATGTATAATAGTCTTCTATCTTCCTCCAGGGGAGTCCTCCTCTTAGTAATTTGTGGGGGAGTCGCCGTAGCGTCATCACCCTGGGTAGCCGCGTCTTCTTGTCTTCATCCACAGGAGACGCCGTAGCGTCAATCACTGTGGACGAAGCAGCTCGACAGTCACGTTCACTCCCGAGCTCGTAGTGGGAATCTTGACCATGGCGCCAAACTTCAGATCCTGCTTGAATTCTCCAATAACTTCACCATACTGTCATTCGCGAACATTTTCTGATTAATTTAACGTGATATTAAACAAAAAACACCCACTGTAGACATTAAACTGAAATATATTAAATAATTTCGCAACCGTCGTTTCCCGCCATTTTCAAAAAGCCCCCTATTTATATAATAATTTCCAATTTGCAGTAAGCTAATGATGTGCAAGCTCCGATGCCCTTATCGATGCGTTCTATCGATATCGACGCTGGCGGCTACTCGTTACTTATCGATAACGTCAGGAATATTAAATACGACTATTTTTATAAACGTATTTTATTTTGCAAAACGTCACCTTGGTACTATCGCTTACAAGACTCTTAATCAATTGTGGAGAAAAGTAGAAAAAAGTATATAAAACTGTATAACTAATACCCCTAGATTTCATTTATTTTGTTTATCTATTAAAAAAAATTCGTGTGGTTTAGTGACCAAACCTATTTGTCAGAGTTATTCAGGCCTAATGACTGCTGCCGAGCGACAGCGACCGGGACCAACTGCTTGACGTGCTTTCTGAGACACGGAGGGGTTCAGATAAAAGTGTCACTAGCGATCACCCATCAAGGTACTGACCTCGCCCAGCGTTGCTTAACTTGCACGATCGTTTTCAACGTGTACTCGCAACTGGACTACGAGTCTCAAAGACTTACAAAAATACATTAAAACTACCTAAAAATCACTACTTCATATGTTGGTGTACGAGGTATCGTTAGATTCGTCTTGATTACGGGAGTGTCATAGGGTATAAAAATTAATCAAAAGGGATCAGTTTTTTTAATAGTGGAGAGACGATATCGTTAGATACAGGGATGGGTGGCTGTAAGAGGCTCAGGACAGGGATGGATGGAAGAGGAGGGAGGAGACCTTTGCCCATCAGTGAGACAATTTATAGGTTTACAAAAAAAAAATAGTTTTTTTGCAGTCGTTTTTTTTTTTAAATAATTTCTGTTTGTTTCCTTCCAAAATCGGTTCTAACCACTTTTGACCATAACTGCCCTTTCACTGACAGGACGAAGTGGCTTATTCCACTAATCCCCGTTGACAATCCCCGTCAACGGGGATTAGTGAACTTTTTGTTCATTAATCCCCGTTAACGCCAATTGGAGCTTATAATGGGGATTAATGAACTAAAAAGTTCATTAATCCCCATTACGTTAAAAATAAAATACTAATGTAAGAATCAGGTACCTTCTATTTATTATTGGATTAGAACTCACTTATTGATTATTTTTATAATCAAATTAAATTAAATTTAAGCCTGATTACAATACTTAAAAAAAATTACTTAAAAATTTACAAGAAAAAAAAATCTGCTATCAACTTTTATATTACCTTTACTATTTTCGGTACCTAATTCCAATGGTTTGCTCAGTCGCCTACTCACCATAGATAATACATATCTACTCACAGCAGCATTGCAGAAAAAACAATGAAAAGCATTAATCGCGACAAATGACAATGCCAGATTCTGCCCCACCATCAACCGCAAGTTGTACAAGATAACGAATAAATGTAAGAATATATCCGTTTTTATTAAAATTATTGGTTTAAAATATAGTTTTGTACAAGTTGCGATTAGAAAAAAACAGCTCAATTAAGAATTCAGGAAATAGTAAGAAATCGAAGCGATTTATTCATTGTTTTTGTTATTCTTCTATAGGAGTTGCGAGAGTAGTAGAAAATGATACTGATTATGATTATGCAATATGAAACCTGTAATAAGTCCCCAACAAAATGATAGGTACAGCTTAAATGGTCACGTAGTTTTGTAGGTGGGGCAAAGCTCCATTGAAATGTGGCAATGTCTTTTAACTATTAAACTGTGATTTTAATACCTACTATTAAAATGTAAAATCTGTGATTACTTGAAAGTAACTATCTGTATTTTATTTTATAGTACTTATGTTTTCTTATTAATAATAGCTCTGTCATTTTACTGAAGAAACGTAACTAATAGTTAAAATCTGATTTTATTATAAATGGTGATGAATCGGTTGCTCAGGCTCAGAGGAGCTCTGAATGTTTTTAAAATAGTAAAGGTAATATAAAAGTTGATAGCAACGTTTGTGACTCTGATTTCTTTTTTTTGTAAATTTTTAAGTAATTTTTTTAAGTATTGTAATCAGGCTTAAATTTAATTTATTTGATTATAAAAATAATCAATAAGTGAGTTCTTATCCAATAATAAATAGAAGGTACCTGATTCTTACATTAGTATTTTATTTTTAACGTAATGGGGATTAATGAACTTTTTAGTTCATTAATCCCCATTATAAGCTCCAATTGGCGTTAACGGGGATTAATGAACAAAAAGTTCACTAATCCCCGTTGACGGGGATTGTCAACGGGGATTAGTGGAATAAGCCGACGAAGTCGATTTATTTTTTGCCAACGACATTTAATTTAAAACTAAAAAGTGGAAGATCATAAATCGCCGGATCAGATGTGTTATCAGCAGTTACGAGTAGCTTACAACTTTGACAACTCCACTTAAGTTATGGTTAAGTGTAACGAACGTCTACGATTTATGGTTTCTGTAATTTAACCGTGATTAAAAAATATGAGACTAGAATGCGTTCGCTCGTTTTCTTGTACGATACCTGCATATAAATCGATTTGAAATGAATTTAAAGGGATTTCTTCGCAATACATACATGTATGGCATATACTTGCACTAGACCAAAGAGACTAAGTCCTCTCGACCATAGTAGACGGTGTTATTCAATGGAATTGCACCCAAAATAAAATTCCACCCCAGAACACATCTGATTATGGCTGAAGAGCCGATGGTAGATATAAATTGGAAAAAAAATACATACATAAACTCACACCTGTTTCCCATACGATCTAGAATCAAAGCTAAGATGTACACTATCGATGAAATCAACTTTCAAACAAAACAAATCAAAATCCGTTCACCCGTTTGGAAGGTGTTGTCTCCACCGATCCCGGCATCCGTTTGGATTGGAAACGGATCGATTTCCAACGCAAAAAACAATTAATGTTTTTACCCACCGATCCCGGTATCCGTGGCTACAAGAATTAATTTTATTAATTGTGGAAACGGATCACGGTGGACAGAGATAAGAAAGGAATTGTGGAAGGTCCGGTGGAACACAGAGAAAGGTGTACAGGAGAGTTTTTAGGGTTGAGATTTTCTCAAAAACTACTGGAACAATTGCAAAAATTATTTCACTGTTTGATAGATAAAAATGAAAACTATGTAACTGTAAAAGAATTATTAAAATCAATTATAAAGAATTAATAAGATTTTGGCCGTGTGTATCTGCGGCATTGTAGAAGACAGAGATAAGTATACAGGGGGCCTCAATAAGGTTGAGATTATCTCAAAACTACTGGACCGAATTTAATAATTCTTTTATATTTACGTAGTCTTAACTTTTATCTATCTAACAGTGAAAGAATTATTGCAATAGGTCAAATAGTTTTTGAGATAATCTTAACCATAAAACCCCTCCTTGTATGCTCTGTTTTAGACCGTACCAGGATCGCAGAAGATGCAATACTGTCTACCAATACGGGAGACAGGCGATAGATAATATTTTGAGATAATCTCAACCTTAAATACTCTCCTGTACGCCTTTCTCTGTGTTTAGTCTAACCTACCTATCTGTAATCCTATTTCTCTACGCTTACCTCATCTCGTAGCATAACTAAAGCATTATACGACACCTCAGGCTATCTGCGCCTGCCAACTGAGAGATTATCTCATTCATAAACCGTACAATAATATCGCTAAAGCGCCCGTGGGTGGAGTTGCCAAACGCACGTGGGACGGCAAAAATGCTTCAAGGTGCCACTGGCCGAGGTCGATGTATATCTTCCCGGTTTCTGGTTTCCTAGTACTTTTAATATGTTGGTGTAAGGTCCTTGGTTTGGTTCTACGCTCGTTTAGCAGATGCAGAGGGTCAGAAAAATATAAATATTTTAATGGACTCGACAGTCCGTCATTTGCCAATGTCATGTTACAGAATATTCAAAATATCATATCGTCTTCTCTTCGTCCAGGGGAGTCGCCGTAGCGTCGTCACTCTGGACGAAGCAGCTCGACGGTCACGTTCACTCCCGAGCTCGTAGTGGGACTCTTGACTATAGCGCCAAACTTCAGATCCTGCATGAATCCTCCAATAATTTCACCATACTGTCATTCGCGAACATTTTCTGAGATATTAAACACAAAACACCCACTGTAGACATTAAACTGAAAATTATCAAATAATTTCGCGACCGTCGTTTCCCGTCATTTTCAATAGATAGAGAAAAATATATGGAATTGTCATTTGATAACGAAAAACATGTCACTGGCCGAGGTCGATAGATATCTTCCCGGTTTCTGGTTTCCTAGTACTTTTAATAGAGTATTATGTTGGAAAGTCCTTGATTCGATTCTACGTTTGCTCCGTAGCCAAGTGGCATTGATTTTCGTTAACGCTAGTAGTTTAGAAAGAAAATTATGCAGGATTGACATTTGCTTTTTCGCAACTGACCACCTGGCGTAGTGACCACATTTTTAAGATAATTTGCGTAATAATAAATATGGGGAAAATGCAAAAGTGCAGACATTCATGGTCACTACGATACTTATAGTCATTTTAAAAGTGTATAATTTTTACTTAAAATTATACGTACGGTGGAACACAGAGAAAGGTGTACAGGAGAGTTTTTAAGGTTGATATTTTCTCAAAAACTACTTGACCTATTGCAAAAATTCTTTCACTGTTTGATAGATAAAAGTAAAAACTATGCAATTGTAAAAGAATGATTAAATTCGGACAAGTAGTTTTTGAGAAAATCTCAACCTTATTGAGGCCCCCTGTATACTTATCTCTGTCTTCGACTGTACGAATGTTAAATTCTTGATTTTGTAGGAAGCCACGATTATTGTGCAAATTATTATTTACTAATGATGTTTCGTGTGATTTTCTGACTTTGTATTAGTTAAGTAACGAACATTGCGTTTGTGGCGAATGCCGCCCAATCCAATATACCTAGGTATACTAATAAAATATAGAGCCTAAAATAATATATACCTACCTAATTAAAAACTATTCAAGTTTACATTAAATAGGAATATCGCCTAGGTCCACACCATATCGCCACCTGATCGCGACAGTATTCCTAATATAAATCTAAATAACGAATAAAACAATCATCTTTATCGGTATTCGAATCCTGGACCTAGCTTAGCCATTTCCTTCCGCGGTGGAAACACTTGATGTGGTTTTAACTGTACTTTGGAAGCACTATTTATTACTGGTATTTCATAAACCAATCTTAAATGCGAAGTGTTACGAAATCCACCTGACAGGCGCGCTATCTAGTAGGTATCAAGCACTCATATATTATGCATGTATGAATTAACATTCAGCTGAGATATGAACTCGCGACCTGATCGCATTGTATAGGCGAGCCAGTCAACCGCTAATGGATCGTTATTAGGCTTTTGACAGACATTTATTTGAGCCAACTAGCTCCGCCAATCTTCAAAAAATAATATCTTCCAATTTAATCAATTTTATTAAAAAAAAAAGCTATGTAGTACATAATCTTTATTACGATAAATACGAATTTTTAAATGCTTATTTATAACGTGATTCAATTTCGGTAACTTGTAGTTCGCATAATTGCGAGAAACGGCCGTTTTTGGCACATTTGTGAATTACAACTTAGCTTGTCGCAATTATGCCATGTATTGTATATTGAAAAATAGTATTCATCTTAATAAACATTTTGTAAATAGCTTTTTTAATAAAATTGATTAAATTGGAAGATATTATTTTTTCAAGATCAGGCCCTTAATGGACCATATCACATTTAAAAGTACCAGGGCAGTATGACACACCTGGAGTCTCTCGTGCGGTCCAGCGTATGTCTGTGGGTCGAATAGATTGCAGCAGTGGACTGATACGGGCTTATGGTAAAGTCGATGTGTTTCATCAATACTATAAAAGTCGCCCCCAATCTTAAAAAAATCCACTAATATAATAAGTATTTTTTATTAGAAAAGCTTTTGGAGTGCTCGAAAGAATAAAAATGTTTGTGAAATTTTGTGCTATTAGCAAGTATTCCTTGCATAGCTCAATGATTGCGTGGATCGTTGAGTTATTTCGCTTAGGGGTTTGGGAGGGGTGTGCGTAGGTTTAGGTTAGGTTATCTTCGTATGTATGTATTTATAAGAATTCAGACATTCTATTAACATCAGACCAGGCTGTATACCCTAGTTGGCTTTGCCTTTCCGTTTGGGATTTTTTTTACAAAAAAAATTAAAATCTTTTTTATATATTCTACTAGCGTTAACGAAATTTAATGCTACTTGGCTAGAGAGCGAATGTAGAATCGAACTTAAACCAACATGTAGTCAATTAAAAGTACTAGGAAACCAGAAACCGGGAGGAGATGCATCGACCTCTACCCATCATACCTTGAAGTATTTTAGGGAGTTGTAGTTATAAGTAGAATTACAGAATACAACTTATGTTGACGACTGTACTTACCTGCTTTTTTATTTTGTTACAGGATCTTCGGTAAAATGCAGTTTTCCTCAGTTTCTCCAAACTGAAGGAGAGAGGACCGCAGGACTCATGTTTCGTAGAAATATACGGAGGTGAGTTAAATTATTTAATCCGAGACAAGAAGAAACGTTCAGATAGGCATAGGCTTAGAAAAGCTTAAGAAGCGGAAATTACATACATATGAGAAGTGTGAATAATCTGTGAGAGATGCATGCGTTATACATATGAGAAGTGTGGTCAATCTGTGAGAGATGCATGCGTTATACATATGAGAAGTGTGGTCAATCTGTGAGAGATGCATGCGTTATACATATGAGAAGTGTGGTCAATCTGTAAGAGATGCATGCGTTATACATATAAGAAGTGTGGTCAATCTGTGAGAGATGCATGCGTTATACATATGAGAAGTGTGGTCAATCTGTGAAAGATGCATGCGTTATACATATGAGAAGTGTGGTCAATCTGTAAGAGATGCATGCATTATACATATGAGAAGTGTGGTCAATCTGTGAGAGATGCATGCGTTATACATATGAGAAGTGTGGTCAATCTGTGAGAGATGCATGCGTTATACATATGAGAAGTGTGGTCAATCTGTGAGAGATGCATGCGTTATACATATGAGAAGTGTGGTCAATCTGTGAGAGATGCATGCGTTATACATATGAGAAGTGTGGTCAATCTGTGAGAGATGCATGCATGCTAAGATAATTATGCAAAGCGTAATCTTTGAGAGATCCTTTTTTTTCGGAGGGAAAATCAACATTTTTATGATACCTCCTATCGCCACGGGGAGGCGAGGATGGTTTTGTCGGACTCTTACCGACTAAAAACCCCTCGGTGTTCCGTCTCGCCGCCTTACGGCGGAGTCACAAGAAGACTTGCGAATTACTTCCGCGACTCCGCCGGCGGAGAGAGTTACCTGCGTTATACATAATTATGTAAAACCTGGATGATTTGTGAGACATGCATGAGTGATGAATATGATAAACGTGGACCGTTTGTGTGCATGCATTATACATTTACGAAATGTGGACGACTTATGAGAGATGTATGCATTATACGTGCGAATTGTAGACGATCTTTGAGATATGCATGCGTTATACATAATATGCGAAGCGTGGATAATCTATGAGAGATGCATGCAATTAATAAGCAGTTGATTAATCAATGTATAAGCCTATGCCACTTTGAAGGTTGCCATTTCAAGTACCTACGTAGATTTATAAGTTAGTACGTAAGTTAAGTATGCTATCCCTTCCTTTCTACTGACTGAAGTCAGTAAACCTCGTTGCAGATAAAATTACCGATGAAACCGAAACGCAATCCCAGTTGACAGTAACCGATTGCAACCAAGAGGTACCAACCAACCGGTACCTCTGGCCCAATGACCGATGAAGACCACAAGTCTGACACTGCCGAAGCTAGAGACGAGACCGCAACCGAAACCGAACCGAAGGAACCGAAAGAAACCAAACCGAGAACGGTTTCATTTAATAGAGACGTACACGTTAAGAGATTCGGTGAGTCGGTTGGTTTGGGTCACTAAAATGTCTTTGCATCTCTCTCACTAATACTGTCTTGTATATGTGTGAAAGGAACAGCATATAAACTAACTTGATAATGAAAAATGACAGTTAACATACTAATTTTCATGTAACAAAGTAGGTAATTGTTTCTATGCTGTGAGTTCATAATATGTGTATGACTAATTTTAATAATAATTAATCAATGGTATATCTTTGACATCTTTAGCATTCTTCTGAAGCTTTGACTAAAATATACTTTCTGTAAAAACCGTTCCGTTTCTTTACATAGCGTTTTAATAATAAAAAAGGCCTTCATAGAGCCAACTAGCGCCGCCAATCTTAAAAAAATAATATCTTCCAATTTAATCAATTTAATTAAAAAAGCTATTTACGAAATGTTTATTACGATAAATACTATTTTTTAAATGCTTATTTATAACGTGATTCAATGTCGGTAAGTTGTAGTTCGCATAATTAAATTAAAAAACGGCCGTTTTTGGCACATTTGTGAACTACAACTTAGCTTGTCGCAATGACATGTATTGTATATTGAAAAATAGTATTTATCGTAATAAACATTTTGTAAATAGTTTTTTTAATCAAATTGATTTTATTGGAAGATATTATTTTTTTAAGATTGGCGGCGCTAGTTGGCTCGATGAAGGCTCTTAAAATGAAAAATATTATTATTTTAAGATTAGCGCCGCTAATTGGCTCATGTAAGGGCCTTAATGTATACTTTACGCATCTGATATAATAAATATTTAATTCAAGTTTAATTTTAAATATCTCCTAATTATTAACTGTTATTTTAGCTGTAAAATATAATAAAAAATAAGTATAGCAATTTACGATCACGATCCATGATGTTAAAACATTATCAAGATCTCAAAAGCACCTAATTAATTATAATGACTGATAAAGATGGTATCGAGTGAAATTAGACAAATAAGCTTCTTTAATTCGAACAAAAACCAGTTAAAACCGGTTTAACCAGTTTACAAAACGTAACATAAGTAATATTTTGATGTCCTGTCACTTCTTATTAGTTCCACGAAAACGGTAAAGTGTGCATCGTTAATTATAGAAAGGATTCCGTCAATGGTAGTCTAAAAGTCTCTGGAGGAAATTAGCAATAATAAATAAATAAGTAGACCGGTAGACCCCCCCCCCCCCTCTCCTTCCCCCCTAAGCCATCGGCTAGCGACGCCATTGCTCCACGCAATTACTTCCAATGACATAATGACTAAAATATGGTATTTTGAAATATGTAAAATAACCTGACAATGACAGAAACTTATGAAATAATAGACATATAACTAATTAAATACAATATAAACTCTAATAATAATAAAAAACCTAATGCCCACATTAAAATCACACAGACATACCAGCTCCATCTTCACATTCAATCCCTCGCACTCTTCGTCTTGTACCCCTTATTCTAGTCGAAACAGAATTGGAGTAGGGATTTATGGTTGAAATTGAATGAGAAATGTGCTGATATTCAAGGCACAATAATATAACTTCTATTAAAGCATCTGGTTTAAACATGGTAACAACTACTGTGTTCCTGGTGAATTTAGATGACATAGTTTTGAATTAAGAACTGGGTCTAGCGTTGACCCTTAATTTCTTCATCAGATTAGCGATCCATCAGAATGAGAACACCGAAGCCATTATAAGACCATAACGACTCGCGCATACCAAAACATTATGCAACAGTAGGCGGTCTGATGCCTTGGGAGCTCCAGTAACCTGTGGTCAGGGTTATATAATTTGCGTTGGCATTTAAACGAGGCAGAGAAGATTCGGCACAAGAAAGGTCATAGCTTAAATTAGCTGACTTTACTTTGATTTTTATCGATTTTACTTTTATTTATTTATTCATTAAAAGTATAGCATTACAGTTTATCACCTATGCACTATACATTTCATTTAATCATTAATTATATTAGTAGAACATTAATTCAATTATATACATTTATTATTGAATTATAGTAGTACAATGTCAAACTTAAAACTAAAATATCCGGTAAACCTTCGTCAGTCAAATAACCCGCCCCTTGTCATACCCGGTGCAAAGGTACCCATAACGCTTGCGGCGTTACCGCGCTGAATAGCTATGGCTAACCTTTGCACCAGGTAGGACCCGGAGCGAGAGTCACAACCCCTCTCTCTAAGGCGACGGCCAATGTCTGCTACAAATTGTATGGCATCCGCCCCCCAGCAACCCGTCGTCTCCACCGCGAACGGAACAATTATATTAGTATTACAGTTAGTTAGTTTTGACTGTTTAAGGTTTTAAGGTGCCTTGATTGACATCATCGAAGTCTATATCTATCTTTATCATCCTAACCTGTTTTAAACTGTTTCCAATTGCACTACCGCGGGCTATCTTAACCCGAATTAAATCAAAATGTAGACGTTTTTGTGACTTAACCCGGGTTAAACTTAAACAATTTTTTATTTAGTCAGGTAATACAAACATACGAGTTTGTATTACCTGACTAACTACCTAATTTGGAAGGGGGGTGGAGTAAACGTATCCAATAGCGGAAACCCCAACCCTCTCTATGCATATATTCAATAGATATTACTTATTTGAATAACCAAAATACCATGTTATTATATATTTCTATATAGTGAATAAATAAATAAATTAAAAAAAAACCCGAGTTAAAACATGTCATTTAAGCAATGGTTTAGTGGCCCTAAGTGTACTGAGTATAGTACTAATGATTGAAATTAAACCAGTTAGTTATTAAATTCATCGATAAACTTAATTTTACAAATCTTAAATATTATTATACAGACAAACCTTAATGTTTTACTGGAATTTTTCAAATTTAATAGTTCAACTAGATTTATTCCCGCCATTTCAAATTCTACCGCTAACACAATTTATATTAAACGCCTCCTTGAAATTAAAATGACAAAAATACATTAGTCACCCGCTTACACATCTGATATTGTAAAACCTCTTACTTTAAGTGTAGGCGGAGAAAAGAAATACTTACATATTTACATTACACAACGATTGTACCGTTTTACTTATCTTACTCAACGATTACATGCCAATAGCAAATCAATACAGAAATCATCCACTTAGCCATCCAATGTCAATAAGAGCGGTCCGATGTGAGCGCCCTGCGGCAGTCATTAACAAAAAGCGCGGGGGCGAACAAAAATGAGTAGATACAAATCTGGTTCCACTCAGACAGGCCTAAAAAGGTCTACAATGACGTTATCAACACATATAGGACTGTTCTCGTACCGACATTGACCTGAAAGGAGTTTCCTTTTGTGGTCGAGTGTGTCGAAAGCCTCGGACAGATCAGAGAATGTATGATTAAACTGATTAATGTTTAAATGTTAATCTCATTTGGTTACGGTGGTTAAGCATTATGTTTCGATTTTAAATTGTTGCTAATCTTAATTGAAAATTGATAGGTCAACTTTTTGCACTGTTGCAATGATTGAGGTATTTTATTTATTTAATTATAAACTCACGCCTGATTACCTTAGGGGTAGGCAGAGATGATGGACTTCCATCTGCTGTGATCCTGGCACACAACCCTGGCCTTCTCCACATTCATCAATCTCTTCGTGCATGCTCGTCGGTTTGTAGTAGACCGTACTTGGCCCTTTTTCAAGACCTCGCCAATTTGGTCGCCGTACGTTCTCCTCGGTCTACCTCTGCCGACTCTTCCGTCAACATTCGCTCTGTGTATTTCCTTCGTTACCCTTCCTTCACTCACCCGCTCTAAGTGGCCAAACCAACGTAACATACCCTTTTCAATCCTATTTACTACATTGTCTTTCAGACCACACCGTTCTCTAATCACTACATTCCTAATCCTGTCACTCAGTTTCACTCCACACATACTATTCAATGAGCGCATCTCTATAATTGAGGTATAAAAATAATTTATTATGCTTATAAAGATGATTTGCCAAATATTTAAGTGTTTTAGTGACTCGTTTTGCTTTGTGGGAGTCACCAGCATTAAAATACGCTTACATGCACAAGTAAATGAATAAGACAACAAATAAGAACCAGTTAGGAAAAGGTAAATGAACAAAGAGACTCTAAACTATGACAATGAGTAATTACTAAAAACCTCAATCATTTAAATAGATTTTGAGTCATACTACGGACGGATAATTACAATGCCTCATCGTTATTCTTAAAAAAACCCCGTAATTTCGCTCCGAAAAGATAAACTAGATTTAGAGACTAACTTATCTTTGCTATTATCAAAATATTATGTCCATACATTGACATACTCCTGATTAGTTGACCTGACCATCTGCAAATATACGATTGTAATAAATACCAAAAAATATAGTTTTGGGGAGGTGTAATTTTTCCTTTACTTGTGCTATAAGACCTTCTTGCCAAACATGATTCTAGGTCAACGGGAATTATCTTATATGTCTTGGTTTTCTTGCATTATCATACAAATATGCGAGAAAATGCGACATAAACGGCCATATCTTTTGATTGCGTTGACGTGGAAGATTGATTTTTTTTTCAAATGCATGAGGTTGCAGACCTGAGTTTTTGGTATTAATTTCAACTTAATCCGTCCACGCGTTTCTGAGATATAGGTCTTGACAGACAGATGGACAGCAAAGTGATCCTATAAGGATTCCTTTTTTCCCTATTGAGGCACGGAACATTAAAAAGCACTAAGGAACTACAATTAATATAGGCAAATGAGAGACTACAGTCAAACTTGACCGTAATTATCTCCCGCCTATATCCAATTGTGCATATTCAAACCCACGTGCTAAAATTGATTCATCCAGATATGATTATATGTTAGACCAAGATTACACCATAATCAAGGATGTCCCGAACAACATTTCAATTCCATAACAGTTTGACATTCATCCCACATCTCAAATTCTTTGCATTGACCTTGGCTCGCAACTGGTTTGATTTTGTATCGTGTATCGGCATAGAGCATTGAATATTCAGAAATGACACTCCTGATAAAAGTCTGTGAAAGTTAGTAAGGTGACAGAAAATAAAATGTTATTTGAAGATTTTTTTTCTAACCGCCTTCAGTTTATTATTTAGTTTACAATGGGTATTTATTCTATAACAATAATAAAAATTAGAAATAACTATTATGATATTATATTAACCTAAAAAATATATATATATAATTACAATTGTATTTTGTTATTTATTTATTAATTTTATTAATGGACTCGACTGTTCGCCATTTGCCAATGTCATGTTACAGAAAATTCAATATATAATAGTCTTCTATCTTCCTCCAGGGGAGTCGCAGTAGCGTCTTCACCCTGGGTAGCCGCGTCTTCATGTCTTCATCAATTTTAAGTCAATATCAGCTGAATAATTTATTTTATGGTTAGAGTAATTAGTTCAGTAATTAGATCTACAGGTAGAATTCATTCGACAAATTGAAACTGGGGATTGTACTCATGATAAATATTAAATTGGTAAGGTCTTTTAGTAAACCATAACTGCATAAAAATTTAACTAATTACGTCACAAGTCACACAATGACCTTAGAAATGACCATTAGGTCAAATTCCAGTGAAAGAAAACGTTGCACAAAAATAAAAATACCTTAAAATGTAAAAACTCCAAAGCACAGTACCGATGTACATCAAATGAAGAATTTTTTGATATTTGAATTAATTGTACATTTTATTTTTATCCAAATTGTTTCATTTACTTAAACGCTGTGCAGAATTAATGTATGTCACAAGCCTGACCATACATTTGATTTTGTCGAATGAATCCAAGGTCACCTGTATATTACCTACCATTAATTGCAGTAACTATGATAAATAGGGTCAGGCCGTTAGGCACCCATTCCGGCACGCCCCCGGCCGGCACGCTCCCATAGTTGAAAATTTGTTATTCCGCCACGCTCCCATTCCGGGACGCCCCCATATATGGATATCTGTGGTATAACATAAATCCGACAATCATCTTTCATTCTATGTACGTATGTAATATACGAGTATGTTTTGATATTTTCTTGCATAATTGCGAAACGAAAATCTAAATGATAAATGGAGATAAAAATTCATCATTATACGAGTAATTGGATTCAAGTGACATGTATTTTTTGAATTCAATTAATTAATTTATAATTTTTGACATTTTACAATTAGACTTTATTCATAAAATTTAAAATAATTAAAATTAAAATAATCAATTTGGCAAGTAAATAATTCAAGTTAATAACTAGAACTACTTACAAACGTTTTACTATTTATAAGGTTATTTGCCATTTGGAAATATGTACCAAGTTTATGTTCAATCGACCAGTTGAACTGGAAATTATAATTTCAAATGCATCATTAGATTTTTTACTCTATGGCAGTGATCTCGAAGCGAATTGGTAGACAATACAATACACGCATTGTTTCAATTCTCCGCATAGCGCGTGATTTAATAGCATCGTTGCGAATTTGCTATGCATTTTGTGGATCGATTCTACCGGCCATTATAATAGGTTTGTTAAGTACAGTCGGGTGGTTAAAGGATTCTTATTTATTCATTTTAACAGTTCCTCTGACATGTATAATACTATTATAGTGGAGCCGCCGAGAAAAGCCCGATATGACGTTTGGGGCCGGTGCGGCCGACATAACTTTGAAACGGTGCACAAGTTACGGATAAATAATTATTGTCATGAATTCTCATTTACGTAATCCATTTTGTACAAAAATAATAAAATTTAAGAATTTCGTAATAATTTCAAACATGCAACAGAGTAAATTCACTTTCTTTCTTATGATAAAAATTGATTTAGATTTCCATGAAGCACAGTTACAATGTTATGTCGTCTGAATTAAATCGTAGAGAATAGAATAAAATACTAAGTGACGATTTTTGGTATCAGTTACTAATATCGCTATTATATCATCACAGGAAAATTATTTTTCGTTACTTTCGTTCAGCCTTAATTTCAGAATGAAACTGGTGTGATGGATATCTTTGTATCAAATTAAATTTACAAAACAGTTAAAAATAAATCTTTAGTAAGGAAACCCGCCGACAAAAGCTAGTCAATTACTAACACGTTACCTATGGGTACATCACTATTAACGTCATATTGTCATGTGTCATATCGGGCCTATTAAAACGGCCGTACTAAAACACAGGGTGTAACGTAAAGGGTATATGAAGCCGAATAACGGGTGTTCAGTACCGGTAACTGAACAACTATTGTTCTACGACTTTTCGATTTTCGAGAAATTATTTTTTTACTTTTCATACATTTCGTCCCGGTCAGCTGATCGATTTGTATGAGACATTTATTTTTTTCTTATTTTTTTTTCGAAAAGTCGTTTGTTTGGACCTTCTTTGCGCTCGGACATTTTTAGAAGGCAGACTGTGTATCTAGTTGTTTATAGGAGATCAATGAAGGCGGTCTGTACAAACAGTTCTGTTCACGACGCTACTTCGCGTGTAACGGAAGCTGCCAAGGCCCACTGCCCGCTAATGGCCGTCTGTCTGTATCAATCTGCCGAAACAAACAATCTGAACCAATACAAACTGTCTGCTAAACACTCGCGAGGTCCAATTTGCACCTTTTGTACAATGACCCGCACAGGAAACGTCACTATGAATTTACATTTTAGGCTATATTCGTGATTCGTTACAAATTTTAATTGCAATCACAGGCCACTTACCCCCATAGACCTGTAACAGGAGTGCGCCCGTGTCTGCCCGCACATGAGCGCAACCTAGAGATATTATCGACATGGACCAATGATCTCCTATAAACAACTAGATACACAGTCTGCCTTCTAAAAATGTCCGAGCGCCGAGGTCCAAACGGATGAATGGACCCTCATTTGCTTTATTGGACATTAACAATGGACCCTTATTTGGACGTTTTTTAAATTGTTTTAGTAAGACCTTTGTGTATCTAGTTGTTTATAGGAGATCAATGACATGGACGCATCTCTTTAATACGGCACCCCTGTCCCCCGCTTCGTCTCTATGCGCTCATCGTTGACAGAATTTTTGGCTTGCTTGTGCCGATTTCATGTCTATTGGCTAAGTGGTCTGTCGTTGCAACTTTGTGGATGATTGTACGTATTGATAATGAGGTAGTTTAACAGGGAAGTGTAGGGTATGGTCGTTGAAGCGGTTATCCAAATAATAGAAATATAAGACGATCATCTCGTCATGAATCATGAGAAAACACACAACAAACATCACACTCATGTAACTATGGTTCCCTAGTGGGTTCTAGGTCGTAATTTTTATGGGTGTCCCTTCATTTGATAAAAAACATATTACAAACCATTCATTTCACAAACAACGTTTGGCAAAATCATGATTCATAAGTTCATCTTTGTACAAAGTAATGGTTCTATAAATAATTCATTTGACAAAACAATTACGAGACAAAGTTTCTTTCTTCAAAACATCACTTAACAAACTATTCACTTATTATATACGTTAATAGATAAAACAACGCAAGGCATAAAAACCTTTGACAAAATGCATTGTTTGGTAATTGTAATTTGTTTTTTATCAAATGAAGGGACACCCCGACAACTCTCTAACCAGATCCGACACGGATGTTTAGGTTCAGAAGGCTCTGGCTTGGAGCGAAGCGCAGCTTCGCTCCAAGCCAGAGACTTCGATGTTAGGTTTTTTTTTTTGTATTCAAAAAGCAAGTTTATTTGGTGTCCCTTCATTTGATAAAAAACATATTACAAACCATTCATTTCACAAACAACGTTTGGCAAAATCATGATTCATAAGTTCATCTTTGTACAAAGTAATGGTTCTATAAATAATTCATTTGACAAAACAATTACGAGACAAAGTTTCTTTCTTCAAAACATCACTTAACAAACTATTTACTTATTATATAGGTTAATAGATAAAACAACGCAAGGCATAAAAACCTTTGACAAAATGCATTATTTGGTAATTGTAATTTGTTTTTTATCAAATGAAGGGACACCCCGACAACTCTCTAACCAGATCCGACACGGATGTTTAGGTTCAGAAGGCTCTGGCTTGGAGCGAAGCGCAGCTTCGCTCCAAGCCAGAGACTTCGATGTTAGGTTTTTTTTTGTATTCAAAAAGCAAGTTTATTTATTAACAATTATACATAAATTTGTAATTTGTTTTTTATCAAATGAAGGGACACCCCGACCAACTCTCTAACCAGATCCGACACGGATGTTTAGGTTCAGAAGGCTCTGGCTTGGAGCGAAGCGCAGCTTCGCTCCAAGCCAGAGACTTCGATGTTAGGTTTTTTTTTTTTTTTGCATTCAAAAAGCAAGTTCATTTATTAACAACAATTATACATAAATTTGTAATTTGTTTTTTATCAAATGAAGGGACACCCCGACCAACTCTCTAACCAGATCCGACACGGATGTTTAGGTTCAGAAGGCTCTGGCTTGGAGCGAAGCGCAGCTTCGCTCCAAGCCAGAGACTTCGATGTTAGGTTTTTTTTTTTGCATTCAAAAAGCAAGTTCATTTATTAACAATTATACATATAAAATACCCACTTATTTACCCAATATTTTGTCTAATGGCGACCTTGCAAAAGGAATACTTTGGTCATTTAATCAATTGCAAAATGACGGTTTAGCATTCACAATATTTGCTATGTTAAATATTTATAAAATGGATTTTTGTCAAATGATCACTTTTAAAACGATCACTTTAGTAAATGATAAGTTTGTCAAATGATTACTTTTTCAAAAATAATTTGTAAAATGATCATTTGTCATACGTTTTTTGTCAAACATTAGTGAACCAGTTTATTTATTAACAATTATACATAAATTTGTAATTTGTTTTTTATCAAATGAAGGGACACCCCGACCAACTCTCTAACCAGATCCGACACGGATGTTTAGGTTCAGAAGGCTCTGGCTTGGAGCGAAGCGCAGCTTCGCTCCAAGCCAGAGACTTCGATGTTAGGTTTTTTTTTTTGTATTCAAAAAGCAAGTTCATTTATTAACAATTATACATATAAAATACCCACTTATTTACCCAATATTTTGTCTAATGGCGACCTTGAAAAAGGAATACTTTGGTCATTTAATCAATTGCAAAATGACGGTTTAGCATTCACAACATTTGCTATGTTAAATATTTATAAAATGGATTTTTGTCAAATTATCACTTTTAAAACGATCACTTTAGTAAATGATAAGTTTGTCAAATGATTACTTTTTCAAAAATAATTTGTAAAATGATCATTTGTCATACGTTTTTTGTCAAACATTAGTGAACCATTTTTATGATACATAAACAGAAACGATTACAGGTCACCTAAATTCAGAAAAAGGGGTCTAGCACAGACAAATGTGTTTCAGTAGAGTTTTTAAGGTTGAGATTATCTCAAAAACAACTTGCCCACTTACGTATCAGCCTCGCGATACAGCGGGGCAACGCTGCCAGCCTTTTGGGCACGCTGCCTATAGTGGGGGACCTGGGGCCGGTTTTTTATCTTTAATTTTTATATTTTATATATAGTAAGTTTGCTTTTTAGATAGGTTTAGTTTTAGTTTAGATATAATTATTAGTTTGTCTAGTTTACTTTTATTTGTTTTAAGGTTTCGTTATTTAAATAAAGATGAACTTGCCCAAGTATTCTTTCACTGTTATGTTGGCACTTCACTTGGCTGTCCGTATTCGCTATTGGATGTTTGTCGTATTTGTCAAATACTTGACGTACATACAAATATTTTGTCAAGAATACCAACCACACATGGCAATTATGACAAATACGAAAATACAAATAGACAAGTGAAGTAGCATCCTGTGATAGATAAAAGTTAAAACTATGTAACTGTAAAAGAATTATTAGATTCGGTCCAGTAGTTCTTGAGAAAATCTCAACCTCATTGAGGTCTGTACTTTTCTCCATATTCGTGTATACCAACGAATTTCGACACTTTCAGATATAACTTTAATGCCATGATTTTAATATGTGCCCAGATTCGTGACATGCACGAAAGAAATTATATTCCATCCTACTAATAATATTATAAACGCGAAAGTTTGTACGGATGGATGTTTGTTGCTCTTTCACGCAAAAACTAATGAATGGATTTTAATAAAACTTTACAATAATATAGGTCATACATCAGAATAACATATAGGCTATAATTTATAATCCTGCGCAGACAAAGTTACGGGCAGCAGCTAGTATAGTACGTTCATATGGTTCAGTTCTTAGACCTGGTTAGCAAATTAATACTGCGTCTAACACCTAAAGATACGTCTTACAGTAGTTGAAACGTTACTGTCCGTGATATCATCGATTCACATGTTTTATTTGCACAAGTGGTTGTTATGACTAGCAAGGCTCTTGCCTTTATGAGTAATGGTCTCAATATTTAGGAAAATAATTATCTTGTCATCATTGATCTCCTATAAACAACTAGATACACAGTCTGCCTTCTAAAAATGTCCGAGCGCAAAGAAGGTCCAAACGAATGAATGAACCCTCATTCGCTTTATTGGACATTATTTGGACGTCAACAATGGACCCTTATTTGGACGTTTTTTAAATTGTTTTAGTAAGTACCTTTGTGTATCTAGTTATTTATAGGACATCAATGCTTGTCATGCAAAGGAATAACGGTGATAACGAGGTCGTGATTTAAATTGATACATCATTATCACCAGTCCTTATCAGTCCACTGCTAGACGTAGGCCTCTCCCAAGGCCCTAGACCATTTGCCCCACAGACATACGCTGGACAGCACGTTAACGGGACTCTAGACGTGTCATAGTGCCCTGGTACTTTAAAGGATACTTAAAGAGCTGGGACTTTTGATTAAATGGAAACAGCAGGTGTTGAGTGAGACGTATTGAGACTCCAGGTTACCCATGGTCTCCTGGTACTTTTACTGCAACTTCATCATCATCCCTTATCAGCTGATGCTGGAATTTGTGACGGTAGACTCATTTGTGACGCAATAGTTTAAAAGTTACGGAGCTCGCCGCTCGGTGGCTCATTGGTTGGGTCAATGGACTTGCGATACGAAGGTCCCAGGTTCGATTCACAGCCAGGGCAGCCAGGTATCAATGAGTTATCCCAGGATTTTTCGACGGAAAAAACTTACGTACATTTACCGTGTGCTTGTGTAACGGTGAAGGAAAACATCGTGTTGAAACCTGCATACCGTAGAAGAAGATAAATCTAAGGCCAGTGGTGGACCATGGCCCGAGCTCCCTCGATGTAAGGGAAGGTCTGTGCCCGAGCAGTGGGGCAATATAAATAGACTGATGATGAGTTTAAAAGTTATAAGCGTTTCAAGAGAGCTATGCTATCCTGAAATCTGACTATAATCAAAGTTTTAGTCTAATGTTATCTGCAAAAGTCTCACAAGTCACTAGATCTCCTTGACAGAACTGGTATGCACAGTTACGTTGGTTCGTGTTTGTCAAAGCTGCCTCGGCCTTGATCATAGACCATATCGTCCATTAGACATCTGATAAAAAATGAGGAAAAAACAGCGTCTCGGATGGACGCGTGGCAGGAATTTCATAAGGAAGTGTCACGTGTATTGGTGGATTGCATCGGTTCCAAGGACTTGTAGAATTAAACGGTGCAGACGACAGGTTATTACTTGAAGCATTTTTATGTTGACGCAATATTGAATCGAATACCAGCCCAAATATATAATAAGCCATGGCGGTATGTGATGTGGAAACAAGGATCCAGAGAGGAAGATCTGCCTCCTGATCTCCTCCATCCTCCTCCTCTATGCAAACGAAGTTGCGGGGTACAGCTAGTAATATATAACTGTAACTATAAGTAGACGTTCTAACGTCTAAAATACATACACACACGAAATTGACATTGTGTAATATTTAAATAGGTAGCCTTGTTAAAGAATTTTTAGCAAATTGATTTCCGACACAATAATAATGGTATGTGGAAGTAATTAATGAATGACGATATAGAAGGATGGCTTAATTTAGAGAAGTCCTTAATGTTCAATATTTCTGTAAAGGATAAAGATGATTGCTAATTGACGATAGATAAAGGAGGATGGTACTTATGCCCGTATTAATAAATCACTCTCAGCTCAAAAGTCAATCTTGAGAACCATGAGCCAACTAGCGCCGCCAATCTTGAAAAAAAAGAATATATTCCAATTTAATCAATTTTATTAAATAAGCTATTTACAAAATGTTTATTAGGATGAATACTATTTTTCAATATGCAATACATGGCATAATTGCGACAAGCAAAGTTGTAGTTCACAAATGTGCCAAAAACGGCCGTTTTTCGCAATTATGCGAACTACAACTTACCGATATTGAATCACGTTATAAATAAGCATTTAAAAAATAGTATTTATCGTAATAAACATTTCGTAAATAGCTTTTTTAATAAAATTGATTATATTGGAAGATATTATTTTTTTAATAAACGTAACTTAGGTGCGCGTGTAGGAATCGGGTATCACGTGAACGCCGTATTAATAAACAAAATTCAGTTCTCAAGAGAACTGTCAAACTCGCACTTGAGTACGGTGGAACACAGAGAAAGGTGTACAGGAGAGTTTTTAAGGTTGAGATTATCTCAAAAACTACTTGACCTATTGCAATAATTCTTTCACTGTTAGATAGATACAAGTTAAAACTATGTAACTATAAAAGAATTATTAAATTCGGCCCAGTAGTTTTTGAGAAAATCTCAACCTTATTGAGGCCCCTGGATACTTATCTCTGTCGTCGACTGTACGTATTTGCTAAGCTGGAAACCATCAGAAACCTTATCAAGTCGGTTGTCGAAACCCCAAAAAAACTTCATAAAGAGATTAGGTGATACAAAAAAACTGGTTTGTGGCGGGTTTACGTTGAAAGTGCGGGCTAAATATAGCAATGACTACTTGGCTGCAGTAGTGACGTCACGGCAAGTAAAGTTCTGTGACATTAATGGTTGGTACTCAAGTTAATGCCTAATAAGGATTGTTGAAAGGTTCTCGAACTCCAAGTAAGCCAGAGAGCTATCTTAAGATTACGTTCATATTAATAACAGGAACTTAAATCATGAGTAACGCCGTTTTAATAAACAAAACTAATCACTCAAGCTCGGTGGCTCAGTAGTTGGGTCAATGGACTTGCGATACGGAGGTCCCAGGTTCGATTCCCAGCCAGGGCAGCGATGTACCAATGATTTATCCTCGGTTTTTTCGATGGAAAAACTTACGTACCTACATTTACCGAGTGCTCTCAAAACGGTGAAGGAAAACATCGTGATGAAACCTACATGCCGTAGAAGAAGAAAAAAATCTAAGGCATGTGAAATCCGACAATCCGCAGTGGGCCCGCGTGGTGGATCATGGCCCGAGCTCCCTCGATGTAAGGGAAGGTCTGTGCCCGAGCAGTGGGGCAATGTAAATAGACTGATGATGATATATTTATTTATATTTCTGCCATGTTTGATTGTATAAAATAAACACATGAAATATTTAACTTAGCTTTCGTACGCAGTTAGCAATAAAGTATTGATTTGATTTGAAATCACCCCCTAAAACACTTCAACACCCCCCATTTTGTCTGGAGCCCCCCCCCCCTTTCTAGGCCCACAAGTGGGCGTTATTGCCCACCTTGGGAATGGCTGGTCTAGAGCTATTTACCACTAAATCTCCGATGACTTCACCATTATTCGCCATTGATTAGAGAGTTTTTGCCCGTCGAGTGTAATGTTGACTCTGTGAGGTGAGTAACATGCGTGGGCGCAGTCTTTGTATTGCTAATAGGATACATCAGTACGCGGAACATGTAGACCATAGTGGACTACGAAATAGTTATACTTTAGGTACCTATGATAGGTTGTTGACTTGTAGCTCGGTGGCGTGGCGTAGTGGTTGGGTCGCTGGCTCAGTGACCCGGTAAATCAAAGAGCGCCAGCCTGATAATTTTTTTAAGGGCCTTACATGAGCCAACTAGCACCAGCAATCTTAAAAGAAAATATCTTCCAAATTAATAATTTTTATTTAAAAAAAACTATGTACACAATCATTAGGTATTAGGATAAATACTATTTTTCAATATACAATGCATCGCATAATTGCGACAAGCTAAGTTATAGTTCACAAATGTGCCAAAAACGGCCGTTTTTCGCAATTATGCGAACTACAACTTAGCGAAATTGAATCACGGTATAAATAGGCATTTAAAAAATAGTATTTAATAAACAATGTGTACATAGCTTTTTTTTATTATCTTTTTAAGATTGCGGGGCGCTAGTTGGCTCATCCCCTTAATAGCTTGCAATGTCCCACTGCTGGGCAAAGGCCTCCCCCCACTCATCTCTATTCTGCGTTATTAAAATATTATTATTATTTTAAACAAAGCCGCTGACAGTTTTTTGTCATTTTTCTCATTAGCCTTGGCATCGTTTCCTAGTGTAAATGTAAATTTAAAAAAAACGCCCAAGTGCGAGTCGGATTTTTTTTCAACTTGATCCGTCAGCGCGTTTCTGAGACAGATCTTGACAGACAGACGGACAACAAAGTGATCCTATAAGGGTTCCTTTTTTCCTCTTGACGCACGGAACCCTAAAAACGTGCAAAAATACACGAAATGTATTTGCTTTGCAATAATAATAAATATATGTTGGTTCTCTTGAAAATGGCGGGAAACGACGGTTGCGAAATTATTTGATAATTTTCCTTTTAATATCTTCAGGGACCATTTTGTGTTTAATGTCACGTTAAGTTAATCAGAAAATGTTCGCGAATGACAGTACGGTGAAGTTATTGGATTATTTATGCAAGATCTGAAGTTTCAAGCTTTTATCAAGAGTTCCCGCTACAAGCTCGGGAGTGAACGTGACTGTCGAGCTGCTTCGTCCAGAGTGATGACGCTACGGCGTCTCCTCTGGATGAAGACAAGAAGACGCGGCTACCTAGGGTGAAGACGCTACTGCGACTCCCCTGGAGGAAGATAGAAGACTATTGAATTTTATGTAACATGACATTGGCAAATGACGAACTGTCGAGTCCATTAATAAAATAAATAAATAAATATATGTACCTACCAAAAAGACAAAAATCAAATATAGAAGTCGCCATCTCGGGTCGTGTCTCGTCGAAAGGTTCCCATCACACCAGCAGCGTTACCGCGCTGGATTGCGAGGGAAATACTTTGGACGGGATACGACCCGGAGCGGGGGTCATTACCACTGTCCCTTAAGCGGCGACCCAAATCCGCGACGAAATTTACAGAATCAGAACCCCATGCCCCCGCATGTACCTACATATATAATTCAAATGACAATGCCAGATTCTGCCCCACCATCAACCGCTAGTTGTACAAGATAACGAATAAATGTAAAAATATCTCCGTTTTTTATTAAAATTATTGGTTTAAAATAAAGTTTTGTACAGGTTGCGATTCGAAAAAAACAGCTTAATTAAGAATTCAGAAAATAGTAAGAAATCGAAGCGATTTATTCATTGTTTTTGTTATTCTTCTATAGGAGTTGCGAGAGTAGTAGAAAATGATACTGATTATGATTATGCAATATGAAACCTGTAATAAGTCCCCAACAAAATGATAGGTACAGCTTAAATGGTCACGTAGTTTTGTAGGTGGGGCAAAGCTCCATTGAACTGTGGCAATGTCTTTTACACAAAAAAAATGCCGACGACTGTTTTTGTTCGTAGGCAAACAAACTTTGTGCTAATAAAATATTCTTAGATGTTCACAAACATTTGACCAAACCGGATCCCATTTCAATGGATACGCAAAACTGTCGGCTTGGCTTGACAGCCTGATTAATGTGGTTTCGGATTAATGTAACTACATAATAATAAAGCCTAAAATACGTCGTATTTGTCGTAAAACGTGACTTTATCAAATGTTCCTTCGGAGCAACACAATAAAGTTAAAGTTACGTCAGCCAACGCAATTGTCACACCAATTGTCAACGGACGGCATTGCCACCAGGGTTGTCGCCACCGATCCCGGGATCCGTTTGGGTTGGATACGGATGGGAAAGGCAAAGCCAACTAGGGCATACAGCCTGGTCTGATGTTAGTAGAATGTCTGAATTCTTATAAATACATACATACATACGAAGATAACCTAACCTAAACCTACGCACAACCCTCCAAAACCCCTAAACGAAATAACTCAATGATCCGCGCAACCATCAAGCTATGCAAAGGAAACCTTGCTAAGAGCACAAAACTTCACAAACACGACTTCTTTCGAGCACTCCAACTAATAGAAACGTTCGCGGACATCTACTGATTAACTTAACGCGATCATTATTCACTAAATACCACGGAAACTATTTAATTAGAATTTTCACAAAATAAGTAGCTAATGGCGTTTCGCGCGCTTAACAATGAATCCAATTGATAGGAATGTTTTTTTTATAAAGAAAAGCTGTCACTTTTTTTACGGAATTAGATGGAAAATTGTTGATTTTACTTCTTTTACTATTGATAATGATTTAAAAATGATCTGATCTATATGAAATATACCCATTTCTATTCTCATATTTTTCAATTATCCGCTCGCTCCGCAACACACGGAATGTGCTATCTGTTGTACGTTTCTTACGCGAAAAAATAGCTGAGATTTACTCGCTCTACTAGCCGGCTTTACTGGCTTATACACCTAAAGCCAAGCTGTTAAGTAACATAAATTCGAGAAGCATTAGTACCCTTCTTATTTCTGAAGGGGAAAACCATGGTCAATAGTAATTGAAGGAGCCTTCCACGAGCCAACTAGCGCCGCCAATCTTAAAAAAATAATATCTTCCAATATAATCAATTTTATTACTAAAGCTATTTACAAACTGTTTATTACGATAAATACTATTTTTTAAATGCTTATTTACAACGTGATTCAATTTCGGTAAGTTGTAGTTCGCATAATTACGAAAAACGGCCGTTTTTGGCACATTTGTGAACTACAACTTAGCTTGTCGCAATTATGCCATGTATTGTATATTGAAAAATAGTATTCATCCTACTAAACATTTTGTAAATAGCTTTTTTAATAAAATTGATTAAATTGGAAGAAATTATTTTTTCAAGATTGGCGGCGCTAGTTGGCTCATATCAGGCCCTTAAGTAACATAAATTCGAGAAGCATTACCCTTCTTATTTCTGAAGGGGAAAACCATGGTCAATAATGGTAATTGAAGTTAGATTTTGTTAGGACTTATTAAGCTTACTCCACTTTGGTCATAGTAGACTTTGGTCATACCTTGGAATGCGTCCACGTAGGTCACAAGCCGTATCTCTATTTTCATGAAATGCTAATAATAACAATAATACTTAAAAATTAATTAAATAAATAAACTAAAAAAAATGCTAATTAATACTAATTCAAATTTTTTGTCATTTCGTACTTACAGCCAACTTCGTATGGGATCCTGATTGATCATCATTATTAACATTTTAGTTCTTTTTAATCACTTTTCTTTTATACTTTCGGGACTAATAACTTTATTTCTCAAAAACTTGTATATGTCGTGGTCATATCGTTAAATTGAACATTTCATGAAATAGTCGACCATTTCATGAAATGGTGGCATTTCACGAAATCGTCAAATGTCTATTGGTCATTTCATGAAATAGCTTGGCCAGATCAATGAATAGAAAACGTTTTACGATATGTCCAACAAACGCACGGCTATTTCATGATATGACCAAACACAATTGGCCATATCGTAGAAAAATGGCAAAAACTACCGCTAGAGGCGCTGAGAGCGCGCTTTGTCATTGTTTATGTTTGTGTGCGTAAGTAAATAATGCGGATTCATGTTGAAAAGTGAATAAAAATGTGCAAATTATATAAGAAAGTGTGTTGGAAACTTGAATAAGTGTTACTATACGAAACGGTGTGAATTTTATGACATTCACGCAAAAACCAACCTCAATTTACAAAAAAAATCTTGGGAATACATTTCACAGGTTAGTACCTATTTAAATGACAATATTTAGTTTATATCCTTTTAAAATCTCATCTAAGTACTTATCTAAAATGTACTTATTTACTTTTAATAATTGAATCCTAGAAATTTAACATATATAATTTTAATTTTTAGGTTATACAACAAATAAAGGAAAGTAGGGTGACCAGGCAACGAAAGTCGACGGACTATAATTTACTGGATTACAAAATATTACATCATGGAAAAACTGGAATTACATTAGTTTTTAATATACAAGAAGAAATGCATTGATGATCCTACTATTCGTATAATTACGATGGAGAAATATTTTGAAATACTAACGGAATTTCATAAAGGTATACCGTATGTGAAACGAAAGATTTTAACGTTCTATAATATTATAATACAATTTTGTACTTATTTTATTAGGTAATAAATATAATAATAATAAAAAAAACATCTTTATTCTCCTTTTAATGTTTTCAATATGAATATTTCGTATATTTAATTCCAGTGGACAATTGGTTTGAAATGCTTGTAAGAATTTTGTAACATATATATTTTTTTAATTTGGTACTGACTAGAACAATAAATAAGTTCGTAATAAGTATATTTTGAATTATTAGTACTTACATCCTTAACGGGCACCCTACATTAATGATCTGACCAAACGTCGTTGGACAAATCGACGAACGTTGACGTTTAAACGATATGCCCAGCGTAACATGACGATTTCATGAAATGCCACCATTTCATGAAATGGTCGACTATTTCATGAAATGCTCAATTTAACGATCTGACCACGACATATACATTACGACTTTTATTGTTTTACGACTTTTCGATTTTCGCGAATTTATTCTTTGACTTTTCATACAATTCGCACCGGTCAGCTGATCGATTTGTATGAGACATTGATTTATTTTTATTTTTTAATCGAAAAGTCGTAGAATAAAAGTTGTTCAGTTACCGATACTGAACACCCTCCCTTCGGCTTCATATACCCTTTACGTTACACCCTGTATAATACAAGTATAATACACTAATTTTTATGAGAAATGGGGGAAAACAAGCAGACACGCCACTTGACGGTAATGGGGTCATCAATTATAATTTATTGGTGAAGTAAAAAAAATGGGGGCCCTGAAATATAATTGATATTCAAAGTGGGCGGTAGACGAAACAAGTTTGAGAACCTCTGCTCTAGACCGCTCTCAAAGCCAAAAGTCTAATCTCTATAATGCAAGTCAGTTGCACTTTGCACGGAGAGGTGACAACGCTGAGGAGAACTCAAAGTCAAAATCAAATTTCTTTATTGCAAGTAAGCACGTTGTGTACATTTTTGCACGTCAACATATTTTTGAATTTACATTTACACCTTTGCAAGGAAAAGGTGCCAACGCTGAGGAGAAAAAGTGACAAAAAAATCTCAGCAGCACATCTTTTAATCGTCACCTAAAGATACTTGTAACACCGGAGAGCAACCAGCTCTATTCACGTTTTCTTGAATCATCGCATCCCATAACATTCTTAAACTTACTTTCATAGTAATAAAAACTCCTTAAATTGCAGGTAAACCGCGCGAATCGCGTGGCGCCTCTTCCGAACCATCCGTAAGAAAAGAACCTTTCACACATCTCTCGGAGAAGGAGCTGATCGAAGAGGCCAATAAAGTACGAGCCCAAGCCGACAGTCATACGTGTACAGCCGACCATCCACCAGAGAAGTTCTTCTCCCTCCCTCATAGGAGAAAGTTAAGGGAAGACAGAGATAGAAGAAACAGCGACGACGCTGGAAGCCCCGACGGCAAAGGAAAAACACCGCTAGGTAGATCTACAAGTGATGCGAGCAAGAGGTACAGAGAAAGAACATCGCTTTCAACCTTATTTAGAAGAGCACAGAGAAACAAAAGCCCTAATGCTCCTATCGTGGTCACTGCTAAGCCCATAGCCGTTGTTAAACGAAGCAAAAGTGACGTATCAGATCTTAAATCTAATACAAATTTGAATTCTCAAACTAAACCTATTCGCAAAAGATCTGGAAGTGAGACTGAGGAATTTCTTAAATCGCTCAGGAACAAAAAAGTTCAATTGTCTCCCATAATCGAAAGCTCACCAAGAGAAGATTACTTTAAGAAAACTTCTCCCTTAGAAGCCTACCAGAAACAAAAGCTAGTTCAAAAAGATAGCATCAAATCTGATGATCAGGTACCTAGTGATATCAAGAAAGTCAATCCCGTAGTGAAACCCCCAAGATTCAAAACTCCTGATAAACCAGAACCTAAGCCACCACAAAGAGTTAAAAGAGGTAAATCGTCAGAAAAAGACAAAGAATCATCACCACCAATAATAGAAACGCCTAAACGCAAAACTGACGTCAAAAAGACTCTTTTGGTAGATGAAATCGATTCAATTAAAGCTAAAGATATCAATCCCGCTGAAGTTAAAGAGAGGATTAAGAATAGCATCAGAAAGATTGAAGAAAACGTCTATGCTGATAAGGAAATGATACATAGTAGTCAAAAGCCGCCTGATAAGCCGCCGCTGACCAGAGGACACACAGTAGACCAAATTGTAAGAATTTTGAAAGAGGATCAGCTATCTCCTCCTCCTAAGTCCCATTTGATTGCACCACCAAACGGTAGTAGCACAAATCAACCATTTTCTTATCTGAAACCCAGTGTAAGTCCAGATCCTAATCTGTTTGTAAGAAATACAAGTCCAGACAGAGTTCCCTCGCCAGTCAACAAGATGAACGGCAAAGGAGTTGTCTATGCCCATGTAGTTAGGGATCGTGGTGATACCAGATCAAGTAATCTTGGTAAACAGACTATCCACAAAACTTATTCGCCATCCAGAGACAAACATGGGAATGTTTCAGACGAGGATGAAGGACTCGGATATGAGGAGAGACATAAGTACCCTGCTAATCGATACAATTACGATTATAATAAAAACAATGACAGTAACTTCAATAGTCTAGAAGGACCCATAATAACAGACTCACCTATAAAGCCAAGATTCAGGGAATACAAACTGACAAGTTTTGACGATTTTGAACCTACATATGCCAATGAATATCTGTCAACTAAAGACAAGAGTCATGATTTAATTGAGACTTTTAGAGGAAGAGGTGATGGTATGGATACCAAGAAAAAAGTCGAACCTGAACCAAATAGAGCCGATTTAGATTTCAATGAGCTAAGCCAGAGACGCCAGCTACTTGAATCTCGAATGAATGCTCGAAGGACAGATCGTGAGAGGAACGTCGGTGAACCAATATCCAGATATCTCGCTGAAACAGATCCAATTTACGAAGCTGAAAAGCGTATGAAAGCAACAGAGAAATACGTGAACGAGACAGCTCGATACATTCATCATACATTAGAAAGAGACGGTTTCGCTGAGAGCAGCGTCACTGAAGATTACAACAAATACGATTCAGATAATCACAAAGTTAAATATAACACTGAAACGAGAACATTCCAGAAGGTTCAAAAAGGTGATGTAGATCGTCGTGAATTCATCGACAATTTAGAACCTAGATATAAAGATGGCAGAAAAGTCTTTCCGCCGGAGCCTGAATACGAACCTCCTAGTCTAGAATTTACCACTGAGAAACCTGTATTGACTCCAGATGAGTATAAGGAGAAAAAATATAAAGTGAAAAAGCCTTTCACTTCTAGTCATGATGCTCTCCAAACGGGTCAGAAATACAAAGGGCGAGATGATTGGTTCGGTAAAAGGAAAGGGCATTACGCATCTAATCCTGAAATAGCACAAGAAAGAGAAGACGATTACGCTAACCTTCGCTACAATGCGAAGCATGGGGAATCGTATCACAACTCTTTGCGTCGCGTAAAGAACAAGGACAAATACTACAAAGAAGACTACGGTATCAGACGTCACGATTCAGGAGATAGTCGGGATTATTACCGTGACGATAGATCTCCTCGTCGCTTCGACATCGACAATCGACTAGTCGATTCTGGCATCGAAAATGATTTCCGCAAAGAATCCAGCGGTGAGATCCATAGACGACCTAGAAGGCATGAAAGCGATGAAGATGTTCGAAATACATCTCTCTTTCTGGCAAGCGAAAGACGTCACACAGAAGACAATTACCCCAGCGAACAGATATACGCTAATGGTGAATATTTGGCAAGGTTCAAGGACGTAAGAGACGGAGGGTACAGAAAGGATTATATCCCTAGGGATAGAAGTGCCGATGATGGATCCCATTTAGATCCTAAAAGATACGACAAAAGTCCACATAATGAGAAAGTTAGTGCGAAACCACCAAAGGCAACGAAGAAACTATCTGGGCTTGAGAAGGTAAGAATGGTCCCTGTTTAGATGCTTTAATAAGTTACAATGATAGAATTTGGAGCAATAGGTCAATGTTATTAAATTGATTTGAATAATTGAGTTGAACATGTTAAACTTGTTAATATATAAGCAAGACATAAACATGTCCTCCTAGCTTGCTTAAATTGTTGATTGACTCTACTAAAAATATCTTAACATAATTAAACCTCAATAAATTAAAGTATAATTATGTATGTGAATCTGTAATGAAGTTTCTCATATATATTTTCCACCCAATAAAGTACTTGAATAAATAATAATTATCAGTCTAAAGCCGAAATTCATAGCCAGTTCTCGCTCTTACAATTTTATTATCAAACATCTAAGGAATTTTACATTTGTAAGAAGTAATATTGCGTTCAAAACCGTTTATGAATCTCGGCCTAAATGATTACTTAAGGTCCGAGCACATTATGCCGGGCCGCAGCGTAGCGCAAAATGCTTACTTAGCACATTAGTGACGGGCCGGGTCGCAGCGCATTGACGGATTTTGAGTACAGTGTACTGTCAGATAACGTAAAATGAGCACGAGCACGCGTGCACTCCAATCCGCTTGCTATAGATAGCACACTGTGTCGGGGCGCAGCAATAATGCGAGCTGCTGCGGCCCGACACAGTGTGCGATAGTTCATACAAATGCGGATTTTTGCACTCCGCCCGACACGCTGCGGCCCGGCTTAATGTGCGCGAAGCATTAAAATAAACAAAGAAACATTTGCAGGTGAAACAGTTGTTCTCTCGCGACTCTTCTAAGAAGAGCAAGAAAGAGAAAGAGGAAGGCCATTCGAAGACTCGCACCAGGGTACTCAAGAGCCCTGAACATCTTGCCAAAGACGACTCAGAGTATAGAAGGTATATCTAAAACACTCACTATTGTGGGTCGAATGACTTATGAAGCGTTAGAATAGCAAATGGAAGAAGACAATTAAGAAACAGACAAACCATTAAAAAGAAGATCTAAAGCTTAGAAACATTGATCTCCTATAAACAACTAGATACACAAAGGTCTTACTAAAACAATTTAAAAAACGTCCAAATAAGGGTCCATTGTTAACGTCCAAATAAAGCAAATGAGGGTTCATTCATCCGTTTGGACCTTCTTTGCGCTCGGACATTTTTAGAAGGCAGACTGTGTATCTAGTTGTTTATAGGAGATTAATGCTTAGAATTTCAATGATAACTACTCTTCTAAATGCGACCTCTTTAACTCTAGTTCTGTCTGGTTCAGATCATTAATTAACATCAACTTCTTTGGCAACATAACATTTCATTCATGATATTCTTATTCACCTGGTTCGTCCTCACTCGCGTGTTTGGACACACACACACACACACACTCACTCACACACTCACACACACACACACACACTCACACACTCACACACACAGGAGACATTGTATTTTGTATTATTATATTTATATAGTTTGCTATCTCAAATCTTAGGTATATCTCGATGTTGAAAGACGCATTATCGTGTTATAGGTGAAGACTTGTAAATGGTTTTGTTTGTAAAATAGATAGGCACATGTTTGTATAAATAACTGTAAGTCCTCTTTTTATTATAAAAAAAAAAATTAACATCTAGATTGATATTTAGACCGATAAGAACTAATAACTAATGGTAACAGACGAAGCGAAGGAGGTATGTTTGAGTAGACATAAGCAGATCTTTAATCTACCTTAACAGATATTGCATGTCACTGTTCCAACGTTTATACATTTTGAAGTAAGTAAACATAATACTACCCTTGAATTGTCCACAGGTTTACAGACCCAGAGCCAAGTGATATCGACGTCAGGAAGAGAGATTATGATCTAAAAGATGAAGAAAGAAGATATAAGACTTCTAGAGAAGATATAGACAGACACAGAAGTCCACGAGAAGATTTAGACAGGCACAGAAGCTCCCGAGAAGATATTGATAAATATCCAAACTCAAAAGAAGATTTGAGATACAGAAGCTCAGATCCAAGGGATAGCGATCCTGAGAGGAAGTATAGGGAAAGTGATTTAGGAAGGTAAGGGTAATGTATATTTAAATAATGTTAAGTAAGAGACTGTTGCTATTTTGAAAGATCTTCAAATAATTCCCTAGCTAGACCCCTTAATTTTTTGACTGAAAGCCAAAAACTAATCATCTATCTGATGATGTCTGTCTGACGGTGGAGTGAATGCAGACAATAGAACATTGGGACCAAAGTCTTGTCTTTGTGCAGCATTTGAATGATACAACTTGTTGAAGAAGAAGATCCAATACCACCAGCACAATAGGCTAGTTGACAAGTGTCGAAAATCAAATGTTTTTCATTATTATTACAAAATAGACACAAATTCATGGTCAACTGTGAAATCAAAATTGAAATTAGTTTAAAAATGAAGTAACTACAGGCATTTAGAAAAGTGGTGTTAGAAAGAGACAGAAACAGTACACGACGTATTGTACCGCTACCACGGTATGACGTCATACCGTGGTAGCGCCATACAAACTTCATACTAAAGATCGTTTTGCTAAAAAGAGATGGAGCATCCCATCACTTGACTTAACCGCTTAATATCTTCGGTATTAATTGAGATATCGCAAAATTAAATTCACAGTTATCTTCAGCAGGAGCATGAGAGTTGATTAATGCTGGAAAAAAAGAGTCAACTAGCCATATTATGAAATAATAAGAAAAGAACTGAACAGAGATAGGAACTGGATTCCTTAGACTCCTTCAATTGATAATGACGAGATAGAGGGAATGAGGTTAACAGAAGAATGAAACCGTGGTTCCTTAACGTAATCACGTAAGAGAGAGGACATCGATAGCTAGCGAGGAGCTGTTCCATCTGTCTGAGGAAGATATGTGGACTAACCATCAATGGTGGAGAGTCACCGCTATAGTATGACCGTCTAAATCAGTCTTCGCCTGCGCGGTACAGGGATGCGGGGGAAGGCGACAACGGGGACCGAGAGAGGTGCGGGAGTGGGGGGGGGGGGGGGGGGGTACAGAAATGCGCCTGCCGCCCGCACCTCTCTCGGTCCCCGTTGTCGCCTTCCCCCGCAGGCGAAGACTGATTTAGACGGTCATACTATAGAAGAAGACATGAGAGGATGCGTGGTGATAAAGAGATAAGATTCAAGGTTACTTACAAAACTTATAAATTACAGATACGAAAGAAAAAATAAAGAAGACAGAAGATACACGGAGCGCAGAGAAGAAAAGAGACTGTACAATTCTTCGGATAGAGACAGTGATCTCTACAAGAATTCTGATGTGGAAAGCGACCGGAGGAAGACGAGGTCTAGGACAGCTGGACCTCTAGACTCTCCGGCTTTGGTAAGTAGATAATGTTAATTATAAGGAAAGCTTCACAAAACTTCTAATGTCCTGGTACTTTTAAATCAAATGTTATCGATATGAGATTCATTATTTGAATTAAAATGATGGTCAAACAGATAGGTGAGTGGATAATGATAATGAAAAATAAATATTTTTTCAAATTTCTGATGTCCTGGTACTTTTAAATCAAAATGTTTATCAGATTGGAATGGTCAAACAAGTTGATGAGTGATAATGATAAAGAAAGCTTTACTTTACTTCTAATGTCCTAGTACTTTTAAATCAAAATGTTTATCAGATTGGAATGGTCAAACAAGTTGATGAGTAGATAATGATAAAGAAAGCATTACTTTACTTCTAATGTCCTAGTACTTTTAAATCAGATGTTAGCGGCATCGGATTGGTTCTTTCGATTAAAATGGTCAAACTAGTTGGTGAGTAGCTATTGATAAAGATAGCTTTTCCAAACTTCTAACGTCCTAGTACTTTTAAATCAAATGCTAGTGCTATCGGATTCGTTATTTAAATTAAAATGATGGTCAAGCAAGATATGGGATTTAATATAGGGAGAAAAAAACTGCGTGATGTGTGGTGTAGCCAAAAAAATGAATGGTAAAAAACATATTAAATTAGTGTAAGAAGCCAACAAACACGTTAATTGAATACATAATTAACAATAGGCCGTTGCAATTCATACCCATTATCCGTAATGAATGATAATGATAGACCAGTCAAAATATTTCCTCTAGCAACGCGGAACAGAGTAGGTACAGAGTATTTCAGAACAATACTCTCACCTCGCGGTCTGACCTATTGAGTTAAAGGTCGTCTCGGTGCAGTGCTACTGTTGGTCGTTAACTCGATCTAAACCCGAGCGAAAGTCGTCTCGAGTCTCGATCGAGTTAAAACTGGCAGTAAGCTGTCGATAAAATCATTTCAAGACTTTTCATTATTTAATAAGTAAAGCGTGTGTTTTTACCCGACTGCGCAAGAAAGAGGGTTATGTTTTTCGAGTATATGTATGTGAGTATGTATGTCTAATTCTTTGGCACGCCCTGCAGCCTAAACTTGAAGGATTTTAACATATGAGGTGTCGTTAGATTCGCCTTGATTGTAGGAGTGACATAGGATATAAAAATTTAATAAAGTAAAATTGTATAAGAACAATAATATTGCTAAAAATTCACTTACCTTGTAGGTAACGTCCAATAAATAATAAAATATCTAACTCATGGTAATGGTAGAGACAACCTATTTTTTAACTCTAGGTAGAGGTTCTATTAGGTTAGTATCTACCTATCTACTACCTAGCATTCGAGAACTCATCTCTCGGTTATCGGTTCTACAATCTTTTCAATCGGTTCTGAGTGTCGCCGGTTCCGCATGAGGGATAAAGTGTAGATTACTGACAATAGTTATAGTTGTGTAATACCTAGTTATTAAGTAATTGTGTTATTATTATTTTAAAAGATGTGCTGCCGAGAGATTTTGACACTTTTTCTCCTCAGCGTTGGCACCTTTTCTTTGCAAAGTGGTGTAAATGTAAATTCAAAAATATGTTGACGTGCAAAAATGTACTTAACGTACTTGCAATAAAGAAATTTGACTTTGACTTATGAAAGAAAGAAAGAAAATATGTTTATTGCCATACACCAATTACATAAGCTTACAAAAAATCAATCAAGTAGTAAGTTATAATCTAATATAGTTATGCTAAGTGGTGTGGCAAAAGGTGCATGTTTCAGCTGAGCTGACACCGAGGTGTGCAGCGCTGTGACTCGACATGCACCTCTTGTGAATTCACCTTATGTGAACAGCCCACTGCCATTTCAGTTTTCTGATGTTAACTGCTTTTGTTTTCTGACTGATAAACTCGTTAGATTCAAATCGAGTTATTTTATTGAAAGTCATTCGTTCGAGTTACAATAGTACCACGTCGTGTTATACAACTGACGCCATATCTGTCTGTGGACCATCACTTGCTTGATTGATACTATTGGAGCGTACACTGTATATTGTCCAGATCACAGACCACTTCCCCCATAGACCTGTAACAGGAGGGCGCCTGTGTCTGCCCGCACATGAGCGCAACATTGCCTAGCGACACGTATCACCTAGAGATATTATATTGCTGGAGTGAGATTAGTATCTGGACAATATACACTGTACGCTCCAATAGTATTGTGTAAGGTACCAATACATTGTGTAAGGTACTTTTAAAACATATTATAAGCATGTGCTACACCCTCGGGTATAGCACATGCTGAGTTGGGACCTTTTTGGCGCTGCAGTACTACTTGTGCTACCTACTATTTTACCTCAGAATGTAACTAAATTTAGTTTCTCTTTTTAAATATTATATTGTAAGTGTATGCATAGGTGTGCTGTTTGTCTGTCAAATAAACTATTATTCTATTCTATTCTATTACTTACTACAACTTATTGCGATTAAATAAATTGAAAAAATTGAACGGCGTTATTCACCGATTCCTAAACACGCACCTAAGTTACGTTTATTAATAGGAACGCCATCTTGAGGTCGTTCTCAAGATTGACTTTTGAGCTGTGATTTATTAATATAAAAACAGGTTTCGAACATCACAGGGCCGGTGCGCAGAACTCATGCACAGATGGCACTTCGGGTCGGACCCCCACTGCTCCTGTGGCGAAATCCAGAGCATGTCACACGTCACCGACAACTGTCCGCATTGGTCAATTAAGGGTGGTCTTGTCAAGATCCATAAGGCTGACGAGGACGTGATTGAGTGGCTGGACAGCCTCCCACTCACGGTCTGATCTCCTGTCACGTCGCCGTGACCATACGAAAAAAATAAAAGTTTATTAATACGGGCCATTGTATCGGGAACTGAACAACTTTTGTTTTATGCCTTCAAGGAACGTTCTGACTCGGTGTAAACGCTGTCTTGTGCTTACTATATCCATTCTGTTACCACCCATATATTTCCTAGACGGCCAGGTTTCCGTTTCCCCGCTTCTTGTTTGTTCGTGTGGTATCGTTGAGTATGCATGAGGGGTTGATTTATTTCACTAGCAGTCCATTATTTATTTATCAGAAATCAAACAGTCTTAAATATAGTTTAACAATTTTAGATTAATAATTATGTATGCCAAAACAGATTTCATATTATATTACAATAATTTGATTAATTAATAACAGCTAGAAGTGGGACTGGACGGGAGAGGGGGGGGGGGGGGGGGGGGGGCTATGTATTATATACTATTTATTATATATATATGTGTGTGAGTGAGTGAGTGTGTGCGAGTGTATTTAAATATATATATATACATATGATGTGAATAGGGTGTCATGGTGTGTTAGGATCTATTATAAATTTTTCTTATATTTTAATCATTGCGTAGACATTTAAGCCTTACGTAGTATTCCAGTCCGAAAAAGAGGGTTAGAAAGCCTAGGTTTTAAGACATATAATTAATACTATATTTTCATTCATGTAATATCTGTTTTATAAAGGCGTAGTTAGTCTGTAAAAAACTTTTAACTTTAAGTTTGTGCGTTCATTGTTAAATGACATGTACTTTTATTTCTTTTATTTAAAAAGACCTTTTAAAAACAAAAACAGTCCATTAGGATACTTGTTTTATACGGATATACTTTTAGTTCAATGTTGTAATGGCTTTTGAAAGTGACGGGACGGTTGCAAAATTAGTTGGTAATTTTAATGTCTACAGTGGTTATTTTGTGTTTAATATCGCGTTAAATTAATCAGAAAATGTTCGCGAATGATAGTAAAAATGTTTAATTATATTTTGACATTAAAAAGTATTCATAAAGGTGCTCCCTCACCGGGAGCATTCGCGTGTAATGTAATGTTGCAGATTCGACTTTGAGCATTACATTACAATACTACCTCCCTGACTGACGCTGTGTTTCTCCCTCACTGATGTAATGCTCGAATCTGTAACGTTACATTACACGCGAATGCTCCCGGTGAGGGAGCACCTTAAGGATCTATTTTCAGAATAAATATTGAAGTTTGAAGTAAAGAAACTTTTAATAATCCTAATAAAGATTTGGAACAGCGTATACAGAGAGGAAAAATCTTGGCATGGTATTTTTTTTAGGATGTTAATAATTTTTAGACCTGGTCAATTATGATTTTTTAAAGAATGAGGGGGGGGGGGGGTAGTCTCAGGAATGTACCATATGTGAGTTCTCATGTATATGGCAAGGGAGCCAGTGTGACTACGGGCACAGAAGCGTTACATTACTAATAAACTTGATATGAAAGTCATTACAGCCCTATGCACAGCTAGAGCTATATAAAAGCTATAAATATAAGCTATAAAGTAAACAGGAGCGGTCCGTCGGTGCTTAGACTTTCACTTTCGTGCACCGGCCCTAACTCTGGCCCCGGGGCAAGGACCAAGTCATGAGCGGAAAGCATCATCATCAGTCTATTTATATGTCCCCACTGCTCGGGCACAGACCTTCCCTTACATCGAAGGAGCTCGGGCCATAATCCACCACGCGGGCCCAGTGCGGGTTGGCGGATTTCGCATGCCATAGAATTTTTTCTTCTTCTACGACATGCAGGTTTCATCACGATGTTTTCCTTCACCGTTTTGAGAGCACTCGGTAAATGTACGTAAGTTTTCCGTTGAAAAAACCGAGGATGACTCATTGGTACATGGCTGCCCTAGCTCGGAATCGAACCTGGGACCTCCATATTGCAAGTCCAGTGACCCAACCACTGAGACACCGAGCTCTCAAAAAAAAAATCGAGCAGAAAGCAACCGAGGTGACTATTCCATAATTTCTTTAGTAGTATTTACAATGTGTTTTACAATTATGGACCTTCTGGTGTACGGACAACAGCAGATCAATGGTAACACTTGCAATACGATTTTAAATCTTACGACGCAGATAATAACAACGGCCCAAAGTCCAAAGTGTTACACTTGATCTGCTGTTAGCTGTACCATGAGTACTATAAAGTTTTGCGACTATCTATATTGCATTTTATAAGTAATTAATTATGTTGTGAAACATTATATATTATTAGATATTCTACTCGTACTACGTCGCTCTGCTTATATGCTATCGGAAAGCGTAAGGCGAAGGGACAGTATTAATAATCTGAGCACAAACTCGCACTCAAGAGCGAATTCAGGATACACTCTCAAGACGTGATCACCGTCTCAAGTATGTCATTTATTAATAAACCAATCTTGAGGGCGTATCACGTGATGTCTTTCTCAAGTCGCGGTTCGCCTGCAAATACGTTCACAAGTGCGAGTTTGATAGTTCTCTTGAGAACTGAGTTTTGTTTATTAGTACCGTATTAACGGTTAATAAAAATTATACAACAATATAAAAACTAAAATTATTATCAACGTGATTCAATTTCGGTAATTTGTAGTTCGCAAAATTGGGAAAAAAAAAAATTTTTTAACTGTTTATTTCATAGAAAAAGGGTTACAAAAATTATAGCACTTTCCGGGCTCTAATCTCATTTGTGAGAGATTATATGAGCCGGAAGAGGTCGCCAGTGACGCCATTTTAAACTTAATATTGACTTAATTAAATTTAAATTTAACACTTTATTATATATAAACGGATATCACTCACTTATATTGTTAAAGTCGGCAATTAGACCGACAGTTTCGACCGATTTCGACGGTCTTTTTCAAGGTGAGCGCGCCACGCCCGCGTCGCCGTTGACGTTTCTTCGCGCACTGCGACGCGGGCGTGGCGCGCTCACCTTGAAAAAGACCGTCGAAATCGGTCGAAACTGTCGGTCTAATTGCCGACTTTAACAATATAAGTGAGTGATATCCGTTTATATATAATAATTTGTAGTAATGGCTCACTATAGTTTTAATTCTAAAATTTAACACTTACTTAATAATAATGTAATGTAATCATGGTAAGTTTACATATATATTAAATTTGTGGGCTTTGTAGCACATTTATTTGTATGAAAAAGATAAGCAGGCAAATTGAAGCTATGATTCGACTTACATTATGCAGCATATTTATCCAATAGTATTTTTTTAAGATGATTTTGGACATTCTTGGAGTTTTTGTTATTTAATTTGTCTAGTGATTCAGGCGGAAGGCTATTCAGAAATACAGGTAATAGGTAGTGAAATACTGCCCGTTGCGGAACTCACTACAATACATATATGCAACAAGCTGAGTTATAAGAAATTAATATTTATTAAAGATTTATTAAGTGTAACGTACTTTTAGCTTTTTAAATAAAATTGATTAAATTAAATCATCATCTTTAACACCCCGTATCAGTCCACTGCTGGACATAGGCCTCTCCCAAAGCGCGCTACTCAACCCTACTCTCGGCCCTCGGCATCCAGTCCCTGCCAGCCATCTTGCGAAGGTCATCCCTCCATCTGGTCGGGGGGCACCCACGCTACGTTTACCCGTTCATGGCCTCCATTCGAGAAAAAAATATAATCTATGTACTTATATGTTTACCTAAATCCAATAGTTTCGACATTAATTTCGCAATTCGCCAAAAGGCGAATGATTGGGTAAACTTGCGCGGTTTTCGTAATACCCGGTAGGCCGTAGGCGTGAGTGGGCTCCTCTAAACATCGTGTCAATGACATTACGTGGTGGGTGATGAGTGTGATGACATTTAGGCCTTTGGGGCAGGTGGAGGTCGCCTCGTTAGGTGTGACTTATGATATAACGATCAATGATTATGGTCATTGAAAACTTGAAGGAAGAGACGACTACGCATGGTGTATCGCCGGTTTCGCATGAAGGGTAAAGTTTACTAAATAATCATGTAGTTACCTATAGGCTATAAGTAGGTATTAAGAGCCTTCCATGAGCCAACTAGCGCCGCCAATCTTAAAAAAATAATATCTTCCAATATAATAAATTTTATTAAAAAAGCTATTTTTTATTAAAAACATTTTTGCGGAAAATATTATATAAATAAACAAATACAATTATAATTACTTACCTATATCTAGCCAACAAAATTGATTAAATTGGAAGATATTACTTTTTCAAGATTGGCGGCGCTAGTTGGCTCATGGAAGGCCCTTAAGTATTAATTGCATTTATTTTAAATGATGCGCTGCTTGTAATCTCCTCAGCGTTGGCACCTTTTCCTTGCAAGTGGTATAATGTTAATTCAAAATAATGTTAAATTATCTAATGGTCATTTCTAAGGTCATTGTTTTGTTTGACTTGTGACGTAGTACTAAGTTAATTTTTTTGCAGTTCTGATTTACTAAAACTTCCTCAGACGATGAGGTTGTTAGAAGGCAGGCCATTTAAAACGGAGTTGTCTAGGTGGCTCTTACAAAATATGTTCTACAGTGTCAAGGAGTTCAGTGACCGTCATCAGTGTGTATAACATTTGTACGCCTCTTAACAGGCTGAATACCATGACTTTATTATTAAATTGTATAACATCTCGTATTCTGTGTATTCTAACAAATAAATGTATTGATTGATTGATTAAAAAACCTTACCAATTTAATATACAGGGTGTAACGTAAAGGGTATATGAAGCCGAAGGGAGGGTGTTCAGTATCGGTAGCTTAACAACTTTTGTTCTGCGACTTTCGATGATGAAGGCTGAAGTTCATAAGACCGAATTTCATAAGACCTATGCACGAAAGGCCGTATATCAAAATGTCGAATGTTCATTTGACCGAAATATTAAAATCCCGAATGGACGTTTGGCCGAAAGTTTGAAATGCCGAAGGTTAAAATCCCGAATGTTCATTAGGCCGAAAGTTTAAAATCCCGAATGTACCGAAAGTTTGAAATGGGACCAACTGCTTAACGTGCGCCCCGAGGCACGGAGGGGCTCAGATGAAAGTGTCACTAGCGATCACTCCCAGATTGACCCTCCCCCAACATTGCTTAACTTGTACGATCTTTTTCAACGTGTACTCGCAAGTAGCCTACGAACCCCAACACTTTAGAACTCATTGTTTTATCTAATTAGATTAAAGCAACTAAGTAATTGAAATAATTAAACAACATAATGAGCCATTTAACATGAGACCATTTTACACCAACGATGATCTAAACTGAAACAATCGTCGTGGGAAATCACACATGACTGCTTTGAAACAATTATTTTCTTCCCATAGTTTTTGCGACTGTTAACACGTGCTTTACAGGGATGTAGTAAGGCTTTCTAGGGGCGCTAAATGAGCGAGGGGCGTCATTTATATTTAGTCAGTTAGTGAGGTAGGTAAAGTAAAAGTTTAAGTAACAAAATAATTAACTATGAACATTATTGACCTTATGAAACATTATGAAGTGAAGGCTAGGCTAGACATGAACATCATTAAGGACATAATTGGATGGTGTTATGCATAAAAGTATCAACCCACACTCGGGTCATTTCGAGAAAAACAATGTTGAAGTTTTCAGAGGGGACGCTTGGTAATCTTTGCGATAGCATGTTCTGTATTGCGGATACAAACCTGAAAAAATTCAACTTACTAGCTTAGAGTATGAGTATGACCGCATTAATAATGTCTAAATAACTATGCAATAATCACAGAAAAGCATAAAATGCTAGTAGTTTTTGTTTATAAAATAAGACACTTTGGGCTTCGCTATAGGTACGTACGAATTCCACTAATTTCACTTCTTTTCCTAAAAACGTGTCAAAGTCAAATTTATTTATTGCAAGTAAGCACGTTGTGTACATTTTTGCACGTCAACATATTTTTGAATTTACATTTACACCACTTTGCAAGGAAAAGGTGCCAACGCTGAGGAGAAAAAGTGGCAAAAAAACTCTCAGCAGCACATCTTTTAAAATAATATAATAATACACAATTACTTAATAACTAGGTGTTACAAAACTATTACTATTGTTAGTAATCTAGACTTTATCCCTCATGCGGAACCGGCGACACACACCATGCATGTTTAAATAGTCATCTATCCTGTAATACGCCTTCTTAACAAGTGTTCCTTTACTGAAAAATTTAAATTTCCTCTCTGTCAACGTCGTGATACTTTCTATCTATAATCTATAAAAGCGAATACAGTGCCCCATGAAGGATGTACTGTCAACTGATATTATTCCGGGGCGCTAAAAAGTCCTAAATCCGTATCTGTTACTCCGTAATAAATATTACTACGATGAACATTTATTTTGAGTTTTTGTATGTTTTATTAAGTATGTCCTTGTTCGAGAAGGTGACCTCAGTCGGTACATCTTTACAATAAATTGCTTCATCATTAATCTGAGTGAAATAAATGACATTATCATTAATTCTAGTCTTGGAATTAGATACAAAAAGTTTTATTAGGATATAAGGATTTATTAGGGGAGTCTGTCGTGGTCAGATCGTTAAATTGAGCATTTCATGAAATCGTTGATCATTTCATGAAATGGTGCCATTTCACGAAATCGTCAAATGTCTATTGGTCATTTCATGAAATAGCTTGACCATATCAATGAATAGAAAGCGTTTGACGATATGGCCAACAAACGCACGGCTGTTTCGGAATCGGAATCACTATACAAATCTTTATTGCAAGTAAATACATAAGAAGAAGAAGTATGTATGAAACTATATAACGTCGTGTTTAATAAATACGTCCACATGAGATGACGTAATGTGGTGTCTGGTGTCAAAGCGAGACACTGAACCCGGAGGCTGTTGAACTGATCTGAAATGGACCTCTCGACTCCGGGCTCGCATCAGTATGCGTATAAAGTTTGGGGTAAACGCAACTGTCACTTATAACCAGTCGGTTATAAGTGACAGTTGCGTTTAGGTTAAGTCGCTATAAGGTTGTCAAAAGCAAGAGTGAGACAGAAGATGCCCCGCAGCGGAGTGAAGAGCACGGCGCAGTGCCTCAACATTCGTATTTTTATGAATTTTGGCAGGGAAATAAAAATACGGTCGTCATAGTACGAAATAACAAAGTATTCTTGCAGTAATCCTGATAAGAATTCATGGTAAGGGGCAGACCTTATGTCTAACATGTCTTTGGGGCCCTCCCCAACGCCCTTGTTACGGGCCTGGTATAATGTATAAAAATAATTAAATAATCCCACTAATCCCAAATGCTACTTCTCCGTAAGTGGTCTAGCGACATTTTTGTTTACACTAACCAGACAACGGGAACGCGCTATGTGTTACAATGTACCAGGAAGCCGTCAAACCGTTTGGCACAGACCAGCTAATTGGTCTAATTGACGGCCATTATAGTGTTAGCGACCACAGACATACGCTGGACAGCACGTTAACGGGACCCTAGGCGTGTCATAGTGCCCTGGTACTTTTAAGGATACCTAAAGAGCTGGGACTTCTGACTAAATGGAAACAGTAGGTGTTGAGTGAGACATTTTGAGACTCCAGGTTACCCATGGTCTCCTGGTACAGCTAACAGCAGATCAAGTGTAATACTTTGGACTTTGTACCATTCTTATTATCTGCGTAGTAAGAGTTAAAATCGTATCTTAGGATAACGACCAGGCTGCCAACCATCTGTCTCAAAAGGATTCTTGAATACTTGGGTCACATTGCCAGGAAGAGTGGCGACAACCTGGAAAGATTAATGGTGACTGGCAAGGTAGATGGAAGGAGACCTCGCGGACGAAGCCCGATACGTTGGTCCGATCAGATCCGTACCAATCTCGATACCGGTTTTTAAGATGCTCTTCACGTCGCCGGAGATAGGAACAGATGGCGCAATATCATCAGAGAAAAGATGATCCAGAGGGGTCACGACCCTCAATGAGGAACACGAGGCACGGAGGAGGAGGGAGTTTTAACTTTTATCTATCTATCAGTGAAAGAATTCTTGCAATAGGTCGAGTAGTTTTTGAGATAATATCAACCTTAATAACTTACACCTTGTTCGATCGTGTACGGACAACAGCAGATCAATGGTAACACTTGTAGTACGATTTTAAATCTTACCAAGCAGATAATAAGAACTGTCCAAAGTACAAAGTGTTACACTTGATCTGCTGTTAGCTGTACCTCTGATTGCAATGTTTTTGCAAAATAATGCGAAACAAATGTCGCAAAATGTAGAGTCGACATTGCCTTATTTGTCGCAGTATACTGTTATAGAGTCGAGCTGCACCCACGACCTTTATATGGCAGTGAACAGTTTTAAATTGGCTTTACCTAGGTGTTACTAAACCTTTTGGCCGTAAAAAAAATTTAATTTTCATTTTATTACATTTCATGGAAAAGGCAACGCTGTGGTGAGAAATATATATATATTGCCGTACATTACGGCAATTGCCGTATCAGGAACAACGGGCGGCGCGATTTAGACCCGTATTAATAGTCTGAGCTCAAATCCGCCCTCAAGAGCGAATTCAACTGATAATACACTCTCAAGACGTGATCACCATCTCAAGTATGTCATTTATTAATAAACCAATTTTGAACGCGTATCACGTGATGTCTTTCTCAAGTCGCGGTTCGCCTGCAATCAGCAAATACGTTCTTAAGTTGAGTTTAACAGTTATCTTGAGAACTGAGTTTTGTTTATTAATACGGCGTTACTCACGTGATACCCGATTCCTAAAGGCGCACCCAAGTTACGTTTATTAATAGGAACGCCATCTTGAGGTCGTTCCCAAGATTGACTTTTGAGCTGAGAGTGATTTATTAATTAGAGCTATAATTTTACAAGCGCGCGATGATGCCATCAAAAAGGTATATTTCGTCGAAAATTGTAAATTGTTTAAAGAAGACGATTTTTAATATCGAAAAAAATAATTTTCCAAATCGGTCCAAGCGTCTTCGAGTAATCGGGGAACATACATAAAAAAATCGACGAATTGATAACCTCCTCCTTTTTTTGAAGTCGCTTAAAAACCAGAGACATTAAAAAAATTGTATAATCTCTCACAAATGAGATTGAGAGCCCGGAAAGTGCTATAATTTTTGTAACCTTTTTTTCACTGAAATAAAGATTATTTTTTTTTAATCACGGTTAATTTGTGGCTGCATCTTTAATGTTTCTACAGATATATTTTTTATTCAATTTGAACATGTTATTAAGACAGGATGCCTACCGTAAAGACGAATCTAGCGTCCATACATCATCCTTTATAACCCTGAGGGTAAGCCTCGATTAAGCTGACTGAATCATAGTGGCTGTTGCCGAATCGAGCGAGCCAAGTTGAGGCCGGCCACCATATGGCGACCGGCGGCCTTGCCTCTCAGGCCGACAAACGCCACAGGCTTTAAATTGAGCTTTTCGAAATTAATATAGGCGGATTGTGGTTTTTTTTGCACACAGTGACTATGTCAATCCCATCGTACCTATTCTAAACTAACTTATCTACTATGCCATAGATTGTTTAGTGTTATAATAGTTGTTGAGTGTTGCCATTGATGTGCTGTCGAGTGTGCTACCAGTGTAGAAGTAACAGAGCTACGCCAACAAACTGCATTGCAGTGCGGCGACAGATGTATTATTATACTATAGTATACATTGCAATTTTAGTATACATTGCAATTTTGTTAAAAATTAATAAATAAATTTAAAAAAAAAATAAAAAAAAAATTGTAAGAATATACCTACATCTAATTTGCATAAACCAAAACTATTGATAACATGCTCTCTTTTAGTCGCGTACCGGACACATTCCATCACAATATGTTGCAAGTCTTCCTTGGTCCCACAATCTTCGCAGTTGGGAGATTCAACTTTGCGCATTAAGAATGCAAAAGATTTCGATAGAATCTATGTGCTGTAACGGATTGAGTTAAATTCGAGCGATTGAGTTAAATTGAGCAAGGTTTTTTAGTAAATCAAAACTGCAAAAAAAAATTAAATAATTACATCACACAATGACCTTAGAAATGACCATTAGGTACCTAGGTCAAATTCCAGTAAAAGAAATCATTGCACGAAATTATAAATACATTTAAATGTAAAAAACTCCAAAGCACAGTGAAGGTGCACATCAAATTAATGTTTTTTTTTGATACTTAGTTGAATATATTGTAAATATTTCATTTTTCCCCATATTGTTTAATTTACTTAAACGCTGTGCAGAATTAATGTATGTCACAAGCCTGACCATCCATTTAATTTTATCGAATTAATTCAATCACCCAGGGTCACCCTGTATTATTATCAGTCCAATGTACATTCACGCCATTTTGGAATTGGCATAACATTCCGGTTGAACACACATCCTCTGTCTGTCTTGAAGTCTGAGGTCAATGAACTAGTTTGCAGATAAAATGAAATAGTTTCGAGAATTTTTATATTTGTAGTGTGGTCAGCTTTTTATTTAAAGCTCTTTACAGAACGTCTCTAGATTTTAATTAATAAATTTCAACTATAAAAAAATATTAAGTTGCCTTTAATTTCTTTCACTGGAATTAGACCTAATGCTTATTTCTAAGGTCATTGTGTGATTTGTGTTGTTAGTTCAACTTTTTTGTAATTTGATTTACTAAAAAACCTTACCAATTCAATATTTATCATGAGTACATCCCCCAGTTTCAATTTGTCGAATGAATTCAAGGACAAACTGTAGAGTTATCTTATATTGCAAGTGTGGAGATATTATGTATGTTAAGGTATTATGCCATTGATCTCCTATAAACAACTAGATACACAGTCTGCCTTCTAAAAATGTCCGAGCGCAAAGAAGATCCAAACGGATGAATTTGCTTTATTGGACATTATTTGGACGTTAACAATGGACCCTTATTTTGACGTTTTTAAAATTGTTTTAGCAAGACATTTGTGTATATATGTAGTTGTTTATAGGAGATCAATGTATTATGCTTAATGTAGGTAGTAAAACAGTTGTTTCAAAGTTATCGTCTATACGTTAATCAATCAGAGTTCACAACTTATATACAATACTATACTTTATATACAATACTCATATATATTCTATATATACCTACTGTATTGAATGTGATATCTATTAAGTTATATTATTATATTAGTGTACCTACTTAATTATGTTTACAATTCTTTCTGTGTAATCGATTGTACTTGTGATATTTGCGTATTTTTCACTATGTACCTAGGGAGGAAACTAGTCTCCCACGACACAGGGTATCCTAGTGTGGGGACTAGGGAATTTGTATCTAGAATGTAAGTATCCAACGTACAATTAATAAATTTCATTTCATTTCAACTTTTTGCTCATTTCCAGTAAATACTACACAAAAAGCAGATTATTCCAATTACGAAACCTGCCAAATTCACACAACTCGACGACGACGTCGTTTGGGCCGTTTTAGGGTATCGTAATCAAACAGGAGCTCGGTGGCTCAATGGACTTGCGATACGGAGGTCCCAGGTTCGATTCCCAGCCAGGGCAGCCATGTACGGTGGAACACAGAGAAAGGTGTACAGGAGAGTTTTTAAGGTTGAGATTATCTCAAAAACTACTTGACCTATTGCAAGAATTCTTTCACTGTTTGATAGATAAAAGTGAAAACTATGTAACGGTAAAATAATTATTAAATTCGGTCCAGTAGTTTTTGAGAAAATTTCAACCTTATTGACGCCCCCTGTATACTTATCTCTGTCGTCGACTGTACCAATGAGTTATCCTCGGTTTTTTTCCACGGAAAAACTTTCGTACATTTACCGAGTGCTCTCAAAACGGTGAAGGAAAACATCGTGATGGATGTGTGTGCTGATGCTGTAGAAGAATAAAAAATCTAAGGCATGTTAAATCCGCCAATCTGATCATGGCCCCAGCCCCCTCGATGTAAGGGAAGGTCTGTGCCCGAGCAGTGGGGCAATATAAATAGACTGATGATGATGAATCTAACAAACAAAAAACGGGAAAGATTCTAGAAAATCTGTTCAGTTTGAAGGATTGTCTTCATATACACGTATTTGATGAAGTTCTATTTTTACCGGAAGAAGGAGCAAGAAGGAGGGTTATGTTTTTCGAGTGTATGTATACCGCAGCCCAAATCAAGTGTCTTATTTTGTAAAGAAATATGATCGTCTAATTACCTGTTGTGATGTAACACTGAAGGAACTGATTGATTGAACCTGTTCATAATTATTGTGAAAATAAAGTGATCCGATCTAATAATGTGAAAATAACTAAGCAATAATCACATAACAGCTTAAAATGTTAGTAGGGTATAGTTTTGTTTTACAAAATAAGACACTTGATTTGGGCTGCGGTATAAGTTTTTTAGAATTAAAACTATAGTGAGCCATTACTACAAATTATTATATATAAACGGATATCGGTCGAAACTGTCGGTCTAATTGCAGACTTCAACAATATAAGTGAGTGATATCCGTTTATATAATAATAATTATGTATGTTTGTCTAATTTTTTGGTACGCGCTGCAGCCTAAACGGCTTGATGGATTTTAACACATAAGTTGTCGTTAGATTCGTCTTGATTATAATTAAACGGAACCCTCAGGGCTCAGTCAACTCACACTTGCCCCAATTTTTTGTCTAAGAAAAACAATATTTTCGCGGTAATTTTTTGCGGGTCGGTGTCGGATCGTCCATGTTTTCCAACTTTTTTCTCTTGTAATTGTATAGCACAGAAATGAGATATGTACGTCATTAAATAATATAGCGAATGAGGTAATTGGTAACCCACAAAAAACGTTGAAAAGTCGTTTAGTTGAAGACTTACAGGATTCAATGGCGTGCGTGAGAGCGATAGTATATATAACACCGTCTCTGTCCAACATGCGATCTCATTAAACCATTTCATCGTTTTGAAAACGTCGATACATAGGTGCAAAGAATTAAAATGTGTAGTCTGAGCTTAAACCCGCCCTCAAGAACGAATTCAGCTATACACTCTCAAGACGAGATCACCATCTCAAGTATGTCATTTATTAATAAACCAATCTTGAGGCCGTATCACGTGATGTCTTTCTCAAATCGCGGTTCGCCTGCAATCAGCAAATACGTTCTCAAGCGTGAGTTTGACAGTTCTCTTGAGAACTGTGTTTTGTTTATTTATACGGCGTTACTCACGTGATACCCGATTCCTAAATGCGCACCTAAGTTACGTTTATTAATAGGAACGCCATCTTGAGGTCGTTCTCAAGATTGACTTTTGATTGTCTGCTTGCGTGAAAACTGTGACGAAAGCGAAAGTTATGTACCAGGATCGCAGCAGATGGAAGTACATCGTATGGCCTACCCCTACGGGAAACAGGTGTGGATGTAGCGGCCACTAAAGTAGTCCAGAGGTGGGGATTGAATCTTCGACTATAGCCTGCTGTCGCTTGAAATTTTAAGAAGCCTTTTTAATTTATTGTACTCTATCATCATCCACGACTCTACCATAACTCTACCACGACTCTACCACGACTCTACCACGACTCTACCACGACTCTATCATGACTCTACCACGACTCTACCACGACTCTACCACGACTCTACCACGACTCTACCACGACTATACCACGAATATACCACGACTCTACCACGACTCTACCACGACTCTACTACGACGACTCTATGACTAATTCAAATTGAAGAGTCTAGGACGTCGTCGTAGGTAAAACCTGATCTAAAGTGCTTTGATTTAGGTAGCTATATCAAAGCATTTAATATCAGGTTTTTTGGGTATTTCTAATTCTAAATCCACAATTTTGTACCTATCTAAAGTTCGATATGATCATCGGGTCATTCACGCGTGATTCTGAGTAATGAGTGGTTTAGCGAGTTGCCGGAGTACCCCCGAAAGCTATGATTTATTATTTGCCGCGGTGTCAATGACCCGCGGCGTGCTCTACAGAGAGACGTGATAATGTAGAGCCGCTTATACATACGGCGCATATTATAATGTAATCATCTCTTAAAATAATAAGTAATATTTGTTTTTAAACCGACACAAAAATCGTAAGACAGGTATCTTCTGGTCATCATCAGACCCTGGATCCTTGGTCTAAGAACCTTCTCTACAACACCATCTACCAAAAGAACAAAGCTTTCGCGCGCACAGATAGTTTAATAATTAATAATTGTTACTATAGCGGTCACCTATCCAAAAGACCTCTTCCAAAGTTGCTTAACTTGTACGATCGTCTTCACTGGACTAGCCTCTCCAAAGCTATCTAGGACCTTCTTATTCTTATTGTGCAGTCTTCTTACGAAGGTTGGCGATCATTACGCCACTCTGCTCTCTCGACAACGCCGCACGGAATAGACACCTGGTACTCTCACCGTACTATTGGCGTAAGCTCCTGAGCCATGATATTCTCATTTTACCTGGCCGTCTTCTGCCCTGAATCTTTCCCTGAAGAATCAGTTGTAGAAGATCGTATTCCTCATGTGACCTAGATACTGGAGTGTCAGTGTTTTAATCGCCTGAAGAATCTCCACATCCTTGCATCTCTGGAGCACTGTCCCATTTCGGACTCACTGTACCCACGAGATTTTAAGAATTCTTCGATATACCCACATTTCTAGGACCATTCTACCATTACTCTATCTCTACCTTCTCAGGCCGAGCGATATCGAGAGCGTCGTCGTCTGGCAACACCCAGTCCCACCCCGTCCCCGCCGCGCAGACAGCCCGTCCCCCCGCAAACGTCTGCCGGTAACTGGTTCAAGAGCCTCGACCGACTGGCAAGGAAGAAGAAACCTGCTAATGATAGTAAGGTAAGAACTGGGGTTGGCAGCGTCACTAAACAATTGGCGATTAAAAATACATATATTAGTAGCGATTCTAGATTGCGTACGCTATATTTGTGGCCGCTAAGCGAGGCGTTAGACCATGGCCCGAGCTCCCTCAATGTAAGGGAAGGTCTGTGCCCGAGCAGTGGGACAATATAAATAGACTGATGATGATGTTGCGAGGCGCTCTTACGCGAACGACAGTGACAGTTGCGTTTAGGACGTTCCATCTTAGTACCTCTCATCATCATCATCATCATCATCATCATCAGCCCGTATCAGTCCACTGCTGGACGTAGGCCTCTCCCAAAGCGCGCCAATCAACCCTACTCTCGGCCCTCTGCATCCAGTCCCTGCCAGCCATTTTGCGAAGGTCATCCCTCCATCTGGTCGGGGGGCGTCCCACACTACGTTTACCCGTTCGTGGCCTCCATTCGAGAACTCGTCTACCCCATCGGTTATCGGTTCTACGACAGATGTGACCAGCCCACTGCCACTTCAGTTTACTGATTCTATGAGCAATGTCAACCACTTTTGTCTTCTGGCGGATATACTCGTTTCTTATTCTATCTAACAGAGAAACTCCAAGCATAGCTCTTTCCATAGCTCGCTGAGCGACCTTGAACCTGTGGGCCAGTCTCACCGTCAATGTCCACGTTTCGGCTCCGTAGGTCATCACTGGTAGGACGCACTGGTTGAAGACCTTAGTTTTTAGGCATTGTGGTATTGAAGACGAGAAGATATGACGTAGCTTCCCAAACGCTGCCCAGCCCAGCTGAATTCTCCTGTCACTCTCTTTCTCGAAGTTGTTCCTACCCAGCTGCAGAGTTTGTCCTAAGTAGACATATTTCTGAACAACTTCGAGGACCGTGGCATCGACTACTATTGGTTCCGGGACGACCAGATCATTGAACATGATCTTGGTCTTATCCAAATTCATCCCGAGTCCGACACGGCGAGAAGCAGCATTAAGGCTATCCAGCATTGTCTGCAGATCCTGCAGCGACTCAGCCATGACCACTATATCATCGGCGAACCGAAGGTGTGAAATGTACTCGCCATTTACACTGATGCCACGTCCATTCCAGTCCAGTGTTTTGAAGACATCTTCCAGCGCGTTTGTGAAGAGTTTCGGTGATATAACATCTCCTTGTCTCACACCTCTACGCAACTGGATAGATCTTGTTTGCTGGTTCTGGATTTGGACGGTCATTGTGGCGGCGTCATACAGGCATCTCAGCACCTCGATGTATCGCCAGTCTACTTGGCATCGCTGCAAGGACTGCAGAACAGCCCAGGTTTCGATAGAGTCAAATGCTTTCTCATAGTCCACAAATGCAAGACACAGGGGTCGATTGTATTCCTCTGTCTTTTGTATAATCTGCCTCACTGTGTGGATGTGGTCTATGGTGCCATATCCTCCGCGAAACCCGGCCTGCTCCGGGGGCTGGAAGTCGTCAAATCTCCGTCCAAGACGATTCGTAATGACTCTCGAAAACAGCTTGTATACATGACTCAGGAGAGAGATAGGTCTATAGTTTTTCAATAGGGTTTTGTCCCCTTTCTTGAAAAACAGGACAACGATGCTCCTGTGCCATGCCTTCGGAGTTCTCCCACTCTGTAAGACGGAGTTAAAAAGCTTCTGTAGCTCCATCAGGACAGGAGTACCACCTGCTTTCAGGAGCTCAGATGTAACCCCGTCTTCACCGGGGGCTTTTCCATTCTTAAGCTGTTTGAGAGCCAGTCCGATTTCGTCAAGACTCACATCAGGCAGGTCTTCGGTAAAATGGCGTGTTAGCGTGGCTCGGGGATCATCGGTACTAGGCTCAGGTTGCGGTGCGTGAGGTGCGTACAATCGGCCGTAGAAGTCTTCGATCTCAGCGAGTATCTCTGGTTTGGAAGTGACGGTTCTGCCATTCGCCGACTTCAGTTTGGTCAGATGGCTTCTCCCCAACTGCTGCATGAATACTTTTGACCCTCGATTTTGCTCAATTGCCTCTTGTATGCGGCGTGTATTGGAGCGACGAAGGTCACGACGTATAAGCTTCCTTACATGCTTGTTGAGGGTCCGCTGTTCTGTCTGAGAGATTTGCGTAGCCTTTTCACGTCTTTCCTTCATAAGATCCAGAGTCTCCACTGAGAGCTTAGACTTCGTGCCAGTACGTTGCGACCTGCAAAACCTTACGCCTACGTCCCTGATGGTCTTCACCACTGTGTCAAACGCCTGGTCAACGTCAATTGTGGTTTCCAAGACATCGAATCTATTCTTCAGCTCCAGCTGAAATTTATCGGAGCCGGTTATGATCTGTTGCAGGTTAGGTCGGAGCGTAGACCTCATCATACGGAGTCTTTCTAGCTTAAAATCGATATTCAGGGTGCCTCGCACGAGTCGGTGGTCACTACCAGTGTTAAACCGGTTAAGTACAGAGACATCCCTGAATATATGCCTTTTGTCCGTTATGATGAAGTCTATCTCATTTTTCGTCATAGAGTCGGGGCTTTGCCAAGTCCACTTCCTCTGAGGCTGCTTCTTAAAGAACGAATTCATTAAGAATAGCCCCTCTCTCTCCAGGAAGTTAACTAGCATTTGCCCCCTATGATTCCTGCAACCAAGACCATATGGTCCGATTTTCGATTCGATGTTGCTCTGTACTCCCACTTTAGCGTTGAAGTCCCCCATGACAACGTTGAAGTGTGTCTTAGTGGTGTGATTGAGGGCTTTGGCTATGTCTTCATAGACAGCCTCCACTTCTTCATCCGAGTGTGCCGACGTTGGTGCGTAGACCTGTACTACCTTAAGAGAGTATCTCTCGGTAAGTTTCAAAATGAGGTACGCTACCCGTGGCGACACACTGGAGATCTCCATTACGTTGTCTACGAGGGCCTTATTCACCAGAAAACCTACCCCGCCTTGGGAGAGTTGATCGCCCTCTCGAAAGTAGAGTAGATGGCCCGATTCCAGGGTCAGTGTATCCTCCCCCTCTCTTCGGACTTCACATAACCCTAGGACGTGCCAGCGTATCCTCTCCAACTCTACTTCGAGTTCCGTGACATGATCGTCCAGCCGCAGAGTTCGTCCGTTGTACGTAGCCAGGGTCAATTTTGTTTGGCAGCCTCCCGTAACCCGGGGATTCTTAGCACCCCCTGCCCCGCCGTTACCGTAGCCGCTGCCTTGGCTAGGAATAGCGGGGCGGCCGGGAACTGGGGGCCGGGGCCTTGTGGTGTACATCATGTTTGGGAGGTGATGCCCGTAATCGCCACGCTGGGCAAGCGGGTTGGCGATCGCAGAGCCGGCCACCTCGCGCCGGTGACGCTGCTGCCCGTCACCGACCTGCTGCACTTGGCGCCGGCACGGTGCGAGCTGGTTATACCGCCAACTGTCGGTCGCCAGAGCCCCGTCCGTTGGTCGGCAGGGTGCACCACGTGCCGGTGAGGTTGGCATTTGGGTGGCCAATATAGTCGGTCCCCACCCCTTACACCCCATCATCATCAGTCTATTTATATTGTCCCACTTCTCGGGCACAGACCTTCCCTTACATTGAGGGAGCTCGGGCCATGATCCACCACGCGTGCCCATTGCGGATCGGCGGATTTCACATGCCTTAGATTTTTTTCTTCTTCTACGCCATGCAGGTTTCATCACGATGTTTTCCTTCACCGTTTTGAGAGCACTCGGTACGTAAGTTTTTCCGTCGAAAAAACCGAGGATAACTCATTGGTACATAGCTGCCCTGGCTATGAATCGAACCTGAGCCACCTAGCTCTTTACTAGGTACCTTTATCTGGCAGAAACACCGTCCCTTTGTCCAAAAAGACTTTGCCAAAAGATCTAGGCATTAACTTTGCCAATTTTCTACATTTCAGCTCGAAAAGGAAAGTACCCTGACAACAGAAGACGAGTCTTCCCGTAAAACCTGGTCAAAAAGCAAACCGCTGACCTCCCCAGCGAAGAACCTTCGATTCTTCGGAGACACTGATCAAGAATCAGACGCGAACGTCAAGCAAACAGTCACCAAGTCCAAAAGTCATCCTCAATCTAAAACCCATGGTACTTTAAGAAAAACTACCTCCAATTCCAGCACAGGAATAGATGAGGTTGACCATGAATTGACGAACAAAAGCTATTCTTTATCAAGTCTCCATAAAGAGAAGAGTGAATCACCACGTACGAAGCAATATTATAAACGAAATCTGCAGAATATTTCTGAAATTCAAAGCAATTCGGAGACTGAAAGTCAGTTTGAGAGGAAAGCGTCTAAACCGCCGATCAGTCCGTATGATAGGAGATCCAGGAGTCATAGTAGCTCGAAGACTTTGAAGGCAAGCAAAGGAGATATAGGAAGAAGGACGGAAGACAGAGGCAGTTCTTCGGAATTGAGGAGCAGTAAACAGGAGCTTAGCAGAGATTTAAAGTAAGTGCCAAGTGTTCCACGAGTAAATTTAGAGACGTTATGTTTAATACAAGTGTTGTCGATTTCTATGGAAATTTAAAAGGCTAGGGTTGGTTACCTTGGGTGGAGGTTCTACTTATACATATATCTTAATTCCTCCACAGACACCGTCGTCGCACTCCGGCCACCAATTCCGGTGAGAGCAGTACAGAAGGTGACTCCAGTCATCAGTCGCAGCGAAGTGTCGTCTATCTACACGCTACCACTGGTAAATATATTTTGTAAAGATAATTCCAATTCATGTATTGCAGCAATGGGTACCAATAGCCACTGGTATTTTTTGAATACCCACTTTACTTGGTGTCATAGTGGTCCTAGTAGTCCACAAATATACGTCATCACTTCCGAACAGAGGCGGATTAAATGTCGACAGCGCCCTAGGCTAGCACCTCATCGGCGCCCCTCGGTTTTTATGTCGTACAAACTTCTGTTATGGAATCTGGCGATGTAGGTAGTTTTCGTTCGTTTCTTTGTGACCTCGCGCCCCAAGGCACCTGCCTAGTTTGCCTTTAGGATAATCCGCTACTGCTTCCGAACGATTTTAATCCTGTCCGGGCGATCTTGAGCTAAGTATTCCTGTATAATAATGTCGTTTCTCATCATATTCCAGTGGGCGACATCCCAGACCCCGGTCGCTCCCGCAACAGATCCCGGGACGACGTCTCCTCAGTCAACTCCTCAAACCTTCAAGTCAGAAGCACCACTAAAAGCTTCTCAATCTTCGCTCCTTGGACCCCGAAGCATTACTCCGATCAGCACGACGTACACTACACCAGTAGACCTAGAAAACCGAAGACCAAGGACTTCAAAAAGTCTTCTTCTACTCTAGCAGAAGATAGACCGACGTTGTCAAAAAATAAATCGTACAGTCAGACGACTTTAACCCGAAAACCACAGAGTAATAGATTGACTAGCTCTAGCACAACTTTGTACAGAAAACCAGAAAAGAGAGAAGCTCAAAGTACGATGTCCAGGAAAAGTGTTAGTAGAGACAAGAAGAGTCAATCCAGTGAGGTTTTAAATAAAGATGGTAGAGAAAGGATTTCCAGGTCAATTTCTATGCCTAAAGATAATAGCAAGAAAGCTGGATGGTTCAAATTGACGAATAAGAAAAAACAAGAAGTTAGAGTACGTTAATTTTAAGATTTTTAAGACAACGAAAGACGGTTGCGATTTTATCGCAGCGATTTATGCGCCTACCATTCAAAAAGGTGGAATCATAATTACTGGTTTGCTGGTAAACTCTATCATAGATTAGAGCACACCTTATGTGCATAGGTACATCTAATTTGATTTCATGTAACGTGTTTTTTTTTACTTACATTAAAGAAATTACAGAAATAGAAGCTAAGAAAAGGCACAATTATTGGCGGTACATTTTTAGCATTCGAACAATCCGATGACGATATTTATACCCAAAGGTCATCCGGTAGAAAATACCGTAATGCATTAAATTCGTTTTTGTACACGTGTACCATTGATGTCCTATAAACAACTAGATACACAAAGGTCTTACTAAAACAATTTAAAAAACGTCCAAATAAGGGTCCATTGTTAACGTCTAAATAATGTCCAATAAAGCAAATGAGGGTCCATTCATCCGTTTGGACCTTCTTTGCGCTCGGACATTTTTAGAAGGCAGACTGTGTATCTAGTTGTTTATAGGAGATCAATGACATGTACCTACAAGTTTAAAATAATTAAAATAGTTACATGAGATGTCTAAATGGCTGCGATAAATACAAACAACGCCTGATTCTAAACTCACATGAAGACGCCGTTTGATTGGTCGGCGTAAAAATCGCATCAATAAAAAAGCAAAAAGACGCTGCATTCTGAAATGCAGCTTTTAACTTTATTTTTCATACTTTTTCGATATTTTATTTTTTCTTCTAAGGCTTTGCGGGAATTGTCTAGTAATCGTAATTTGTAAATGTTATATTAAAGAAAATATGACTGTCCCTACATAATCAAATACAATTTGATAGTCTAAACTTAATCTCTCTTATTAATAAAAGCTTTCTAAACTATGGGTTAGTTATTAGTCAATGGTTTGGCTTAACAAGTACTTAATTAACCAAACTACGGTTTAATAAGTTTAATAACCCATTAGCGCTAAATCATAGAGCTAAATCATGTTCAAAAAGAATTTCCGTTAAACCATGATTTAAACCACAAGCGAACGAGGGTTATTAGCCATAAATCTAGTTTAACCTTGCTTCCCTTAAACCGTGTTCTGTCACTTTCACGGTTCCTTAAAAAACGTTATGCCGGCGCCAGACTTGTGAGCATCATTGCAAAGTTTTAATTACCATTGAAAGCTTTGTACAGATTCTATAACTACGTCATCAAAAGCCGTCAATGAACATCGAATTTGAGCATATTTGACAAACATTTGCGTACATGTATGACCGGGGTTAAGCTAGAAAGGGACGTTGAATAAGTTTAAACCACACTTTTTAAACTTTCACGGTTTGTATACATATTAATTAGATAAAACGGGAATTACCGTGTTAAACATTTATTATTGATGTCTCGATATTTCGACAGCATTGCAGCCATCATGGTCTCGAGTAAATGTTTAACACGGTAATTCCCGTTTTATCTAATTAATAAGTTTAAACCTCGTTTATGGCTAACAGGCTATATTAATAGCGTTTTTAAAAACAGCTTGTTACGATTACTAGACGATGAAAATACTTATAACCATCTAACATTTTTAGAATACTTTTAAAAAATAATTCCTGAAAATGGTGCTATATTTTTAAAATCTAAATTGTTTAATACTTCTTAGATTATTTAAATCTAAGACCTTATTACTGGTTTATAAATCGTACTGTACTTAATTAAGAGTGCCATTCACAATTTAAATAGTAACGTTACCAATATTTGTTTAGTAATATAGTCAGTTTACTAATTAGGAACTTAAAATATGCTTATATGTACTAATTAAGTCTGAAAAATCGCTAAAGTCTGTGCATAGATTCTTGGCATTATGTTGAAAGATGTTTAATTTGAAAAATAATGCTTTTTATAATAGATTTACATTATTAATATTTTTAGAAGACATTGGTCTTCGCTCGATGTAATGTTTATTAAAAGATAAAAGTTTAATAACGAATGTAATACGGTGATTATAAAATTAAATAAACGTATCTAATTATTATTATTTACTGTTTCATTTATACCGGGGCCCAAATCAAGTGTCTTATTTTGTAAACAAAAACTACCCTCCCCCACCAACATTTTAAGCTATTCTGTGGTTATTGCATAGTTATTTATACATTATTAGATCGGATTACTTTAGTTTCACAATGATGAACAATTCCAATCAATCAGTTCCTTCAGTGTTACATCACAACAGGTAATTAGACGATAATATTTGTTTACAAAATAAGACACTTGATTTGGGCCCCGGTATACTTATACTTACTTATAGAAAAAATAGGTATAAATTATAATGCAAATTTTGATGAAAATCGACAGATGTAAGACATAGGTACGTCAACCAAAGTGTCGATGTTTTAAATAACTTAAGTAATTATTCCAAAAAAATATATAAGTAGGTATAAGCCACAAAGGAACCTTTTGCTTTTGGTTTTTAAAACACATTGCGATCTTTTCTATGATAAAAATGCTGGACAAGATTTAGTGCAGTACAGAGCCATCTAGTAATAAGTAGGATAAATTATTTGATAATTCTACTTGCCGATAGGTGGCGGTAAAAAAGTTTTCACAGCTAGAAACACTGTCATTGCGTTTATTTTGAAGCAATTTTGAATTTTTTTAAATGTGCGAACGAAAAAACAACACTTGTCTTACGTAGCAATTATTACTGAAACTTACAAAATAAAACGGAACTGTGACTGTCACTTGTCAGTGTCAAAAAAGTTTTGCATTTTTCGTGTTTATTTTCGTAATGTCTCAGATTGCGAGCTTTGTGTTTTTCGACATAGAAACGACTGGTTTGCCATGGCAAGAGAGGAACCAAACGAAGATTATAGAGCTCAGCTTCGTCGCTGCAATGAGAGAAGACATACGAGCCACTGCATTCGGCGACACTCCTCCACTTAGCAAACTAACATTCTTGGTGCATCCTCAGAGGCAAATACACCACGATGTGACTCGTCTCACTGGCCTATCGAACGATTTACTCACTAATTCCTCGATATTCCAACAGAAAATCAACAGTGTGACTTCATTTCTACAAGATTTACCAAAACCAATATGCCTCGTCGCTCATAATGGTAATACTTTCGATTTTAAAATATTACTCGCTGAATTCAATGATGCCTCAGCCTCTTTGCCTCAAGACATACTCTGCGTGGACTCTTTAATCGGTTTTCGAAAGCTTTTAAAGGGGACCAGCATTAGCCACGCGAATTTATCAATACAAATACCGACTTCGAGTAATGACGATTTAATAACTGATGATGAAGATAATTGGCCCGATCTGAATGTAAGTACTGAGGAGTGGCAACAAATAGACGATGTATGTCTATCTTTATCTGACATATCGTGCGAAGATTGTATGGAAGCGGACCAATCGGAACAAAGAAGTAAAGTTAAAAAAACACGGAGTAAGGCTATCAAGAAATTATTTGACAAGAAACCTGTTAATAAAGATGAAAAAGAAACGTTTACGTTATCAGCCTTGTATAAGAGACTTTTAAATAAAGAGGAAGTTAACGCTCATAGGGCCGAAGTGGACTGTCTAATGTTAATCCAGTGTGTCGTGGCAATGAAGGATGAGTTTATAACTTGGGCTGACGGAGCCTGTAAACTGTTGACAGATATTAAACCTTTAGCTAGATATTAAGCCTCTGCACGGAGAAAAGTAACAAAACAGAAACTATTAGCATCAGTGGTTGTAATGTATGAAACTATGGTATCCAAAGAATAATCATTCCGAGCAATGAGAGGTTTTCAAAGTGACAGTTGTAAAAAAACAAGCTTTTTAAGTTGATAAGAGATGGCGTTGCACTGAAGTGCGATGTCATCGTAAATAGAACACAGCACCATGAAAAAATATTGTTAGCTGAATAGTTTATTTTTATTGGTTTGTTTGTGTTATTTAATGCCCGTGCCCGTATGCCACACTTGATATAATTCGTTACAAAAAATTGCTCACAAGTTTAATAGCGCATGAATAGGAAAAAATAACATTTAGTAGATTATTATAAGGAAAACTGTATTTTATATTAGATCTACAGACTATTTTTTGATACTTTACTTTGATTTTTATATTGTTTTGTACAATAATGGTGCTTGTTTATTCATATCCAGGGAGATTTTAATAATTATTATACAAAGTATCATTTATTTTGTAGACACGTTTGTATTTTAATGACTTATTTTATTATGACCATGACTATTAATTATATTAGGTAGTTTAATTCATATTAAAGTTTATTGTAATGATAGGATAACATTATTTGACTGGTTAATTACTTTTATGAACAAATAAACAACTTTTATATATGTATTATTATTTTTTGAAAACCCGTACTTGCCAACTTAGTTACGTTATAAACGAAACGTTTGTAATACAACTCTATGCGCCGGTAATACTGCCTAGGTAGGTTGCAAATACATTTGGAAACGTTATTGTGATGGAGACTGTACATGTAGAGATAATTACATCTACTTAGCTGACGTCGCGTCGCGTCAATCTCCATTTCATGACTAAATAAATGTAAGTGAGTACTACCTACCTCTACCTATATTAAAGGATTTGTGTAACTAATTAATAATCATGTTGATCCAAAAAATACAAATAGGTGTGAAAGAGGTGTCCTTCGTATAAATACAGCCAATATAATGCATTTACTAAATTACTAATGAAAATTAGGCCCGGCAAACATGACTGTCTATCCGAATTTAAAACAAATCGATTGCTTTATATTGCGTCGAGCGTATCCGAATATTGGGTGCAATGTCACAAAGCTGTGAAGTATTTTATAGTAGCCCATTACGAAGTGGTGTTTCAAATTATTTATTTCACAAATAATAAGGCCGTAATGAATGGAAAAAATACTACTAGGTATCTAAATATTAGTACTAATAATAGGACAGTATTGATGAAATTCTACATGCATGTATTTTGTTAATAATAAAATATATAAAAATGAAATAAAAGTTTCTACATTATGACATCATAAATTACCCAAATGTCAACGTCAGTCACTTCGTGTCAATCTTCGTTTCGTACGTTTTGCCGACATGGAAAGTTGGAGAATTGTCGATTTTTATAAAATAATCAAGACATTTCCAGGAATTAGTTACACTAATATATTGTAATCAACGTGGAAAACCCTCAAGTGCATCATGGCGCGACGATATCGCGACGCGGCTGCGAAAATGCAACAAAATGTTCAACGACATTTGAAAGACATGAAGGAGCTTTCCTCGTCAGAAGACGAGGATGCTTTCGAGTCCACGGTCCTGGACGGAGTGTTCCAGAGCTACCGGAGCGGCGGAGGCGACGCACACTCCCTGAATCGCACCAAGAATCTTCTAGAAGAGGCGATAAGCGGCCGACCAGTTACTTGCCTTATTTGCATCGGTTCTATCAAAAGAGCTGATGCTATTTGGACTTGCGAGCACTGCCACTCCTACTTCCACTTATCCTGCATCCAAAAATGGGCCAACGATAGCGTTAGCCTACGAACTGAAGAAAACCATGGCCCTATTGCAGTTGTGTTACCGAAAAAAATCGAATGGTGCTGCCCAAAGTGCCGGCATTCGTATTCTAAAGAACAAATACCGAGGAAATACAGATGTTTTTGCGGCAAAATGAATGATCCGCCCGTCCAGCCGTGGTTAGTACCACATTCCTGTGGAGAAGTGTGTGAAAAACGACTTTCGACTGGTAATAATTGTATGCACAACTGCTTGCTGTTATGTCACCCTGGTCCCTGCCCGCCGTGTCCTCAGATAGTTGACGGTGTATGTTATTGTAATAAAGAGCGGAAGAACGTTAGATGCAGTGTTAGTAGATGGTCGTGTGGAAAGAAATGTAGTATGCTACTGTTGTGCAAGTCACATCGATGTGAGAATATTTGTCATGAAGACAGCTGTCCCCCTTGTAGCTTCACGAGCAACCAACCATGTCTCTGTGGTGTTGAAAAAGTCAAACGTCCATGTAATGACCCCAAATGGCGATGCACGAAGCCATGCAATAAACCATTCTCCTGTGGCTACCATAAGTGTGAAACAATATGCCATTCTGGAGATTGTGGTCTATGCCCAAACTCTGGGAAGAAATCCTGTCCATGTGGAGCAAACCAGAGATATGTAGAATGCCCAGATGTTATGGAAACTTGTTTCGGTACTTGTGGTAAGATGCATGAGGATTGTGAACATAACTGTCCAGAGAAATGCCACAAAGGACCGTGTCCACCGTGCCAGGTTTTAATTCAAAAGAAATGTCACTGCTCCGCGCATACTCGTTCTCTGCCGTGCAGCAAAGAGTTTAAATGCGACTCTAAATGCAGAGGAACCCGGCCGTGTGGGAAGCATCCGTGTGCCCGAAAGTGTTGCAATGGAAACTGCCCTCCTTGTGAGAAAATTTGTGACAAACCTCTTCAGTGCAGTCGACACAAGTGCACCACTGTTTGCCACCGCGGCCCTTGCTACCCGTGCCCAAGGGAATCTAAAGTGACCTGCCGTTGCAAGGAAACCTACATTACTATCCCTTGTGGCAGGGAAAAGCAAACAAAACCACCAAGATGCAATCTACCATGTAAAATTAAGTATAAATGTGGTCATGTTGAAGAAAATAAACATTCCTGCCATTTCGGGGATTGCCCTCCTTGCAAAGCTATTTGTGACAAGGAATATCCAGAGTGTGACCACAAATGCAAAGCTATATGCCATGAATATGTTGCAGTTGTCTTCAAACAGGTGGAGAAGCCGGCCACACCATGGGATATTCAGCCCCCGAAGACAAAAATAATGACCTTAGATTGCCCCCCTTGTGAAACACCTGTCTCTGTCATTTGTTTTGGAGAACATGAGACAGAAGAACAACGGTGTCACTCGGCTAAGAGACGACCTTGTGGTCGTGAATGTGGACGCCCTTTGGCTTGTGGGAATCATAACTGCAAATTTCTCTGCCATCTCTATGGCCCTGATTCTGAATATCCAAATGTGCCTTTTAATTGTAGACCATGCGACAGAGAATGCTTGGTTCCCCGTCCAGAGAAATGCACTCATAAGTGTGCTAAGGGTTCATGTCATCCCGGTCCATGTCCACCTTGTGAAATTCTTGAAAGAATCCCGTGTCATTGCGCAATCACTGAATTATACTTACGCTGCCGAGAGCTATCGTCTGCAACTGAAGAAAGCTTATCTTGTAAACAACAATGCCCGAAGAATTTAGAGTGTGGGCACCGCTGTCGAAACAACTGCCATTCAGGACCTTGTGGGAACCAAGTTTGTACCAAAAAGACCAAAGTTTACTGCCAATGTGGTAATTTAAAGAAAGATGCGCCGTGCAATATGGTTAAGAAAGGTGAAACTAACATTGCTTGTGACGATACTTGCAAAGCTAAAGAGATAGCAGCACAAATAGAGAAAGAGAAGGAGGAACAGAGGCAGAGGCAACTAGAAGAAGAAAAGAACAAGAAAGAGTTGGAAGAGTATGAGTGGAAATTGAGTGGAAAGAAGAAGAAATATAAAGAAAAGAAAGTTGTGGTTAATCGGGACAATAGGAACGTTTTACATAAGTACTGGGTACCAATTTTATCTGTTTTAGCTGTTATATTTGCAGCTGTATATTACATTGTGTATGTAACATGATTACTTGTTGACAAGTTAATAGAAAATGTTTTATGATAACTTTTTTGATGTTGATAGTGATTCTGGTTAACGTTTTATACTTTCATAGCTTTTGTAAAGGAATATAATGACAGTAACTTTAGACGTTTTTTAGAAAACCTTAATTTCTGCACAATAGCAGGCCTCATAGTATGTTTGACAATATTATCGTTTTGTTTCAAACAAGCATTGTTTTTTATCTAATTTTGTACTCTTGGAAAAATACTTGTGTAGAAGACTTTATATGTTGTCTTATTATAGGCAATTATAATAATTTGATTACTAGAAAGTTCCTTTATAGATTATAGTATAATCAGGTTCCTTAGTGGCCTATAGCCTTAATTTTATGTATGAGGTATTGTTTGATTCATGTATTATGGCACTGACATACCTTCCCAGTCGCCACCCAGGGGCAACTGGGTGTTTTATTTTATATTATTCCCAATTGCCACCTGGGGGCAATAATTATTATGCTTCGATACATTTTATCAAAGATTTAAATTGTATCTTTGCATAGTAAAATACTAGTGTTTATAATAATATTAAAAGACATTTTTATAATATTAAAATAAGTGGGTTATTGCCCGTGGACCATCTCGGTTGTTCACCTCGGTGGTCCACGGGATTATTGTAGGTAAGAGGCACGCTTTGTACCTATTGCATGTGTGTGATACTCTCCCTTTGGCGTTGTGTTTATAATTTTAAATCCATATGATTTTGTTATTGTTAATTTGTCCATTTCTGTGTGTGATTTTTTAAATAAAGACCATTGAATTGAAAGACTTTTCTAATTAATTTATACGATATCTATCTGCCTGCATCGAATCTAGCGATGCTAGTGAGTGATCCTTAATCATCAATAAAATAAGTAATAAGCACTATCTTAGTCCTTATTTCTCTGAGATCTTAACAAACAATATGTGCCCTCTATGAGGCCCTCTACCTACCTAACCTAATCAGGTAGGGGGCACATATTATTATCCTACCAATTTTCTACTATTAGTAGAATAAGATATAAAAATGTATGAGATTGACATTTTGTTTTATTGTTAGCAAAATTAAATGTCATCGGATTAAAAATTATTCTATCTATTTAACTAAAGTCAATTAATTCCACTTGGCTAGGGGGGCAGTAGCGAAATTGAATACTTATATAATATTTCGGGATTTAAAGATATAAATATGGTAAGGTAGGAATAACAGCCAGCCTAGTCTCGGGCGAAGAGTACGGTAACTCCTGTCTGGTAAAAGGGGTCGTCAGGATCGCGGGCGGTCAAAGTGAGAGCTTTGGCTGTTCATGGCAGTAGCGAGCGACCATGGGGGAAGATTGCCGCGGGCGTCGTTGTGAGGTTCTGGCAGGTGAAGCACAAACCTCCCGGGACGGGCCCCAGGTAAGTGCTAAGGCACCTGTACCCCAGGAGTTCGTATCTTTTAGAAGATTGGATAGAACGTTGCACAACCTTACATGGCCCAGCCACGGTAAACTCATCACACTTGCCGTGCCATACATAACGGTTCGACTACGATCGATCCAAGCTATCTAGATAGTTGTCAGTCAGCCTCACCGTACATGTTAAATGCAGCTTTTCACATTGTTTGGCTGTATGATCTTAGTTACCTTTGCCTTTATCGCGTCTTGTTGGAATTGGAAAGAAAAATTTGTAAACAAAGTCTAGCGCCAGTGATGCCAATTTAGCGACTTTGTCGCTAAATCTAGCGACATTTCGTTGACTACAGCGGCTTAAATTTCGTGTCTAGCGACAAAAAAAATCTAGCGACTATTCTAACGACTTCTAAAGTTTAACTAAAAATATACATATATTAGAAAAAACTATCCTCAACTTAAGAAAAGATCTCAGCCCAGAAATCTATCTTCTTTTTTCTTTTTATACCGCATTCCTAATTCGGATATCATTCTGACAGGAGTCTGTCTTTTTCCCACTTGTAGCCTTTGAATGAGAAGACTTGTCAGTCGCCAACCTCACAACAAAGTAACGAGTTCATATAACTTTGATGGGAACTCGAGTAGGGCATGGACACTTAATACTTAACGAAATGCCGGTATGTACATAATAGATTTTCGTCATTTTCGTCGTTTCAATGTCTTTCTGGTAGTGCTCCGTATGTGGGACGGAACCAGCGTATCTACGCAAGTAAAGAGTTAAAGTTAAATAAAGTTAAAGTTTAGTTTTTTTTAACAAGTTACTACTTGTTACTGGATTTTATATATTTTTATAAAATAATTGTTTAATGTACCTAGAAATCGATATAAAATCGAAAGAAACGACTCTTAAAGATTAATTGATTCTAAAAATAGAATATTATGTAAAATAAAAATCGGAGTCGAGAATCGAATTTCAGCGACTTCTAGCGACTTTGATCATTGAATACAGCTAGCGACATTTAGCGACTTTTCAAGCGTACGCTAGCGACTTTTTGACAAGTAGAGTTGGCATCACTGTCTAGCGCCCAAATAATTTTATTTTGTAAATGATTTATTTTCTTTCATTATACTTAGACTAAACTTACATTTCCAAACAAAAACTTTTAATTAATTATGGTATAAATATGATCCGAATCATATTATTTATCTTATCTTATCTCATAACATAACCTACAAAGTGATTAATTCAAGCAAGTATTTTTAATGGAAAGAGTACGATAAACAGCTCTACGGGAGTGCTAATAGCGACTGTTATAAGCTGCACAAACGAGGGTTTCGCAACAAATTGCATTAAAATGGCAATAACCCGATGATTCATCATGCTGGAAGTAATAGGTAAGCTCCTTCTCGATAGTCAGTTCTCAAAATGGCACCGATCGTGACATACGTGTTCCTCGACTTGGAAACCACCGGCATTCCGCGCGAGGAGAATAATAAAACTAAAATAACCGAGCTTAGTATGGTCGTTGTAAAAAGAGATCATGTTTTGGACTCGCGCCCCGGGGCCGCGCCCAGAGTCCAACATAAGTTGACCCTCTGCTTCAACCCTGGACGGTTAGTCCACCCTATTTCTACTGAGGTCACAGGACTGAGTAACGACTTGTTAGAACACGAACCGTACTTCGATAAAGCCACGTTCAACATGATTAACACGTTCCTAAACATGTTGACGAAGCCAGTGTGTTTGATAGCCCAAAACGGATTGGCGTTCGATTTCCCGATACTAAAGAATCATCTGGACAAGTTAAAAGTGAGTTTTTCTGAAGATTTGTACTGTGCGGACTGTTATCATGCGTTTTATGATATCATGGAGGCAGCAAAGAGGTCGGCAAGTCAAAAAGAAACTTTAACGGTGAAAAATGATTCTCCAAATTCTCGTGATGAAACAGATCTTTATTCTATGGCGAATACATTAACGATGAAGATGAAGAATGAAACTACTCCGAAACAGAATAAAGAATCAACCGTAGTGTCTGCTCCGAGGAAGGAGAACAAGATATCGAAGGTACGCAGAAAATTTCCCTGGAGCGAAGGCTCGAAGCCTACCGAGAGTTATAAACTGAAGGATATATACGAGAGGCTTTTGAATCGTCCCGCGATAGAAGCCCATCGCGCTGAGAATGATTGTGTGATCGCTTTGGAATGTTCTGTGGTGTTAGCTAAAGACTTTGTAACATGGATTGACGACAACCACATTTCGTTCGCAGATGTGAAACCAATGACAATCGGTGTTCCACTTGGTGATTAGATAGACTGTAGTTTTATATTTTAAATGACATTGCCACATTTCAATGGAGCTTTGCCCCACCTACAAAACTACGAGACCATTGAAGCTGTACCTATCCTTTTGTTGGGGACTTATTACAGGTTTTATATAGCATAATCACAATCAGTAGAAGTTGCGAGAGTAGTAGAAAATGATAACAAAAACAATGAATAATTCGCTTCGATTTCATACTATTTTGTGAATTCTTAATTAAGCTGTTTTTTCGACTCTCAACTTGTACAAAACTTTATTTTAAACCAATAATTTTAATAAAAAACTGAGATATTTTTACATTTATTCGTTATCTTGTCGTCATACGGTTGATGGTGGGGCAGAATCTGGCATTGTCATTTGTGTTTTTATATTGGATATTTTACAGATTTGTGATATGAAATATGCATGAGTTTTAAAGCTTTACAATAGATTTGACTTACCTAAATATTACTGCCATCCTTCCTTTAACGAAAGTTACGGAAGGAAGCAGTTACTTTTAGGTACGTCAAATTAAAAAAAATGTTTTATTTTATATGAATAACTTTAGAATTAAAACTATAGTGAGCCATTACTACAAATTATTATATATAAAAGGATATCACTCACTTATATTGTTGAAGTCGGCAATTAGACCGACAGTTTCGACCGATTTCGACGGTCTTTTTCAAGGTGAGCGCGCCACGCCCGCGTCGCCGGTGACGTTTCTTCGCGCACTGCGGATCAGCGCCCTCTGTGTGTGTGTGTGTCTAAATGCCGACTTCAACAATATAAGTGAGTGATATCCGTTTATGTATAATAATATATGAATAACATTATTATGCAATTTTACTATTTTTACATTATACTTTATTAATGTGTTAAAGATTTTACATTTATAGTATTTTTATGTTATCTTACCTGTATCTACATATATTATTAACAAACAGAAATTATTTCAAAAAACCAAAAACCCGACTGCAAAAAAAATATCCCCTTTTGATTATTTTTTATACCCTATGACACTCCCGTAATGAAGACGAATCTAACGATACCTCATACATTAAAATCCATCAAGCCGTTTAGGCTACAGGATGGCAGGAAGGAATGGACATACATACACTCGAAAAACATAACCCTCCTTCTTGCGCAGTCGGGTAAAATTTTTGTGTTTATTAATAGGCTAATTTTTAATAAGTCACTCATTTATAATTACAATTTAAAAGTTGCAATTTTTTTTAAAACTAAACTATCTAAACTAATAACCTACAAATGTAAAAAAATTCTTTAATAAGTTCATCATAAATTAGCTCTGCATTGTAATGCTAATGATTAGCTGATTACATTTCTAAACTATGGTCAATTTAGGTTTTAAATCATCTCATTACTTATACCTAATTTGGCAATGTCATTCATTATGCATAATGTACTTATAATATGGTGGAACACAGAGAAAGGTGTACAGGAGAGTTTTTAAGGTGTTTTTCTCAAAAACTACTTGACCTATTGCAAAAATTCTTTCACTGTTTGATAGATAAAAGTTGAAACTATGTAACTGTAAAAGAAATATTAAATTCGGTCCGGTAGTTTTTTGAGAAAATCTCAACCTTATTGAGGCCCCCTGTATACCTTATCTCTACACTCAAAGGCATATCAATGTTAATATTTGCAGAATAATGTCAACTTGATATGCTTTTCATTGTACAAACTTATAGAAATTAGACTCTCTTTATTTGAAATAAATTATGTTAAGTTATCAAAATATTAGGTTTGTTTAAAATTTTTGATCTCTACTGCAACTAAAGTCTATAATTTTATTTATTTTTAAACTTTCACGGTTTGTATACATATTAATTAGATAAAACGGGAATTACCTCTAGTCTATTAGTCTACTCGTGACCATGATGGCTGCAATGCTGTCGAAATAACGAGACATCAATAATAAATGTTTAACATGGTAATTCCCGTTTTATCTAATTAATATATAATTTTATTTTTTAACCGACATTTTATTTTATATGCAATTACAATAATTTTGTATGTAATAAGGTACTGAATTTTATGATTATAGTTTAATTGTAATTTTGGAATATATTTATACTTTTTAAAATGTCTGTATTTTGATTTAATCCCTTTTTCCATTTCATCAATTTACATTAGATTTAGATTTCTTTATTTCATTTTTACATAATAAAATACTACTTTATTAAGCACTGTATGCTGGTACCTATATTTGAACCGGGCTAACTTAGGTTCAAATAGATATAACTCACGTTACTTTACTTCGTCGAGTCAATGCCGCGCACAGACCACTTACCCCATAGACCTGTAACAGGAGGGCCCGTGTCTGCCCGCACATGAGCGCAACATTGCTTCGCGACACGTGGCACCTAGAAATATTATCGACATGGACGCATCTCTTTAATACGGCACCCTTGTCCCCCGCTTCGTCTATTGCGCTCATCGTGCCGCTCAACAGTGGTGCCATATTAAATCCATGTCGATATCTCTAGGTTACGCGTGTCGCGAAGCAATGTTGCGCTCATGTGCGGGCAGACACGGGTGCCCTCCTGGTACAGGGCTATGGGGTAAGTGGTCTGTGGCCATACCCCTGGGCCACTCTGTGAGCGCGCGGGCGCGGAATGTCAAACATATGAAACCGCCCGCGCCGCCGCTACTCTGCAGTGTTTCAAATCGCGACCGCGCTACGCTCGCCAGTCTGTCCCAGGTGTAAGGCTCCAGCTGTCCCCCAGGTCTGCTGGTGCTGACGGGCGCTCTGTGGGGCTGCACGAACCCCTTCATCCGCCAGGGCACGCGGGGCTTCCGCGACGTGCGCGCGCGCACCTGGCTCGGACAGGCGTACGCAGAGATTGCATTCCTGGCCGGCAACTGGCGAGTGAGTTACTGATCTCATAAGGTTTCACGGGTTCAAAAACCAGCTTACCGACATCTACGAGTTACTTGACATGAGTGTGGTGAAAGAATACTTAGTTTAAATTCTACTCTACGTAGGTAATAGGCTAGTAATAGCTAGTAGTAGTAGTTAATAGTCTAATTTACCTAGTTAAATTAGTTTTTTTACGTAGAGTAGAATTTAATTTAAGTATTCTTTCTTCCACACAAAAAATTACAGAACTTTTTGAGACCTTTAAAACACCAAAAACTTTAAATTTAAAATGCAACTATCCGACCTCGATCAAAAACACCGACCGGCATGATTATCTGTGGCATGACGTCGTTTGGGCCCCGATAGACCAGGGATGTTCGATGTTGAGAAAACACGATGTTTTTGCTCTTAATATAGATTATCATCGAAATACCTGGTTAAATCTAGCTATAAGCCTTCAAATGTATTCACATTCATTTATTTGGTAAATATTTCATTTACATGTCATTAAAATTTTAACTATTATTAATAATTCAATGGATCTACCACATAAAGCTTCTTATGTAATGGCGTCAAACTTTACAATATGCTACCAATGGATATACGGGATCTTAACGGGATAAAATTTAAAGAAACTATTAAGAAAATTCTTATCAAGAAAAGCTACTATAATTTAAAAGACGTGTTAGAAGAAAGAAACCTTACATAAGAAGCTTGCAAAATTAGTATAAATCAAGTAAATGACAATGCTCACATACAGCAGCTTTTATCCTGACGTTGTAGATATATTTCTAGTCAACTTATTATAATGTATGACAATGCCACTTTACAGCAGCTATAAAATAATAGTTATAATATTTTAATTTTACAATAATTGTATGACAAGGCCCCTTTACAGCTGCTTCTAATTTCATTTATATTTTATGGACATAATACATAATGCTTACATATACACACAATTATAACTTTAATATAGATTTAATACAATTAATAATTATAATAAATAGCTGCAATTCTGTAGTGAAACGGGTAGTGTGAATATATATATTGTAATGTAACCGGTCTGCTCTTTGCCAACAGATTGTCCAACATAGGTTTAGTTTCTTATATTGTTGAAAATTTCTCTGATATATTGTTGATTGACGTGATCAAGTGTACCTAGTGTTCCTAAGATCTGAATAAATGAGTTATGAGTTAAAGCGCAGGTCACACCGCCAGCGGGCGGGCGAGCGAGCTAGGCGGGCGAACATCGTTGTAGATTAGTCGGTAGCTTGCGGTGTGAACCGAAGTATGTATTTTTTTTTATTCTGGCCACAAACAGTCATTACATGTTACGTAAAGAGATGAAACGATGTTCGCCCGCCTAGCTCGCTCGCTCGCCCGCTGGCGGTGTGGCCTGCGCTTAACATCGACAAGAGGTCCGTCCAGTAACATAACCCTGTCATAGACGTTACAATAATCGGTTGCTAATTGACTGTTACCTGTTCCAGTATATGTTCCCGTGGTTGTTGAACCAGTGCGGGTCCGTGTCGTACCTGCTATGCGTGCGTCGCGCGCCGCTCTCGCTGGCCGTGCCCGCGGCCAACGGACTGGCCTTCGTGTTCACGGCACTGGCGGGCGCGGCCACGGGGGCAGAGGAGCCACTGGATGCGGGTGAGACGATATCTCGTACGATAGGGCAGGAACATCGCTGGAGGTCGAGAAGGACCTGCGCCGACTGCAGGTACACACGTGGCGAGAGCTGGTGCAGGGCCACGACTGGCGCGGAAGCCAGGACCCACTTCTGGTCACTGAGCCAGCGGAGTAAGTCAGGAACAACTTCGAGAAAGAGTCATCATCGTCATCAGCCCGTATCAGTCCACTGCTGGACGTAGGCCGCTCCCAAAGCGCGCCACTCAACCCTACTCTCGGCCCTCTGCATCCAGTCCCTGACAGACATCTTGCGAAGGTCATCCCTCCATCTGAGAAAGAGTACGATAGGAGAATTCAGCTGAACTGGGCAACATTTGGGGGGTTACGTCATAGAGGAGTCTCTGGATGCGGTAACAGGACTGTTATTATACGATAGGATGTGGGACGCCTCCAGACCTTAGGTACGTAATGTGGCTGGTAATGCCCGCAAGAAGCTTAGATAGATTGACATGTCTCGGAAGCGGCCAGCATCCAAGATTGGCACGGAAACGCCTTTGGGCGCTGGTAAGAGAACTGTTATTACACGATTTCCGATAGAAGTGGATGGGATGCCACCAGATGGAGGAATAACATCCGCAAGGTGTCTGTGACTGCACGCAAGAAGCCTAGAAAGACATTGCCATGCCTTGGGTCCAGCAGTGGACCAGAAGTTGCATTAAAAGTACCAGGAGACCATGGCTAACACGGAGTTTCAAGGTAATACGGTTTTGTATGTTCAACACTTGCTGTTTTCACTTACTCAGAACTCGGCTCTTAAAGTATCATTCCAAGTACCAGGGCACTATGAGCCGCCTGGAGTCTCATTAGTCCGGTGCCGCGTGTGTCTGTGACCGAGGACAGTAGTGGACTGACTTGTCCATCGTTTTAATAACCATCTAATCTACGTTTTTCTATAATGACATCTAATAAATTTCTCTAAATTTAAGGTCTATAATATGTTTGTTCCAGGTTCGATTCTCGGCGTAGCGCTAATAGTGGCCGGGACAGCGCTTTGCTGCTGGGACAAGACTTAGCGACAAACATTCCATCCAAAATAAGAGTATCTACAATAATAGAACGTTTAAAATATTTTTTTTAATATTTTTTATTTATTGTACGTGGTTTTAATTACATGGTCATCTGATCAATGATATCTACGTGGTTAAACGAAATGTAATGAACGCGAGTACAGTCGAAGACAGAGATAAGTATACAGGGGGCCTCAATAAGGTTGATATTTTCTCAAAAACTACTGGACCGAATTTAATAATTATTTTACAGTTACATAGTTTTAACTTTTATCTATCAAACAGTGAAATAATTTTTGCAATAGGTCAAGTAGTTTTTGAGAAAATCTCAACCTTAAAAACTCTCCTGTACACCTTTCTCTGTGTTCCACCGTACTATGTGATTCAAAGTCCTATCATGATCATGAAGAAGCGTCCACCGACAGCTATACAGTAAGTTAAACATATTCGTTGTTAAACATAAACCTAGTTTAGGGCTTTTTGAAAATGGCGGGAAACGACGGTTGCGAAATTATTTAATAATTTTCAGTTTAATGTCTACAGTGGGTTTTTTGTGTTTAATATCACGTTAAATTAATCAGAAAATGTTCGCGAATGACAGTATGGTGAAGTTATTGGAGAATTCAAGCAGTATCTGAAGTTTGGCGCCATGGTCAAGATTCCCATTACGAGCTCGGGAGTGAACGTGACTGTCGAGCTGCTTCGTCCACAGTGATTGACGCTACGGCGTCTCCTGTGGATGAAGACATGAAGACGCGGCTACCCAGGGTGATGACGCTACGGCGACTCCCCTGGAGGAAGATAGAAGACTATTATACATTGAATTTTCTGTAACATGACATTGGCAAATGACGAACTGTCGAGTCCATTAATAAAATAAATAAATAAAACCTAGTTTAAACCTAAGTTTCCTTAAACCGTATATCAGATGATGACATGCGATATAGGTTACATATATAGACTCATAGTCCAGTTGCGAGTACACGTTGAAAACGTTCGTACAAGTTAAGCAACGTTGGGCGAGGTCAGGACCTGGGGGTGACCGTTAGTGACACTTTCATCTGAGCCCCTCCGTGCCTCGGGGCGCACGTTAAGCAGTTGGTCCCGGTTGTTGTCGCTTGACAGCAGTCGTTAGGCCACGTCATATAAATAGGTTTGGTCACTAAACCACACACCAAATGACAAATAAAACCAATATTTATTATGAAGAGATTAATTTTATTTTCTTAGTAGCTATTTTATTGCAACTAGTATTTAAATAAATATTGCACATTAACGGGGATCCCACTAATTCAATTTCCATACCAAATCCTTTTGTGTATAACTTATAGTATTAAACTACCACCAAATGAAAATATAAAGTAAATAATTTCTGGTATCGAAGATTTAATTTCAGACCGCGTAAAATATAAAAACAATCGGATTTTATAATTTGTTTTGATATTTTCTTGCATATGCGCTATGCGAAACGAAAATCTAAATGATAAATGGAGAAAAATTTTCATCACGACCGGGATTCGAACCCGGGACCTCGCCATTCCGTGGCACGCTCTATTCCAACAGAGCCATCGTGATTCGTATCCAGATCGTGAATCGTGATGGCTCTGTTGGAATAGAGCGTGCCACGGAATGGCGAGGTCCCGGGTTCGAATCCCGGTCGTGATGAAATTTTTTCTCCATTTATCATTTGTATTCAAATACTAAAATATATAAATTAAATGTTTACTTCGAAACTAAAATAGTTATTTTGCGCTCATGTGCAGACACGGGCGCCCTCCTGTCACAGGTCTATGGGGTAAGTGGTCTGTGACTATACCCCTTAAGACCGTAGCAGACAGACCTAGTTCATACAAGCTGTTTATACATACAAATAATGCCTATAATTTCTTTGAAAACATTTGCCACGTGTATAATAAATAACTTCTGTATACGACTACTTAATAATTTAGTAGCTCTAAGGTTTCTGATTGGATCATATATCTGCAGAGTACGGTTGCAACTGAAGTCTTCCCAACCGCGAACCTTGTAGCTGACGCTTTTAAGAGCCTTCCTAGAGCCAACTAGCGCCGCCAATCTTAAAAAATCATATCTTCCAATATAATCAATTTTATTAAAAAAGCTACGTTCACATTGTTTATTGCTATAAATATTATTTTTTAAATGCTTATTTGTAACGTGATGCAATGTAGGTAAGTTGTAGTTTACATAATTGCGAAAAACGGCCGTTTCTAGCACATTTGTGAACTACAACTTACCTACATTGAATCACGTTACAAATAAGCATTTAAAAAATAATATTTATAGCAATAAACAATGTGAACGTAGCTTTTTTAATAAAACTGATTATATTGGAAGATATGATTTTTTTAAGATTGGCGACGCTAGTTGGCTCATGTCAGCGCCTTAAGCGGTCATTATGCATTACACGCACAGGCTTCACCACAGTTTTGTTTGCGCAAGCTAGTTGGTATACGGAACACTGTATTGACGCATGATACCGTTTCCGTGACCCGCTCTTACCAACTGAGCCACCACAGGCCACGCCACGCCTACCGAAATTCGTCATCGTATTAGACATACTTAAAGGGTATGTTGCGCAACCAAATTCTGAGTAAAAACATATTAGTTGGCTAGAAAAAGATTTTCAATTTTGATTATCAATTTCAATCATGTGTGTGAAACAATGTTACTTAAAAAATAAACACAGCAACAACCTTAACATTATTATGTATTTTACAAAAAATAATACAAATAACTATAGGCTTTTTAAACTTTTGCAAAGTACCTATTAATAAATATAAAAATAATACCTATGTTTAAATACACCTACATTCTATATACCTAGTTATATTTTTTTATATTTTTTGAAAGATTCAAATTAGGTATTTATAAGTATATTAATTGCTGTTGAATGATATTTTTAATAATTTTAAATGATATTTAATTTTTTATTTATTTTAGTGAGTACCACTCTTACATAGTGTATTAATAATGAATGAATTGATAATGTTATTCTTTATATGGAAATCATTAATAAAAAAATTAATTATTTAATTACATAAAAAATCTGGTTTTTTTTTCATTATACCTATGCCTTAGAGACTTTAGAAAGGATCTTTATATAATTCTCACATAAATTAAATAAATACTTACCTATATTTAATATGCATTCCTCTATATCTATTTACAAATAAATATTTAATAACTAATTAAAAAATAAAATGACTAGATTTAATTTTAACTCGTGAGTACAATACATAAATTAAATACTTTATTTACAACAACAAAAAATTGGACTTCATCAAAAAATTCGACTTCATCAAAAAACGAAATCATATTGAAAACAAATACTTAAAGGTTTTTTAAGATACAATGCCTTTGGTCTTAAATACAGCTCTTATGAGCACGAAACTATGCCTCGTGTCTCAAATATATCTTTTACGACCACGAAACATAGCCTCGTCTCTCAAATATAGCTTTTAAGATCACGAAACAATGCCTCGTGACTCAAATACAGCTATTAAGATCACGAAACAATGCCTCGTGTCTCAAATATATCTTTTACGATCACGAATCAATGCCACGTAACTCAAACACAGCTCTTACGATTACGTAACTATGCCTTGTGTCTCAAATACAGCTCTTACGATCACGAAACAATGCCTCGCGTCTTAAATACAGCTCTTATAATCACGAAACAATGCCTCGCGTCTCAAATATAGCTTTTAAGATCACGGAACAATGCCTCGTGTCTCAAATATATCTTTTACGACCACGAAACAATGCCTCGTGTCTCAAATATATCTTTTTACGATCACGAAACAATGCCTCGCGTCTCAAATACTGCTATTAAGATCACGAAACAATGCCTCGCGTCTCAAATATAGCTTTTAAGATCACGAAACAATGCCTCGTGTCTCAAATATATCTTTTTACGACCACGAAACAATGCCTCGTGTCTCAAATATATCTTTTTACGATCACGAAACAATGCCTCGCGTCTCAAATACTGCTATTAAGATCACGAAACAATGCCTCGCGTCTCAAATATAGCTTCTAATGACGTCAATAGCACTGCATATTCGTTGTAGCGACAGTCTAGCTGCATTCTCCTCTGTGGCTAAGTGCTGTCGCTCGGCTAGCAGCGCTCTCGCTCGCTCGGAATGGTGTGCGGTGGAGCGCGTGATGTGTGCGCCGTCGACCCTTAATGACGTGTTGCGACGGTGCAGGTCGGTTATCTCTTTCTTGCGAGCTGTGGAGAACAAATGGAAGGTCATAAGTAAAGGCGATCTTCAAAATCTCAGCCCAAATCCGCGTTTATACGCAAGCCAATCAGTGGACAGCGTTGACACGAGCTGATGTTAATATTGTGGCAATTTCAACGTTTTTATAATTATACAAACACCCGAAAAATATTACCATTATGCCCAAATCTAGTGTCTTAATTTTGATCCGTTCAATATTTTGTCTACTATCAGATTTATCATCGTCATCATCAGTCTATTTATATTTCCCCACTGCTCGGGCAGACATTCCCTTATATCGAGGGAGCTGGAGCCATAATCCACCACGCGGGCCCAGTGCGGATTGGCGGATTTCACATGCCTAAGATTTTTTTATTCTTCTACGGCATGCAGGTCAGCACTCGATAAATGTACGTAAGTTTTTCCGTCGAAAATACCGAGGGTAACTCATTGGTACATGGCTGCCCTGGCTGGGAATCGAACCTGGGACCTCCGTATCGCAACTCGCAAGTCCATTGACCCAATTGAGCCACCGAGCTCTTCTGACTATCAGATTATCGATTTTTAAATATTTTACAATTGATTTTAAATCTGTTTCCAACATTGACAACCATACTATACATGCATACATTTTTAAAACGTTTATCTATTAGTACCTGATTCATGTTCCCTGTAGCTTTTCATGACAGCCTCCCAGCCCGGCCATGCGAACGTCTCCTCCACTTGGCACCCGAAATCTTTCATCTTCTCCACATTGGATGTCTGTTCTATGTCCGTTGCCGTCCGAACCAAGTCCGTCACTCCCGCAGCTGAGTTCTGCGGTTCATCCATAGACGTCGGCTGCGTCGAAGCTCCCTGTGACGTCAGTGGCGACGTCATCGTCTCCTGCATCGATTTCAACGATATTATCTTCGATATATTCGGTATATTTATCTGTGGATAGTTCTGAAATGGTTGCTCCACTTTTATTGATAGCTTTTTGATGTTCTCGCTATCAAAACCTGGAGTCAGGTCTCTCTTTCTTGTGTCTTGACCTGTCATTAGCTTTACGCTTCGATCCGCCATTTTAGATAGTCTATTTAACTCTGAGAAGTTCTTTTCGGCTAATATACGGATGCTGTCGCCATCGTTTGAGCTCTCATCACTTGAGTCTAGTCTCTTCTTGATTAAGTTGTTGTTATCTGTTACGCATTTCTTAATTTCTGTCAGAATCAGTAGCTGTCCGTTTGGATCTAGATCTATGTTTTCAGTTTCTAATTTGGGTTGTTTCAGTGTTTTGTTTGGTTCTGTTGTCCCGTTGCGTCGTTTTCTTTCCTTGAGGATTTCTTGCCAGCTCCGCTCGTGACCTGAAAATGAGAAAATTGCATCGTTTATTTCTGAAAATAATAATGCTTGATCATGTTTTGGTATGTCATGTAATATGTCTTGGGTTATGACCACGACCGATATTCTCTCCGATGCCTTTCCAATGATATGTTGAATGAAGCTTCTTTGAATCTTTCAAAGGAATTTATTTTTACAAGTCTACACCTTCATCATCTGTTTCTAAAAGAATTTAATGTTATTTATCTATTTACAATCGATCAATCAATTAAACTAACCCACCTTCTTTAAACTGAGCATTCACTTGCGTCAACCTCAGCTGCGAGAGGAAGATCTGTTTCTTTTGTGACGTTATAACGTTCTCTTTCTCTGTCATTTCAGGGTTCTCTATTTTAGGAATTAAAATTGCAGTCACTGGCTTCATTTCAGTTGTGCACTCCTCGTTAGCAAGTCGATCTAGCCGCCCCGCTGCGATGTACGCTGAGGCCACCGCGTCCCGTCGTAGCGTCCTCTCTTGACGATCTAGTTCTTTTTCTGTAAATTCAAACAATACTAGCTATAATTTCATGGTTCCTATTCTTAAAAGGACTCTGTACAGCCTTTACGAAAGTGGGATTTTTGTGCATTTCCCCCGCGGTATCAGCTAAACCACCCTGTTGCTGGTTTTCTGATATAGGAATGCCTTTGTTTGATTGTAATTCAGTACCTGCTTTTAAAATTGTCACCAAGTATGACGGGAATATTTTAAAGTCTAAAAATTCTTGTTCGCTTTGTACTTCCGTCTTACCTTTATAAGCATCTCGTGTAGCCAATCTAAAATTAGCTAAAAAATCTGCCTTTTCCTTCACGTCCTCGTCTGAAGCTGTGAAGTCTTTGATTATTGTATTGTATTCGTCTAAATTTTCTTCCCCGTAATCGCTATCACTTTCACTGATTCCTTCGTCTATCGTCAGTCTACTGTTTGCGAATTCTTTGTAAATCTCAGCTTTCATCTTATCAGGCGTTATAATGTTTTTGCTACTGTCTGCTTTATCTGGTGCCTTCTTTGTATCACCTTTTGAACTCTCTTTAGTGTCTCGATGGCAGAGATGTTTCAGTCTACGCATTCGCTTTCGTTTTTCATAAATATCTATACAGCTAACTTCATCTATTTTGGTTATTTTGTGCCTTATGTTTGTTATTACAATTTTTGGTTGCAATTTTGAATCCATTTGGTACGGACAGGCTATGAAGAGTTTGTCGTTAGATTTTTGTTGGTCGAAATTTTTAGTATAGTCTTTCTTATTCTGTGTTAGGAATTTAGGATAGTCTCTGTTGATGAACGGTTTGCTATCTGTATCTACGATCATTGGTACTTTATAGACTATCTTAGAGTTCATGATCACTTTTTGATGTGGTGTTTGGAAAACTATATCAGTTTTGCTGTTTTTATTTGATAGCAAGTTGTTGCTGGATTTCAAAACGTGTATTTCTTTGTTAACCGTCACGTTTTGTGTTTTTGTATTGGTTTTCACATCGCTATTCGTCATCGTACTGACTTCATTAGTGGTTTTATTTTCATTGGGACTTAGTTTGTTAGTTTTATTAGATTCGGTGGTTTGAGTTATTTTCGTGTTATTTTTAATCATCATCAAATTAGCTGGGAATTGTACGTTACTCAAGTATAAAAAATTTGGCTGTAACACAACGTTCTTTGTCTCAGCCTGGGTGGTCTTATCGTTTGTCTTGTTCTTGTTCTTCAAATCTTGTTCTTGTTGGGTGCCTTGCGATTTCTCCTTCACGACTATCTTATTACCGTATATTTGATTCTCGGTAATCAGATTCTCAAAGTCATTCTCGTCACAGTTCTCCTGGTGCAGCCTTTTCAAGGCCACAACCTTGGAGGACGCCCCGTTTTCGGGGTCATCTTTACTTTTTTTGCTTTGACTTGACAATCGTGAAGGAGCTTGCAGGTTTTTTGAATCGAAATTTGTCCTTTGTAGCAACACTTGTGGATTCTGTTGCTGAATGGTCAACAACATCTTTGGATTCGATGGATTCTTGTTTTGTATGAACACTATTTGGTTTTTCTGTTCATTAAACGGCCCATCTGGTGGTTTTGGAGGAAAAGTTGCTTTGTTGCTCTCCGTGTTCTGATTAAACATTGGCCTTGCGTTAGTGGGTGCTGGAGGTGAAAAATTAGGCGGCGGATCTTTTATTTCATTTATAACTTCTTGCTTTGGTTCAGGTTTACGAAATTGACTGTCGTTTTTGTTTATAGCTTCTGCTGCATTAATCAACGTATTTATGTTGGTAGTCGGTACTGTTACCTTTGTTTCCTTTATTTCAGGCTCTTTCTCGGCGGTTTTGATAACTATATTGCTTTGTATTTCGACACGTGCTCCATTTTCAGTCTTTTGACTTTGAAATGCAGGATTGAACGTAGCCGGCGCCTTTTTGTTTACAGAACTTTGAAATATAGACTCTGGAGGATTACTAACGCATTTCATGTCTATTTTACTTATTGGAATACTAGTTTTCAGGCTGAATCTTTCAGACATTTTCTTTTTATTCCCATCTTTATTAGGCACCTGTGAAGGTATCGTGACTGTTGCCCCAGATCCTTGCGTTAGGGATGTTATACTCATTTTAGATTCCACTTGGCTCTTGTTTACCTCTGGCATTGAAACAGCTGGTACTATTTCAGGGGTGAATTGTTCTTCGAAATCTGTTTGGGGTTTAGCTATATCTGCTTTAGGAGTTGGATTGTCCGGTTTAGTTTCAGTACTCTTATCTTCGATAGTTTCTTTAGGAGTTGAAGGGAATAAAAATTCAGAGTTTGGTGTATCGTTCGGTTGTATAGGTGCTTGACTCGGCTGCATGACACCAGGATACGAGATCGGTTGGAAAGCTGAATACCCGGGGATTGAATACAAGTAACCCCCATAGTTAGGATATCCTGACTCTTGTTTGGTGGACATTATGCTTGGGTTTGGGTTAGGAATAGAGGAGGGCGAGATCTTAGGCGAATGGGGCATAGGTTTTGGGGGTAAAAAAGCAGGTTTTTCTAGAAATAAGTTAGATTCTTCTGTTGGTTTGTAGGATTCGAGAGATTTTGGACGAACTATTGGATCGGGGAGCGGCCTTTCAGATTGCTCGGGTGTTGCCGGTTGATTCGTCACTGACTGACTGGACCTAGCTGCAAAAAGAAAAATATGTTATTCTTCGAAGTTTATTGTGTGTATTTTTCTGGTATCAATTTTTTTAAATAACTTTAGTTTAGTTAGAGACTGCAGTGTTATTGACTTGTAAGTAAATAAACTAAATGAAAGTGAACGATAATACACAATAGGTAGGGATTGTGAAAACCTAATTAGTACCTTATTTTAATTATACAAAATTACAAAAACATTAACAAGATCTAAAATCATTATCATGTTAATATGTTTGTTTAACTTGAGCATTCAACAGATATGGACAATTTAATTAAATTAGATAAGACGTTTTTTCAACGAAATTCCCATCGCTTGAGAGTGAGAACCACGTATGTGCACAGATAAAAAATTTCGATCGCGTCCTTTTTGCCGAGATTTTCGACCAAAATGTTCGAGCGAATACAACTCATAGATTCTTATTTAAGGGCATAGATGTCATTAGTAGTATACGATTGGAATTTTAATGAATGAAGCACGAGTTTTTCATTCAAATTCAAAAAATCAAAGCAAATGCGGCATATTTTGCGCGAGGTTTTCACTCTCAAGCGACGCAATGCAGAATATTAAAGCTATTATTATATAATAGATATATAATAGACACATTTAAAAACTTATAAGACTATTCTACATTCCATGCATAAAATAATAAGGAAAAGGAATGCTTGAGAAACAATTTATCGATACGTTTCGTCCGATTGTAAACAGTTAAGTTTGACACATACAGCCGCGATCTGCAAACGGCTTGCGGCCAGTTGAAACGCATGCCCTTTACTCCCGTCGTTAACGTCCAGTACGTAGCGGATTGTGACCTAGACCTCAGATCGTTACCTACTGGACGTTAACGACCAGAGAAAATGGGGCGGAGCATGCTTTTCAACTGGCTGCAAACCCGGAAAGACTATGTGCACTCGAAGGCAGATAAGTATACAAGGGGTTCTAAATAAGATTGAGATTATCTCAAAAACTACTGGACCGAATTTAATAATTCATTTACAGTTACATAGTGTTAACTTTTATCTATCTAACAGTGAAAGAATTCTTGCAATAGGTCAAGTAGTGTTTGAGATAATCTCAACCTTAAAAAATCCTGTAACTTAACCTAATTCATAAACCCAGTTAAACCTCACTAAATCGTGTTGCTATCCCTTTCCCACTTCAATAAAAAGGTTAGATAAAGGGACAGTAAACCTAAACGGTGGCGTAACTTTATATCACGTTTATGAATACGTGCCATAAACTGTACGAACGATAAATTATAACTATGCTATAAGCGATACTACTATTGCTGTTATTCATAAATCTAGTTAAACCTTACTTCCCTTAAGGGCCTGATATGAGCCAACTAGCGCCGCCAATCTTGAAAAAATAATATCTTCCAATTTAATCAATTTTTTTATTTTTTATTATTGATTGACTAAACCCGCGTTTGGCCCCGATCTCACCTGATGGTGACGATGAGGCCGATGATGAAGCACGCGGGCCCAGTAAATGCCTATTCACTTTTGCCTTAAAGATCCCAAGGTTATAAGTGTCTGGAAACACCGACGCCGGCAGGGCGTTCCATTCCCTAGCCGTTCGTATGATGAAGGATGCAGAAAAACGCTTCGTACGGGCAACCGGGATATCTACGATATGCGGATGGAACCCCAGCCGACGCCTGGTGGCTCGGAGGCTGGTGGATAAATTTTATTAAAAAAGCTATTTACAAAATGTTTATTACGATGAATACTATTTTTCAATATACAATACATGGCATAATTGCGACAAGCTAAGTTGTAGTTCACAAATGTGCCAAAAACGGCCGTTTTTCGCAATTATGCGAACTACAACTTACCGACATTGAATCACGTTATAATAAGCATTTAAAAATAGTATTCATCGTAATAAACATTTCGTAAATAGCTTTTTTAATAAAATTGATTAAATTGGAAGATATTAGTTTTTAATAATAAAAATTATGTAATTACTTAGTTATTTAAGTACGTAATTTATTTGTTATTATTTTTAAAATCTGCTGTTGATTTTTTTTGCCACTCTTTTTCCTGGGCGTTAGCACCTTTTCCTTGCAAAGTGGTGTAAATGCATATTGACGTACAAAAATGTACACAACGTGCTTGCAATAAAGATTTTAAATGACAATGCCAGATTCTGCCCCACCATGTACCGCAAGTTGTACAAAATAACGAATAAATGTAAAAGTATCTCCGTTTTTTATTAAAATTATTGGTTTAAATGAAAGTTATGTACAAGTTGCGAGTCGGAAAAACAACTTAATTAAGAATTCAGAAAATAGTAAGAAATCGAAGCGAATTATTCATTGTTTTTGTCATTCTTCTATAGGAGTTGCGAGAGTAGTAGAAAATGATACTGGTTGTGATTATGCAATATGAAACCTGTAATAAGTCCCCAACAAAATGATAGAAACAGCTTAAATGGTCACATAGTTTTGTAGGTGGGGCAAAGCTCCATTGAAATGTGGCAATGTCTTTTGGATGAAGGAGTCTAGACTGTATACTTGCCACGGCTAATTGAAGAACGGGTGTGCTGGTTTCTTCACTTCTTCATTGAAGTTTCAGGCCGCGTTTGCACCACAGCAAGAATAATACGAGATATGTCGGCATTACCTACCCGCATTAGTTTTATTGTAGGCGGAAATGCGGCCTTATACCGAAGCCCAAATGAAATGTCTTATTTTGTAAACAAAAACTACCCTACTAACATTAAGCTGTTCTGTGATTATTGCATAGTTATTTTCACATTATTAGATCGGATCACTTTATTTTCACAATGATGAACAGGTTCGACCAATCAGTTCCTTCAGTGTTACATCACAACAGATAATTAGACTTTACAAAATATGACACTTGATTTGGGCTGCGATATAGGAATTGATATCTCGATGGTGTAATTTGTGGTAGGAGGTAGGTACAGCTAACAGCAGATCAAGGGCAACACTTTGGACCGCTCTTATTATCTGCGTCGTAAGAGTTGAAATCGTACTGCAAGTGTTACCATCATTGATCTCCTATAAACAACTAGATACACAAAGGTCTTACTAAAACAATTTAAAAAACGTCCAAATAAGGGTCCATTGTTAACGTCTAAATAATGTCCAATAAAGCAAATGAGGTCCGTCCGATTCATCCGTTTGGACCTTCTTTGCGCTCGGACATTTTTAGAAGGCAGACTGTGTATCTAGTTGTTTATAGGAGATCAATGGTTACCATTGATCTGCTGTTGTCCGTACCTATTACCAATGGGGGTCTTGACAAAACATAAGTTGAACATGTCAACTCAGTACTACTTACATCTTTAATTAGATTTTTGGTATTCCATTTAAGGCCTTAATCAAAGTCCTTAATTCCGTGTTGGCAAAACGATCTTAGCAGGTTTGTACGGAATTAGTAGGACGTGCATTCCAACTACATGATTTTCGAAATTCCTCTACTTAAATATGTCATTTTTCTGATCTTTAAATTATGTCTATTACAGAAAAAAAATATTTTGTTTCAATACTTGCCAACCCTATTGTATGCAACTTTTTGTCTTACTCTATTCAAGATGGCGGAACATTGTCGTCGACGTATTCATTCACGTAAAATCGCTGTCGTAACGTAAACTCCCGAGTGTCATGACATTAAATAAAGCTAGATGTACCTAATAAATAAGTTATTAAAAAACGTAATTAATTTTTTCAAAAAGTGTGCTGCTGAGAGTTTTTTAGCCAATAGGCTAGTCGACAAGTATCGAAAATTAAATGTTTTTCATTATTATTACAAAATAGACACAAATTCATGGTCAACTGTGAAATCAAAATTGAAATTAGTTTAAAAATGAAGTAACTACAGGCATTTAGAAAAGTTGTGTTAGAAAGAGACAGAAACAGTACACGACGTATTGTATCGCTACCACGGTATAACGTCATACCGTGGTAGTGCCATACAAACTTCATACTAAAGAGCGTTTTGCTAAAAAGAGATGCAGCATCCCCCCATCACTTGTCTTAATCGCTTAATATCTTCGGTATTAATTGAGATATCGCAAAACTGATTTCACAGTTCTCTTCAGCAGGAGCTTGAGAGTTGATTGATGCAATAAATAAAAATGAGTCAACTAGCCTATTCTCCTCAGGCACTTTTCTTTGCAAAGTGGTTTTGATGTTGTTGTGCAAACATATACACAATGCATTGAGGTATACTTGCAATAAAAGATATGAATCTGCGAACATTTCATTCTTAGCAATAGCAGTAGGTGCCCTTTCTGTTTCAATTCAATTTTCAATCCCAAAGGGCTGGCGCTTACCTCGCCCAGCGTATATCGCTGGCTATACAACGAGGTAACGTCGCCAGCCTTTTGGGCACTCTTCTGCAGGGTAGCGATTTGGCCCCAATTTTTTATTTATAAGTATTTTTATTATTATTGTTGTTGTTAGTAGTTGTTTAATATTTACAATAAATGAGTTATATACTAGTCATATAAAAATTCCACGAGTGGAAACTATTCGTAAGAAAAATCCAATATAAAGACTGCGAATGTCTATATTCTTGTATAAGTATTTAAAGAAACTTATTTTGACATTCAGTGTAATTAATTATTATTGTTAATCTATTAAAAAACTACTTTAAATTGTAAAACATTGACAAGGCCTCTTTACAGCCGCTATCAGTTCATTTGTTATATCCCGTGGGTCGGTTCTTTGCCCTGTTTCTCTGTTCGTGCATCCAGCCGTAACCTAGTTTGTATTCTGCACCTTATATTATAAATTGTTACATTATGTATGACATAACCAAGTGGTCCTTAGAGCTCCTAAGGTTGAATAATTGAAGTATAAGTATAAAGTTAACTACCATATGCCTGTAGTTTCGTATATTTTGTATTTTATACTTACTTTTGTACAGTCGAAACAGAGGTAAGTATACAGGGGGTCTCAATAAGGTTGATATTTTCTCAAGAACTACTGGACCGATAGTAGATTTTTTTACTAGCAGTTGTGGTGTGGGGCTATGGCCATTTTCAAAACGATAGGTAATCATGTCGTGTGTGACAGGGATAGTGCTGTTACGTTGGTATAGCGGCGTCTCTGTCACGCGACACTCCATTGATTTAGAAAAAACCGTCATGTACTACTTTTTGACAAATTCCGAACCTTAATGATCCTTGTTCCTTGTTGATATGCATCTAATTTATCATATAATAAATATGTAATAAAATAATTGTTATTGATTCTTTGCATCTCCTTTCACCAGGGGTTGCCTGGAAGAGATCGCTCCGAGCGATAAGGCCGCCTTTGTACAATAATATAACATGTAATCTACTATGTTACAATGTAATTCTTTGTACAATAAAGAGTCTATCTTGTTCTTATTTTTCTCTGACACTAAACAGCCCCCTTGCCACTAATCGTATTACCGTTCTCAAAAAGATGAAATCATACCATGTCACAGTGCGACGAACAGAGACGCCGCTATACCAAACGAATATCACTGTCTCTGTCACGCTCGCTATGACATAGGAATTTGATCGTTTTGGGAAGCGTAATAGCCCCATTTCACCTCAGTATTCCAAAAGAACAGAACACCAGACTATCAATAGTATATTAAGAAGACGCGACTCCAAAGAACAGTCCTCCGAGGAACCCCACGGAGAAGCAGCTGTGTCTCCGCGCGACCCTCATGACCTGCTCCAGCCACTCCTGGAACCTGGTCGTGGCCTCCTTCACTCGCTCCCAGTTCACGTGAATGTAACCGCATTCGCTGGCGAAATGCAGCAGTATGATACCACCTAGAAAGTGTTTGGGGTCAAACGGATGTCTAATAGAATTCGTGGGGCTTTTGAAAATGGCCCGAAACGAACGGTTATTAGACAATTTTAATGTCTACAATATGTTCGCGAATGACTATATTTATTGGATGATTTGTGCAAGATCAAGATTTGTGTTTTGAGTCAAGAGGCGAGCTCAGGAGTGAGCGTGACTGTCGAGCTGCTTCGTCCAGAGTGACGACGCTACGGCGACTCCTCTGATCGTACCAGTAACATTTCCTTTGGGGGTTTTCTAAGAGAAATTTACGTTAACCTGTCTATCTTTACGTATATCTCAGTGCTTGGGGCAGAAGAATGTCACAGCGGTCACCCATTATCATCAGCCCATATCCACTGCTGGCCTCTCCTAAAGCGCGCTACTCAACCCTACTCTCGGCCCTCTGCATCCAGTCTCTGCCAGCCATCTTGCGAAGGTCTTCCCAATGAGTTATCATCGGTTTTTACGACGGAAAACTTACGTAGGTACCTACATTTACAAAGTGCTCTCAAAAGGAAAACATCGTGATGAAACCTGCATGCCGTAGACTGACAGTGTCTGCCAATCCGCAGTGGGCCCGCGTGGTGGATCATGGCCCGAGCTCCCTCGATGTAAGGGAAGGTCTGTGCCCGAGCAGTGGGGACATATAGACTGATGATGATGAATGTCAACTACTTTTGTTCTCATTTCTTATTCTATATCCTCCAGAAAAGCATTGCTAATCTCGAAATGCTAAATTCAGAATATGTTGATGATTAGAAATCTGTTACAATAATCATTATGTTTCGTTAAGCAGTTGGTCCAGGTTGCTGAGTACCCGTGGTCCTGTCCATGGTGGAGTACCCGTGGTCCTGTCCATGGTGGCGAAGAGGAACACCCCAGGAGTTTTAGTTGGTGCAAGTCCAACATAATCGCCCGTTCCCCCGGACGGGCGGTATACATAATGTATTTCTCCTGGGTAACAAAAAAAAAAAAGGTTGCTGTCACTCGGCAGCTCGTTAGAGGCCTGAATAACTCTGACAAATAGGTTTGGTCACTAAACCACACGAGAAAAAGAGAGAGCGATCGTACCTCCCAATCCAAAAGCAGCGACCTTCCCAATCCTCACTAGAGCCACCCCGGCGATCCACCCAGTCAAAGTCCCCAGTATCAAGTCCTTAGTAGACTTCCCAGCCACTTTATCGATAGTGCAGTCGATAAAAGACCGGCTCTCCTTCGGCTTCACGTCGCCCTCGTCGAGTTTAGAGATGTCCCGCAGATTAATGTCGATAGGATGCGCCATTTGGTTGCATCGTGGACTTAGAAGCTTTAGGAAGAGAATTTTCGATGTTTTTGCAATTTTTGTTTTGGTTTGTTTGATTTTCTTGTTGTGACAGAGCTTAGAGCATTTAAAATGGGAGACGTAGGTAAGTGGCATAAAAGAGTTTCTGGTTAGCTAACCGCAAAAGCCTTTTTAGGCACTCAAGTTCTGTCAAAGTCTGCGCAAACGAAATGTTTGTACTATTTTTCTCCAAAAGTCTTGACATTAATAAATTGGATCAATTGTAAATACCTAAACTTATCAAAGATTTAAATCTCTGATGTGAGTCCTATTCTTCGCCTAAATAAGATCGGGGCCCGGTTTCATTGTACGATACCAAATTGTTGTTGACATAACCAAGTGTTTAATGTTCCGTGTGGTTAGAAATAAAGTATATGAATATGAATTGACAGGACTTAAGTAAGCGCTAGTAAAAATCGTCGCGACTAACTCTCCTGACCTTCACATTGATACACCAGTGTGAGAGCGAGGAATTATTTTTCCTATCGTTCACACTAAGGCCCGTATTAATACTCTGAGCTCAAACCCGCCCTCCAGAGCGAATTCAGCTGATACGCTCTCAAAACGTGATCACCATTTCAAGTATGTCATTTATTAATAAACCAATCTTGAGCGTATCACGTGATGTCTTTCTCAAGTCGCGGTTCGCCTGCAATCAACAAATACGTTCTCAAAGTGCGAGTTTGACAGTTCTCTTGAGAACTGTCAGTTTTGCTTATTAATACGGCGCTACTCACTTGATACCAGATTCCTAAACGCGCACCTAAGTTACGTTTATTCATAGGAACGCCATCTTGAGGTCGTTCTCAAGATTACCTTACACCAAGACAGTGTAAAGTTAGTTGAGTCAGTTAGTTTCCTAGAAATTAGAATATCACTGTTTACAACAATTTCCTTTACAGAATCACATATCTTTATTGCAAGTAAATAAATTGCTTACATTTATACTTACAGATTTTTTTTTCAATTTGCACGTATATCTACATTTAAACCACATTGCAAGGAAAAGGTGCCATACTGTCTCATATTTTTAGAATCAGACTATAACTACATATACAACAATTAATTTGACGACCTCGGTAATCGGTAATTCCTATTAAGTGCACCTACCCTGGGTAGCAGACCACAGCAGCAAATTCAATGCAAAGGCGCCTCCTTTTAGAATGCTCTAAATATCGTGAGAGAGCATAAAGAAGGGTTGAAAGAAGTTTGACGAATGAGGAAGATTTGTATAAAACTTCTTTTTGGAAAAAACCCTCGGCCAAAGGTCTTGCAACAAGGCTGGAAGTTTAATTTTAAAAACACCTATCGTGTGCACATTGCATGTTTCTCGACGAAATTTTACAGATGATCGTATCGATAACGAAGCAGTGTAAAGCTGCGTCCGATGCAATGTGCCATGTTATGTAACACCGTAACATGTTTTGATAACCGATTTAACAAAGGAAAGTTGTTACGCCACGCCCCTAAAGGTTCGAGCACATTATGCCGGCCGCAGCGTGTCGGGGCGGGCCGCAGCGCAGCGCAAAATGCTTACTTAGCACATTAGTGACGGGCCGCAGCGCATTGACGGGTTTTGAGTCAAATGAACACGGGCGCGCGTGCACTCCAATCCGCTTGCTATAGCACACTGTGTCGGGGCGCAGCGGGGCGGGGCGGGCCGCATCGCACGGACGCAAATCCGCCTCGCAATAATGCGAGCGGCTGCGGCCCGACATACAAAATTGTATTAAAGCGATTTGAGCAGATTTTTGCGCTCCGCCCCGACACGCTGCGGCCCGGCATAATGTGCTCGGACTTTCAATATTACACGAAGATTACGAGAAGATAGCTCTAATGTCTTTAACTCAATGTGTTTTTAGTTTTCGATTCATGTTTTTGTTCTCTAAAAAATCTCTATACGTCCCTGAAACGTCACACAGTACAACTACATGCGCTATCTGAAGCAGTGGGATAGGGTGGGGGGTGAAACACAAAATAAAAATAACTACTACCCCCGAACATACCGCAAGGGTGATACCGACCCATAGTGTAGTAACAGGATTGCCAAGTTAGTGTATTTGTTGCCGTATAAAACACTTATTGATGTGGTGTCTAGAAAACCTTTTTTTTGAAGCTTTTTAAGGCAGTTGACCTATCGCCAGCGAGTAAGCGACTATCGGCTAAAGAAACGTACAATAGATATAACATTCCGTGTAAACAAAAGGGACGCATATATTACAAGTTTTAATAATTGATCGCTGCGTCTCTTTTCTTTACACTGATTGTTATATCTATTGCACGTTTCTTGTAGGAAAATAGTTAATCGCCGGTGGTGGAACAACTGCCTAATGTTGTTTACTAAATAAGACACTTGAAATGGTCTTCCGTTTCCAAGGCGTCGCCAAGGGGGGCAGGTAGGGGCACCCCCCTTGAGATTGGAAAAAGTATTCAGCAAAATGCAAAGTCCTTAGTCAGGTACTGGAAAGGCAATGAGGCGAGAGCGAGCGGGGAGAGGAGAGTACTACTGTCTCTCCTATTCCGTCCACGCGGCCGCGTCGGCGCCTGTTCTCACACACAGCTGTCATTTATATCGGCTTGCCCTTTGTTCCGTTTAGTTAATAACCCTCCTTGCGCAGTCGGGTAAAGAGTATATTGGCAATCCAGTTACTTCTCCAAGGCCGGAGATCCCTGCAGTACATTCGTAGGTTTAGCATGCATTGTTGAATTTCATTGAGTGTATTTTTTTCTTCAATAAAATCATATTTCCACTTGTTAGGTATTGTCCATATCATATCTAACTATTAAATATAATATTTACAGGTTTCAAGACGCCGACCGCCGCCGCGGAAAGTACCGGCGTAATTAAGGGTCATTTCCGGAACCAAAACGCCGTCAATCTTAAAAAAACTAATATCTTCTAATATAACATTTTTTATTTAAAAAGCTATGTACCAAATCTTTATTAGGATAAATACTATTTTTCAATATACAATACATATCATAATTGCGACAAGCAAGTTGTAGTACTCATAATTGCAATTATGAGAACTGCAACTTGGCGAACTTGTATCACGTTGATACTAAGCATTTAAAAATCGTATTTATCCTAATAAAGATTTGCTAAGTACCTTTTTTTATAATAAAATTGATTATATTGGAAGATATACTTTTTTAAAGATTGGCGGCGCTAGTTGACCCTTAAACAATGAAAAAATATTGAACACCTATTAAAAGCTAAATTAAAAACTACCTAAATGTAAACGTATAAAGAGGTTTCATTTTGTTATTGTAACATTATCCAACATTCTTTTAATTCTTGCACAAACTATTGTATGCAAGGACCACAAACTACACATTAGGGTTCGTATAGACGAGCGTTTTTTAAAACGCCACAGCGACTTACGCTCATAATTTATAATGACAGCTACTGCTGAAATGACGTGCTGTTTTGGTAGTACAAAGTTCTTAATTGACTTGTCGCTTGTTTTCAAACTGACATTTGTGTTAATTCCAGGGTGTGGCACACTAAATTTGATCATCACTAAGCGTGCTCCTCACTCTAACACGATGTTATAAATGATTAAAAGTGACAGTTGCTTGTAGATTTGGATTTGGCAATAAAGTAAATTTTGATACCAAAACAACATTTCCTCCGCACAGAACTGATAAAACCGTCCAAGTTCAATTTGAGCGTGTAAAAAACGCGCTGGCGTTTAAAAACCGCCCGTCAGTGCCTTCTCTTCTGATGTCAATAACACTGCAGTCGTCGTCAGGGCGGGGCGCTATTAAAACACTGCGGGTAACTTTTATCACAGTGGAGTAAGGTTGAATATTGCGAAGCTGATTGCACGCGACACTTATAGCCTACTGTACTTAAAAGACGCCCCGCCTTGTATAGATAGCGGCTATTATAACTTATAGAAGCGTTTCTGGATTCGTTGTAGTATTTTTTTTGGATAATAAAGCTGTCGTGACATCTGTCACGATGTCTGTCACGATGTCACGTATGTCGTGTTATGATGGTTAGCTACGTGGTTAGTGGTCATCGTCGCTTACAGACCTACTCCAGAACAAGTTAGTTCCAAAACCATTTTGATATTTTATATTTAAAATTTGTAAACCTTAAGTATAACTTTGGGAATATGTTCATTTTAAATGAAAATCTTAAAAAGCTCTTGTCCTTCATTTGAGGCTAAAAGTAGGCTGTATAAGGACTCATTGCCTTACACAGTACAGTTTTTTTGGCAACCATATTGTTTTTTTTCTGTACCCAGCAAAAGCATATAATATACTTTTGTTAAATATTTTGTAAAATAATAAAAAAATGCTTAGAAAACCAAAAAAAATATTGAATTTAGTTGTTATAACCGTGCCTTTTCTCAACTCGTTACATCTAAGTACTTGACACTGGCAAAATTACTGTGCTAGTCACTGTAGAAGCCATATTTTAAAAAGTGAAGTGATATTAGTTGTCTAAACTAGCTCGAATCGCCCTTAACAGACTCTAAGTAATGTCGTTGGACTAACTCTTAGATATAAGTGTCAATTTATAGAATTTTAGGTCAAAATCAAATTACTTATTAGTCTTATTGTATTTAGGCTAGATCGTAATGTGAATAAAATGTCATAATATGGCAGTTTATTTAAAAAAAAAAATAGCTCGAAGATCGAAAAAAAACCTTTTTAACTTTATATACCGAAGTCTCGGAAATAGATGAGGGGTTGGTGTTTATCCAGAGTCGGACTATTCTACAATCGTTAACGAAAGTTTTAGAACGCTTCTACAAGTTACAAAAGTAGCTACATCAATCCCTGTCGCTACAAACCTATACGGATCCGTTTCTACTCATAGAAACATTACAGACTCGTATCGAGTATTCGATACAATTTGATACGCCTACGAATTATAAATATAGACAGGATTGTAATGAAATAACGTAAAAAATCTTGGGAAGACAGATAAGTACTACAGGCCTCAATAAGGTTGAGATTTTCTTAAGAATTCCTTGACCGATTATATAAAAAAATTACTAGTACGATCGAAGACAAAGAAAGGTGTACAGGCGAGTTTTTAAGGTTGAGATTTTCTGAAAAACTACTTGACTGTAAAAACTATTTCACTGTTAGATAGATAAAAGTTGAAACTATGTAACTGTAAAATAATTATTAAATTCGGTTTAGTTCTTGAGAAAATATCAACCTTATTGGGACCCCTGTATACTTATCTCTGTCTTCGCCTGTACATAGAGTACCCCTATGTAATTGTAAATCATTTTCAAAAATCAGTCAATTACTTTTTGACATAATCTGAACCTTAAAAACTCTCCTGTGCATCTTTAACTGTGTTAGAGCGTACATTTGAAAAACAGTACTTATGCTAGCTCTTTAAGGTTGAGATTTTATCAAGAACTATTTGAATTATTAAAAAAAAAATCTTCCAATTGTAGATAAGCCTAGACTATGTATTGAAATTGAATATTGTTTTGCCAGTAATTGTAAAAATCAGTCAATTTATTTGTTAATAAATTATTGCAATAATCGCTACTAATTTTAACTTAACTCTGATCAATGTGGTTTTACAAAGTAATATAAATATTATTTCAACTTTTACAGGAACACCATTCAAATCCATGAAAGTATAGTTAAAATAATTAAATATTAGACTAACGAGAAAATGCGATTCTCTTCCTTTTAAATGGGCAACTAAAGTTTAATTATTATGGTGGCTTTTCACTTGGTTATTCGTATTTGCGTATATGTCATAATTGCCATGTGTGGTTGACATTTTTGACAACATTCGTATTATTTGTGTGCCTTAAGACCTTAACGCTGTTGCTTCATCCAGGATTGAAGACGCTTCTGCGACTCCTCTGGAGGAAGAAAGAAGTCTTCAATACGAAGTAATCATATTATGGTATCGTAGTCTGACATGACGTTGGCAAATAACAAACTGTTGAGTCCAAATAAAACTAAATAAATAGACTAACTAAATAAAGAAATAACAGTCGAAGACAGAGATAAGTATACAGGGGGCCTCAATAAGGCTGAGATTTTCTCAAATACTACTGGACCGAATTTAATAATTCTTTCACAGTTACATAGTTTTAACTTTTATCTATCAAACAGTGAAATAATTTTTGCAATAGGTCAAGTAGTTTTTGAGAAAAACTCGACCTCAAAAACTCTCCTGTACACCTTTCTCTGTGTTACACTGTACGTCAAGTATTTGACAAATATGACAAACATCCAATAGCGAATACGTATAGCCAAGTGAAGTGCCACCATAAGGGTAGCTATATACCTACTCCCCAAGACGTGTTACGTAGTTTCATTACCACCCTGTATAGCCCTCCTACCTACTCTGCGCCAGGCAGACTATAATTCTCCATTTTGATCCATTTATTTGTAATTATTCAATAGTACAAAGTGGAATAAAATATTATTAAAAAAAAACTTCTATTAATCTAAATAAGTACTTTATAGAGTTATTATTTCATCGAAATAGGTTTAGCACAATTGAATTTCTAAGCAGAGTGAAATCAAAAATAATTTGTGTTCTTTTAAATAAACGGAAATCACTCACTTATAAAGGTTTCAACAATATAAGTGAGTGATATCCATTTAGGTATATACAGAGTGTAACGTAAACGGTATATGAAGCCGAAGGGAGTGTGTTCAGTATCGGTAACTGAACAACTTTTGTTCTACAACTTTTCGAATAAAAAATAAAAATGAATTCATGTCCCATACAAATCGACCAGCTGACCGGTACGAAATGTATGAAAAATCTAAAAATAAATTCGCGAAAATCGAAAAATCGTATAACAAAAGTTGTTCAGCTACCGATACTGAACACCCTCTCTTCGGCTTCATATACCCTTTACGTTACACCCTGTATAATAATTTACAGTACCTAAACACTATAGTTTTAATTCTACATGTCATAAATAACAGAAAACATATTAGGTAACCTTTTAGAATCATCCTGAAACAGACAGTCCTTGAGTTCATTCGACAAATTGAAACTGGGGGTTGTACTCATGATAAATATTCACAGCCTAAGTAGAGAGACACATTATGCGGAAAGTACGCGACGGAATTCACAAACCTCAAGTCAAAAACAGAACTTCTGCTTATAGCTGTAACGCTGCTTTCAGTCTGGCAGGAATGAGTCCGGCGTCGAAACAAAAGCGGGTCACCGCTACAGGCTAAAAGCAGCGTTACAGCTATAAGCAGAAGTTCTGTTTTTGACTTGAGGTTTGTGAATTCCGTCGCGTACTTTCCGCATAATGTGTCTCTAGACTTACCTTATCGATGATTAAAATTAATACCTTGTGTAACAATTGTTTAAAAAAAATGTTTACTTATAAACGCTATTTAAAGTTAATCAACTCCTGAAGAACCGAATAAGTAGATGTCAGTTTATACAACGTCGTATGCTTAATTAACAAAATGGCGGACCGAATTCGGAACAGCTGATTCCATTTGATACTGATGATTACTTTTTTAAAGGCTTTGGAGTAGGCATTACCCCCATTTAGGCCACTTTTTTTGAATTCATTCAGCAGTGTTACCGTACCTAAATATTTTTTGGTGTTTAAAATGACGATTAGCTAATCACTGCTTAAATAACGTTTATAAGTAAAAAAAAAAGGTTTTTAAATAAAGATTAGTTAATATGTTGCTCAGTGCTTGATTAGTGTTTTTTTTATAAGTAAGAGGGTAAATTGGTAAGGGTTTTTAGTAAATCAAAACTGCAAAAAAATTAATTAAGTACGTCACAAGTGACACAATGACCATTAGGTCAAATTCCAGTGAAATAAATCGTTGCAGAAAATTAAAAATACCATAAAATGTAAAAAACTCTCAAGCATTTTATCAATACTCAAGCGCCGCAAATACTCACGACTGACTCCACATCATGAGTTTGCGGCGCTTGCTGTAGAAACAATGGACCCATGGTCGACAGACTCAAAAGATATCATCCACGAGCTGTCTACCCGGCTGGTCCATGTCTCGGGAGAACCCAGGGCTGGCAGCTACCTCGCTCAGCGGCTAAGCATTGCGATACAGCGAGGAAATGCTGCCAGCGTCCTGGGCAGCATTCCGCAAAACGGGGATCTTGACGACGTGTTCCTTCTTTAGTATTTAGTTTTTATTTATTTATTTCATAAGTAATGTATCAAGTTGAATTTATTGTTAATATCTTGGGGAAAAATCTCTAAATTGTTTAATTTACTTAAACGCTGTGCAGAATTAACGTATGTCACAAGCCTGACCATCCATTTGATTTTATCGAATGAATTCAAGGCCACCTGTATATTGTCACAACTACTGTATTTTTGTATATATAAATAATATAACATTTTATTCCACCCTGTATACAATTGTATTGGTGTTCATAGCGATATGACTATAGCATACATAAGTATTTATTTAATAGTAACAGCTACACCCTCTATTTGGAGATCATTGACTGAGAGAACGCAAGACAGTGATAATACGGCTTTTTGAAAATGGCGGAAAACGACGGTTACGACAATTAATTGATAATTTTCATTTTAATATCTACAGTGGTTATTTTGTGTTTAATATCACGTTAAATTAACCACAAAATGTTCGCGAATGACAGTACGGTGAAGTTATTGGATAATTAGAGCAAGATCTGAAGTTTCAAGCTTTTGTCAAGAGTTCCCGCTACAAGCTCGGGAGTGAGCGTGACTGTCGAGCTGCTTCGTCCAGAGTGACGACGCTACGGCGTCTCCTCTGGATGAAGATAGAAGACTATGATATTTTGAATATTCTGTAACATGATATTAGCAAATGACGAACTGTCGAGTCCATTAATGAAATAAATAAGAACAGTGATATCTCGTTTTGATATTTTCTTGCATATGCGCTATGCGAAACGAAAATCTAAATGATAAATGGCTAAAAATTTTCATCACGACCGGGATTCGAACCCGGGACCTCGCTATTCCGTGGCACGCTCTATTCCAACAGAGCCATCGTGATTCGTATCCAGATCGTGAATTAGTAAGTAATTGCACAATTACTGGATAGATGTCGCTACCGTCCCTCAGACGAGAATATGGAGACAAGATTCACGATCTGGATACGAATCACGATGGCTCTGTTGGAATAGAGCGTGCCACGGAATGGCGAGGTCCCGGGTTCGAATCCCGGTCGTGATGAAATTTTTTCTCCATTTATCATTTAGTGATATCTCGCTCGAGTTTAGAGTGCTATATACAACGTGAAATTAGATAGTACGTTACTTGAACGATAAAATGGCCGACAGTTACTCGCCGACGACTCTGCCTAAAACTGAATTCGTAATAAACAGTCAATATCTCGAAACAGAAGGCTTGAATCCTATAAAATTTCAGTCGAAGAGAAGTCGTTTGGTTTGCAAACGATTACGTTACCCCCCATACACTGTTAGCCATAAACGTGGCTTAAAGATTCCATGGTTCAAGGGAAGCGACCCAGAAATAAGTAGCGCCCCCATTCTTTAAAAAACCATATCTTCTAATATTATCAATTTTATGAAATATATCAATAAGGTTGAGATTTTCTCAAAAACTACTGGACCGAATTTAATAATTCTTTTACAGTTACATAGTTTTAACTTTTATCTATCAAACAGTGAAATAATTCTTGCAATAAGTCAAGTAGTTTTTGAGATAATCTCAACTTTAAAAACTCTCATGTACACTTTTTTTGTATTACCAAAAATCCCGTACAAAGCTTGATTATATCAGAAGACATATTTTTTAAAGAATGAGGGCGCTACTTAAATCCGATATGGGACTTAAGCTATGTTTATCGCTAACAGCACAAAACAACGAATTATACAAAATATGACAAACGGAGGGTATTATAATCACTACGGACGCGGCACACGACGACGGCCTAACGAGAATACTGCGTCACAACTCCGTCAGAGTTGGTCCTTCGAGCCGGATTGGTCCTTCGGGCCGGATTGGTCCTTCGGGCCGGTTAAGTGGTCCGTCTAGGACTGGTCTATCTAACTGGACCGGTTGTAACGCCGGCCCATCGCACCGGGTAGGTCAGACCGGCGCCGCTGACACAACAGGCGCAGGTAGTCTTTCTTCTATGTCCTCACCTCTCGGTTCTTCTTTTATTTCTTCCTCTGTCTCTTGTGGGAGTGGAGTAGGAGTGCGTTCCTTTGTCACTAGTGATGTTGGGACGTCTGTGTTTGCCGCTGGCGGGGGTGTGGGGTGGTGCGCTCGGGGTGGCTCGTAGGGCGCTGGATAGGGGCGGTAGGGGCGATAGAGTAGGGGTGGTGGTAATAACGGTCGCTGGAGGTATACAGGGGGTGGTAGAAGGTGTGGAGGTAAAGGGTGGGAGTGTAGAGCGGCTAACGCGCGATGCTCGTCTCTTATCGCCTCTCTCGCTCGCGATTCCTTCTCCCGCTGTAATCGCTCGCGTTCTCGTTGCTCTTTCTCGCGTTGTTCGCGCTCTCTTTCTCGCTCCCTGGAATTGGGAACAATTTGGGTGAGATTTGATTCTAAATTGAAGATGCTACTTGATGCAAAAGGCTGATGTTACACACGTAATGACGGTGGCTGATGGTAATAATAATAATGTTGCGATTTTCTCAAACACTGCTGTACTGAATTAAAAAAAAAAATACGGTTACATTGCTTTCACATTTATCAAACAGTGAAAGATTTCTTCCAATAGGCTGTGTCAGAAATTAGTAGTTATCGTGATAGTTATTTAGTCCTTTCAATAAATTCCATTAGAAAGCCTAGGGGCAGCGCCGTATTTAGGGTCTGTAGGCCCCTTTGGCTACACTTGTTGTGTATTACTGAAGTAATCCTGCTATAAGAGTTCATAGTAAGAGGGCTGTAACATTTGCTATTAAAAAAAAAATTCATTCATTTCATTTCTCACCGTTCCCTCTCCCGCTCCCGTTCCCTCTCCCTCTCTCGCTCCCTCTCCCTCTGCAGCGCGATCTCCTTCTCCCTCTCCTCGTGCATGGGGTGCGCCTGGTGCGTGGGGTGCGCCTGATGCGTGGGGTGCGCGGGGTGCGGGACCAGCGACAGCGGCGGCGCGATGGGCGGGTACAGCGCGTAGGGCGGGAGCCAGCCGACGCCCACGCCGCTGCGGAACACGCGCTCCAGGTACATCTGCTCTTCGGCTGCTAGTCTGCAAGGTTACGATTGAAATGTATTAGTGTATCTCTAATAATAATGGGTTTGGTATGTGTATGTAATACCTACTTATTAAGTAATTGTGTTATCACATTTTAAAAGCCTGTGCTTTGTCTGCATTCGCTCTTATGTTCCACGATATACAAATCTCAATGTGTACACATGTTTTTGGATTACTGTCTAGACCATACATTGAAGACTCTGATATTTCAATTATACAATGATTGTAATCTGTTTTGTGTACCCAATAAATAAATAAAGATGAGAAGAAGAATAAAGAAGAGAGTTTTTTGCCACTTTTTCTCCTCAGCGTTGGTTTAACAGCGAAGCGTCTTACATACCACTTCCCCCATAGACCTGTACCAGGCGTGCGCCCGTGTCTGCCCGCACATGAACGCAACATTGCTTCGCGACACGTAGCACCTAGAGATATTATCGACATGGACGCATCTCTTTAATACGGCACCCCTGTCCCCCGCTTCGTCTCTATGCGCTCATCGTTGACATAATTTATCGCTTGCAAATATGTACCGATCTATGGGGTAGGTGGTCTGTGGAAGAGTCTCGACCATCTCAAGAGACAGTTGTATCAAAAGCCGGATACAGAAGGCAGTGCTGCTGGACACGGCACGCATTGTGAGGAGGTTCCTCCCTCTGGGATCCTAACCTCCGGCAGCTTGAAACCCGCCGCCGCCGGGTGAGACACGGTACCAGGGCCGCATGAGTTGTCACGACCAACATTTCAAGAGGCAGTTGGGGCAAGAGCCGGATACAGAAGGCAGTGCTGCTGGACACGGCACGCATTGTGAGGAGCTTCCTCCCTCTGGGATCCTAACCTCCGGCAGCTTGCATCCCGCCGCCGGGTGAGACACGGTACCAGGGTCGCATGAGTTGCCAGGCAATGCATCATACCTGTACTGCAGCGCCGCGCTGGAGTAGAGGCCGGGGTGCGCGTAGGGCGAGTACGCCGCGGGCTCCAGCAGCGGGAACGACGCCGCCGCCGGGTGGGACAGCCTGCGCACGCGCATACGAAACATGTTAAAGTTGGTCCTTCGGGACAGATTAATCAATTATTGGGATAATGGTCAGATATCACGAATTAATAGGCATCCAGCTATTGCACACAGTATGTGCAAATAATAGTTTTTCTATATTGCAATTAGGTAACTCCAGAGACACTTATTATTATCCCACTTAGTTCAGTAGTTCTGGGAACTGGCGGGAATTATATTCTCGTTTGTTCAGTTTGAAATAATACATGTTTGGAACTATTTTATTAGGATTCCGTATCTAGAGGAATCGTTATATTTTTCAACTCATTTCAATTCAATTAATATTTAGACAATTTTCAATACTTATCAACCATATTACTATAACATTAACTGGTTGGTAAGAGGAACTCCTTGTACAGTTGCGAGTGCACGCTTAACTTGTACGATCGTACAGTGCGCGAGGCGTAAGCTCAGGTTTACATTTGTGTGAGTGATAGCGGTACAAGAGGTGAAGTGCGGTGCGTGCGCGGCAGGGTGGCGTCCCGCTGCCTGGGGACGCGTCGCGCCTCAGGCCGAATATCACTCTACACTATCTGTGTGCACTCACACAAATGCAAACCTGAGCTTACGCCTCGCGTTCTGTACAAGTTAAGCAACGTTGGCGAGGTCAGTACCTGGATAGGTGACCTTTAGGGACATTTTCACCGTGCATCGGAAGGCACGTTAAGCAGTTGGTCCCGGTTGCTGTCGGTCGGCAGCAGTCATCAGAGGCCTACCGGGCCGCCTGAATAACTTTGACAATACCTATTGTCTCACTAAACCACACGAGAAGATTAATTAGTACTTCGTGTCCGAGTACTCACCGGTCGTCCGGTCGGTAAGGCTGGAACCCAGCTGTGGGCAGGTGGTGCGGGGATGCCCGCTTGGGAGGCGCGGGCGGCGGCTTCTCCTTGCCGCCGTCGCGCTCAGAGCCGCCGGGCGCGCCGCTCGCTCCGCCTGCACACTCGCCACATCAACACGCCTCCGAGCCAAGCCAGGCCCGACACATTTAGCTCTTAAACAGGCTCTTGTTAGTACACGGGGGGAACAATAGGAGTCAGTTACACAATAATAGTTTCGCGAACGCGTTCAGGCGTCAATATCAGGCAAGAATACAGGTTAATTGGAAATTCTATACATTCCTTGAAAGGGGTGATACTAGAGGTGGTTTGCAACAAATTAGGCAATATTAACGAGGGGTCGAAAATGAGTGGTTTCTGAGTTACGTTAGTTTTAATTTTATTTAGGAATTTTCTGACTTGTTCATAAAAAAAATTGATGTTCAAAAACTGATCTACTCTGTTTATGAAAGCTGATAAAGTAGAGATTGCTTTGAGAGATAAGACCGCCAATTGTAATACTAACTGTATTAGCCTATTTCTTTTATGTAATACTTTTTTATTTTTTTGCAATAAAGAATATTTATCTTATCTTATCTTTATCTTACCTTAAAAAAATGCATGCCAAAAATTCCCATTACCTCAAAAATAAAAGGTCATAAATCACGATGTTAGAATTATTTTTATTAAAACTAAAACTATCGTAACTCAGAAACCACTCATTTTCGACCCCTCGTTAATAGGGCCTCGTTAATTTGTTGCAAACCACCTCTAGTCTAATCACCCCTTTCAAGGAATGTATCGAATCTCCAATCATCCTGTATTCTTGCATTGCGTGGCGCCTCTGTCGCCGAAACGATGGTCGATGGAGTAAGTGCGTTCTAATGTGTAGACCCCGGACGGGTAGAAGCGTGGGCAGCCCACCGACCAGATGGGCCGACGACATCAAGAAGGTTGCTGGCTCGGTGTGGACCAGACAACCTTGGGATCGGGCCACATGGAGGAGTCATATACCTAGGAGTGGGCTGCGGTATGCTGACGAAGATATTCTAGCATAGTATAGACAAACAATGCACGAACGAATCGTATGGAGCGTAACGAGAATGTCGCACGATATTCTCGCCCACACCGTTCGAGAAACTATTTTTGTGTAAATGGTGCTTAAAAAAGAAAAAAAATATGTTTTTACTGTTTTTTTCATTGAAACACTCCCAACTAAACTAAATCCCAGATGTGTAGAAAGTTCTGAGCGCAGCTTTAGCGTGGCTCACTCTTACAAATGTCAAATTCCGCAGACGTTTGTCAGTTGTACGAGCTATCTTACGCTAAGCTCGTGCTCAAAGCTCTACGAATCTTCCAAAAGGCAACAATTTCGGTCTTATTACCAGTGCCTATAACACTTCATGTGCTTTAGACTACTAGGACCACAATAGTCCAGAGATGTGGAACGAAATCCCAATTTCACTGCACTACTGTGGTCGATAGAAGCTGTCAGTAGTTAAGAATATTAGTAATATCAAACTACTAAACTTATTCTTTAAAAATATGCCTTCATTTAGAGCTAAATGTAACAAATACAGCTAAAATGTATAAGGTACTACATAGTATATTAGTGGTAGCAATTCTGATATGTATATTCTTATTTAAACTAAATTCGATATTTCCAAAAATATTGCTATCATTTTCTTTTACTAAAGCCAGTGAAGAGATAGCAATTATTTTCAAAAAATATAAAATTTTGTTCAAATAATAAATAAAGCATAATTTGTCTTGTAAATACAGATATACCGATTAAATTATATACTTAAATAACAAGTCCTTTTTACTACTGATTGACTAGGGTTACATAAAACGCAGATGTAAAATCAAATGAATCAATGTCATCAACCTCCAACATCTTATGTTACCCTGGTCAACCATCACAATAATTTCACAGCAATTACAACAATGCAATTACACAATTCGCAGATATTTCGGATTAATTAATTATAATAAGTATTAATCATATTCCAATAGAGTTGAGAATAGTTAAAATAATCGGAAATTGTATTTTTGGACACGCAATAACCCAACAAGCGTTTCAATTGTTGGCGATAGTTTTATTTTAGATATATTTGGAGAAGAAAACTAAAATGGATTTAATACCCTCTGTTTTAGGATTCGAGGCAGCAATATTCATACTAAAGTGGTTATTTTTGCATCTTAGTATGAAAACTGACTTGAATTTTGGGACGGTACTGTCCCCACCAATACTGCTAGATATTTGGATTGAACAAAGTCGAACCAAATACCCGGGCCAGCTTACACTGGTTACGAAACGGTTCGATCTAAATATCTTAGCAGAATTGGGGATCTGGCTCTTGGGGCAGCGAATTGAGTGGGAAATCATATAAATTGGCGACAAAATTCTTTTCAATTGTACCCATTTTGATACAACCCGCTAGCAAATGGTTGAGGTATCGTAAGGATTGATATTTACCAAAGAAAAGTTAGTGACAAATGAAACTGATTTAAATCGTAATAACATGGACGTCAAGAGCTCATTTAAATAGCATTTAATTAGCATAGCATATGTCGTCCGTCTACCGCCATTTCTGTTATGTAATCCTGGTCAACAACTAATGGGTTAAACACAATAAACCCCTGAATTGGCTCCAAATAACAAACCCAAAAGGATATTTTTATGAGAAAGGCAGACAATGAGACGAGCCACCTGACGGTAAGCGGTCATCGTCACCGGAGGGGTTGGTTCAGATTCAGATGGTGATTCAGAGATTCAGGGTTGGTCAGACTTCGTTAAAAAATCTTAAGTTAGAAAGGCACCGAAGACTTAAATGGTGGACCAACTTTACATCACGTTTACGACTAGCAGCCATTAGCGAGTAGCCATAAACGCGAGTTAAAATTATTCCATCGATAAAGTCTTCGCATCTTTCGACCTTAACGTTTTTTTTAAGAAGTGACATTACTAGGTTTTCATAAACGTGATTATGTCATCTCAAAGTAACATATCAAAGCTACCACTTAATTGGCTGCCGCAAGAGTCAAAGTACCAGGCGCCCATAAGCGCAAGGAGTTGGGACGGGAGTTTGCGGGATGCATACGTCACTTACCGTCCTTGGCGTCAGGGCCGGCGTTCTTGGCGAGCGTGCGTAGCGCCGCCGCGAACGGCCCGCCCTTGTTGGGGGCGAGGTCGGAACGCTTGGCGATCTTGTTCGCACTAGCGCCTGTAACAATGATAAAGGTTTGGTTAGTACATTTACTAAACATTTACATTAAAACATTTTATTACAAGAGAAAATCAACAACGTTGCACAACAACGACAGCTGGCAACATGACCAATGGTACCGCAAGTTCCTCGCTGCCGTTAAACATGATGAGCAACATGTCGTGCGTCAAATGTTGCATAGTGGATGAGGCTTTAAACAATAAACATCTTGATAAACAGGCGCTTGAATCGCGACAGGTGAATTGATAGTACCAGGCAAACATGCCGGAGGTATACATCGCCTGACGTGGAGTTAGTGGCAAAGGACGTGATGCTTAGAGCCTAAAGTAAATATTATTTACTGCAAAAAAGAAACAAACAAAAAACATTTTATTGTATGTTAATGTATCATAATTAGTGAGCTTATCGGTGAAAGAGATCTCTACCAGACAACCAAAAGGTTAGGGATGGTTGGTAACACACTATAGGTAGGTACAGCCGACAGCAGATCAAGGGCAACACTTTGGACTTTAGACCGTTCTTATTATCTGCTTCGTAAGAGTTGAAATCGTACTGCAAGTGTTCATTGATCAGTAGTTGTCTGTACGCCAGGCAATGTCGGGGCCGCCAAGTCTAATTCTAAACCTAAATGCAACCTAGACATTCGGTAGCCTATATATGTGAGCCGATTCTTGCCTTAATGAAGTCCTTATAAATAAGTGACTATTTGAATAGATGTCTATTACAACGATGAATAAACTTGAAAGACGTGTAGTGCAGTCCAAATACAGCAATTAGTCAAAAGTTTCCATCTTCAATTCACAACCGCTTAAAGCCCGTCACAGCAGCGAGAACTCCGCGTTAATAGCTCGACTACCTCAGGTGACTGCTTAAAACTTGGCCATTAGCGGCTGTTGGCGGCTTGTCACGACTTAAACGCTCTAAGGGAACTGCCGACAGCCCGCCAGGATCTGTGCAGACACAGGTAAAGTTTCCGGAGAGTGTTGACAATTGACAAGGTCTCAAAATTATTACCGATAACCGATTTTAACCAACAACCGATGGGGTCACAGACCACTTACCCCATAGACATGAAATCGGTACAAACTTGCAAGCGAAAAATTCTGTCAAGCGATAGGCGCTATTAGACGAAGCGGGGGGCAGGGGCGCCATATTAAACCTGTTTCGATATCTCAAGGTTACGCGTGTCGCGAAGCAATTTTGCGCTCATGTGCGGGCAGAAACGGGCGCCCTCCTGGTACAGGTCTATGGGGTGAGTGGTCTGTGCAATGGGGTAGACGAGTTCTCGAATGGAGGCCACGAACGGGTAAACGTAGTGTGGGACGCCCCTCGACCAGATGACCAGACCTTCGCAAGATGGCTGGCAGGGACTGGATGCAGAGGGCCGAGAGTAGGGTTGAGTGGCGCGCTTTGGGAGAGGCCTACGTCCAGCAGTGGACTGATACGGGCTGATGACGATGAGAAATTACTAAAAGAAAAATATCATTTCAAGATTTTGTCTCTCTGAATACGTAGAAAATATTTCAGAACATTTTCGTAGATAAAATCCGAGAAAATAAAATCTCTGTGAAATTAGGCATTCCGGAATTACTGTGGCTCAGACGTAGTAGGCAAAGGGAATCTAACCCATACAGCCAAGTAATACATTGTATTTTTGTTTGTAGCACTTTTTCATTGTTTTCTAGGTAGTCATAACCATATTTGGCGAGTCCACAAGAAAAATGGCAATGAACACACTCTTACCAATACCGAAAACGTCCGAAACACGGGTATTCACCGATACCTTCACACTAATGTGCTAAGTAAGCATTTTGCGCTGCGCTGCGGCCCGCTTCGCCCCGCTGCGGCCCGACACAATGTACGTACTCCATTGATCTCCTATAAACAACTAGATACACAGTCTGCCTTCTAAAAATGTCCGAGCGCAAAGAAGGTCCAAACGGATGAATGATCCTTTGCTTTATTGGACATTATTTGGACGTTAACAATGGACCCTTACTTGGACGTTTTTTAAATTGTTTTAGTAAGACCTTTGTGTCTCTATCTAGTTGTTTATAGGTGTTCAGAATCTACCTTTTATATTTTATACGCGACAACTGGCAACACTACTTTCAACTGTCACTTTTTATTCTTGTCATCCTAGAGAAGACGCAGTTGGTTCACTATTTTCCAAAATATCAATTTTACAAGATTTAAGGCGTTTTCATCATACTTACATACCTGAAGATATCACCTGGACAATAGGACTCTACAGTCACGCCTGGCCTAGCGTATCAAACGCTCCGAATCAATTTATCTCCGCTCCACAGCACAAGGACAACAGGACCACCCCTCCACCCGGTATATTGTACAGTCGACACAACATCAATAAACACAAAACAATCTACGCCTTTTTACAACCGCGTAAAGTGCTCATTTGTTCCACCCCCAGCAATTCTGTTCACACATTGTTAAATGTTTGTATCGACAAAAACTCGACTCACCGCATCTGCTGTCGACACGGAATTACAATGGCGGTTACACGTGCCGAAAGTTCGAAATTCAATTTAAAATTTTACATGTTTTATACGTAAGTCTGGAAGGGAAAAACTGCAACACTATACTATTATTTCCTCTTTTAGGGTTATTCAGGCCGCCCGTAGGCCTCTGACGCGGCCTAACTACTGCTGCCGACAACGACCGGGACCAACTGCTTTACGTGCTTTCCGAGGCTGCGAGATGGAGAGGGCCTTAAAGCTTTATTTTGTGGGGACTTGTCATTTTTAGGGTTCCGTACCTCAAGAGGAAAAAAGGAACCCTTATAGGATCACTTTGTTGTCCGTCTGTCTGTTTGGCAAGACCTATATCTATGAAACGCGTGGACGGATCAAGTTGAAATTAATACCAAATACTTAGGTCTACAACCTCATGCATGCAAGCCGTGAAAAAATCAAACTTCTACGTCAACGCAATCAAAAGATATGGCCGCTTATGTCGCCATTTCCCGCATATTTGTATAAAAACGCGAGAAACTCAAAACCGGGGTACTTCCCGTTGACCTAGAATCATGAAATTTGACAAGGAGCTTATATCACAAGTACCTACAGGAAATAATCCGATAACTGTAAATTTGGGATTGCATCACGAATTTTTTTTTTGCAATTACAAACTTATATTTGCAGTTGACGCCTGGTATGTCGATCATCAGTTTTGAAAACGAAAAATAAGTTTGTCCCTAAATCTAGTTAATCTTTTCGTTAAAACCAATGTTATGGTGAAGTTGCACGGAACCCTCGGTGCGCGAGTCCGACAGCCGACCCGCACTTGGCCGGTTTTATTTCCCAGAAATTATATTTACTCCGCTCAAGGAAAGAATGTGTTGATCGCTGATTAAATTCAAAACGGCAAACAAAACTTGAAAACTTTGGTAATTTTACTGGTCAGAAAGACTTGGAATATAGGTCACAAAATACTTTTTTCACTCACTCTTATGGTACCTGATGTTTAATGCAAGTGACTATCATAAATTAATTACAGAGTCCGTAATTCGCGGTCGACAAGATCTATCCCTACACATTATAATAATTACACCGCCATACTATACAAAACATGACGTGTACAATTATCAACAGTAAAAAGCCACCGGCGGCGGCGGCGGCACACTAATTAGCGGCAGCTGACAAATCGCTTAGTTCCGCTACAATTGCGAGGGGTGTCAGGCCAAGCGTGTCTCGGCCGGTTTACTTACCTTTAGAGTTTGTTTTGAGCTTTTACATATAATATAATTATAAACGGCAGCGACATTCATATTCATATACTTTATTTCTAACCACACGGAACATTACATAGCACTTGGTTATGTCAACAACAATTTGGTATCGTACAATGAAACCGGGCACCAAACTTATTTAGGCGAAGAATAGGACTCATCAGAGATTTAAATCTTTATTTTGGGGGATATTTTACTATTTGAGCTGGACTCGGTAGCGTAGCTTGCCTTAGACGGGCCCTGTATTTTATGTTAGGCGATTGATCTCCTAAAAACACCTAGATACACAGTCTGCCTTCTAAAAATGTCCGAGCGCAAAGAAGGTCCAAACGGATGAATGATCCTTTGCTTTATTGGATATTATTTGGACGTTAACAATGGACCCTTAATTGGACGTTTTTTTAAAATGTTTTAGTAAGACCTTTGTGTCTCTATCTAGTTGTTTATAGGAGATCAATGTGTTAGGCAGACCCAAATGAAGTGTAAACATTTTTCACAAAAGAAACGTTTTTGAAAATGTCGGGAAATGACGGTTGCGAAATTATTTGATCATTTTTGTTATAAGTCTACAATGGCTATTTTATTTTATTTGATCATTTTTGTTATAAGTCTACAATTAATCAGAAAATGTTCGCAAATGACTATGGCGAAATTATTGAAGGATTCATGCAGGATTTGAAGTTTGGCGGTATAGTCAAGAGTCCCGCTACGAGGTCGGGAGTGAACGTGACTGTCGAGCTGCTTCGTCCAGAGTGATGACGCTACGGCGACTCCTCTAGATGAATATAGAAGACTGTATGATATTTTGAATGTTCCGTAACATGACATTGGCAAATGACGAACTGTCGAGTTCATTAATAAAATAAACAAATAAAGAAATGTTTATCATGTTGAGAGCCAACATGAATGCCACTGCAAACTATTATTGGTTACCGCAAAGCAATAGACTACCTAACGTTTTCTGAACTCCTGGTATGTTTTCTCTTAACTCTTAACACATGGCAGACGAAAGACAATCGTTTCTCCATAAGGGAGACAGGTGTGACTTTTATTAATCTTTTACTATTTTTGACCGATATATGACGACGACGACGCCCAAAAAGAGCTCGGCGGCTCAGTGGTTGGGTCAATGGACTTGCGATACGGACCCAATTTCGATTCCCAGCCAGAGCAGCCATGTACCAATGAGTTATCCTCGGCTTTTTCGACGAAAAAACTACGTTTACCGGGTGCTCTCAAAACGGTGAAGGAAAACATCGTGATGAATCTTGCACGCCGTAGAATAAAAAAAATCTAAGGCATGTGAAATCCGCCAATCCGCAGTGGGCCCGCGTGGTGGATCATGGTGGGGCAATATAAATAGACTGATGGATGATGATGATATGCCGCCGTCCATTAAGGATATGATACGGGACGATTCTCGAATGGTCCACATTAGTGCTATCGAACATTTACATTTCGGATGATGTCCCATCGTACCGGCCGCAGCCCGAGCCCCGAGCACATCAACCCGTGTAATGTCGTGTGTACGCCGCAGTGTCATTACGCCACTCACTCACGGAGGGACAGAGGACCCGCCCGACCGTTCGGGCCGCAATTGACTCGGCTCGATTAGCGTGACCCGCGCTAATGCATCATGTTGTGTTCGAGCACATAATATGAACCTGTCTCCCGTAGTGGATGTACTTGCATTTTCTGCGATCCTGGTACGATCTAACACAGAGCATACAAGGAGGGGGCTTAAGGTTGAGATTATCTCAAAAACTACATGACGTATTGCAAGAATTCTTTCAATGTTAGATAGATAAAAGTTTAAAATATGTAACTGTAAAAGAATTATTAAATACGGATCAGTAGTTTTTGAGAAAATATCAACTTTATTGAGGCCACCTGTACACTATTCTCTGTCTTCGTGTTTGCCAAACACAGCTTTAAGGTTTAGATTTTCTCAAAAAAAAACTCGACTGACTGTAGAAATCATTTAAATAGTTTGAAGACGTCGTCGATCCTATCTAAATTCACGCCTGTCTCCCGTAGAGATAGACAGACGATGTACTTGCATCTTCTGCGATCCTGGAACACAACTTTCGCTTCATACACATTCTTCACTCTTTTTAATGTACGCTTGTCGGTAAATCATCGCCAATTTGGTCGCCTCTCGTCTTACCTCTCGGTTACCCATCTAGGTACTGGCCTCGCTCAAAGTTGCTTAACTTGTACGAACGTTTTCATCGTGTACTCGCAACTGGACTACGAACCCTCAAGCACCACGCCAAAACTACTGGAAGGATTTTGATTGGACTTTAACTAGGAGATAGCTCAAATATAGTGGCGACAACCTGGAAAGATTAATGGTGACTGGCAAGGTAGATGGAAGGAGACCTCGCGGACGAAGCCCGATACGTTGGTCCGATCAGATCCGTACCAATCTCGATACGGGTTTTTACGATACTCTTCACGTCGCCGAAGATAGGAACAGATGGCGCAATATCATCAGAGAAAAGATGATCCAGAGGGGTTACGACCCTCAGCAATGAGGGACACGACGCACGGAGGAGGGAGGAGCTCAAATATAGCAGCACATAGGCTATAGGTCATTGCGGTATGTGATGTGGAACCAAGTAACCAGAGAGGAAGAGCTGCCTCCCAGTACATTGAAAGTATTTAGTGGAGGTCTATAGGAACCAGTGACTTGTACGCATACGCTACAGCTAGTAATATAAATGAAGGCCTTAGAGGTCAAACCATTGCGCTGGCCCAGCGATGTCATCTCCACATCGCTCCCATTGACCCGCAATTGACTCCGCCCGATTAAAATGCCCCCCTAACTAATGTATTGCGCCGCTCGCTGCCCGTCCCGGGGTCACCGCATGCCTCTGCGTCAATTTGTTAAACTGCTCCAACAGTGAGCCTCATTAATATGCCGTGGGTCACATTCAGGCAATATGTTATAGGAATCAACGACATACTAGCTGTTTTCGGCTCTGCCAGAGAACTTGCGGAGTCAAGATCCAAGTTGTGTAAAGCAATCCTTCACACAGTTTATGGAGACTCTTTGAAGTCGAGGTTTTCGCAAAAACTACTGGTTTACGTAGTTTGCACTTAAAGTTATTTTTTTTCAATTGTTAAAAATCCTAAAATCCAATGGAATTGGTATTAGAAAAGATGACGATGATGATGAAAACGCTAAAAGGCTGTATGATCTTTTGGCGCATTTGCCTTACCAAAAACACAACAACAACTGTCGTTGTCGTTCGTCCCTTAGTTCGCAATTTGTGATTCGAATTAATTAAAAATGTGGTGCTCATTGATGTAACTCAGAGAATATTGGTGTTGGCAGTGTGGCTGTGGGATGGTTCAAGTGGGACGAGTGCTGACCTGCCATTCGGTGAGACCAATCCAATCTCATACTCAATTCAATGCTTTATTTATGGCATCGAATGCGTATTCAAAATTCCGCCAATGTCACGGAACGAAGCACATTAAATAGAATAGAAAACATTTATTTGACACACACACAGAGCGGGATCCCTTTTTTTCGCATAATTTTTTTGTCCTATTTTAATTTAGCATAATGAGTTAGGCATAATGTTTTTTGTCATAATCATATTTTGTCATAATTGTTATTGGGCATACAATCTAACTAAGCATAATTCTAGTTTGGGCTAATCGTTTTTGCCCTAATTTTGATTTCCATATTGTTTTATGGCATATTGTTTATTCGTCTAATAGATATTATACATAAATAATGTGTGTTTGTGTATTTCTTCTTTTTTGTTGGTATTGGTGTTGTATGTATGGTGTATTAGGTAATAGTAGGTTACGGTGCGGCGGGGGTGGCCCTTGGGCCACCCGTAAGCCGCCAACATGTTTATTTTATATACCTACAATCAAAAAGTAGGTATTATAGTGTAATAGTTGGTTACGGTGCGGCGGGGGTGGCCCTTGGTTTAATTTTTGTTTTAAAACTTCAGGAGTATATTTTTCGGCGAGTAATTAATATGATTATTACAATTATGTTTCAATATCATTATGACAAAGTTTATTTAGGCTTTATAATATTATTCTTAACAATCTTTATGCTGTTTGTAGTTATGCTTAATAATATTATGCCTATAAAGTTATGCCTAATGACTATTATGCGTAGTTATTACTAGGACAATTTAAGGTATGCCATGTTATATTATGACATAAAAATTTATGCACAGAAATAGGGAACCACACAGAGCACAGTACACAAGAGATACATAGAATAATAAGTATAAAGAAAAGAGATACATAGTGCAGCGGTGTGGTGTCAAATAGGTCTCCAGCTCAGCATGTGCTGCAGTAATTAATTGGACATTACTGTAGCGCTGGTTTTCAGTGGAGCCGTTGCTGCAATGACGTACGGGCATGACATACACAGAGGATCAGATACAGGGCCGAAAGATGTTTGGTGATCCTGTGGAGATATCTAAAATATCCAGAACATCGTCATCTCCCCGAGACCATACCTCGTAGTTGAGTCTGGTACGGTGGCTGCTTTTTACACAGGAGGATGCCCCAGTGACAAAACTGTCCACACTTCCATCAATCCAGCGCACAAGGCTACGTATTTGTCTCTGGGCAAGCACGCATGCGCTAACGCAGTTGCTCCCACTTGCGCGCGGTCGCGACCCCCGCTGACCCGCGTATCAACAGCGCGCGTTACCACATGCCATGTGACTCACAGACACATTCCAGCGGCGACAATCTCATGGTGGATAATTAAACATAGTCTTCATTATACCCACATACCACTTACCCAATAGGCATGAAATCGGCACAAAAAACCATTGCCACATTTCAATGGAGCTTTGCCCCACCTACAAAACTACGTGACCATTTAAACTGTACCTATCATTTTGTTGGGGACTTATTACAGGTTTCATACTGCATAATCATAATCAGTATCATTTTCTACTACCCTCGCAACTCCTATAGAAGAGGGTGTTCTACTAACATAACCTAACTGAAGTTTTTTGTTTGTTAAATACGACTTTTCGAATTTCTCGATTTATTTTTTATAAATTTTTCATTCACTTTGTGCCGATCAACTAATAGATTTTTATGTGACTCTGTTTTATTTTATGTTGCATCTTGCCTTATAACAATCATACCACATACCACCTTCAGTCGCAGACTCATGCGCATCTCGATTCTTACCTGAAACAATTAAAAGTAAATGATAAGTCACATTGTTCAATCACAATCACAGTTCAACTGTTTTTATTTTTCAGGATTTTATATTTTATCTCCGACATTATTTTTCGGAGATTCTTGTAAAAATAGTTTGAAGAAATAGTTCTCCTACTCTTGTCTTTCGTATTTATTAGATATCCTATATCATCGAAAAAGAAGAAGAATCTTCGACACATGTATTCTTTCCACACTCACATATGGAAGCCAAACATGGTCACACCAATGACATCACGCAGAGACTAAAAGTTTGCCAACAAAGTGTATTTTGTGTATATATTTCATACCATGGTATTCACCCTTGTTCGATTATTTTTCATTATTGCATCTGTAGATATGTACATGTGAAAACTTATAATTGGCTTATAGATATTATTTAATTATTTATTTTGTCATTGTAGCTGTTTGTTTTCCGAATAAAATAAAATAAATAAAAAATAAAGTATGGAACGTCATGCTACGTTGAGCCTAAGGTTGAGTGATAGATGAAGACTTACAAAAATCAGACACAAAACAGGAGTAACAGATGTGATCCATAATGCGAGAACGCTCAAATGGCGATGGACTGGTCACATGATAAGATTCAAAGGAGAAAAATGTACAAAAGATATTACCCAGTGGTACGGTGGAACACAGAGAAAGGTGTATAGGAGAGTTTTTAAGGTTGAGATTTTCTCAAAAACTACTTGACCTATTGCAAAAATTATTTCACTGTTTGATAGATAAAAGTGAAATCTATGTAACTGTAAAATAATTATTAAATACGATCCAGTAGTTTTTTTAGAAAATCTCAAACTTATTGAGGCCCCCTGTATACTTATCTCTGTCGTCGACTGTACCCCCGAGACGGGAAACGACGAAGAGGCGGACCTATCAAAAGGTGGGACGACGACCTAAGCAAAGGTTGGAGAGCAGTGGGTAGAGAAGCCTGGAAGAAGATGTAGGAGGCCTATGTCGAAGGACAGCCTGACAATCCGACGCCGATGTCATAATTTTTTACACTTAAACTACATTACCAACTTATAAGCTCGTATTGTGAGTGAAATGAAGGCTATTTTTATTTATTTGTTTTATATCATCTAATTTCAACGAAAAGCACGTTAAGCAGTTGATCCTGGTTGCTGTCGCTCGGCAGCAGTCGTCAGGTCACGCCAGAGGCCCTATAGGGCGGCCTGACTAACTCTGACGACAGTTTTTGTCACTAAACAACACGCGAAGAGATAGGATCATCTAATTTCAACTGGTTATTAGCGGAACCAAACTGCCTCAAATCACCTTATAGTTCCGTTATTACGCAGCCGCTATCGAGTGAATTTACTACAGCTACTCAGTAATAGTACATGCTCTCCCTTTAAGAACAATGAATACTTCAAAGACACAAACATAGGTTCACGCACGAAGCACCCCTTTTAACTTAATAATAAACTCGTCGCAGAAATTGCGATAAAATTAAAACAAATCCATCAAAGACATTATTAGATTCATCCTTATTTCGTGACAACCCTGTAAGACGATGGTTTTTAGAATTTAATAGGGTTGCTCAATTTATAGGACGATAATGTTAATTGTTTCCAAATTATAGAAAAAACGCTTTCTGTTTCTTTGAACTCTTCATACTCTACTCATACTCATTTATTTTAACCTTAGGTACGGTGGAACACAGATAAAGGTGTACAGGAGAGTTTATAACGTTGAGATTTTCTCAAAAACTACTTGACCTATTGCAAAAATTCTTTCACTGTTTGATAGATAAAAGTTAAAACTATGTAACTGTAAAAGAATTATTAAAATCGGTCCAGTAGTTTTTGAGAAAATCTCAACCTTATTGAGGCCCCCTGTAAACTTATCTCTGTCTTCGACTGTACACAGGGAACACTTGGTTACGTCATACATTGTATAATATTGTGATCATACATGTTTAATACTGTATGATTACATGGCTCGATATACAAAGAGGCAGAAGGGCAAAAGCAGAAGGGCAAGCCGTACAATCAATCGATCCTTTATTTATTTACATGAATAGTTATAATTTGCGTACGCTGGGTCTTCTATCTTTCTCACCAGCAATTAATAGTAATTACTACAGTTAATTCGTAAACCTAAATTATCTATTTTGCAAACAAACAGCCATTCTAACCGAACAAAATAGTTCGAAATAACTCGGACCATTACCAAAATTAAAACCGACACCGCAACTCCAGTTGAGTTGACAACCCTAACGGAGCCGCAGGGCTGTCACTGAAGCGGCGAGCGGTAATTAATTCAGTCTGAAGCGCTAATTTGAATCGCGAGAAGTCACTCCCCCCTCCCCCTGCCACCGCCACCCCGCGACGGAATAGATTAGACACAAGCACGCAGATTGGCCAATTCTATGAGACGAGTGTCATAACCACTCCGCATAGTGAAATTGTATGTTTTTTTGGGATTTTATGCGATCATTTCTTTATTCAGATTTAATTTTTATGCATTTTGCCATGCTCGGCGAACAAATTAAATGACAAAAAAATAGCTGTTACAGAACTTGAACCTGTCATTCCGTGACATTTCATTATTTTTCATTTTATTCTTCTGTCATTTGTTTTTTTTGCCTCTTACTGCCTTGCCTTTTACTGACCGACAGGTCAGTAAAAGTTTATTATTGCATTTTTACGGGTTGTCCAATAAAAGACATTGCCACATTACAATGGAGCTTTGCCCCACCTACAAAACTACGTGACCATTTAAGCTGTACCTATCATTTTGTTGGGGACTTATTACAGGTTTCATATTGCATAATCATAATCAGTATCATATTCTACTACTCTCGCAACTCCTATAGAAGAATAACAAAAACAAAGGATTCGCTTCGTTTTCTTACTATTTTCTGAATTCTTAATTAAGCTGTCTTTTTCGACTCGCAACTTGTACATAACTTTAATTTAAACCAATAATTTTTATAAAAAACTGAGATACTTTTACATTTATTCGTTATCTTGTACAACTTGCGGTTGATGGTGGGTCTGCCCCACCACTCTATTAGACGATTCTGATCTGGCATTGTCATTTAATCGTTACAGATTTATTAAAATAATTAATAAAATATATACATTTAAATCGATTGATGCAGACCAATATCATCATTGTAAGTATAAACAAATCAATGTTTGAAAATGCATACTTTCAAAAAATACTACGTGATGAAGTTGATAACGAAACGTTTCGTCGCAAACTCAAATGCCTATTATTGGATAGATAATTATATTACTTAAAGGAATTTGGTTTATTAATGTTTAACACATCAAAGGGCACATCATTAGTAGTAGAGTATTAAATTATTAACCGTAAGTACCTTTAATCTAAGATAAATGAATATATCTGTACATACACCTACATGATGAACAATGTATGTATGTGCGTTGTACATCTAATCTAACCCATCTCTAACATATCGACAGCCCTAATCCTGATCCGCTAGCAATTAATTGGTTGATCGCACGCGGCGTGCGTGTGCTTCCCTATCTGTGTACAACAGTTGTGAAAGTGTGCGTATGAATAGGGTTGAGTCATGAGTCAATGCAAATATTTGTCGGGCCATTTCACCAGTGATTAATTGACTTCGGTTCCGAGGCATCGACCCTAGCGATGTTGAATAGATCCTAGCGAAGAGAGATCATTGACAATACTATGACTCACGAAACACTTTCGTAGATCTACTAGAACAAACATTTAATTTCGTTAAGACTGACATTTCAATGTACGATCCATAGTTAGCTAAAGTGCATGAGTGATGTGATGTCAAGTTTATATTCTTATGTCCTGGTTCATATTGCGTGACACCACAGTCAGAGAATTAACCCTATAACTGAATATGAATGTTGATAAATATGAAATTATTTTCATTAATTTGAAGGCCAACAGAAACAATTGAAGTCGCGTAAAAATACAATAATCGGGTAAAATCAGAAATCTGATGAGAAACGTAACGTCTCAATAATTTCATACAAACTCAATGCGGGTAAAAGTAGTGTGGGGTGCCCCCGTCCAGATGTAGGGATGGTGGCTGGCAGGGACTGGTCAATGGATGCAAAATGCCAAGAATCGTGATTACTGCCGTGGGAGAGACCTACTTCAAGGAGAGGACTGATACGGGCTGACGATGATGATGACTAGATTAGACAATACAGCCGACCAATTTTAAAATTATAGAGCTTGGTACTAAATCCATAAATCCACATCACAGTTCGTCCACCATTAATTGTTTTATTTGACACGTACGTTGGCGCACGACGCATATGGCATCGCTCACACGTCACCGTCAGCTTTAAATAGTATGTTTTTATACGTTTTCCAGCGCATGCGTGCGATGGAGACATAAACGAGGATCATGGAGGGCGATCAGACGCTAAATATACCTTTAACGGTGCCATTCGTCGCTGAGTTGCGACGGAGCTTTTTATGAAACCAAGAGTGGGGAATCAATCAGGGTATTGGATTTGGTTGTCGCTACTTGTAAAGGAAGACATGACTTTTATTATTCAAGCTTTCTAGTCTCGGGTCGTGAATAGTGTTATTACTGCCAGCTCGAGACGCCTGAAAGGGGCCATCAAGGGTCATGAGGCCACAGAGCACCCACCCTCTGTCCACTAGCGACCCATGATGACCCCATAGTAATAATTCTGGGGCAGGCAGCCAGCAAGGCATATTGGAAGGTTATTCAAGGCCCCTGGGAAAATGATATGAGATCTCGGAGCCCTACGAAAAGCAAGAACTGTTATCGAAAGGGTTTGATGGGTGAGGATACCTGTGAAGTCGAGGTCTTTAGAGATGTTGAACTTAACTTATATTGTTTCCATATGTACGATTACATGTAATCTGTTGGTGTTCCAATAAATAAATCTCTTTCCGACATGGCAACTCAGAAGGCGACCACAACAGCGAAAGAGGTATCGGGACGCTTTGTTTTCCGGAATTTCTTCCTAATGCCAAAAGGGCAACCGCGACTAATAACCCCAAAAGCAATTGAACTGACTCTTCCGAGACCAAAGTGGATCTATTAACCCGGCAAATAGCTTTAAAATAGCAATATATCCCCTGGAAGTCGGGCCACAGTATTCCGCATGCGGTGTACTTATGTCAGAGTGCTGACCACGCGATGTGATCCCCGACCCGACCGGCGCCCGGGACGGGACGGAGTCTGCGCACTGCGGCCGGAGGGGTTGCGACCGGTGACTTGGAATGCTCGAGTCACGAGCGAATCGCTGGATCAAACCAAGTCAGTCGCTTCTGACAAAAGCGGAGAGGAAGGGACCATGGCGCTGGTACGTGTTAGAAGGCATTAAATAGTACCGCTTAGAATGGAATAGAAAACGTTTATTTAGAATACAAAGCAAGATATCAATATCAACGGAGTATTGAATCCTCTGATCTTACTTATTCTTAGGCGGTGGTGAGAGACCCGGCAGCGACTCCACGAAGGTGGGAATCCTGTGCATTACGCGCGGACAGCTCAGCAACCCTATTCAAAAATGAATGAATCATTTTTAATAGTTGTGAGTTTTTTTTGCCACTTCTTCTCCTCGCCGTCGTCACCATTTACTTGCAAATATTGACGTGCGAAAATATGCTTAATGTACTTGCAATAAACTTATCTGATTCTGGCTCAGTTCAGGCGAAGCTTAATGTATGCTGCTCAATAAATTGCTCAACCAAACGTAATCGCTTGGCTCTTGTGAACTGCCCCAGCGCCCCGTGGAAACGTCTGTGGACTTCCATTACAGCCTAGTGGCGTGCGCCCACCCCGCCTCCCGCCACCGCCCGGCGCCCGCCCGCCTACTGACGGCAAACACTAAATGACGACGCGAACCCAGACAGTTTTGCCTACAGTATCGATGTCTCTAAGAGGGAACCTTTTTATTTCATTCTTGATAATCGAGAGAGATATTACAGAAGACTCGCGAATAAAAATCTACTTGATGAAGTGAAGAATGTCAAGATACAAAATTCAAAGGTACCTAGGTTTTGAAATATTATTCTATTCCATATAATATGTACGCCATGCGAAATGAGAACCTAAATATGAAATGGATAAAGATTCCTTTTCTATGGATCCATGGATGTAACCGGACCTCATTTAGCAGATCTAAACAATTCAGGCAAAGAATTAACTCCGACTGGAATTTAAGTCATTCTAAATTTTAAGAAACTCAGGAGGTTATATATTGATAATGAAAAGATAAATGTATTCATTAGTTAGCAGAAGAAATAACTTTGTACCACCCCCAAAATAGTATCTACACAAATGTATCCAACAAAAAACAACCCAAATTAGAAAGTTACGGCCCTCAATTCAATTAGCATTAATTACTCGAGGCACCTCTGTTCCCCGCCTACTCTAGAGGGCACAGCACTCTGTTACCAACTTCATTGGGATCAAGGCGATTACGAACAGTAATCGCACACCCTCGCCACTTCGGGAGCTCCAAGGAACAGAACTACAACGAACCATCTCCCCGAACAGAGCGACGAATCACCGATACAACTTGACCTGCCCCGAAACCCCCGACCTTTGTACAAATAGACCGCTGAGGGTGAAAGTACCATCCGCAAGGAGGTCTTTCTGAATTGGACAAATCCCAACACACATACGACGTTCTAAAACGGAGCGAATCAATTTCCATTTGGGCGCCTCACGCTCCCGTTTTCGACACGCGTCAATAGCGAAAGCGAGCCTTCGAGCTGTGGTAATAAAGCATAATTCATTTTGTCAGCGACGTCGGTGATTTCTTCGGTTATTTGTTGGGGTAATACGTGATTTGCGGCGCTGATGCTACGGTTCATTTTAGTGGTGCTTCTGGCGTAATGTAGTCTGTGTAAAGAGTCGTATTTTCAGCGCCATAAGTTTTATTTTAGTTTATTTCGCGGGTGGATTTTGAAGAGAATTTCGGGAGCGATAATCCTTGTGGCAGCCGGCGCGGTGTCTCGTCAACTTTTAATTAAAGTTCGGGGAGGCTTGGTACAGACGGACGGACGGACTTCGTAATATCTTTGTTAGGTCTTCGAGACACAATCAAATCTCCTTATCTTGTGCAACGGCAAGTTGCCAATTCCTATTGAACTTTTGTGTTATTTCGCCTTCATCTGTGACCTTCTAACATTTTATCCAAATCACATTTGACTGTGTCGGTTCGACGAAGACCAACCAATTCTACCAATCTTCCCAATCACAGTTTGTATGTTTTGGAGTGACGTGAAGTGAGTTTTACGGTGTGGCTTTTGTTTTACCAAAATCTGTTACAAAATTTCCTATCACCACAGAATGTGATGCACTGTTTGTGCACTGACACCGTAGCTGACGGCATCAGATCAGGTGTTGTGCTACTCCATGACGTTCTGTGAAGTGAGTAGCTTCTGTTTAACCAAAATCAGTCCCAAAATTTATGTCTCCAACAGCATTTGACGTGGTTTTCTGCCAGTTGTCGGAATCTGACGGCATCAGATCAGGCACTGTCTCCCGCGGCGAGGGGCGAGGGGACTAGAAGGGGCCGTGTTGACAGCGACGTCTGGCCGGATAACTGACAAACGTCTAATTGGGCGCCGCCTTGGTGACGGCTCGGGAGCATCGTTAGTGAATATTACCTTGTAAACGGTCTGAAATGAATGCGGAAATTCAGACGTCCAAAGCACCGACTGAAATTAGATCTTTGTAATGATGAAGGGAAAATGACTGCATTGTTATTCCGTTGGTGCGTCTAGTAACTGTAATTATATGAATTAAATTAATATCTTAGGACTGCAGGAAATCTTCTGCGAGTTATATCCGACAGTCTGTCCCACACAAGTGTATATTGGATCAGAAGTTTACTTGCAGGTGGAAACGCTTCTTATTTATTGTTGAATGCCCGATCTGGGTACACTGCATGTGTTTCAGTACCACAGCTACTTTAACTGCATCTTTATTATGCATTTCAGCAGATTTTCCGCATAGACTGGATAGTCTTACCAATATAATACATGACTAATCCCACACAAAACTGCGATGCGATACGACGTCGCATTACAGAAATCTGAACCTTCCTATCGAAATGGTTGTAGAAGCTCGCAGATTTACGCCATCCGATGCGAATCCGCAGCTTTGTAACCCTTTTGTCTGCCAAATTCGGTCGGTCTGGATCCCGGCGCGTAGTCGTCGCCGTGATTTGGGCCGCAGCTTTCCGCTTGTTACTGGTTTAATTGCCGTCCCGCGGGCTCGGCGGCAAATACGGGATTACTTGCTCTTGGGTTGCGGGGGAAATGTGTTCAGGGGCTGAACAGTTATGTTCCGTAGCGAAAAAGCTTGTAATTGCCTAACTAGATAAGACTGAAAGAAACTGATTGGCACGCCTTGATTCTTGGATCTGATCTGAAGGAATACCAGCCGGAACATGATTCATGAATAGTTTTAAGATATTTTTCTACTGAACTGGGAGTAGTTGAGGAGAAAAGGCTACATTAAGCCCAAAACTTGTGGTAGAAATGGGATCCGAACCACAACTGGAGCCTCAACACCCTAGATAATGAGGTCCTGCACCTTTCAAATATCCAGGATTGTCGAAGATGATTGCTGCAATTTATTCCATAGTCCATTTACAAGTCAAGGCAGCGATGACGGGTAGAGCTAGATGGGCTACGGATGATCTAGGCCAGCCGGCAGGGACTGTGGATACAAACAGCTGTGAATCGTGTTTGTTGAGTGCCTTTGAAAAGGCCTGATACGAGCTGATGAAATGTGTCTATTTTTGGGGCGATGAATCATCTGTGAAAGCATGTTCCGAAGTGTAATCATTGGCACATCCGTGATAAACGTCCACGAGACAGCAATCATAACAATTTCGCCACCAACATCAATACCACTTAGCGAGCGAGGAAGAGCAAATCATATTTACTCGCAGTTGCCAAACACCATTACCAGGCAAACAGAAACGGTGAGCAAAGTGTGTGGTGGGAACAAATAGCGGGTTCCGTCAACGCTGCTGCATAGTTTATTTTTCAATTCATAGTACAGCTCGGTTGTGGTTTACCCAGACATAAGCTTGGCAATCTATGCAGTAAGCGTTACGTAATTGTACCATATGTGATACTTGATAATTTATGTTAACAGCATCATGTGTCGCATAATATTACTTCAAAATTAATATTTATATTTTTCGTAGATCCTGAAACTCACGTTCAATATAGACATAATATAGGTATGTAAAGTTGATTTCAAAACAGAAATGCCTGGATGACTAAAGGCTCGTTGGTCTGATCTTATACAAAAAGTCGCTGGGAGGCAGTGTCAAATGAGCGATGTGGTAGCGAGTTGCGCGGACTATTTTTTATGAACTAAGATTGGCATTTTATAATAAACAAAAAATATTTGTAAATATACTGATAATAATAAATCATTTATAGCTCAAGGCATCATTTATTTGCAGAGGGTAACACCATTGGATTCGCGAGCGGAGTGAGGACTATTTTATCCTGGACAGAACCCTAAAAAAAGTAAATCCCGGAGATGTGACTAACAACGTTCCGCCGAGGCAAAGTTCCTGCGCTTAGTGGTTCACTCCACCCCCCGACCGAGAGGGTGCGCGAGGGGTGAGTGGGGTTTTTATATCGCCGCCGACGATCCGCGGGATAAGGACATCCGCGCTATTTTATACGGTTATCCGGACGTGGGGAAAGGGTTACCATGACGCTCAGGAAACGATGCTTAATATTTATTTATTTTCAGATACAATATAAATACATAAAAACTTCTGCCTCACGTAGCGGTAGGCCAGACACAGACAATGCGACTTCCAGCTGTTGCGATCCTGTCACACTACTGTCGATTCGTCAACATTCGAATCGCCAATCGATCGACGTGATGGAGAAATTATGAGATACAGTTTCGCTGCAGGTAAGTAAGTTTTAACGATCCACTGTATACAACGTCAGACAAATACAATAAAATGTCAACCATTTTGTTAAATTGTTGTTCTTCAGTTGATTCTATTGGTAAAAGCGATCTTTTTACCTTACAATAAGTTAAGGAAATAATAGCTTTATTACTAGATCAGCCCAAAGTATACTTAATTTTACACTGCCACGATAATCTCTTGGGTAGTTTTAAAATTGATTCCAGATTATTAAAGATAAAAGCAAACTATCTCTACCTTATACAAAGTTAAGAAAGTAATAGCGTTTTGCTTTTAAACCAGACCAACAATTTATTAAATTTTACAACCGCAGGGTTGAAGAGGATCCCTCGTGGCCACAAAGCCGTGGTCGCACCCGAGGCGAGGCGCCATCTGCCGGCATTACGGCGCGGCGGCCGCTCGACACTTTATTACCTACCCGCATTACCCCCTATCACTTATACGTGAGGCGTATTCAGGAGAGGTGAGATGTGCGTGCCTCAGTTTGATATTTATACACTGGACGTGAAAACTTGGCTTGCGAGAGCTTATAGTGCAGAAAAAGTTCGATAAACTTGGTCCCATGGTGGGCGCCAAATATGCCAAAATTATTCTTCAATGACGCCATATAGGAGTTTATTCTTCAAATGAGAAATATAGCAGAAAAAAATATCAGTATTCCACTGTAGGCCTTAAAATTCATCATAGAAAGATGTTAAATGAGAGCGATAGGAGACTAATAATATTTTGAGTCCCACGGTGGGCGACAAAACATACCAAATCAATTCTAGAAGCCAAGCAGGGAAATATATAGTTCCCATAGTGGAACAAACTCTATTAAATTACCTAAATTGTAACGGGTGTTCATTATCGCAAGAACCAAACGTTTTAAGCCATAATTTTACAGTCCAAAACAATCTTCACAAAGAAACAAAGTCGGTCTATAGAAACACAATCCATAAAGTGAAATAAAGCTGTGTTTTCCAGCAAAAGCTTGTTGTCTTGTCTGCGCGCAATTTATTCATCGCGCCATCGATTTGATGCCCCTAATTGAGAGGCCGCCGCGCGTCTCCCGCCCAGACCTTTGGTGGAAATTTTCATATTATGCTAAAGAGGATATGAATTGCTCATGAGTGTGTGACCCTCCGCCTACTGTGTCCTGAAAATGACTATGCCAGATTCTGCCCCACCATCAACCGCAAGTTGCACAAGATAACGAATAAATGTAAAAATATATCCGATTATTTATTAAAATTATTGGTTTAAAATAAAGTTTTTTACAAGTTGCGATTCGAAAAAACAGCTTAATTAAGAATTCAGAAAATAGTAAGAAATCGAAGCGATTTATTCATTGTTCTTGTTATTCTTCTATAGGAGTTGCGAGAGTAGTAGAAAATGATACTGATTATGATTATGCAACATGAAACCTGTAATAAGTCCTCAACAAAATGATAGGTACAGCTTAAATGGTCACGTAGTTTTGTAAGTGGGGCAAAGCTCCATTGAAATGTGGCAATGTCTTTTTCAGTAGCAGTAAACTAGGATGCCCAGTTGTTGTGCTGTTGAAAAAAGTACTAAGGTTTCTGTATGTTTAAGAGCTCGGTGGCTCAGTAGTTGGGTCAATGGACTTACATGGAGGTCCCAGGTTCGATTCCCAGCCAGAGCAGCCATGTACCAATGAGTTATCCTCGGTAAAAACTTACGTACATTTACCCAGTGCTCTCAAAACGGTGAAGGAAAACATCGTGATGAAACCAGCATGCCGTAGAAGAATAAAAAATGAAAGGCATGTGAAATCCGCCAATCCGCATTGCGCCCGCGTGGTGGATCATGGCCCGAGCTCCCTCGATGTAAAGGAAGGTCTGTGCCCGAGCAGTGGGGCAAAATAAATATTCTGATGATGACAAGGTTTCTTGAAGATGAAGATTACTTGGTAGCGATTCTGTCGTGTGTGTTTCTAGTTTTAAGCTAACGTTTAGAGTCCTAAAAGTATTGCCATCCTTTTTATAACTTTGGTTTAGAGAAGGGAGGCAGAATTATTAGACCTATCAGAATTAGGTTAGTTCAAAACATCCATGCCAGAACTACTACTATCTCTACTTCGCTTCCCGAATGAAAATGTTAAGAATAAAGTGACTCAAAGCAAAGTCAATAATGACGGGGGGCTTGATAGAAAGAAGGTATCTATCAGGCTGCGGTATTTTGCCTAAGTAAGGACCCGGGCCCACAGACGCAGTGCGCGAACCGCACGGCGCCCGAGCGGCTCGAGGCTCAGACGGGGAGGAGGTAGGTGATGGATGAATGGATTATACATTGTGGGCTAGTACAGCCCACAATGGGGACTGCTCGGGCGCCAGTCGGGTCGCGGATGTATCACAGTTTCCCGTGGCTCGGCAAGAATGGCACGAGGTGGAACACCCCAGGACGTTTAGTCGGTACGCTGCCCCTTCAGGGCGGTGAGCCCGACATAACCAACACGCTCCCCCGGGCGTGGTGACACATGATTTGCATGTTTTACCTGGGTAAAAAAAACGACTGCGGTATTTTAGTATTACCTTCAGGGACTGCTCCATCCCTACTAATCCTTCTTCCAGTCAGCATTGCACACTACGACTCAATTGAACTACTGCACGAAATACTATATTCAACTGTGGCATGGCAACATTATATTCCCATGGCTGTTAGTTTGGAAACCCGACCGGGTGGGTAGCAAGCAGCAACACTGTATACATATAAATTACCAGGGCGCCAGATACGGCGGGCGGTAATTGGCGGGCCGGCGGGGCGACAAATCTGACGGCCATTTCCGGCCGGATCCCGTTACACCCCCTCCCGCCTCGCAGACTCCCGACAGCCCCCATCGAGAGCTTTCCCCATTTGGGTGCGGCGTGAAAGATGAGAGGTCGCCGGGAGCCAATGGAGACTGTTAGCGCGGCTTGATGAGCAACAGTTGAGAGATTAGCTGAGTACAACTAACAGCAAGTTAAACACTAAATATGATATAGGATTTATTTTACTTGAATAGGTGCCTTGGACAAGTCATTTTGGAACACGCCCAGCGGGCAGTGATCCGTAGTGCGCGAAGAAACGTCACCGGCGACGTGGACGTGGCGTGCTCACCTGGAGAAAGACCGTCGAAATCGGTGGATACTTCAACAATATAAGTGAGTGATATCCGTTCATATATAATAATTTGTAGTAATGGCTCACTGTACATATAAGTACATATACTGTCTCTAAGTGTTTATTGTATTAGTGTTTTTGTGTTTCGCTTATTTACTCACTGTATGTTAGTATTTTATTGTAGCGTCAAATAAATGCATTTTTCTTTCTTTCTCTCTCTCTTTCTTTCTTTCTTTCTATAGTTTTAATTCTAAAATTATGATGCGCAGACGTTAGACATGTTTTTTTTCTTAACGCGTTCAGGCTACTGCTAACCTGTATTTAAAAATATTACACATGCCTCGTCCGCTGTCCGCCTGTGCCCGTGCCACGCGCGCCCAGGCGCCGGGCCGCTCGCGTGCGCGCGCAGCCCGCAGGGTGGCCACGGCGCTGCGTCGCGGCCGGTCCTGTCCCCGAACTGTTCACGGTTATTGAACTGTCAACTGCGCGTTACACTCTTATTTACTTCTGCTCTCCTAGTACAAATATAGCGAACTGGATGTTTCGCTTTGTTTGTTTATGACAAGCTATTTGAATTCATGCTGTTCTGGTATTCATTTGGCTTTTTTGGCAACTGCCAGAAGGAGGGGTAATGTTTTTCAAGTATGGAGGCTCCATTGCAGACTGTAGGTGACACCGCTTGATGATGTTGATGTAAGAGATATAGTCAGATTCTTCTTGTCACCTTTTTTTACGCATGTAGGTAATTCTATAAATAAGACGGCACCTAATTCAACAGTGCTCTTAGAACGCTTGAAAGAAAGTTGGCTTACATTCTTCCATTTGTTTAATATACTATCTGACGCACTTTAAAAATACATCACACTCACACTATAGTATCCTATGTCCTACGGTTCCACAGCCACACATACAAACCATCACAATTACACCAACACTCGAAATAAGTGGTTGTAACTTAATATAAAATTTATCTTGTTATTATTTATTAATCTTTCTGTTGTTTGGTTGCGCTGCCGACCGTGGTCCAGGTCTCAGCGGAAGACCAGCGCTCCGCCCTCGGGCAGAGCACATGCTGAGCTGGGACCTGTTTGGCACTGCTACACGCACCGTAGTTATATATTTCATTATTTTATAAGTTTTTCTGTACAATATGTACGTATGTGTGCTGTGCTGTGTCAAATAAATGGTCATTCATTCATTCAATATTACTGGGAATCCAACACAAAACCCCTTCCACACTATAGACTGGGCTCGAATGCGTGTCCGTCTCCATGACGTCACAATTCACTGGGGCTCCGCAACTCGGGCGTCATCAATAACGCTGTCAGCCGGGTGGCATGGCGGCGTGACATTCTGTCTAATTACCAGCGGCGGGGGCGGCGATAATCCGGCGCCTCGTTGCTACACAAGAGATATTGACAACGGTTCAATGTATTTGGGAGATGCGAAGTCAAAATGCCCTGCGTTAGCAGAGACTGTATGCAAAAGGCCGAGAATCGGGTTGAGTGGCGTGCTTTGGGAGAGGTCTATGTCCAGCCGTAGACTGATACGGGCTGATGATGAAGTCAAAATACTTACACCTTCCTATACATCCTTTATGCTGAAAATACTTCCCTTTCTTCCCGACAGATGTGATAAGGGAGGGAATGAGAAACACCAGTCTTTTTTTTGACCCAGGTAAAACATGTAACCATGTACCACCACGCCCGGTTGATGCTCGTGGCCCTGAAGGGGCAGAATACCGACTAAACCTCCTGGGGTGTTCCACCTCGTGCCATTGTTGCCGAACCACGGGAACTGCGATACATACAAACCGCGACCCGACTAGCGCCCCGAGCACTCCCCATTGTGGGCTGTAATAGCCCACAATGCATAACCCATTCATCCCTCACCTTCCTCCTCCCCGTCCAGGCCTCGAGCCACTCGGGGCCGTGCGGTGCGCGCACTGCGTCCGTGGGCCCGGGCCCTTACTCAGGCGGCGGCACCTCGTACACTCCGGAGAATCACCAGTCCGTTACGTGTGGTTATAGCATGGTGCAGTGTCTGCAGTGATGAGGTGACCACTGGGAGACCGAGGGAAGCTAAAGTGCTCTAAAAACGGCGATGAGATTCATCACCCATGACGCCATGGCCCATGTAGTGGGAAAGCGGTTGGTGGTATATTGGCAATGAATGCAGCAGATAAAATTCCGTCGTTTCTGCCTAACCTTTGGGAGACGAAGGTGAATTTATGTGTTCACTTTGCATGTTTCGCTTATATCCAAAATCCAAAGTGGTCGGAGACTCGGAGCCTTTGTTCGGCTTGTCATGATTTGCGTACATTTTTTTAAACATTGCTCTTACTTATTGGGATCAACGATAAGTCTATCGACACCATACCTGTGTGGGGGAAGTAGGGCTGCGCCGGCGACCCGACGCTCATCATCGGGTGTGGCGCGCGGTACTCCATCACAACACTAGGCACTGCACGTCACTAAGTTATCGATACCACGCGGCATTAGCCGCAACAATGGTCCGTCCTCACTACGTCACTGCGCACTACGGTCTATCGATATTCATTAGGCACATCACTGTTTTATCGATATACGGCGTCATGCGGATATTGACGCGATAGAAGTTCATTTTATTTATTTATTTAATCTTATTTTTTTTTTTTTTATTAAATTACATTTTAATTTGCGAATCTGAAATTTAATGTAAATTACAATTTTTAAATTTTATTATTGTATAGTCAATAGCAAAAACTTAAGCCAGAGTTGTTCCGGCAGTCTGTATTCCTCTGATAAACGACTATTTATAGAATATCATATCCGCGGTTATCCAGAAACGCGACTTTAAATTATTCCATGGTTTAAGCCTTCGGGAAGCGTGAAAGTAACAAAGCAAGGTTTAAGGGAAGCGAGGTTACACTAAGTATGTAGCTAACAGCAATCATATTCCAAAAAAAAATAGTATAAAGATTTTGAGAAAACCTCAACCTTATTGAGGCCCCTCTACAGGTCCTTTTCTCTATTTTCGACTGTAGGATACCAACTTTAATAAAACCATTTAAGTAAATAGAGATGTGGCTTCATTGACTATCGACGTATCGATATCACGCGTCACATTGTGCACGCATCAAACAATTTACTACGTAGTGTTGCCATTCGGTCGTGATGTAAAGCCTCTGTCTCACTACTAACATTCTCCCTTCGCTCGCGAACTAGTGAATATTTTATACGATAATAAATAATATATGGAGCATTGTCAATCTATTGGAAGTCTGCAGCCTGATATTTCCAGCTACATTTTTTATTTATTTAAACACATTCACTATGCAATAAGAATAGAGATGTGAATCGCATCGTAAAATTATCGAAGTTATTCGCGTCAAAACATGACACCAATTGGCGGCAAAAATCAAATCTAATATTAATTGCGTGTAATTTAAATGACAATGCCAGATTCTGCCCCACCATCAACCGAAGTTGTACAAGATAACGAATTAATGTAAAAATATCTCGTTTTTTTATTAAAATTATTGGGTTAAAAGAAAGTCTTGTACAAGTTGCTGCGATTCGAAAAAAACAGCTTAATTAAGAATTCAGAAAATAGTACGAAATCGAAGCGATTATTCATTGTTTTTGTTATTCTTCTATAGGAGTTGTGAGAGTAGTAGAAAATGATACTGATCATGATTATGCAATATGAAACCTGTAATAAGTCCCCAACAAAATGATAGGTACAGCTTAAACGGTCACGTAGTTTTGTAGGTGGGGCAAAGCTCCATTGAAATGTGGCAATGTCTTTTTTGATTCAAAATTACACGCAATAGGTAGCAGGCTCAGAAAAAAACAATACCTAATTAAAATTAGCCGAATCCCCTAGCTACACAGTTAGTAGGGCTTATTATCGATATAGGTAATCTGCGTCAAAACATTTTATCACGTGCGATGATTTTCGAAATATATTACCGCCTCTGGCTACTAGAGATGTACAGTCGACGACAGAGATAAGTATACAGGGGGCCTCAATAAGGTTGAGATTTTCTCAAAAACTACTGGACTGAATTTAATAATTCTTTTACAGTACATAGATTTAATTTTTATCTATCAAACAATGAAAGAATTTTTGCGATAGGTCAAGTAGTTTTTGAGATAACCTCAACCTTAAAAACTCTCCTGGACACCTTTCTCTGTGTTCCACCGTACAGTCGACGACAGAGATAAGTATACAGGGGGTCTAAATAAGGTTGAGATTTTCTTAAAAACTACTGGGCCGAATTTAATAATTCTTTTACAGTTACATAGTTTTAACTTTTATGTATCAAACAGTGAAAGAATTTTTGTAATAGGTCAAGTAGTTTTTGAAATAATCTCAACCTTAAAAACTCTCCTGTACACCTTTCTCTGTGTTCCACCGTACATGCGTACGATCTACCTATCGATATAATCCATGTCAGAATTACTTATCTAATACACTTACTGTTGTTTCTTTATATTTACTATAACCTTCGATAATAAGTATTTGTATAGAACTACATAATATGGACTAAATAGTCCACAATAAAGAGTATTGTATTGTTGCCCAAATTTCACGCTAACCATGCAATTTCTTGCGTGCTTCACATTATTGGCGTTAAATCTTTTGATTGTAATCCACTATTAGTGATGTGCGTCCCTCTATCGATACAATCCGCGTCAAAACGTGTTATCGCGTGCGCTGCGTCGCTCGGCCGGTTGATTTAGCGCCAGTGTCGCGCGGCAGGCATTCTCCTTCAGTCCGGGAGTCAGGGGCCGCTTTATAAACTCCACTCATAAATAATTAACGGCGTCGGCCGGCAGCGAGCCAGTGACGTAACGTTTTGGACTCATCTGTTTAGAAGCCCTTTGCCGGGTGGAAATATATTTCAAGAAGGTTTTGGAACAACGAAACATTTATTAAAGTTAGGTACATCCTTTCTTCTTTTATTTGAGTTGATGAATAAAGAACACGAGTTTCTCGAAGGTTTATACGAACGTGGATTTGTAGAATAAAGAGACGGCCGGCTAAACTACAATTTGTCGAAGGTGGCCCAAGATAAAGGTGCTTGAAAGTGACTAGAGGATGCCTTTTTACCCCAAGACTTTTGTCGCTGTCTTAAATGGTCATTAAGCTGTACCTATCATTTTGTAGGGGACTTATTACATGTTTCATATTGCATAATCATAATCAGTATCATTTTCTACTACTCTCGCAACTCCTATAGAAGAATAACAAAAACAATGAATAAATCACTTCGAATTCTTACTATTTTCTGAATTCTTAATTAAGCTGTTTTTTTCGAATCGCTACTTGTACAAAACTTTATTTTAAACCAATAATTTTAATAAAAAACGGAGATATTTTTACATTTATTCGTTATCTTGTACAACTTGCGGTTGATGGTGGGGCAGAATCTGGCATTGTCAATTATCCTACCCACAAGGACCTCCTCGACTTTGAGGCCCCCGGATTGCAGGGCCCATGTCGTCCCAACACTGAGCGACGACGCCGACGAGTAAATCGAGTCCGGCCTCGCATTACGCTAATTGCCGTAACCATTCTACCGTGGAGTGGTTTATACGCTGTAAGCACCACTTAATCGCTGTATTGAATTCTAGATTATAATGCTGTCTTCTTTCTATTGAAACTTGTCTGTTCGATTGTTAGCTCGAGACCAAGGGGACTTTTCAATAGTTAATTAGAGGGTTATAAATACATGTACAAGAATGGAGAAGGTTGGAGGGAGGAGGCTTCTGCATGGATTGTATACCTACACTGTTTTGCATGGTTTAATTGTGAACCTAGTTAATAAGCAAAAATAAATGAATACTAGGCTTTTGCCGTGTTGAACCTAATTGCAAAAAACTTAGTAAACGACTGATTCTGTCATGTGTTTTCGAATTTTAAGCTAAAAATACAATGCGTATATTTTTGCAGGTGAACGTTTTTTGAAAATTGCAAAATGGTGTAAATGTCAGATTTGGTTTAGTTTGAAAAGGTAATTTAGCCATAGAACAAACAATCCAGGATAAATTAAAAAAATCATAGTTCTTAGTAAACATCCATACCTAATTCCTGGAATAAATTGACTTTTAATCACAAAATGTTATTATTATTTGATATCAGGGTGTTGGTACAAGCCCAAGGGTCACTGCGACCTCAAAGGTCTATTGTGGCCGCGCACCGAGTTCTTATATCTCGCTCCCAAGGCCAACGTCCTTCAGGAATCGTATGATGCACTTGGGTGAGAGAGTTTCATAATACAGCTTTTCGTGCGTACGCGGTATAAAAGTTAGTCCACGGTTTAAGTCTCAAGCAGTCTAGCATGTTGCGCACCGCCTGGGTGAGAGAGTTTCAATATCCTCGGGTGGCATTTTGTGGCACCACAAGATGTTACATCACCTACTGTAGGTACTCTGGTCTCTATTAATATTTCCACAGGGTATTATAATTAAGCCCACCGGCTTTCATGAAATTCTCAGAATGGCTTCAGATTTTTCCTGGAAAATCTATCATTATCGATTAAAGGTTCGCCCGGAACAAACGAAATCGAGAGACGACAAAAGATTTTAATACCATGGACTTAAAAATAGTCACGGTATGGATTATTATAGGTCAGAAGTCATGTTACGGGTTTAGTCGTGGTCTAGTTTATTCCTGTTGTGGTTAAGTATGTTCTTATTTGGTTAGATCTGGTTTAGTTAAGTCATCTGGATTGCTCTGCTAATGTTTTGCTTTAGTTATGATCTGGCTTAGTTAAGTCATGTTCTGGATTGTCCAGGTTCTGCTTTAGTTATGATCTGATATAGTTGAGCCATGTTCTGATTATCATGTTCTGGATATCTCATGTTCTGTTTCAGTTATGATCTGGTTTAGTTAAATCATGTTCTGGATTGTTCATGCATGACCAGTTCCAATACAGGCGTACTTGAGCATGGAGGACTAATTTCACTGGCGGTCGTTGAATTCACGGTGGCACTGTTGGATGCCACGGAATGTAGAGTCGAGACGAATATGTTACAGAAGGCTTACTTGCATATGCAATATCAAAATCATTTTATAATATTATATCTAGTGGTCACCGCAATAATCAATTCATTTAGCAGTGATGGCGGCACGGCCGAGCGAGCGCTCGATTCAATTTGCGCAGAATATCCATAGCACAGCTGAAAGAGAGCCGCTATTAAATTTCCAACCGATACAGTGCTCCGGGCAGCAATAACTGAAACATGGCGTGGATACCGCAAGGGGTGACACTGAATCAAATTAAATATGTTGAAAGTCAGTCTCGGATGTGGTCCGTAGTCAGGTTACATCAGAGGCCTCAACATCTGTGGGAATAGGTCCCTTTCCGAACCGATCAACTGGTTGGACATTCCTAACCAACAGGATTAGTTGAGTGGTTAGGAATTGGTTAGTAACAAAAGATACTGTGACCTGTGACTTGTAACTCTTGGTTCACTAACCACACGTGAAGAAGAAGTACCAACAAACAAATTCAATATTCGAAACATTGGAAATAAGGTATCGGAATCTGACGAACGCGTCATGCGAAATCTGTAATCCGTTTTTCGATATTTCCTCTAACGCCAAAGATTAATAATCAAAGTGAAGTGCTGACGCATGTTTCGTGTTTTTGTTCCATCTCTTTTTCACCTTGACTTGGAAAATGTGGTTATATCTTCTCAACTGGGACCGAACCCAGGACCCCTTGCACAGAAGGTAGGCGCCCGAATTGGATCATCATTATGTAGACGGCTGTATACTTCTCCTTCTTAGCCATTATCTGCCAGTCTGGTGTAGGCCTCCTTTAAACTCCACTCTCGTCTATTTTGCGCCACTTGGATCCACTTCGAACCGGCTGCTCTTCGGATATCGTCATCACGCCATCTCTTCTGTGGCCTCCCTGTAGGGCGTTTTTCTCCCCACGGCCTCCACTCAACCATTGCCTTACACCAGGTTATTTATACCAACAATTCAATACAAAATGTCGATCGTGCCGGAATATTGTTGTTCGCCAACCCTAAATCGAGTGGCTTTAAAAATTAATCTGTAGCGAGACGCGGCCGCGATCGGCACAAAATAAAAGCCCAGAAACACACGAGCCGATATTGCATTCGTGCACTAGCAATATTTAAGCTACCTACACACGTAGGCAGTATGCGGATATCTGGTGCATATCGACAGTAGATCTGCAAATAGATGCAACCGTGATGCGGACATCCTTTTCAAAAGGTGGCTGGCAGGGACTGGATGCAAAAAGCCGTGAATCGTGGCGAGTGTCTCTCCTTGGGAGATGCAGCGGACTGATAATACGGGCTGATGATGATGAGCCGGGAGATAATACGGGCGGAGTAATTGTAGGAAACATTGGTAATCGACGTGGACTGAGAGTGGATAACTTCTGAATTCTGATCTTCTGAGTGCTGTCTTGAGAGATGCCTGTCTAACCGGCTGATTGATACTGCCTGATGAAACTTGATGATCCCATTGCCATTAATAGCATGCATGCTCGTTAGTACATACAAAGCTTATGGTGTTCAGGTTGAAAATTATTCAAGGCTTGTCCTAACGCAATAAGTTTACCCGTTCGCGGTCACTATTCGAGAACTCGTCTATCCCATCGGTTCTACCCACAGCCCACTTACCCCATAGACCTGTAACCGGAGGGCGCCCGTGTCTGCCCGCACATGAGCGCAAAATTGCTTTGTGACAAGTGTATCCTGGAGATATTATCGACATGGACGCATCTTTAGAATTAAAACTATAGTGAGCCATTACTACAAATTATTATATATAAACGGATATCACTCACTTATATTGTTAAAGTCGGCAATTAGACCGACAGTTTCGACCGATTTCGACGGTCTTTTTCAAGGTGAGCGCGCCACGCCCGCGTCGCCGTTGACGTTTCTTCGCGCACTGCGGGCACTGCGGATGAGCGCCCTCTGTGCGCGCTCCGAGATAACTTGTCCCGCCGACGACGACGGTGCGTTCGATGGCTGTAGCTGGATTCGTTGATCGATCTCACTTGTCGGGGAGTTACCGCCACTCACGTTAGGTCCCGTCACGCAGTATGTACTCACTGCGTCTACTCCGCATTCACTCACACTCCTAACATCGGATACCTCGGATCGGATATCGGAAAAGACCTCGGCTGGGCCTAGACACTGGTGGCGATACGTGGATGATGTGTTTTCTATCATGAGGAAAGATGATGTGATGCAATTTTTGACCGACATTAACCAGATACATCCAAATATTACCTTTACGATCGAGGAGGAGAAGGATGGTGCCCTCCCCTTTTTGGACGTATTGGTGAAACGGGGAGTCGGAGGTCGACTGGGTCACACGGTTTATCGGAAAGCTACTCATACGGACCGATATCTAAGGGCGGACTCGCATCATCACCCTGCACATCTTTACTCAGTGCCACGGGCTCTCATCAATAGAGCGTTACGCCTATGTGACGCACAGTATGTGAACGATGAGCTATCACATGTGAGACAGGCACTTGAGAGCAACGGTTACCGGTGGAGGCAGAGCTGGAGAGTGGCACACAGGACTGAGAGCACACGTTGGCCGTCCGTAGAGAGATCCCCAGTATACTTACCTTTTGTGAAGGGGGTGACGGATATAATTGGAAACTTATTACGCCGGAGATATAGCATTAAGACAGTTTTCCGTCCCCTTACACAACTAAGACAGTTGTTACGCTCGCCCAAGGACAGAGACCCATTGAACGTCCCGGGTGTATACATGGTGCCTTGTGACTGTGGCAAGAGTTACATAGGCGAAACGAGGCGAAACGTGGCTACAAGGTTGTCAGAGCACATACGGTCAGTGAGAACCCTGGATAGCGTTGGATCAGCAGTCGCAGAACACGCTATGGATACAGATACGGGTCATTACATACGCTTTGACAAAGCAACTGTTCTTGCGCGAGAAAAGTTCTTTGTGCCACGCAAGATCAGGGAAGCGATTGAGATTGCACGACGGCCCAATTTCAACAGAGATTGCGGTTGGTCCTTGCCTGCTACGTGGAAGCCCGTACTCAGGGCCGTATCCGATGTTAGGAGTGTGAGTGAATGCGGAGTAGACGCAGTGAGTACATACTGCGTGACGGGACCTAACGTGAGTGGCGGTAACTCCCCGACAAGTGAGATCGATCAACGAATCCAGCTACAGCCATCGAACGCACCGTCGTCGTCGGCGGGACAAGTTATCTCGGAGCGCGCACAGAGGGCGCTCATCCGCAGTGCCCGCAGTGCGCGAAGAAACGTCAACGGCGACGCGGGCGTGGCGCGCTCACCTTGAAAAAGACCGTCGAAATCGGTCGAAACTGTCGGTCTAATTGCCGACTTTAACAATATAAGTGAGTGATATCCGTTTATATATAATGGACGCATCTCTTTAACACAGCACCCCTGTCCCCCGCTTCGTCTCTATGCGCTCATCGTTGACTGAGTTTTCGCTTGTAAATTTGTACCGATTTCATGTCTGGTTATGTGGTCTGTAGTTCTACCACAATGACCAGCCCACTGTCACTTCAACTTGCTATCTATGAGCTATGACAACTACTTGTTCTCTGACGGATAAATTCATTTCTCATTTCATGCCGCCAATATGAATGCTGTGCAGGAAATAAAACGCAACAGGCACAGCCCGTGTACGGGAGCGTGTGTTCTGCGGGAAAGAGAGGGCATGGAGGGTGGCGACGGAGGGAGGGAGTCGGTCGCAAATTAACAAACACGCCGCGCCGGCACGCACGTACAAAAAGCCATAAAACCAACCAACGTATGGATTGAACGGTTAGACATGTGGCGCTTTTAGCTAGCGATGGTGGAGTGGATATACAGCGCGCAATATTTATGACGTATCTGAATATAGACGCTTCGCCCCCTGCAATATGACCTCGCCTCGTGACTATATTCAGACAAGTTTGACGCGTACTATACTTAAGCAGGTACTAAACATCCGCCCAGCGACAACGTTTGTTTCCGAGGGTACTACATCAATATGTATTCCTGTGGTCGACATTAGAGTAATACAAGTTGAAATTGCAAATAGAACCTAGCAAATATATTCTGAATTCGATCTGAAGATTGTAATCAAATAGAAGATATACTCAAAGAAGAAGTCAAAGTAAAGATTTAAAATGCACAGGAGATAAAATTTCAGAGAAAAATGTATTTTACCTAATAAAGAAAATAAAATAAAATAAAATAAATAAATAAATTTACCTGCAATAAAGAGGATTCTCATAATAAATTAAAATCCAACTACTATTAACCACAATACAAAAGATATTAACAACAATCAAAGTTAAAAGCTGCCGACAACACCATTAAACTAAGAAACTCCGCACAAAGACGAGAACAGCTCGCAAGCTGACAAGACAAACAAACAGTAAGATGCAGCGCTAAAAGCGCTCAAATACACCAGAGACGTATTTACAAACAGAAGTGGTAACAGACCCGAGTCGGTGGGTAAGTAGCCGGTCCCGCGGGACTCTGCGGTTAAACTAGGGATAATGCTCGACGCAACGTACAGTCTACAGCACATCAAGACACACGAGTTATACGTGATAGTATAACTTGTAATGAACTTGTGTGGTGAAGTGCTCTCGACTGTGAAGGTTCAAGTGTTAAAGGAATACTTGAAGATAATGGACGCAACACGGATCTTCAATTTGCGTAAGGATACGAAATATTTGTAGGTGGTGGAAGTTGCCAAAAATATACATTTAACGAGGAGTATCCTAATAATGTCGATATGACTGACAGGAAAGGAAGGAAGTATAAATTATACAGTTAGACGGATTCGGGCACAAAAAGTGAAGAGTTTGATTAACAGGAAGGGCATGAAACCAAAAAAAAACCTTTTGCTTGACAAAGAAAAAGCGAATTGAATGAAAAATGAATACTATTGAAAAACGAACAAGGCGCTATTAAAACGTCTCCAAAAGAATTACGTCATAAAGGTGGTTTAAAGTTATTTCATGGTTTAAGTCTTCCTGAACTTAATGTCTTTGAAAAAAGTGTAAAGGCGACAAAACAAGGTTTAAGGGAAGCGAGTTAAACCCGGTTAATGGCTAACATAGATAGATAGATAGATAGATAAAGCATTTATTCATTTAACTTCGTCAAAGATAATGTACCTATAAAAAGAAAAACCTTAAAGCAGGGTTTCTTAAACTTTTTGCAGTTACGGACCCCTGTCAAAGAATATTTTAGGAAAAATGCCTTTTATGCGTTAGCATGCTAGAGCAACAAGCGATGCGTGAGTTTACTGATTACTGCACAGTTTTCTGATAAATATATCAATGTTTACTGAGCTGCTGCGGGACCCCTGGCACTCATGTTATGGACCCCACTTTAAGAAACCCTGCCTTAAAGTATCTACTGGTATATATGGAGGATAGTCTTCAAGACAACAATGATACAATCTCACAACATTAAGTTGCAATAGAACCATCAGGATGGTAAATGTCAACCGAAATTGAGATAAATGGTACAACTGACCTCCACGATTCCGACCCACGGAACAGACCGTTCATTATTCTTCACTAGATCGTGGAAAGGATTACTCTGTACTGAGTGTTAAGGGTACGTTTCGGGCCCTGTATTGCAAAGGGTAAGCTGTCAACGATGACACTTGACCATGACACAATTAAATAGAAGAGGAGACAGACGAAAATATATTTTAGCAAGGTTTAGGAGGCAATAATAGAGTAGAGTAGATGAGTCGATGGTCCGACGACATCAAGAGGGTTGCAGGCTCGGTGTGGACTTGACAACCTTGGGATCGGGCCACATGGAGAGGCACATGCCCAGGAGTGGGCTGCGATATGCTGAGGAAGAAGAATAAAGTAGAACCTATGGGATAGACGGATTCTCGAGTGGAGACCATAAACGTAGCATAGGGCATCTGCAGATCAGATAGAAGGACTTGGTCAAGGTGCCTAGCAGAGACTAGATGTAAAAGGTCGAGAATCTGCTTGATTGGCGTCCTTTGTGAGAGGCGTCCAGCAGTGGCCTGATACGGGCTGATTGATGATGATAGTATTAATTAGATAAAACGGGAATTACCGTGTTAAACATTTATTATTGATGTCTCGATATTTCGACAGCATTACAGCCATCATGGTCACGAGTAGACCAGTCAGTAGTAGTTTAAAAAGTGATGATAATAAAATAAATATATACACTAAAAATAACTATGAATGCAAAAAACTGCTTATTCAGTGGATAAAACTACTAAATTATGAGGATACGGAGCTACTACTAATATACACAAAATAAATAATAATATACCTATAATACAAAAACATACATCTCACACAATCTCTTCATGCACACCCTACCTAACAAACCCTGACACTTACACACACCCTTACACACCCTGTCACCCTCTCTCTCATACACACTAACGCACCCTCGCACACACCCTCACACAATAACACATACACACACACGCGTACTCGCACGCACACTTTAATATGGAATATTTTATATTGGAAGTCGGTTAAAAAAGAGAAACTAAAAGTTGGTCACTGGCTTATATTTTTGAGTTAGTGTCAAATTTTAGTTTCCCTAACTTTCCCTAACTTATATATATATATTGTTTGTCATTAACTTATATTATTATATATACATATATATTTATTACCTACTGTGCACATGATTGTTATGGCTAATGAAGAGCGGAGCCTCCTGGCACAGGCATAAAAGCCTAAAAGGAGACTCCGAAAACAGAAAAATGTAAACAATTTTAATGATGTCAAATAAAATTTTTTTTATTTTTTTTTATTATTTTTTATGATGATAATGTCGAATGACGATGAGTATGACTTTAATAGTATTGAATATTAATGCATAGAGTTGAACAATCATTGATTTTCAGTTACCAACGATATAAACAAAAGTCCATGTTAGGCTATATTCAGAATCTCATCTCAATCTCACATTGTAGCGTTTGTTGAGAGTCTGAATCCATATTAAGTCCAAAGTTATTTTCATCAACTGGGTTCAAGAGATCAATCATACTTGCCCCAAAGCCGTACAGGGAACCACAACCATGTAGGGAAACGCAAGAAACATAACATATTCATAATGGTGATGAGAATGTCATGTTCGCCATCAAAGTACCAGGGCGTAAGGTCCCTAAAGAGGTTACAACAGTCAACATAGCCCTCCGTTCCAGTAGCAAGCTTCCACTCATAATTTATTAGGGCAAACTCAACTAATAGCCCGCCACCGAAACGGGAGCGCGGCAAACATAATTATAAGTGGTGTTTTTGTTGCGATAATGGAACACAGTTTATGGCCGTTCGAGTGGAACGATACACTTAAATTGGTTCAGTGTTTATTAAGCTCATGTTATGGAGACCTGGTCTATGATTTTCAGCATTAGAAATGGCTGATACAATAGGTACTTCACGTGAACATTATGAAGATTTTCGCAATTCGATATTTCAACTAACACCAGACATATTAATGGTCACATTCAAGTGGTGGGGCTTATAGTTTCTTTCAGCCAGTCGCGTACTGTTCCGGTATTATAATTTCAAAGAGCATGTAACTTATATAGCAACAAGATTTTTGATATCTTCTTGCATATGCGCAATGCGAAACGAAAATCTAAATGATAAATGGTTAAAAAATTTCATCACGAACGGGATTCGACAAAGGGTTTCATTCGTAATGGGTAAAATTTTTATTCTCTCCATTTATCATTTAGGATTGCTATTCTCTAAATGCAAACATACAGTTAGCGCTTTCAGCATTAAATTCAACGTTAAAAGGCAAGGTTGTAAGGATGCTTACCTAGAATACTTAACACTCCTAATTTTAATTCTGTTTTTACAGTTGACCACTAATTGTGTCATTTCATTGTGGTCACTGTTGAATTGCTCATTTCCAACGAAATCGTCGGCGACCCCGTGATATAGATTAAACGCTAGTCCAAAATCTAGAACAACAAGTGTCCCTCGTCACAGGGAAGCGTGGTGCCACTGTCAGCGGGGTGTCACCCGCTCCGGGGCTAATGCCGCCATTATTAAAACATAAACTCCGCTCGGCACCACTCGGCGAATGAAGGGGGAACGCGACATAACCGTTGAATTGTATCGAGTATTAGAACACTGGGTGGTAATTGGTGATAGTTTCCACACCTAAAGACTTCTAATTGTAAAGCATTGACAATGCTGACAGTCGCTAATTGTATTCGATCCATTGGTCTCCTATGAACAACTAGATACACAAAGGTCTTACTAAAACAATTTAAAAAACGTTCAAATAAGGGTCCATTCATCCGTTTGGACCTTCTTTGCGCTCGGACATTTTTAGAAGGCAGGCTGTGTATCTAGTTGTTTATAGGAGATCAATGATTCGATCATTTAAATTAAAAATGCTCAGGTCTTTGCCATGTTTCTTTTGTGTATCCAGCCATAACCTGGTATATATTGTTCCCTATAGCTTCTAAGGTTAAATAAATGAAGTATTCAGTTTCAATATAGTTTCCTCATCATCATCAGCCTGTATCAGCCCATTGCTGGGGCCTCTCCCAAGTTACAATCAGAATCATATAAGCATCTCTCTTTAATACAAAAAAACACATAGTCCATAATTTTTTACAATACAACATTTTTTTAGAATTTTCGAATGTAAATTCAGTCTCCCCTGTTTGCATCTAGTTCCTGTCCGCGACCTTGTGTATGCCATGCATCCATAATGATTGGGGGCCATACTTGTGTATGCCATGCATCCATAATGATTGGAGCCAAGGTGTGGGCTGAAAACCAGCGCTGACGCACTCTGTGTCAGCATCAGCTGAAGCCTAAACCTTTTGCCTAAGTTATATGTTTGTTAATTGTCATTGTAATTTATTAAGACTGTTTTTATTTCTTATATGTATATACTTAATAGGCAATAAATGTTATTCTATTCTATTCTATTGGGGGCCCTACTTGTGGCTTATAGCAAAAAAAAAGCGATGGAATTTAAAAGTGGAAAAAATCACTTGGCATAGTCATGAAGTCATCAATGGTCATAAACTTGTAAGAAGAGACAAACCTACATTCAAATATAAACGAATAGAAATAATAGATATAGGCTGTTATTAATAAACGTGATTTAAAGTTACGCCACCGTTTAGGCCCCCTGTCCCTTTCTATGTTGACCTTTTTGAACAAAGTGTGAAAGGGATAGCAACACGATTTAAGGGAAGTGAGGTTTAACTAAGTTTATGAATAACAGCAATAACGTGTGGTTTATAATAATAATATAACCGACACTTAATTCGTAAATGGACAGTACAGATATTAAAGTTTTAATATCTAAAGCGACGATAAAGTTTTGTTCCGTTTTTCAACTACATATTAAAAGTACGAATACATCTTTTAGCCAAATATTTACCGTATTCATTTATCATGATCACAAAGTGTCAATTTCAATCCACACACCAGCACTAACACAGACGATTCACATCTACATAATCCGTCTCACATCACATCAATCCTGTCGCGATTTATCGATGTTCGTAACATCACTAGCGGGCCGTGTCCACCGACGCGCGGGACGCTCGCTTTCCGCCGCGCGCGAACTCAAACTAAACCAAACCAAACCAGTGTTGTTCCAGTCGAATTTAGGGTTGCCGTAACTCAAATTCAAAATAGCCGTATTTTTGGCAAAATTAAAAAATAATTGACGTATATTGTAACGTTTTACTAATCGAAATATTAAGTACTGAATAAACAAATTGTTGTTAGTATTTTAGTACTAAACAGAGTATTTTAGATCTTGCAATACTGAAAATGAACTAAAATCGAAGAAAATGATACCTTTTTTTAAAGTCAAAACCAAATTAAAAGTTAGTCAGTCACAAAAAACGTGTAAGCCCTGCCGTATAGCGGATTTATGACCTCAAAGGTACGGACAACAGCAGATCAATGGTAACACTTGCAGTACGATTTCAACGCTTACGACGCAGATAATAAGGACGGTCTAAAGTCGAAAGTGTTACACTTGATGTGTCCCTAAAAATCGTACATTACGGCAATTGCCGTAACAGCAACAACACTGATGAAGCGTCTACAATACCCACGCATGCGCGAAAGCTCTCCCCCTCATCAGAGCATTGTAGACTCAAAGCTACTACTTTATAAGGAACATTTTCGAATTGCAGCAATTGCAGACACCTGTAAAACTTGACCGTTATTCAAAGAGCTATCCTCCCGTCTTCGACAGAAGTGTTGTTGGGACTCCTTGGGGGTTTGTTGGATATGTAGTGGGTCTGGTTACAGTGGTGGGCGAGGAGCCTGTAGGGGGTCGGAAGTCCGTGTGCAGTGTCATTTCCACTGCTTCCACATTGCTGCGCTAATAAAAATGAGATTCTCCCGGAGCGGAGTGCACAAGTTGCATCCGTAATGCGATTATGCTCGCATCGGCGGGCGGGGTGGCGTAAGTACGGACAACATGGTAACACTGTGCGATTTCAGCTCTTACGACGCAGATAATAAGAACGGTCCAAAGTGTTACATTTGATGTGCTGTTAGCTGTATGTGAGTGGGAGTGAAACAAAGGGTGGGTTTAATTGATGACATGATCAAGTAATGGTATTGGCAATATCAGTAAAGTAGATACGACATTGATAATATTATGAAGTGGCTATTCTATTTTTACTGACTGCGCAAAAAGGAGGGTTATGTTTTTTGAGTGTATGTGTAATTATTTGTCCTGCCCTACAGCCTAAACGGCTTGATGGATTCTAACATAATGAGGTGTCGGTAGATTCGTCTGGATTGTAGAAGTGACATAGGCTATAAAAATTTAATCAGAGCGACATAAATTTTTGCCAGTCGTTTATTCTGCTTGTTATTTAAATCAAATCAAATACATTTTTTTGTATAATATTAAAGAGATAATACCCCTACCTGCCCCCCCCCCCCCCCTCACCCCCGCGACGCCCTTGAGCTTCATTATCTCTTATTTATTGATTGAGAAACCCCATACCTAATATAATAATAAAACAAATCTATTTCAGGTCATTTCCAGCCCTCAGTCATAAATAAAACGTGTGTCCCGCTACAAAAGCTCCCCATCTCTTCAAACCACTAAGCGATATTACGTTCGACTTCGAGTTGGTCCACTGTTCACATTATAAAGGCTCAGACACACTATAACAGCGATGCGCTACGCGAAAGCATTGCCCAGTCTACGTAGATTTTAACGTTTCAGAGGGGCTCGTAGTCCAGTTGCGAGTACACGTTGAAAACGATCGTACAGGTTAAGCAACGTTGGGCGAGGTCAGGACCTGGAATGGTGACCGCTAGTGACACTTTCATCTAAGCCCCTTCGTGCCTCGGGGCGCACGTTAAGCAGGTTGATCCCGGTTGTTGTCGCTTGACAGCAGTCGTTAGGCCACGTCTAAGGCCTACGGGCGGCCTGAATAACTTTGACAAATGGGTTTGGTCACTAAACCACACGAGAAAAGAAGAAGAAAGAACGTTTCAGTGCATTAGTCAAAGTTCTCAAATTAAAAAAACAGAAATTCTTTAAAAAAACTTTACTCCCCCCTTTGATTAATTTCTTATAGCTTATGTGACTCCTACAATCAATACGAATCTAACGACACCTCACATGTTAAAATCCATCAAGCCGTTTAGGCTGCAGAGCGTGCAATCCTGACAATTGCAACTTTGATTTCATGTAGATTTTATGAACAGTGGTTCTGTACTGCTCTTTGCTTTCACATCACCCAGCCATGTGATATGATATGAATGTAAAAATACCATTTATTTCTGTAAAAACTGACGTAACCAAGAAAAAAATAAAAAAAATAGTGCATGAAATCTCGACCAGGCTGATCCACGCCTCCGGCGACCTGAGGGCTGGCGCTTACCTCTCGCAAAGGCTTAGCCTGGCCATACAGAGAGGTGATGCAGCCAGCGTCCTCGGCACGAGGCCCTGTGGAGGGGAGCTGCACTACGACGTGTACCTTTTATAATATTTTATTTACTTACCTACCCAATTGATTATTTTAATTATTTTAAATTTTATGAATAAATATTTAACGTAACCAAGTGTTCTATAGTGTACCGAATAAATAATAAATAAAAAGAATTTTATTAAAGACTGCATACACATATAACAAAGAACATAACAATACATATAATTATTTTGTCACTATTGACTAATATGAATTTGTATGATACAAGTTCTATCCTACTACACTGGCCTAGGGGCCGTCTCGTAGCGGACAGCGTGCATGCAAATGAGTACATACACTCGAAAAACATAACCCTCCTTGCGCAGTCGGGTAAAAAGTCACATAAAGTTACTTCAATTTTATTTTTGCTCAAATGTGAACCAAGCTGTTAAGCTTCTCGTCTAAAAATACTCGCTCCTGTCGAGTCGTAATCCAGACCGCCAGACATATGGTCGCGTTAAGCGATGTTCACACATCAACATTTATCGCGATTTGGATCGCGATCCGCAGGCTGCGTTCAGAATTGACAAGGTCTAACTATTATTAACATCCTAAAAGAACAATACCATTTCAAGATTTTGTCTGATTAAGTAGAATTTTTTTCAGAATTTTTGCGTAGATTAATTCCGAGAAAAAAAAAACGTTTTCTGTAAAATTAGGCATTCCGGAAGTACTGTGGCTCTGACGTAGTAGGCAAAGGCTATCTAACCCATACAGCCAAGTAATACATTGTATTTTTGTTTGTAACACTTTTTCAATGCTTTCTAGGTAGTCATGACCATATTTAGCGAGTCCACAAGAAAAATGGCAATGAACACACTCTTACAAATACCGAAAACGTCCGAAACATGAATATTCGATTTTGGAAAGACACTTTTTCAGTAATGTGACTTCGTCTTTTTAATTTTCACGATCCTAACCTAATTTTTAAATAATGAAAACGACGTTATTATAATAAAATAAAAATATGGATCCCTTAATTTTATTATATTTTAATAAAAAAATATAATAGAGGGGGGTAAAAAATTTAGACGTTGTCAATTATCGGCTAAACAAACGTTTTCACGCTAATGTCGTGGCAATTTCAACGATTTTTTAGTATGGGTCACCTAACCTTGGATACCGTATCTCAAATAACGCTGAAAAAGCCAAATTCAGCCCAATATTGTGTCAAATATTGGGCTGAATTTGGCTGTTCAAAAAAGGCGTCATCAACAGTAACTGCTAGGAATTAGGGAGATGAATTCCCTTCAGAGGAATTGCGTAATAACACCATTTCTAAAAACTTCGCCTAAAAACGCAACATCGCGATCCGGATCACGATAAATATTGATGTGTAGACGTCGCTTTACGCTTGACGTACAGTTACGATTACGTTTACGACCCCCTGTCATAACGTACTTGTCGTCCGACACATAAATCACTCGGTTACGACGGCGTAACCGTTCGAATTAGTTTGCGTAATCGACCGCTTCCGTTTTAATATTGGGCCAATATTGTTATTTCAATATTGACTGTCGGAGATGAAAGACTAGGTATACATTGAATTATAATTATAAGCGTTGTCTCACACGGAACCACCCGACATCGCCTCGCCTCGTCCGTCGTTGTCAACTAGTTGTCAAAATAATGCGCGGCGACTCCGTTACGTAGGCGATTTGTGTGCGTTGTAGTATGGAGTTTCATACAAAGACTAGAGTTGAGGCGGCGGCGCTTTACCCTTTCCGGGGCGTTACGACTGCGACAACCTTTATCTAACTAGGCTTGGGGCACAAATGACAATGCCAGATTCTGCCCCACCATCAACCGCAAGTTGTACAAGATAACGAATAAATGTAAAAGTATCTCCGTTATTTATTAAAATTATTGGTTTAAATTAAAGTTATGTACAAGTTGCGATTCGAAATAAACAGCTTAATTAAGAATTCAGAAAATAGTAAGAAATCGAAGCGAATTATTCATTGTTTTTGTTATTCTTCTATAGGAGTTGCGAGAGTAGTAGAAAATGATACTGATTATGATTATTCAACATGAAACCTGTAATAAGTCCCCACCAAAATGATAGGTACAGTTTAAATGGTCACGTAGTTTTGTAGGTGGGGCAAAGCTCCATTGAAATGTGGCAATGTCTTTTACGCCCTTTATTAAGACTTTAGAAAAAGGTAGATAAGAGCCTAAAATTCAAATATTTATCTGTACTGATTCTAAATTAATAAATATTGATTTTTAATGATTCTTTTTCGCATCGTTACGAAATTCTTTATGATACTCGTAGTATCAATACTCTATTTTTAACTTTTACTAACATCTATCGGTCCTGTGTATGCGATATTTTATTATATCTTGGACTAACTCAGTATATTTTTTCAAACACCCCTCCTAAACAAACGTAGCGCGACGAAATCAAACGGCGTCTCATGTTATTTATTTATTTTATTAATGGACTCGACTGTTCGTCATTTGCCAATATCATGTTACAGAAAATTCAATATATTCAATAGTCTTCTATCTTCCTCCAGGGGAGTCGCAGTAGCGTCTTCGCCCTGAGTAGCTGCGTCTTCATGTCTTCATCCAGAGGAGACGCCGTAGCGTCATCACTCTGGACGAAGCAGCTCGACAGTCGCGTTCACTCCCGAGCTTGTAGCGGGAACTCTTGATAAAAGCTTGACACTTCAGATCTTGCATAAATAATCCAATAACTTCACCGTACTGTCATTCGCGAACATTTTCTGATTAATTTAACGTGATATTAAACACAAAATAGTCCCTGTGGACATTAAAAGGAAAATTAGCAAATAATTTCGCAACCGTCGTTTCCCGCCATTTTCAAGAGAACCGCGTCTCATGTTGGAGCCACGACAAGAGGTCGACAGTTCACGCGGCGTTCCGGGTGGGGAAGTGATATATCGACATCCATACCAAATATCGATACAATATAACAATTCAATTCAAATGATTTATTGCAGTCACAAAGACCATATAAGTGTTAGTAAGTACTTAAAACTATGTTAGTGTTTACATGAGGTGTATTACGCGCCATACATGCGACTTAGGTCCGACACCGAGACCCCGGGACATGTAAGTGTACCCAGTGGCTCAGAATCGGACTGTCCATGGTATCCGCAATGCCCTTCAGGATGCCGCCATTTTCAATATAACACCATATAGGGATTAATAATAATTAATAGGGATTCTCTTGAAAATGGCGGGAAACGACGGTTGCAAAATTTTTGATAATTTTTGTTTTATTGTCTACAGTGGTTATTTTGAGATTAATATCACGTTAAATTAATCAGATAATGTTCGCGAGTGACAGTATGGTGAATTTGTTGGATAATTTGAGCAAGATTTGGGGTTTCAAGCTTTTATCAAGAGTTCCCGCTACAAGCTCGGGAGTGAACGTGACTGTCGAGCTGCTTCGTCCAGAGTGATGACGCTACGGGGCGTCTCCTCTGGATGAAGACAAGAAGACGCGGCTACCCAGGGTGAAGACGCTACTGCGACTCCCTTGGAGGAAGATAGAAGACTATTACATATTGAATTTTCTGTAACATGACATTGGCAAATGACGAACTGTCGAGTCCATTAATAAAATAAATAAATGAAATAAGAACACCATATTCTAGTCAGTTCCCGGAAATATCGTCGAATATGACACAATGAGAATTTGGTCTAGCAAGCTATTTGATGTTTGTCGTATTTGTCATGGCGGCACTTCACTTGGCTATTCATATTCGCTATTGGATGTTTGTCGTATTTGTTAAATATTTGACGTACATACAAATAAGACGAATATTTTGTCAAGCATACCAACCACACATGGCAATTATGACAAATAGGCAAATACGAATAGCCATGTGAAGTGGCAGCATCAAATATGCTATGTTATCAACATATTACGTGTCGAATAGGCAAATAAGACGAATATTTTCTCACACATACCAACCACACATGGCAAGTATAACAAATACGCAAATACGAATAGCCAAGTGAAATGGGTAATATCGATTTTCGAATGTACACGAAAACTTGTCGATATTGTCCTAAACAGGGGCAAACACAATGTTTCTATCAATACAATAACGAAAAGCAGAACATCGATAAAACACCGAGCGCCTATAAAAGTTAAATTATCGATAAATTGCGAAGCGATGCGCGAGTGGCGAATTTAATTAGCTAATTAAGCGTCGGCGTATTGTTAATTTAATTCATGCATTATTATTTTGGGCTTTAATATTAACGATGAATGATTAACAGCGTACTGTAAATCTTTAATAATTTATTAAAGCATTGCGGTAACGCAATTACACAAACCAATTTACTGAAGTGACGTTAAACATCACCCTAGGAGCTTACGGAATGTGATTACGGAAATCTTTAGAAGGGATAGATAAAACTGTTGGTTTATTTATGTTTTCTACTCGATCAATACGCTGAACTGATGCGAAAAAAGACAGAAAGATTCCGATACGTTTTACTAACTTATGAATATTATCGTCATAAGGGACATACAATTAGTATTTACTTATACACTGTCAAAGTCAAATCTCTTTATTGCAAGTAAAGGCGTTGTGTACATTTTAGAACGTCAACAATTTTTTTGGAATTTACTTTTACACAACTTTGCAAGGAAAAGGTGCCAACGCTGAGATAAAAAGTGGCAAAAAAACTTTCAGCGGCACATCTTTTTCCTCTTTGACCCAAACCCAAAGTCATCACATATTCTAACATTGCCATACCCAGGTATTCACTTATTTTTATTTTACAAGTTTGGATTACCAACAGCTGTGCAGCATGGTCAAAAGTTGTTACAGAACATATTTTCTACGCAGCCAATAATAGGTAATCGCAAATAAATACATGACATGATTATCATCCATCTTCGTTATCGATCAACGGATATTTACAGAACTAAACGTATCGATAACTTAAATGCCCATCCCTAAACATCGTTTTACAAAACAACTAGCCGTGAGCGCCCGTCGAGAGCCTTGTCGCGGCATTCCGTATTAATAACTTTATGTTGCATCCGAATCGATACATATTCGGCCTTGTGGGCTAGGGCTTAGGGGCGATGAGCGGCAATATACCTCGTACAGTCGACAGAACAACAACCCATTGCAATCTATGCCGTATTAGCGTTGCATAAAGTGCCCGTGAGTTGTCTGCATGTGATAAAGTTACAGGGAGGTATGCAGGGTTCTGTGGGCCCGTGTCAAGGCCAGGTCAAGGTATTTGCAACCAGGAGACAAGGGAATGGGGCGGCAGAAATATATTTGTTGTTCATGTAAAGAAGAGAGACCACAACAGTTTATTATTGTTCATAATATTAAAGATTTCTGATTAAAACTGGCAAAACTCATAAACCAGTGTACTAGGATCGCATACAATAGGAGAGTCTACAAATGAATGAGCGGAAATAGCAAGTTTTATACCAGGATCGCAGGACATGATAGTAAATCACCTCTGTCTACTTACTTAACCCCTATTAATACAGCTCAAAGCACATCAAGTATACATTGGACCGTTCTTATTATCTCCGTCGTAAGAGTTGAAATCGCAAGTTTTACAACTGATCTGCAGCTGTTGTTCGTACATGTAACTAAGCTCCTAAACCAATTTGCATATCTATATTCACACGAGCTTGGATTCCCCATCTTTCTACTCATACATCCCTGGTACAGAGATCGGCAACAAATATGCACAAACAATATTCATATTCATGCTACTAAAATCCCCCAAGGTTTTGACCCTACATCCTTGCCCTCATACTGCCCTGGTACTTATAGGTATGTGGCAACAAACAAGCCCTCATCCAGCCTATACAGTCTGCCATCGGTACTGGCCACTGTGTCGGGCGCATGCGCTTTGCGCCGCTCGTAGACCTCACAATGTTTCAGATGTGGACAGAAAAAAATTAAATACTTACTCAGAAGCTTTTGCAGTGTCGAAAAAGTCGAGAACTTACCTGTAACAAAAAAAGTTGGTTGTTAAAACATGTTTGGATATTGAGTTTTGCCATGATCCGTAGGTAAGCGTGGTGATCCACAAGAACTTATATCTTTAACAGTATACTATACGCCGTGATATAATGTTTTAATGTAACCCGAGACAAAAATCATTTTTTGTAAGAACCTGTCGTTAGTTTAGATAATATTAAAAAAGAAATGTTGAGAGTTTTGTCAATCATCTATCATAAATCTAGTTATTGAAGTTTAAAGTTTTAGAGGAGACGAAATTCTGCAGTTAAAAAAAAATATTTAAAAAATACCGTGGGTTCTAGGTCAATTTTTTTTATGGCTGAGCACGTAGCGGCAAGAGTACCAGGTCTCTATTCCGTGCGGCGTTGTCGAGAGTGTAGATTGTCATAATGATCGCCAACCTTCGTAAGAAGACGGCACCATAAGAATGTAGCAGAGGGCCATTTTCGTATGTTCAACCGTCTGCCGAACACCCTGTATATCCTGAACCGAGCAAGGCCCCCCGCCGTGTCTACCACTCACCAAGCCTGTGGTCCGAAAGCACTCCACAGCGCCCCACGCCACGGTTAATACAAACACAAGCGGCCGCCACGTCACGCCATGTGCAAATTAGAAGGGGAGCGGGGGCATTTTATACGTCACGGATTAAGTAATCTGGATGAAAGAGGAAATAGCCAGCATTTGATTTGGTTTGAGGGCAGATCTATTGATAGGAGGAGGAATAAAAGAAGCAAAGAAGAAGACGTATGAAATGTCGTCGAGAAATAACACAGATGACATTAGGAGATATGGTTCAAGCGATCTGAGACACTCGTCTTTACGTTCATGAGAGTTAATGTGAAGAATAAGAAGAGAACAAGAAGAAGGAGACATGTGAAATGACAACGAAGAATGACGCAGACGAAACCGTAGAAGAGTTCCAGAATTTTGCGTCTCAAAAAGATATATAAGAACCGTAAGTTCATGAGATTTAATATGAAGTAAAAGAAGAGAACGAAAGAAGAAGAAGGCATGTGGAATGACGCCGAATAAGAACAAATGACTTCATGACACCATAGAAGACATGGTCCAGAATTTTACAGTACATAATTCTCTTCGTCTTGCAAAAGACTCACCCACACCACAAAAGACTAATACAGAGGAAACCGTAGAAGACATTGTCCAGAATTTTGAGATACGTAATTATATCTGCCTTGCAACGGACACAACTTTGAGAACACAAAGTAGCTACGTATCATCAAGAGCTGTAGTGTACCGTCGTCATAGCAGCCCGTGCATTGTGTATACAAGCGCCAGTGGGGGATGGGGAGGTGGGAAGGGGAGGGCGCAAACGCGACAGTGCTCGTCTGCTAATCACGGGGAAACTTCGCCTCCACGACCCTTACCCCGCCGGTAGTGAGGCGACGAGACGAGAGGCAGAGGTATCGATAATGATTATAAGCGTTTTAATACGAAAAGAAACGGCACACTAGCTGATCACCGTTGTCGCCTACAAGCGTTACAAGTGCCATTGCCTGATGATAACTGAGATGCAACGCCTTTTTTTGGATAAGGAAAGGGGGAGGTGGGGTGTTCTAAAGATAGCCAGCGTGAGATTGCTCAAACTTTGACGTTTGTTGAACATTACATTGAAGTGTGTGTCCCGCCTGTCTCCCATAGCTGTATGCAGAGACAACGCACTTCCAGATCTGCTGCGAGCCTAGTACACCACTCTCGACATTCCTCAATCTCTCAATGCACGCTCGTCGGATTATAGTACACCGCATTCGTCCTTTATAAAATTAGCAACTTAGTAAATCATAAAGTTCATAAACTTATGCCTCAGCAAACAATTGATCACGATTTAGTGAGCAGATTTCCATGGAATTTGATCTGAATTGTATGGCAATATTACGAAAACTTGTAATCCATCAATTCGCACTGGGCCCGTGTGGTGGATTATCGCCCGTCCTCCCTCCATGTAAGGCAAGGCCTATTCCTCAATTATGGGGGTATTTATATAAGCCCGTACATCAGACTATGATGTATGGGTAGTTTGCAACGAGACCAGTACCTTTTTTTTAACCAGGTAAAACATGCAAATCATGTGTCACCACACCCGGAGGAGCGTGTTGGTTATGTCGGGCTCACCGCCCTGAAGGGGCAGCATACCGACTAAACGTTCCACCTCGTGCCATTCTTGCTGAGCCACGGGAAACTGTGATACATCCGCGACCCGACTGGCGCCCGAGCAATCCCCATTGTGGGCTGAACTAGCCCACAATGTATAATCCATTCATCCATCACCTTCCTCCTCCCCGTCTGAGCGTCGAGCCACTCGGACGCCGTGCGGTCCGTGGGCCCGGGCCCTTACTTAGGCGGCGGCACCTCGTACAACGAGACCAGTACCTACCTACACACCTTGTCGTCTTTGCCGTAAATATTTAACGCATCGACACCGTAAGTCACCTCGTCGCGTCACTACGCGGCAAGTTAGCATGCACTCCGGCAGCGAGGCCGTGAATAATTCCACGCGAACGACTCACTACCTCCGTCGGCAAGGCGATACAGATTGCAGAACAAATCAGAACTGCTGCGAACGTTTCCGGGTTCATGTTTAGACCTTCAAATGACAATGCCAGATTCTGCCCCACCATCAACCGCAAGTTGTACAAGATAACGAATAGTTGTAAAAATATCTGTTTTTTATTAAAATTATTGGTTTTAAAAAAAATTGTACAAGGTGCGATTCAGAAAATAGTAATAAATCGAAGCGATTTATTCATTGTTTTTGTTATTCTTCTATAGGAGTTGCGAGAGTAGTAGAAAATGATACTGATTATGATTATGCAATATGAAACCTGTAATAAGTCCCCAACAAATTGATAGGTACAGCTTAAATGGTCACGTAGTTTTGTAGGTGGGGCAAAGCTCCATTGAAATGTGGCAATGTACTCAAAGAAAGATCTAGGGCAAGGAACTAAGGCAACGAAGAAGACAAATATCATGATGATGGTTAAGAAGTTATGCCAACGGTACCAGCTTCGTAAGAGACATCATTCTCAGAAGAAGAAAATTAGGACTTAGGAAAGCCAAGTTCGTCTCCTGTTGACTCAATTGAATCCAAACACGCCAGAAACCCCTGAATAGCGGAATAGAACAGTGATTTAATCGTGATAGTACGAGACTCACAGGATAAATCGAGCAAAAAGAAAATAAATGACTGGTCGGGTAAAACGTTAAATATTGCACTGGTTCATAAAATTAATATAAAAATGGGCAAAGAATGGACTTATATAGGTTCAGAACACTTCACCACACTATTTCTTAATATTTTTCACAATTTAGCTTCTCGCGGCCGGCACATTGAATTGTCTTAGCGAACAGCGCCACGGCACGGTAGGAATGCGCAGCTCTCGTCGGTGAATTTTTTAATAAGTTTACGGACTTGGGATTTAATAGGATTGGCCCAAAACCTATCAATGACCAAAAAAGATTTCGCGAAAGATTGTCCGAAACACTACTGAACTATCTGCGAAGGCTACTATGTAACATTTTGAACAGTACTTATTATCAACGTACTAAGAGTTGAAATCGTACTGCAACTGTTACCATTGATCTGCTTTTGTCCGTACCAAACAGATGCCTTCAAGGACTTGCTGAAAGATTGCTTCTAACTTCAGCCTCAGTGGTCGTATCTCTTGTGCCTTCTGCCCAGCTCCTATATCCCGAGCGCGGCACCTACCAACTTTGTGTCAGCTCTAAATAAATAATTTATACAACTACTACGGTTTCTTTATAGACGTTCACTTGAAATACGATAGGGTTTCTGGTCCGACTGTTTGCTGAATATTTCAACGATCGAAGGACGGTACGGTGTAAAATGACATTGCCACATTTCGATGGAGCTTTGCCCCACCTACAAAACTACGTGACCATTTAAGCTGAACCTATCATTTTATTGGGGACTTATTACAGGTTTCATATTGCATAATCATAATCAGTAAGAGTTGCGAGAGAGAAAATGATGACAAAAACAATGAATAATTCGCTTCCGATTTCATACTAATCTCTGAATTCGTAATTAAGCTGTTTTTTTCGACTCTCAACTTGTACAATACTTTATTTCAAACCAATAATTTTAATGAAAAGCGGAGATATTTTTACATTTATTCGTTATCTTGTTCATCGTGCGGTTGATGGTGGGGCAGAATCTGGCATTGTCATTTATTTCTATCATATTGGGGCAAATTGTTTGGGGAAATGGATTTCCTGTACGAAAGGAAATACATTAACGGTGCAAAAGGGAGACAAAGGGCTGCGAGCAAAAAGTCAAGCCCGAAAGGGTTGCGTTTTAAACGACCCGTCTGCTACTTTTTGAGGGATATTGTACAGTGGAAGACAGAGATAAGGTTATGATTTTCTCAAAAACTACTGGACCGAATTTAATAATTCTTTTACAGTTACATAGTTTTACCTTTTATCTATCAAACAGTAAAATAATTTTTGCAATAGGTCAAGTAGTTATTGTGAAAATCTCAACCTTAAAAACTCTCCTGTACACCTTTCTCTGTCTTCAACAATATAAGTGAGTAATTTTACTTCCACATACGAGATTTTGAAACTACAATCTAAATATTAAATGGAGACATGATTTGACATTGTAGTTTTGTTATATTAAAAAAAAAATTTAGTTTTTGCATGCCAAATTTTGGTAGAATAAGATGGGACTGTACCTAAATTGGTATTATCTGTAATACCCTTGTTCTATGCGAACAAATGATTATGATTCTGAGAAAAAAAAATCCCCATGACTGGAGTTTGAACCATGTCACGTACTTTTCCATCAGATCGTACATCCTGCCTAGTTCTAATTCCGGGCACGACGATGTTATTTCTCCATTTAAATTTTAATCAAAATCTAAATTAATCATTTCAATTATTATACTATTCTGAACACCAATAGTTTTGGCATGCTATGGTTTGGGCAAGCATGTCATCCTATAACATAAAAATACTGTCTATTGGAGACCACAAAACGTACAATATTTTGGGAACTGACTCTGATGCCAGGATTCAGAGAACATTTTCTCTCGCATTTACAACTACGAATTTCGCCAGCCGTAAGAGTGAGCTCACGCAAATCACGCGCTCAATATACTCTCTTGAATCTCTCTTACTGCCTATCCACTAATTACAAAGCAAAAGCAAGTCATTAAGCGATATTATCGATCGAAATCTGAGTCATTAAAAAGCGCCGAGTCTCCCAAGAAACGGCAATCAGATGAACAGTGAATAATTTCATTAGCCGAGGGTTGCGCAGGGTTGGCGCATTGACAAAACTAGTTGCGGGACATAGTCGATGTCGTAGAGGTAGAAAGAACGATCGAAGACAAAGAAAGGTGTACAGGAGTTTATAAGGTTGAGATTTTCTCAAAAACTACTTGACTGATTACACGAATTCTTTCACTGTTAGATAGATAAAAGTTTAAACTATGTAACTGTAAAAGAATCATTGAATTCGGTCCAGTCGTTTAAAAACAATCTCAACCTTATTGACCCACTGTATACTTTTCTCTGTCTTCGTGTTTACCAGAAGTAAGGGGCTGTAGATATAAAAAAACTAAAAAATCATTGTAATTTTTAGCGAATCAAGTCCTGAAAATGAATGTATACATAATTATTTTAGGATAGTCTGACTGGTTTTGTTCATCCGCATATACTAGGCGCATGCCCAGAATTTGCTCGTTCAGAAATATCTGAAACCCGCTGTTCACTTTTCTCTATTTTCGTGCTCGGGTAACTCTGCGCTAACCGCAGACGTCCCGCAACTATCGGGCCGATAAGTCAGTTTTGAGTATGAGTGCAGTTCGAGTTTGATCTTACAGCTGTCACATTTCATATAATTTTTACTGTTCGTGAGTGTGAGCTCACGCTAACTTGTGTTTAAACCTCTCTATGACCATCTGTGTCCTAGAACAAATACCCATAGTTGCGGGACAAATGCTTAGCGAGACTGTCCCGCACGCCTAATATTACTTTGGTATCAACCCTAGCTCCCCCGAGGGTAGCCAGCTCGCCAGCCCGCATTAAATAAACTCGGCCGCAACGACCCCGACAGACGTATTTCTCAAGCTGTTCGCTAGCACAGGGTTTAATGCTGTTACTACGAGTAACTACTTTTCACTAACAGTAACACGAGTTGTTATAGTAAGATAGCTTGCTATCATCATCACCCGTCAAAGTCAAATTTCTTTATTACAAGTAAGCACGTCAATACATTCTTTGAATTTACATTTACACCACTTTGCAAGGAAAAGGTGCCAACGCTGAGGAGAAAAAGTGGCAAAAAACTCTCAGCAACACATCTTTTAAAACAATGATAATACAATGATTACTTAATAACTATACAGTACGTAACTATTACTATTGTTAGTAAGTTTATCCCTCATGCGGAACCGGCGACACACACCATGCATAGTCCATTTGTATGTCCCCGCTGCTCGGGCACAGACCTTCCCTTACATCGAGGGAGCTCGGGCCATGATACAACACGCGGCCCCACGCGGATTGGCGGAAATCACATAGATTTTATTACTACGGCATGCAGGTTTCATCACGATGTCTTCCTTCACAGTTTTGAGAGCATTCGATAAATGTACGTTACGATTTTCCGTCGAAAAACGAGGATAACTCATTGGCACATGGCTGCTCTGGCCGGGGATCGAACGTGGGACCTCCGTATCAAGTCCATTGCCCCAACCACTGCACTACCGAGCCATCAGTTCGTCATATTATGTGGTTGGTATACTTTAATAAGCTACTACACAATCCAATGTACGGGCATGGCATATCGTCAGCAGCGTTGTGTACCGTGGATATATCAAGGCCACAGACCACTTCCCCCATAGAAATGTAACAGGAGGGCGCCCGTGTCTGCCCGTACATGAGCGCAACATTGCCTAGCGACAAGTATATTATCGACATGGATGTATCTCTTTAATACGGCACCCCTGTCGGCTTCGTCTCTATGCGCTCAGCGTTGACAGAATTTTTCGCTTGCATGTACCGATTTCATGTCTATTGGGTAAGTGGTCTGTGGGACATATACCTATACATGTGCTAGTATATGCGCCGGCAACAGAGTCTCGCGCCCCCTCAGCCAGCGGCCGCATTGCCGCCGCGCGTGCGCAGTGCACGGGACACGTGCCCATTGCTACAGGGCGGCAATGACGTCAGAGTCGTCCTAATAGAACGGTTGAGTTTAAAGAATCGTATGAACGCGCGATCTTTACTGATGACGAATATGTTGCATAATTGAACAGAATATCAAATATAAATATAGTGCTTTTTAGGGTTCCGTATATCAAGAGGAAAATAGGAACCCTTATAGGATCATTTTGTTGTCCGTCTGTATGTCCGTCTGTCAAGACCTATATCTCAGAAACGCGTGGACGTATCAAGTTGAAATTAATAAAAAATACTCATGTCTGTAACCTCATGCAACCGTGAAAAAATTCAACTTCTACGTCCACGCAATCAAAAGATATGGCCGTTTATGTCGCATATTTGTATTTTTTTTTTCTTATAGGTTTCGTAAAGGAAAAAATCCGACATTTGTAAATTTTAAATTACATCTCCCCAAAAATTTTTTTGGGTTATTACAAACTTATATTTAGAATTTGAATTACGCATTATCCAAGCTCGGTGAATAAATTCGAACATGATGAAAAAATTCTTGCCGGTCGCAGGTTCAAGTCCTGCCCACGGCAAAAACTTATATTTGCAAAGGATCAACTAATCAGGAGTAAATCGATGTATGGACATATAATTTTGATAATGGCAAAGATAAGTTGGTCTCTAAATCTAGTTGTATCTTTTCGTTAGAGCAAAGTTACGGTTAAGTTGCGTTGCACGGAAGCCTCGGGGCGCGAGGCAGACTCGCACTGGGCCGGTTTTTAACCAATGACGGCTCCAACCTTCAGAGCCTGTGGTGTCACCAAACGGAGTCCATGAAACACTTACTGTGTGAATGTGACTCACTGGCTAGAAAGCGAATGAGTCTCCTGGGGTCGGCCTATCCGGAACCAGAGGACTACATGCTCCTTCCCATGAGCTGCATAGCGGACCTATTGAGTTATATCTTTAGGGAGAAGGAAGGAGCATAAAGGAAGGGGGAGAGCACAAAAGATCCCAATGGGTCGAAGTGCCGCCACATTGGCACCCAATCAGGATAAGATAAGATAACCAATGACGGCCCTCTAATTTCCCGTATCGCATCATCGAATGGAAACCACCCAGCCCACTACCCGACCCGTGGATTAAGCGCTCGTAAAAAGGGGGTAGCGCGGCAATAACGTCTTGATACTAGCTCGACCACTAACCCCCTTGTCTCAAGGCTCAGAATCCAACTACACGAACGTCGGCTGTATTTCAACATTGGACCAGGATATCATGAGCTGTTGAAGTACTACTGACGTCTCTTGGGAAGGTCCTTGGTTGTTAAAGGCCAGAGGGGGTGGAGAGGTCTTGGGTAGTGGTTATGTGACACATGTCCGTTTGCTAAGGAGCTGGAAGGTCCCTCGTCTTATCGCTCGTGAACTGAGCTCTGAATAGGGTTGCCAGGGTTTGAAATTGATTAAAAATACTGACCTGTAAAAAAAAAGTCTGATCCGTCTCTGGTTGAAAATTAAACTCTTATACTCTTCTCTCCCCGCAAACGATGGCGAGACGAACTTGACGTTTTTATGCGAGAGTGGTCTGAGTCTGCGCAGAATAGAGACGAGTGGAAGGGTTGGGAGGTCTTTGCCCAGCAGTGGGACGGCTATGAAATTATTTCTTAAATTATTATATGTAATTAGGTTTTAATAGACATTTTTGAGCGCAAACTTAGCGTGAACTCGCTGTTACAAACGTCAAATTCTATTCTATGCGATCCTGGCATACAACTCTCGCTTCATCTACATTTATCAACCTCATTTCGTCGCTCGTCGGTTTGTTGCAGACCGCAATCTCGGCCTCATCCACCAAATCCTGTCGGAACTGGATTTTTCTGGTCAGCTGACAACCCTACCCACATGCCAAGAATTTATTGCGACGGGTGTATAAGGCAATGTTGACATGTTGACTTTGTGCGGAACTACGTGCGTCTATACGGCACAATGTGGCTCAAAGTTTATAGGACATCACACGGCCACTCTACGCGACGGTAATACGGGCTAGATTGCAATGGGTTTGAGTGCTGTCGACCGTACGTTATACGACGCGTAACAATGTCGAGTTTGTTTGAAAGACGTTGCGAAAACGCAATATAAATAAAACTTGGTGCCGTTCGTTGTTCATGATAAGTAGACGGAAGGTTGTGGTGGGAATGGAAGCGGATAGCGGATACGAGTAAAGGATTTACAATGATTTCTTTATCGTTTAATGGCGTTAATTTAACACACAATGGTGCGTGCGTACTTACAAACGCGACATAAAACTTATTCCACGGTTTAAGCCACGGTCTCTTTCTAATTTAGTGTTACTTAAAGAAGTTAAGAAACGGTGTAACACCACAATACTCTGCAGTCTGCACAGTCACTAATTTGTAACTACGATTATTCTTATTCTTATTGTGTATTGTGCATTGTGTGTGTCAAATAAACGTTTTCTATTCTATTCTAAGTGTGAAAGTGACAAAAACATGTTTTAAGGGAAATGAGCTCAAACTAGGTTATGGCAATCAGCAAATGTCTTTAAACGATGCGTTTCTAACAGCTGACAATGCCACCACGCCGGAAACAGCGAGTTTTTAAGCCACCACGCCGGAAACAGCAAGTTTTTAACCGCTATCGTTTATTCAATAGACACAACCATCCATTAAAGTAAGTTTACACTAAAAGGAAAAACTCCTAACGCAATTACTTAAATATAGTTATGATGGTCACTGCATTTATTGTAATTGCTACTATAGCGGTCAGTACCGGAACTAAAATCCACCATTATGGTATTTACGGTTTAAGATATTTATTTCTCTAAAAAAGGATATAATCCACTTAACTTAGGGAAATACAAAATATATGATAAATTTTAAGTGTTCAACAATAAGCACGGAACATTCCGAATTAAGATTTTTTTTGTGTGGGTAAAAGTGAAAATGAATACAGAATATAGTGATACAATCGAACAAAACAGAGGTATGGCTTCCATTACATATCGATTCTAGTTGCTATGAAGTTATAATTCTATTGCTATTATAGTTGTTATCTAAACTCTGAAAAATCGCTCAAAAAATGTTGCTTTAGTTTCCGTCTAAAAGGAAGGACTTAGTGTCTTTTAAAGCGTTTGGCAAGTTGTTATATAGGTTATTTACGTACTTGCTAGTGACCGAACTTACTACAACTCGTGGCAGTGGCAAAGGTCCAGATGTAACAGCAGGAATTAAAGTATGCGATTACTTAAAACGCTCCCGCTCGCGCCACAGGCTAAGCGATTACCGTCCTCTGCAACTGGCACCGCACCCCGATTGCGCCGTACTTCGGTCGGACAATAAGGTCTAATGGAATGGCGCGATTTAGATAGTGCCCGATTACTCAGCTAAGTTCTGGTAATGTGAGTGGGGTGGGCAGGGAGCCTTATGGGTTGTTGCCTCGTGTTTGTTGCTACGGCTTATGGGGTTACCATGCCTCGCCATGTGATACTGCTTATAATAATACTAATAATAAAGCCTTTTATTCCGAAATTAAGAAAATAACTGTGAACTGAGTTGTAACAATGTTTCATAGAATATCTCTTAATTCGGTGTGCCTTTTGGCATAGGTTTCCTCCAACGATTTCCATTGTGGTCTATCACGGCACTCTCCTCCAGCATGGACCAGCTGTTAGTTTGAGTTCATCCTCCCATCTTGCGAGTTGCCTTCCTCGGCTTCTTTTCCCTTCCCTAGGGTACCATTCCGATACAGCTTTACTCCACTTTCCATTAGTATCGCGCAACATGTGGCCTGGCCATCGACATTTTTGTTGGTCAATTCTTGTTAAGATATCAGTCAGTCCTAACTCTGTCACGTCTATGGCTGTTGTTGTCATCTGTCGTGCTACTGCTTACTTAGATGATTTGTTGAGAGTAACATAAGGCAGTAAAATATCTCGATTAGGTGAAACTTTTTTTATACAGACCCAGTAATGCGTAGCACGGCAATAGTGGCCAGCAATGGTTTTCAAAACGAACATAATTAGATTAGATTAGATTCATTTATTTCAGATTACAATGTCATTTTTACAGTTATGTCAATACTTAAAATACACATTAGTAATTTGATTTCGATGGCAATTAAGATTTACGTGTCCTGTCGATCCGGCTTCGTCAATTGGAAGATTTGCATTGCCGTGCCATTCTTCAACTCCCTAAATTCTTACAAAAGTACCAGGAAGACATAAAATAACATCATTCTCGTGACAATACTTTATTGCGTTCTCTTGTTCCACTTAAATAACACAATCTCCCTCAGTTCCCATTTTAAAAGTACCAGGGCGACATAGAAACGCATCCTTTTAGCGCAGTTATTGCTTTCTTTCTGTCAGAACGAAACCTGCCGCTAATATACTTATGTTCCACTAAAGTAAACACAAACCCCCTCAGTTCTCAAACCCCTTACAGAAGTACCAGGACGATATAGCAACGCAGATTCTTCATAGGACAATTACAGTTATTACTTTCTTTCTGTATGAACGAAACCTGTCGCCAATACGCTTATGTTCCACTAAAGAAAACAGGAAACAACATAGACTCCCTCCGTTCCCAAACTCCTTGCGCCACAGAAGTACCAGGACAACATAGCAACGTGAACCCTCGTAAACACACATCGGCGCACGTAAATACTGCGGGCGAAGTCGCGCGCCGACGGAATACTAATGTATGATACACACGACCGGACAGATTTGGCAGAGGCACATAGCTTAGCCAGATTTTCAGAAATCTTTATTGCAAGTAAAAACTCATTGTGTGCTGGCAGAGACTGAATACAAAAGGCCAAGAATTGGGTTAAATGGCGTGCCTTGGAAAATGTCTGCGTCCAGCAGTGGACTGATACGGGCTGATGATGATGATTTAAAACAATTAGACCGAGATTCAGAGACAATTTTGAGCGCGAGAATATCGTATCTAAAGATATCGAAAGTCTTTAGTTAGTTGTCAGAGCGAGCTCAGACCAAAATCCCGCTTAAATAGTTAGGCCATGTCAGCCTACGGGCTGGCTCAACAACAATGAAAACTCACTAAACCCATAAGACCATGGCTTGTAGCGATAAACGTAAAGCTGTGGCCTGCTTTCTCACAGGCCAGATCGCGACAGGCCATGGGAACTGTCGCATCCGATGAGGCCTGCGGTGGCCTGTTGTCGCCCGTCCGATCCGTAGGGAGTCGGTAAGTTCAAAAGCGCGGCGCGACGGTGCCTGTCGCGGCCAGTGAGAAAGCAAGCCGTAGGACCCTAGCTTTATAAAGCCATCGTTTAAGCTGGTGTACTGACCGGACATTGTCATCTAAACAAGCATCTGCACACTATTGGAGTGACTGATAGTCCTCTGTGCGACGAGGACGAGACAGTGGAGCACGTCTTGCTACCGAAGAAACCCGAGCGGACATGGGTATGAGAACGGATACAAGCATATCAGTGCCGGCAACCCTGCTGCGCTACTTCAGCGAGCTGGGGTGGCTGAGCTGACAGCGCGGGGGGAAATGCACAAAACTCCCACCTTCGTGGAGTCGGTACAGTCTCCCCCCTCTAAGAATAAGAAGCCATCGTTTAGCAGCTTTATTGTTAAGCCCATAGGCGTAGCTATGGTGGGGCATGGTGGCGAGCTTGCCCCACCGTGGCTCTGACCTGTAAGGTACCTAACCATAATACCTATGTGTAATTGTTTATTTTCTGTATCTGATAGTACTATAGATAGATATAAACTTCTAAATTGACTGATTGATTGGCATACGCCCAGAGCCCAAACGGAGCCCCAAAACAGAGCCAAAAGTTAGAGAAACATTTTTGGATGGAAGATTTCGTGGTGTAGGTAGCTGAGCAATAAGAAAGTGTTTTGGATAATTCGAATTATCCATACAGATACAGAGTGCTATAGTACATTCTTTTATGAAAAAATTAACCGGGGTAAGACCGCGGGTATAGTTTGCTAGTTACATATTATTTTAGACTGCTGCCCCACCCTGTGGGGTGACCGCTACTTCCAATCGTTATCGTAATCGCTTTCTTAAGTCTAGTCTATAAGGTAAGGTCTGGCCGTATGTAGCGAGCATAATGGCGGCGTAGGAGTGTTCGGATTACTTGAGCGAGGTGGATGTGCCGCTAACATCGGGGTAGGAATTGTTCCTGGGCGCTAATGGAAGATATATTTCGGACGCTCGTGTTTGGCTACAGTTGAGTCAATATACCTTTTTTCTATCGAAATGTTTGAACGGATACTAAACCAAGAGAAATAGAAAGAACAGAAGAATACTTAAAGGTGATACCTAACAGAATTTGACTTTTATATAAAATTCTTACGTGCTTAACTTTTAGTATTGAACCCCTCTAAATATATTAAACATAAAAATCTATGTATTAAATGTAGAAAAACTTCACGACCGGGATTCGAACTAGGGGCCTTACCATTTCATGGCACACTCTTTTCTAACAGAGCTACCATGACTCGGACTTCGATCTGCACAAATCTTTCTCCATATTCAACTTAGGGATTTGAGTTTTAACATGTAATTGATAATTCGTATAGAATTATCAATTACGTTTGGCTACAGTTGAGTCAATATACCTTTTTTCTATCGAAATGTTTGAACGGATACTAAACCAAGAGAAATAGAAAGAACAGAAGAATACTTAAAGGTGATACCTAACAGAATTTGACTTTTATATAAAATTCTTACGTGCTTAACTTTTAGTATTGAACCCCTCTAAATATATTAAACATAAAAATCTATGTATTAAATGTAGAAAAACTTCACGACCGGGATTCGAACTAGGGGCCTTACCATTTCATGGCACACTCTTTTCTAACAGAGCTACCATGACTCGGACTTCGATCTGCACAAATCTTTCTCCATATTCAACTTAGGGATTTGAGTTTTAACATGTAATTGATAATTCGTATAGAATTATCAATTACATGTTAACACCACAATACTCTGCAGTCTGCACAGTCACTAATTTGTAACTACGATTATTCTTATTCTTATTGTGTATTGTGCATTGTGTGTGTCAAATAAACGTTTTCTATTCTATTCTAAGTGTGAAAGTGACAAAAACATGTTTTAAGGGAAATGAGCTCAAACTAGGTTATGGCAATCAGCAAATGTCTTTAAACGATGCGTTTCTAACAGCTGACAATGCCACCACGCCGGAAACAGCGAGTTTTTAAGCCACCACGCCGGAAACAGCAAGTTTTTAACCGCTATCGTTTATTCAATAGACACAACCATCCATTAAAGTAAGTTTACACTAAAAGGAAAAACTCCTAACGCAATTACTTAAATATAGTTATGATGGTCACTGCATTTATTGTAATTGCTACTATAGCGGTCAGTACCGGAACTAAAATCCACCATTATGGTATTTACGGTTTAAGATATTTATTTCTCTAAAAAAGGATATAATCCACTTAACTTAGGGAAATACAAAATATATGATAAATTTTAAGTGTTCAACAATAAGCACGGAACATTCCGAATTAAGATTTTTTTTGTGTGGGTAAAAGTGAAAATGAATACAGAATATAGTGATACAATCGAACAAAACAGAGGTATGGCTTCCATTACATATCGATTCTAGTTGCTATGAAGTTATAATTCTATTGCTATTATAGTTGTTATCTAAACTCTGAAAAATCGCTCAAAAAATGTTGCTTTGCTAAAAGGAAGGACTTAGTGTCTTTTAAAGCGTTTGGCAAGTTGTTATATAGGTTATTTACGTACTTGCTAGTGACCGAACTTACTACAACTCGTGGCAGTGGCAAAGGTCCAGATGTAACAGCAGGAATTAAAGTATGCGATTACTTAAAACGCTCCCGCTCGCGCCACAGGCTAAGCGATTACCGTCCTCTGCAACTGGCACCGCACCCCGATTGCGCCGTACTTCGGTCGGACAATAAGGTCTAATGGAATGGCGCGATTTAGATAGTGCCCGATTACTCAGCTAAGTTCTGGTAATGTGAGTGGGGTGGGCAGGGAGCCTTATGGGTTGTTGCCTCGTGTTTGTTGCTACGGCTTATGGGGTTACCATGCCTCGCCATGTGATACTGCTTATAATAATACTAATAATAAAGCCTTTTATTCCGAAATTAAGAAAATAACTGTGAACTGAGTTGTAACAATGTTTCATAGAATATCTCTTAATTCGGTGTGCCTTTTGGCATAGGTTTCCTCCAACGATTTCCATTGTGGTCTATCACGGCACTCTCCTCCAGCATGGACCAGCTGTTAGTTTGAGTTCATCCTCCCATCTTGCGAGTTGCCTTCCTCGGCTTCTTTTCCCTTCCCTAGGGTACCATTCCGATACAGCTTTACTCCACTTTCCATTAGTATCGCGCAACATGTGGCCTGGCCATCGACATTTTTGTTGGTCAATTCTTGTTAAGATATCAGTCAGTCCTAACTCTGTCACGTCTATGGCTGTTGTTGTCATCTGTCGTGCTACTGCTTACTTAGATGATTTGTTGAGAGTAACATAAGGCAGTAAAATATCTCGATTAGGTGAAACTTTTTTTATACAGACCCAGTAATGCGTAGCACGGCAATAGTGGCCAGCAATGGTTTTCAAAACGAACATAATTAGATTAGATTAGATTCATTTATTTCAGATTACAATGTCATTTTTACAGTTATGTCAATACTTAAAATACACATTAGTAATTTGATTTCGATGGCAATTAAGACTTAAGTGTCCTGTCGATCCGGCTTCGTCAATTGGAAGATTTGCATTGCCGTGTCATTCTTCAACTCCCTAAATTCTTGCAAAGGTACCAGGAAGACATAAAATGAACATCATTCTCGTGACAATACTTTATTGCGTTCTCTTGTTCCACTTAAATAACACAATCTCCCTCAGTTCCCATTTTAAAAGTACCAGGGCGACATAGCAACGCATCCTTTTAGCGCAGTTATTGCTTTCTTTCTGTCAGAACGAAACCTGCCGCTAATATACTTATGTTCCACTAAAGTAAACACAACCCCCCTCAGTTCTCAAACCCCTTACAGAAGTACCAGGACGATATAGCAACGCAGATTCTTCATAGGACAATTACAGTTATTACTTTCTTTCTGTATGAACGAAACCTGTCGCCAATACGCTTATGTTCCACTAAAGAAAACAGGAAACAACACAGACTCCCTCCGTTCCCAAACTCCTTACGCCACAGAAGTACCAGGACAACATAGCAACGTGAACCCTCGTAAACACACATCGGCGCACGTAAATACTGCGGGCGAAGTCGCGCGCCGACGGAATACTAATGTATGATACACACGACCGGACAGATTTGGCAGAGGCACATAGCTTAGCCAGATTTTCAGAAATCTTTATTGCAAGTAAAAACTCATTGTGTGCTGGCAGAGACTGAATACAAAAGGCCAAGAATTGGGTTAAATGGCGTGCCTTGGAAAATGTCTGCGTCCAGCAGTGGACTGATACGGGCTGATGATGATGATTTAAAACAATTAGACCGAGATTCAGAGACAATTTTGAGCGCGAGAATATCGTATCTAAAGATATCGAAAGTCTTTAGTTAGTTGTCAGAGCGAGCTCAGACCAAAATCCCGCTTAAATAGTTAGGCCATGTCAGCCTACGGGCTGGCTCAACAACAATGAAAACTCACTAAACCCATAAGACCATGGCTTGTAGCGATAAACGTAAAGCTGTGGCCTGCTTTCTCACAGGCCAGATCGCGACAGGCCATGGGAACTGTCGCATCCGATGAGGCCTGCGGTGGCCTGTTGTCGCCCGTCCGATCCGTAGGGAGTCGGTAAGTTCAAAAGCGCGGCGCGACGGTGCCTGTCGCGGCCAGTGAGAAAGCAAGCCGTAGGACCCTAGCTTTATAAAGCCATCGTTTAAGCTGGTGTACTGACCGGACATTGTCATCTAAACAAGCATCTGCACACTATTGGAGTGACTGATAGTCCTCTGTGCGACGAGGACGAGACAGTGGAGCACGTCTTGCTACCGAAGAAACCCGAGCGGACATGGGTATGAGAACGGATACAAGCATATCAGTGCCGGCAACCCTGCTGCGCTACTTCAGCGAGCTGGGGTGGCTGAGCTGACAGCGCGGGGAAAATGCACAAATCTCCCACCTTCGTGGAGTCGGTACAGAGTCTCTCACCCCCTCTAAGAATAAGAAGCCATCGTTTAGCAGCTTGATTGTTAAGCCCATGGGCGTAGCTATGGTGGGGCAGGGTGGTGAGCTTGCCCCACCGTGGCTCTGACCTGTAAGGTACCTAACGATAATACCTATGTGTAATTGTTTATTTTCTGTATCTGAAAGTACTATAGATAGATATAAACTTCTAAATTGACTGATTAACAAATTGGCATACGCCCAGAGCCCAAACGGCTGAAGTTTGAGAAACATTTTTGGATGGAAGATTTCGTGGTGTAGGTAGGTGGGCAATAAGAAAGTGTTTTGGATAATTCGAATTATACATACAGATACAGAGTGCTATAGTACATTCTTTTATGAAAAAATTAACCGGGGTAAGACCGCGGGTATAGTTTGCTAGTTACATATTATTTTAGACTGCTGCCCCACCCTGTGGGGTGACCGCTATCGTTATCGTAATCGCTTTCTTAAGTCTAGTCTATAAGGTAAGGTCTGGCCGTATGTATCGAGCATAATGGCGGCGTAGGAGTGTTCGGATTACTTGAGCGAGGTGGATGTGCCTCTAACATCGGGGTAGGAATTGTTCCTTGGCGCTAATGGAAGATATATTTCGGCGGCCAGTGTTTGGCTACAGTTGAGTCAATATACCTCTTTTCTATCGAAATGTTTGAACGGATACTAAACGAAGAGAAATAGTAAGAACAGAAGAATACTTAAAGGTGATTCCTAACAGAATTCGACTTTCATATGAAATTCATTGAACCCCTCTAAACATAGAAATCTACGTATTAAATGTAGAAAAACTTCACGACCGGGATTCGAACTAGGGGCCTCACCATTCCATGGCACGCTCTTTTCTAACAGAGCTACCATGACTCGGACTTCGATCGGCAAAAATATTTCTCCATATTCACCGGATTTGAGTTTTAACATGTAATTGATAATTCTATACTATTTGGCGGTAGTTACCTCGCAGTCACAATGAATTCAAAATAGTTTTTATTTTTTTATTTTGCCTTTAAATAGGGTGATACTAGTAATTACATATTATGGGTGGGTAGGATAACCTAATCCATAAAATAACTATCTCCGCTACTGTAAAGCTCCGCTCAAGCCGTTGGCTGCCTGGCAGTGTGCCTGTTGCCTTATCCCGCGGCGCACTGCGCACGCGCGGCGTCAGAGGGTTATTTGTCGGGCTAATGCGGCCGCCGGGCGATTTGTTTATTTTAGCATGGGGTGGGGCGCGAGTGGCATAGGCATATTCGGCTATTATCTATGTATTTCTACAAATGTCTGTTGATATGGGTTCTACCTTGTAGTCAAACTATTTAATCCAACTATTTTGACCACAAGGAAAGATCTTTTCGAAAGGGCGTGTGCAAACTAGTCTAATCTAGACTCCGGTTACAGTTTGAAAAATGCATAAAAAGTTGTCAAATGACAATGCCAGATTCTGCCCCACCATCAACCGCAAGTTGTACAAGATAACAAATAAATGTAAAAGTATGTCCGTATTTTATTAAAATTATTGGTTAAAATAAAGTTTTGTACAAGTTCGAAAAAAACAGCTTAATTACGAATTCAGAAAATAGTAAGAAATCGAAGCGATTTATTCATTGTTCTTGTTATTCTTCTACAGGGGTTGCGAGAGTAGTAGAAAATGATACTGATTATGATTATGCAATATGAAACCTGTAATAAGTCCCCAACAAAATGATAGGTACAGCTTAAATGGTCACGTAGTTTTGTAGGTGGGGTAAAGCTCCATTGAAATGTGGCAATGTCTTTTTTATATAATTTACATCAGTTTGCAAGCAAAAGGTCGCGATAACGAAGAAAAACATCAAAAAAACTCTTCAACAGCATCACCAGATGGCATTATACATCTTGGTCATCTATTAAAATATGCCTATCTCTCATTAGCAAGCTTAGCCTGGTACGTGAATAGTCGGCGTCCCACGTCCAAAGGGGCCGGTGTGACGACACAGCCGGGCACGAGTGCACTCGCACCGCGGGGACAAAGGGCCGGCCGACATACAGCCACTGGACACATGCCGCAGCAAGCAGTACTCACACTGTTTTTGTTTTATTACTGGACTCGATAGTTTGCGACTTGCCAATGTCAAGTTACAGAGTAATTAATGTTCTACAGTAGTGTTTCTATTTTTATTTATTTATTTATTGACTCAAGTCTGATTCCCGTAGGCAGAGACGATGGACGTCCATCTGCTGCGATCCTGGCACCATTGCCTCCTCCACATTCATCAATCTCTTCATGCATGCTAGTGTTTCTATCTGTTAGTAAAGTCTGCTCGTCTGCTATCGTGGCTCCGTAATACAAAGTATAATTTTGATGATTTTTAAAAATCCCATCCCACTACCCATGGGATGAGCCTTCTACTATATAAACGCGAAAGTTTGTATGGATGGATGTTTGTTGCTCTTTCACGCAAAAACTACTGAATGGATTTTAATGAAACTTTACAATAATATAGCTCATACATCAGAATAACACATAGGTTATAATTTATAAAGATCCTGCGCAGACGAAGTCGCGGGCAGAAGGTAGTAATGAAAATAAAACAACACAGAGTGCGTTCGTTCGCCGCGTGTGATTCAATGTGGCGGCGGGTCGAGCGAGACATTTGACAATCGTAAGAGCGAGATCAGTGATAAACCTAACTGATAATGTTATCGCGCTGGTGTAGCCTAATAGTCTCTGTTCAGCGCACCATCGCATGATATGATTTCATAGTTTAAGGGCCTTCCATGAGCCAACTAGCGCCGCCAATCTTGAAAAAATAATATCTTCCAATTTAATCAATTTTATTAAAAAAAAGCTATTTACAAAATGTTTATTAGGATGAATACTATTTTTCAATGTACAATACATGGCATAATTGCGACAAGCTAAGTTGTTCACAAATGTGCCAAAAACGGCCGTTTATCGCAATTATGCGAACTACAACTTACCGAAATTGAATCACGTTATAAATAAGCATATAAAAAATAGTATTTATCGTAATAAAATTTCGTAAATAGCTTTTTTAATAAAAATTGCCTATATTGGAAGATATTATTTTTTTAAGATTGGCGGCGCTAGTTGGCTCATGGAAGGCTCTTAAGAGGACGGTAATACGCCTATTACCAACTCGATATCACTATCCTTGTTACGCCATGACATGATATCATTTTATTTTCGAATTCAAAAATAAAGACTCAGTTGCCGCTCAAAATTGTCTGTGAATATCGCCGAGAATGTAGTTCACATACTGTTCGTTTAGAAACTGTGGTTCCTTCATCCGCCCGCCACTTCGCTCGAGGGGCCGAGCCGGTGACTTTTAGCGGCGACGGCGGAAAAACACAGCATTCTTCGAGATGAGTTTCCTTGACTTCGCTTATGAATGAATGCGGACGGTAGTTTCGTAAACTGACGTCTTTGAAAGGATAATGTAATTAGGACCTTGATAATGGTGGATCCGTACGATGTAAAAGACATTGCCACATTTCAATGGAGCTTTGCCCCACCTACAAAACTACGTGACCATTTAAGCTGTACCTATCATTTTGTTGGGAACTTATTACAGGTTTCATATTGCATAATCATAATCAGTATCATTTTCTACTACTCTCGCAACTTCTATAGAAGAATAACAAAAACAATGAATAAATCGCTTCGATTTCTTACCATTTTCTGAATTCTTAATTAAGCTGTTTTTTTCGAATCGCAACTTGTACAAAACTTTATTTTAAACCAATAATTTTATTAAAAAACGGAGATATTTTTACATTTATTCGTTATCTTGTACAACTTGCGGTTGATGGTGGGGCAGAATCTGGCATTGTCATTTTAGGAGAAACTGTATGGCTACAAATAATAACACAACAACTTTAAATAAAAATAGCTGTACCCCGCAACTTCGTTTGCGTAGAGGAGGAGGATGGAGGAGATCAGGAGGCAGATCTTCCTCTCTGGATCCTTGTTTCCACATCACATACCGCCATGGCATATAGCCTATGAGCTGTCCGGATATTTCAGCTATCTCCTAGTGAAACTCCCATCAAAATCCCTTCAGTAGTTATGGCGTGATACTTGCACAAAGTCACAGACAGACAAAAATTCCAAAAATTTGTGTTTTGGCATCAGTATCGATCCTAAAACACATTACAATTATTCTTTTCAAAAAAATATCCAATGTACAGACAACTGTTTTACAGTCTTATTATATGTATAGATAAAGAAAGTATAGTAAGTAGTAGAATTTATGTTCATCTGTGACAAGTCTTCTAATAAGTACAACCATTCCATTCGCCGCATCATTCCGAAACTTCTGGAAACATTTCCCTGGCGAGAGAACATCCCTATAGCAACTGTTACGGAACTGCTTCTGCAATTCGAGCTGTCTCGCATTGCTGGCCAGGCCCGTAGCCAGTGTGGTGTGGGGGGTCTGGGCCCCCATGTTTGCAAACTTAACCAATAAATAAGCACTATAAAATTTATTAAGTATAGTACACAAATTGAGTTAGCCTATAAGTAAGGCATTGTATATGCATGTTAGTGAAATAAGAATTTTAACTCTGTTAATTACGGTGTCTTGTTGGCTTCCTATATAAATAAATAAAGGAGAAGATAGAGTTAGTGGTGGCCGGTGTTAGCGACTGGCCTGGTAGAATTTTTAGTTTATTTTTAATGTTTTTTTTTTTAAATTATTGTTCCTTTTTTAATTGTATTGTCTGTTGCATCCCTGGCGTACTAAATATTCTATTTTTACCAAATTTTTTATTTCAGTATTTCATTTATAAAGTTTACTAGCGAGCCTAGCTCCTCAATATTTTGGATTGGTAATTGAAATGGTAAAAATAGACTAACAACCGGTATACAAAAACATACAGTTAAAGTGTCACCATGGTTGTTGTTTAGATATTCTTTCTAAAAATTTGAATTGTCTTTTGTTGCTGCGCGAGTAAATCAGCAGTCTTTTTTTCCTGTCACCTAATTTATTTATTTTTATTTTTCGTATGGTCACGGCGACGTGACAGGAAAAAAAGACTGTAAGTTAAGTCGTAGAACAAATGTTGTTCAGTTACCGATACTGAACACCCTCACTTCGGCTTCATATACCCTTTACGTTACGCTCTGTATATGTATGACTAGAGTGCGTAAGTAAATACCATAGTTAAGAAACCTTGATCAAAGAAATCCTTATTCGAAATATGTTACCGTTCCTTTTTTTTAACTTTACAGAGACAAATAAAAAGACTTGTAATATATAATATGTTACTATCTGAAAGGGACCCCTGAAGACCCTCCTCGATTGTGAACTCTAACTGCGTCCCTGCCTCTGGCAATTGCCTGTATTCGAACACAAAGACCTCTTTCACACCGAAGCGAACCAAAAAGTCAGAACACAACTCGTTTGTTTGTTACAACGGGCGGCTACAAACTTATCGCAAAGCCAACGGTCAATGGAACTCGTCCATATATAAAACATGTTCTGAAACTACGCTGTATGTGAAAATTGAAGTAAATAACAGCGTCAAAGGGAAAAGGATGACGACGAAAGTATATGGAATAGAATTTCCAGTTTGGAGTTTCGTTTTTATTTGAAATCGTTTGCATACAGAGTTTATAAACAACTTTTATTTTTGTCTAGATGGCGCCGAATTTCGTTATTATGAAAATGAAATGAAAAAATGTTTATTCTTAACAGTACATTTACATATATCAAAGATTAGCGGCGACTCCCACACTAGGCTAGGCCTGTCCCGTGGGAGCCAGTACCAGATTATATAAACTGTATGGTTGTTAAGTGGCTGCTCGATATAGCTTTATCTACATAGTTTACAAGTAAGGTAAGTGTACATATAGCCGTCAATGTACGTATGCCCGTCAAGTCAACTTAAATTGCCTATATCTCACGAAAATGGTAGTTTATTTCGTTTTCTCTGCAATATTATGAAAATAAATACTGTTTTGCTGCTAATTAACTGGCAAAAATACAATAAAACATCAAATAACATAATATAATATCACTTTATAGTTTGTGTTCACGTTTTTGTAAAAAAGTTACGAAGTTCGATTACTAAACTGCTGTTTTTACTGACTACGGTTTTTTTTCAACGCTGGCTCATGTATTTACTTATTTGTAAGTGTTGATGTTTAAAATGAAACTTTATTAATATTAATATCATTCTGTAATTTGATTTGATGCCTATTTGTTATAATTAATTAAATAATAACATTTTAAATTCGTTGACGGCTATTGGTTCAACCAAACAGCAAAATGTACCAGTACCCGTCATCTATATGATATATAGATAACTATAGAGATATTGCTTACTTTTCACACCAGTACCCGTAAAATAATATTGTTTAACTTCCCAAAACATAAAACATCCCTAAATGCACAAAAAACGTCCCAAACATTACGATGTGTTTTCTTATGGTTTAGGACGTTTTTGTGCATTTTATTATTCATTTGATAGACAGGCAGCACAATGCTGGTGTATCTATATCACAGTGTTGGTAAGTTCAGTCTATGTTGTCTAATGTTCATATGATTCACTACACATATTGCTTATTTATATAATGTTTGATTTTAACCACATGTCGAGGCGATTTTTAAAAGAGTTCACTGATGGTGCAGATACTACATCATCAGACAGTTTGTTCCGTGCGTGGACAACTCTGTTACTTAAGAAGTGATCAGCGATTTTGGTATTGGCGATAGTGCGGTAGATTTTCATATGGTGTCCTCGCAATGGACGTATGTCTTTAGTCTCAAAGAAACGGTGGACATCTGGGAGTTTATATTTGTACGTGCGAATTTTATATGTCCCAATTAGATCACCTCTGAGTCGACGTTCTGCCAGGGTTTGAATACCTAGGATTTTAAGCCTTTCTTCATGGGACTTTTTGGGCAGTTTAATATATGGAATCTTTGTTGCCTTTCTTTGCACGCTCTCAAGTAGGTAGTAGGTAGATCGGATGTCCTTTATAAAATATGGGTTCCATATTTGAAATCCATATTCCAGAAGAGGCCTAATGTATGTTTTGTAGATTTTGACAAGAACATCGGATGTAATATATTGAAAGGATCTCCTTATAACATACATAAATGAATTAGCCTTCTTGACAATGCCATTAATGTGTTCTCCCCATTTTAGATTTTTTGAAACCACAACTCCAAGGTCCTTTTGGGATTCCACAGTGTTTATATCAGTGTCATCAGTGTATACCACGCCAGGATTTCTACTACCTAGATACAACACAGCACATTTCGATATGTTCAGCTTGACTAGCCACTGCTTCGTCCATTCCTGGAGCTTGTTTAGATCGCTCTGTAGTTGTCCAAACACTAAGAGTGGGTTGCCAAAGAATTTCCCATCGTCAGCAAAAAATGCAGATTGTGAGTCTATCAGCGCAATGAGGTCCGTGATGAAAATTCCAAAAAGTGTGGGGGCTAAAACAGATCCTTAGGGAACTCCACTCAGGACGTCCCTCTTCTGGGACAAGGAGTAACCGATCCTGGCCTGGAAGGTTCTTCCCAACAGGTAACTCTTTACCAGTCTAAAGGCCGACCTCGAATGCCAAAATGCTCCAATTTTATAAGCAGGCGCTGATGCGGGACTTTGTCGAAAGCAAAATCAAAATCGAGGTAAATAACGTCAACCGGGTTGCCACGGTCCACGTCCATAGTCCACGGGTGCACACATGACAGTAAGTTCGTTATTGTGGATCCCTTCTCGACAAAGCCATTCTGCTGGATATAACATTTTCTCTGTTGTGGAAATTCTTCAGTTTATTGCATATTAGTCTCTCTATCACCTTACCCACAATACTTGTCAAGCTGATTGGCCTAAACTTGGCAGGGTCTGTTTTATCACCGGATTTGTACACAGGTGTAACTACAGCATGTTCCCTGTCAAGTGGGACATGTCCGACCTCAAAAGACACCCTCATAAGCTCAGTGAGAACAGGAACAAGTGTTTTGCTGCAGTTTTTTAGAATAATGCTGGGAATGTTGTGAGGTCCAGGAGCAGAGCCTGTGTCGAGTCCTTTTAAAACTTTCTCAACATCCTTGGGTGTAAAGTTTATGTCACAGATCGAGTGCTCCACACGGGCTAATGTAGTCACTTGTTAGCATATGGTCACATCTGGTTCACGACAATAGGCTTTCTGAAACTCCTGCGCGAAGATTTCCGCTATGTCGGTGGGGTCTGTAACTAGGTCGCCATTATGGTTCCTCATTGCAGGTGGAATGCTCACTTTGGATGACATGCACCTTCGCAGATGGGAATAGAAGGGTTTTTGTCCGTTATCCAGTAGTTTTGCTTCATGCAGTCTTCTGCTCCTTCTGCTTTCTGCCACACAATGATTGCTGGCGGTTCTATAGCGCTGGTAGTCCTCGTCATCCTTTGTACCAATATAAACATCCCAAAGTATTCCCTTCTCAGATACAAGTTTCAATATATTGTCATTGATTCAGGGTTTATTACCTTCCTTCTTCTTCACTTTTTTAAGCGGAGCGTCTCTGTCTGTGTTTGTACCCACTATGGTTTTTAGCTGTCTCCAAAAACGCTCCACGTCAGTAGTAGATTCCAAGATTTCGAGGTCCTTCTCCAGTTCCTCCATGTAGTTGTCAAAGTCAATGTAATGGTAATATCTTTTAAGTTTGGGCTGACTGTGGACTCTTTGTATAAGAAATTGGATGCTGAACTCTAGTACGCAATGATCAATCTTTCCTATAGGTGGTTTATAACATATTCCAGTGATTAAGTTTTCATCGTTTGTCATGATCAGATCGAGCAAGGATGGAGTGTTGCCTGTGCGGAAACGTGTCGGCTGGGAGACCAATTGATGAAGATTACTGTTGAGAAACATGTTCTTAAACAGTTAGTTCCTCGGGTCCCTTGAGGTCCTGTTCGATGTCTTGAGGCCATAGGATGTCGGAGTAGTTGAAGTCACCAGCGATAACTATCACATTGTTCGCTGAAGCAGCTTAGCCAATAATTTAGAGTCACGTCGTTTCCATATATCTGGTTCCCTATCATCGGGTCGATAGACCCCAACAACAAGGAAATGGTGAGAGTCATATTGAATATCCAAAAACAAGGCTTCCGTAAGATCACATACAGTCATACTTCTTATGAGTTCTTGCAATAATGGGTTGACACGGTCTCTGACATATATGGCAACACCGCCACCACTTGTTTTGCCACCCTGCGACTTAGGTCGATGTTTCCGGTCTTGTCTAAATATAGTATAATCAGGTATGGCAAATGTGCTGTTTCTGTCCCTGCTGTTCAGCCAGGTCTCCGTGACAATTATAATGGATGGCTTGTTGGTGTTTACATATAAAAGAAATAAGTCGAATTTTAATGACAGCGAGCATAAGTTGGTGTATAGGAAGGTAAGGTCAGTGTAGGGGTTGTTGGGGTCAAATAGTTTTTTTGTTTGATTATCTTCGGCACACCCCTGACATACTTAATAGTGAGATCTAACTCACCACTCTCGGTACGTAGCTGGAGACGTTACCTCAGCTCCTTAAGCTCGTCCCGCTGCATCGGTGTATTGTCATCATACACTCTTACCTCCATGGCTCTATTCTTGTTTTTAAGGACCTTCACTGCATCATGCCGTGACTTGAGGATCACTTTCATGTGGCGCGGTTTACTGTTGTCTCGTTTACCAAGTCGCAACACTTTCACCAGTTTGTCAGAAGATATCTGCTCACTCGTAATCTCCACCAGGATCCTTCTGACAGTGGCCTCATCAGTGGGCCCTTGAATAGCTGTGTTACCCGTATCCATTACAGGGAGACCAACAAGGATCACCTTTTTGCTCTGCGATCACGCTCCGCCATCTCCTCCGATATATTGTTAGTGTCTAAGGAAGTGGCCGGAGTAGCAGTAGAAACTGCATTAGTCACTGTGCAGAAAACCGTCGTCCAATTCCTCACGTACACAATCATATGCTTGGATCAGTTTAGGCACTTGAAATAAGGCCTCGCGGCAAGGCGAACATAGAAATATGAGGGTGCGTTTGGATTTCAACCCCATGACACGAGCCTCGCTGCTTGTTAGGTTGCTGCACTGCAACTAAGACATACGTTCCGTTTACAACCATCGCACTGTATCAAATTTTCATCGCTATGATCATTATCGCGAGATAACACTTGTCCACTATTACAATGCACAATTTCACTAAATAACGTGTTTTTGGCGTAATTTAGACACATAAACTAATTATTTAATTAATTTAATACAATACACAAATTCTAACACTGTTCACTTTTTGAGGTTAGAGAAAAAAAACATCTTTGGGATTTTTAAAACTTCTTTGGGTGCATTAGTAATTATAGGCATAATGACCTGAATTATATATACTGGCTGGAACAGCAACAATGAATATTTTGACTATTTTGGTTTATATATTTGAGAAATGTCGAAATGTCGAAAACATAAAGCTTGTCCAATCAGGTGTTCCATTTACACTATAACACTTTGATCAATCATATATATACGTCATACATTACCTACACAAAAACTATATACATATATGACGGCTATTGGGACATGGGTATGTCGGATATCTGTACAAGGACATGCCGGATACCGGGCAAAGGGGTATTATTTCATATAAGTCTAAAAATAACTTATTTAATCTTAAAATTAAATAAACATTACTTAATTAAATAAAATTTAAATAAATTGTTTATATCTTTGCACCATTTCATTCCCTGTGGGTCTTATACTACGGCCGTGGCTACAAAATCAAAAGTGAAAAGTTCAAAAAGTGACGGTTATTGGGACAGTTCCCTTACATCATATTATATTATCTACTATAATGAGTATTAACAAACAAAACTGGATAAAAGAAGTGATATGATTTTGATTACCTACCTAAAGAGTTTGAAATATTATTGAAATATAAAACCATAAATTATTTATTCAACTATCAAGCTTAAAACTTATACAATAATATACTTATAACTAAATTATCCGTTGCACCTTCGTCAATCAAATAACCCGCCCCTTGTCATACCCGGGGCAAAAGTTCCCATAACGCTAGCGGCAATTGTATAGCTATGGCCAACCTTTGCACCAGGTAGGACCCGGAGCGAGAGTCACAACCCCTCTCCCTAAGGCGACGGCTTATCTCAGTTATAAATTGTTTTGATGCCACCCCCCAGCAACCCGACGTCTCCACCGCGAACGGAACGAACAGGTAATTCTGCTGGAGAGCGGTTATTGAAATTCACTTACGAGAATTTTTGGTTCTTATTTATGGAGAGGCCTACGTCCAGCAGTGACCTGATACGGGCTGATGATGACGATGTTTTGATAGATGTAATAAGGGGTTTTCAAGGTTACATTTAAAAAAGAAAGAAAGTACCGCTAGCTCCGCTAGATGGCACTGACTGGTCTGATGCCAACATTAAATGCGTTGTAATGGCTTGTAACTTGGGCTTTCGTATTTCATACCTAGTATTAATTTGTGCTGTATTGTTTAAATTACAGAAACAAATCAATAATAATTAATGAATGCGGAGTAGACGCAGTGAGTACATACTGCGTGACAGGACCTAATGTGAGTGGCGGTAACTCCCCGACAAGTGAGATCGATCAACGAATCCAGCTATACCCATCGAACGCACCGTCGTCGGCGGCGGGACAAGTTATGTCGGAGCGCGCACAGAGGGCGCTGATCCGCAGTGCGCGAAGAAACGTCACCGACGACGCGGGCGTGGCGCGCTCAACTTGAAAAAGACCGTCGAAATCGGTCGAAACTGTCGGTCTAATTGCCGACATTAACAATATAAGTGAGTGATATCCGTTATAATAATTTAAACCAATAATAATAAATTATTCAGCTGACATTGAATTTTTTTCATGGTGCTGTGTTTTTTTTCGATGATATCGCACATCGGTGCAGCGCCATCTATTATCAACTAAAAAGTTTTTTTTTCCTTAGAACAGTCACTTGGAAACCCCCTCATTCTTCCTCTATCTCCTTACGCGTCGGTGAAACAGCCGCACTCGCTGGCGCAGACTGCATTGACTAGATTACCGACGGAGCAAGTTTCGCCGACTAATATCCTCGCAACTTGTAGCGGCTGTGTTGAAGCGAACAGGAGTGCTGTGGGTGCACGTGCACCCGTACAGCGTTCGGATACAGACACGTTTATACGAGACGTTAATCTGAGTACAGATGTGGACTGCAATGTGTTTATAGGATAGGAAATCTATGAGGTAATATTTAAAGCGTAAATAATTTATTTGAAATAAGGGAGTGATAATAAGTAGTGCTTAAGGGTTACTTCAAATGTCAGAGACTGAATTGTTTAATGTGTGATTTCTGAGTGTGATTTGTAAATAAAAACTGACTGAAAAAAGAAATAGACAATTAGAATAATTGCCCATTTATTTTTTCCTCGAAAAACATGACCTTATATGAAAGTTTCGGTTTCGTTTTCGGTCGAAACTAAGACCGTGGCCGAAATTCGGTTCGGCCCTAGTACCTAGTTTCGGTCGGACACTACTAGCCAGTGAGTCACATTGACACATAAGCTACGTTCGGCTGGTGTAGCTGTACAGTGCACAAAATGGCTCCCGCTACGGAAATCCCATTAAATCCTTTATCAAATGAAAGGAAATCAATAGTCCCAATTTGGGCGCCAATTAACGCAATCCCTTTCAGCCCACGCGGCCCGCGTACAAATTGTGCAAAAAACGACCAAAACAAACGGCACGCCTGTTGTCTGCAACCCGCTCGGGCAGGAATGACAGAGGAATGGTGCAGCTGCACTTAAAGCGGGGAGCGGGTTTTTCAGTGAGGTTTCTTCTTCTTCTTATGGTGCCGTCTTCTTACGAAGGGTGGCGATCATTATGTCACTCTGCACTCTCGACAACGCCGCACGGAACAGAGACCAACAGGGTTACTTTCACCTCTTCCAGTTTAGGTTCCTAGACTGAACCGAATCGCTATTTGCTACAATGACGTTTGACGTCATTGTAGCAAATCCACATCTCATAGGAACCTAAACTGGATCGCTATAAGAGGTGAAGGTACTCTTGCCGTACCATTGGCGTAAGTTTCTGAGCCATGATATTCTCCTTCTACCTGGATCTTTCCCTGAAGAATCAGTTGTAGAAGATCGTACTTTTTATTACTCATTATGTGACCTAGATATTAAAGTTTCCGTTTTCAGTGAGGTTTAGTGACCAATATTGTCAGGTTTTTCAAGCGGCCCGTTCTTTTCTCGTGTGGTTCATTTAGTGACCGCACCTATTGTCGGAGTTATTCAGGCCGCTCGTAGGCTTCTGACGTGGCCCAACGACTGCTGCCGAGCGACCGACTGCTTGACGTGCCGAGGCACGGAGGGACTCAGATGAAAATGTCACTACCGATCCAAGTTCTGAACTCGCCCAACGTTGATTATATTGGACGATCTAAAAAAATATTAATTTGATGTGCATCGTTACTATGCTTTGGGTTTTTTATATTTAAAGGTATTTTTTTTTTATGCAACGACATCTTTCACTGGAATTGGACCTAATGGTCATTTCTAAGGTCATTGTGTGACTTGTGACGTAATTAGTTAAAAAATTGCAGTTTTGATTTACTAAAAAAACCTTACCAATGTAATATTTATCATGATTACAACCCCCAGTTTCAATTCGTCGAATGAATTCAAGGACAAACTGTATACTTAATACCCTCCTATATACTTTCTCTGTTATTGACTGTACGACCGACCTGGTGTTGTAACCCGGGTCTTCGTAACCCGTCTGCACTATATTAGTTGTACGGTGGAACACAGAGAAAGGTGTACAGGAGAGTTTTTAAGGTTGAGATTTTCTCAAAAACTACTTGACCTGTTGCAAAAAATTCTTTGTTTTGTTTGTTTGTTTTAACACTTTATTGCACAACACAGACAAATACATAGATAACATCCAGAAGAAACAAATTGGTACAAAGGGCGAGCTTATCTCAAAAGAGATTTCTACCAGCAACTTCACTGTTCAACTTTCTTTCACTGTTTGATAGATAAAAGTTATAACTATGTAACTGTAAAATAATTATTAAATTCGGTCCAGTAGTTTTTGAAGAAATCTCAACTTTATTGAGGCTTCCTGTATACTTATCTCTGTCTTCGACTGTACTTTATTTATTTATTTTATTAATGGACTCGACTGTTCGTCATTTGCCAATGTCACGTTACAGAAAATTCAACATATACAATAGTCTTCTATCTTCCTCCAGGGGAGCCGCAGTAGCGTCTTAAACTTATTTCTTACTGACGTCGATCAACGATTAAACTCGGTCCGCCCAAGCCCCCGCTGTCAGTGCAGCCAGACCCTGCCCCACGCCGCCGTAGCCCCGCAAATGGCTTTCCAATAATCCCCGCTTTGCCGCCGCCCGGTGCGATACACCGCCATTGTCCACTCGGTATACAGACGGTGACAACACTAATACCTATATCAATTCACTGGCAATGCAGAGGAAAGCTATATACTTTAACAAATACGCTCAAATTCGATGTTCAATGACGGTTTTCGTGTGGTTTAGTGACCAAACCTAGTTATTCAGGCCGCCCGTAGGCCTCTGACAAGGCCTGATGACTGCTGCTGAGCGACAACAACCGGGACCAACTGCTTGACGTGCGCCCCGAGGCACGGAGGGGCTCAGATGAAAGTGTCACTAGCGGTCACTCGTTCAGGTACTGACCTCGCCCAGCGTTGATTTGTTTCAAATATCTTTATTTTAACATAATGTACAACACAAATTATTTAACATAGTTAAATATGAACATTCAGTTGTTTTGTTTTATATAAGCTAACATACGCCTTTGTAAAACATTGACATTATTTATAATTTATTGTATTATTATTTACAATTTATTGTATTATTATTTATATAAATATAATGTATAGGTACTCCTGCTCTTTGTAAATACCATTTGTTTTTCAATTATTTTTCATTTTTTTTCTTCTTGTATTTCTACCTCTACCTCTTTCACTTTACTATGCTAAATTCCATCAACAGGTGGTTGCCTGGAAGAAATCGCTTTTAGCGATAAGGCCGCCAAAATTGTACATATTGTTTTGTATTTCTGTATTGTAATTGTTTGTGTCTTTTATGTACAATAAAGTGTATTTGAATTTGAACATTTAAAAATTAAAGTAAACTGTTATTTTTTACATATACTTATGTAATGCTACGTTGCTATGGATGCTGTTTGATATCCACCAATCATATTCATTGGTCCACATAGCATAGCTCTGGCTGAATGAATATGATTGGTGGACATCAAACGCATCCACAGCAAGTAGCATAGCACAGCTCTGGTGGAAAGGCAGCCTTAGGCTAATTCTTGCATGTCATCACTGCACCGCCACCGTTCGCTGTCAAACCACTATAAATTTTCATTCACATCTAAACATATGAAAAAATGAGTCTAAAATCTTTTATCTATCAAACAGTGAAATAATATTTGCAATAGGTCAATTAGTTTTTGAGAAAATCTCAACCTTAAAAACTCTCCTGTACACCTTTCTCTGTCTTCCACCATACTATGCGTCGAAAGATCCTATCTGGTCATTTGCGTATATGAAAAATGGTATGGCAATTTGCGTTTCTGGCCACATGCGTCGAAAGGATCAAATATCTGTAATTCCCTATTGTCTATAGCCGCATTGGTTACACTACCGCTCTTGTTGTGTGCACGGCGGCGGGCGGGGGGCGGGGGCACAAAGCCGCGCACAATAAGCGGCGATGCGAATCAATTCGCAGGCGACGCCGTAATATGACGTCAATTCCAATGCCGGGGGTGACGGCGACGCGGCTGCTCCAATGAGTGAGCGGAAGCGGGTGTACAGTAATAATAATATAACTAGGTGTTGCATGGTGCGCGGGCCGCGCGCGGCCCGCGAGACTGCTTTGTTTTCGTGTTATAGGCGCCGCAACTAAATAAACATTATCCGGATTGTTCGCTGTGCAAATAATTCGTGCAAGCCATCCACTAATTATATCAAGCACCGCCCGAAAGTTGCAAGTTCTGTGAAAAACATTTATTCGAAAAGAGTTTGCTCATTTAAAGAAGGTTATTTTTTTTATTTTTAAAGCAAACAACGCTCGAAATGCCCGTATGCCAGAAACTTAAAGAAAGTTTTCAAAAGCCAAACGTTGGTACACAATTTCCATAACTTTGTTCATAATTCGAAAGGCAAGGGCTTCTTTCAGCCTTTGGTAGCGTGAGGACGCTCCGGGCTTCGCCCTACGCGGAGCTCGGCCTATGTTTCGTATAGGAAAATATATGGAGAAAATATTATGGTTTACTGCTGGTCCGCCATTTTGTTTTTTCCCAAAAATGATAATTTTCTGGTATACTATCATCATATATGCTACGAACCCACATATTTAAATTATTGGCGAAAACTTGTAAATGGCTTAGTTTTTAACTTAAGTTTATAACCCATATTACATACAGAAAAGCTGTAAGTTTTCCTATCAAATAAAAATAAAATAAATAATATATATTTAGAATTAAAACTATAGAGAGCCATTACTACAAATTATTATATTTAAACGGATATCACTCACTTATATTGTTGAAGTCGGCAATTAGACCGACCGTTTCGACCTATTTCGGCGGTCCTTTTCAAGGTGACTTCAACAATATAAGTGAGTGATATCCGTTTATTTATGTATAATAATTAATAATATACAATGTGCTTATTACGTAACAAGATAGAAGTACAATAGAGTTATGGCATGATAAATAGCACGATTTTAGATAGACCCTGACTCCCGAACTAGGGTGAGCTGTGATTCGGGAATCGGTGTCCTTCCGTGTTTACTTATTAGTAAACACGAAGGTAACAGTAGAATCATATAAAATACTTTTGTTAAATGGGCTCATTAATCAATGGGCCATAAAAATATAAGAATTGAAAGAAAATAAACATTATTATTATTTTCAAACCGCTCAACTCTCATTCCTTGCACCACACGCAAACAATCTATGCGAAATACCAATATGTTGTGATATCCCCGCTTCCTCTCATCACAACGCCCACCCCACAACGAAACATCACAACTCGCTGTCTCCATCCAAGCAAACACTACCTTTATCGCCAGCAAGTAAAGTGGAAAACGGCTTGAAGTCTAATATTACGTTCCGTATCACGTAGCGCGCAAAAGTTGCGACAACAAATACAATTTTGTATGCGATAGGCATTATTAAGCTCTTAAATTACGTTGGTGAAGTGAAAGCGTCTACATGGAAATTGGATGGTAAAAATATCAGTGTTGGTTCTCATAAGAAAACATTTTATATTCAAATGTACTTATAGGGGGACTTTCTCGCATCTATAAAGGGGAAAATTACAATGCCAGATTCTGCTCTGCCATCAACCGCATGATGAACAAGATAACGAATAAATGTAAAAATATCTCCGTTTTTTATTAAAATTATTGGTTTAAAATAAAGTTTTGTACAAGTTGCGAGTCGAAAAAACGATATAATTAAGAATTCAGAAAATAGTAAGAAATCGAAGCGAATTATTCATTGTCTTTGTTATCATTTTCTACTACTCTCGCAACTCCTACTGATTATGATTATGCAATGACGACGACCGGGTCTTTTCACCCCTAACATTGGGGGGAGAAGTGCGGGCCTTGAGGTATACCCTCTCTACCCGGGCATGAACTCACCGGATGTTGATCCGACGGTGAAAAAGGCTTCAATTTTTTTTTCTATACATTATTTTATTGGTCACATCAAAAATTGTTAAAAATTCAGAAAATAATTCATAACTCGAAAACTACGAATATTCGCGGAACATACATGGGGGTGATTCGGATACCCCACAACACGAGGGACTTAAATTTTTTTGTTGGACGTCACTCTTCCGGCCACCCTGTATAAGCTTCAATGGTCACATAGGTGACCAAAGGTGGGGCAAAGCTCCATTGAAATGTGACAATGTCATTTCGATAATCCATGAAGAAAGCCTAAAGTATATTTTGTATGTATGTACTTGTTTGTGTTTGTAGTATGAACTTTGTATGGCGGTACCACGGTATGACGTCACAGGCACAATACATTGAGTACTGTTTCTGTCTCTTTCTAACACAACTTTTCTAAATGCCTGTAGTTACTTAATTTTTCAACTAATTTCAATTTTTATTTCACAGTTGATCATGAATTTGTGAGTATTTTGTAATAACAATTAAAACCATTTAGTTTTCGATACGTCAAATCCTCTATTATACAACATATCGTATTTGAGAGCGATCAGTAAACATACTTCAATACACGTAAGTACGCAGAGGCTATTTATATCCACAAATATACGCGGGGGGAGCAAATGGTAACAGACACCGTCTTAAGTGCTAAGCGATATCGGGTTACCCTCCGTCAGCGGGGGATAGACTATGTATAAGACATAGAAGCGATACATGTCTGTACAGATAGTTGATTATGCCTACATCGTTGCTAGAATGTATGTGTGTTAAAATGATTGTGAAATTATGTGTAATGTGAATCTACATGTTTAATAATAATAAATAATCTAATCTAATGTGCCCGGACTGTCACAGAATGGGTGCCATCGGACGGTCGCCGGCGTCGGAGCAGACCTCGGCGTAGGTGGAGAGACGATGTTGTTAGATACAGGGATGGGTGGCTGGAAGAGGCTCAGGACAGGGATGGATGGAAGAGGAGGGGGGAGACCTTTGCCCAGCAGTGGGACAATTTATAGGTTAACAAAAAAAATCTAATCTAATAGTAAAATAGTTAGGTATACAAGCAGAAATTATTGTAAAAAAAAGACTGCCAAAAAAATATTCCACTTTTGATAAATTTTTATGACACTCCCGTAATCAAGACGAATCTAACGATACCTCATACACTAAAATCCATTAAGCCGTTTAGGCTACAGGATGGCAGGAAGGTATGGGCATAAATACACCCGAAAAACATTACCTTCCTTCTGGGGCAGTCGGGTAAAAAGCTAAAAGAAGAGGGCACGAAGGAGGGCTATGTTTTTCGAGTATGTATGTGAGTATGTATCAATTATTATTATTATTTTGTAAATTTACATTGATTATTGTATGTATATTGCTTTCTTTTTAATTCATATTTTTATGCATTCTAATACAATGTAAAACTGAAACTATGTATGTCTAATTCCTTGGCACGCCCCGCAGCCTAAACGGCTTGATGGATTTTAACATATGAGGTGTCGTTAGATTCGTCTGGATTCTAGTAGTGACATAGGCTATTAAAATTTAATCCAGGTAATGACGCAGTCGGTTTTTTTGTTTTTAATAATTTCTACTTCTAAAATTTTATGTTTACTTGTAAATTTGTATGTAAACAAAAACTGGCCTACCCTGATAACATTTTAATCTGTTATGTGATTGTTACATAGTTATTTTCACATTATTAGATCGGATCACTTTATTTTCACAATGATGAACAGGTTCAATCAATCAGTTCCTTCAGTATTACATCACAACAGATTAGGCGATCATATTTGTTTACAAAATAAGACACTTGTATCACTTTTTAAACTTTCACGGTTTGTATACATATTAATTAGATAAAACGGGAATTACCGTGTTAAACATTTATTATTGATGTCTCGATATTTCGACAGCATTGCAGCCATCATGGTCACGAGTAGACTAATTAGAGTAGGTAATTCCCGTTTTATCTAATTAATATAAGACACTTGATTTAGGCTGCGGTATACGTTCAAGTAAGTATTCGTATTGCGTATAAAATTATACCGTATTGTTATTTATTTATTATTATTTAGTAGCCTGTAATGTCCCACTGCTGGGCAAAGTCCTCCCCCCCCCCCCCCCACCTCCTCCACTATTCAGCGCAGACTCGGACCACCCTCTTGTAACGTATTGTTATATTTGCTAAAAATTTGTTTCATTAATGTCTCTCAGAGACAACTATGATTCAGGCATAGTACACTGAAGCGACAATTCAACAACTCTTTGAAAGGGGTGGCTGGTAACAGTTTCCACAGGTGGTTGTATAGCAACCCCCTAGCGTGGGGGTGGTCTAATTAGCAATGCGAATCGTACGGATTGCGAGTAGGGGTACTGAAGAGTAAACTAATAGAGACTCGTGAATATTATGAGGTAGATTAGAAAGATGATAACTTTGTCATAGAATAATGAATATACAAGAATTGTCGATTCTTGTAGTATTCTCTTTTTGCTACAATTCACACACAGAGATAAGTTTATAATTAAACCTAATCAAAGTCAAATTTCTTTATTGCAAGTAAGCACGTTGAGTACATTTTTGCACGTCAATATATTTTTTGAATTTACATTTACACCACTTTGCAAGGAAAAGGTGCCAACGCTGAGGAGAGAAAGTGGCAAAAAACTCTCAGCAACACATCTTTTAAAACAATGATAATACAATTATTACTTAATAACTATACAGTACGTAACTGTTACTATTGTTAGTAAGTTTATCCCTCATGCGGAACCGGCGACACACGCCATGCATGTTCATCGTTTAAATAGTCATCTATCCTGTAATACGCCTTCTTAACAAGTGTTCCTTTAATGAAATTGTTTAAATTTCCTCTCTGTCAACGTCGTGACACTTTCTGGCAACTTGTTATAAAAGCGAATACAGTGCCCCATGAAGGATTAAACTTGTATGTCTTATTAATGTGAAAAATAAAGAATCTTTTTCAAAGGTCAAGCAGAAACTGGAGTTAATTCTGTATCGGCCAGTAAGTAGAATCCTAATTCTAAACGCACCTGTCACCTGTCACTTGTCGTTGATATACTACATCGCGTTCTTACGCCACGGCGCGCTCACCTTGAAAAGACCGTCGAAATCGGTCAAAACTGTCTGTCTAATTGCCGACTTCAACAATATAAGTGAGTGGTATCCATTTATTATATAATAATTTGGCAGAAAAATGTTTTTATTCAGTTCAGGAGTACTGTTTGTAATTGTATTTGTTATATAAGTAATGTGAAATGACAATGCCAGATTCTGCCCCACCATCAACCGCATGACGTACAAGATAACGAATAAATGTAAAAGTATCTCCGTTTTTTTTATTAAAATTATTGGTGTAAAATAAAGTTTTGTACAAGTTGCAAGTTGCGAGTAGCGACCATTGATGCTGTACCTATCATTTTGTTGGGGACTTATTACAGGTTTCATATTGCATAATCACAATCAGTAGGAGTTGCGAGAGTAGTAGAAAATGATAACAAAAACAATGAATAAATCGCTTCGATTTCTTACTATTTTCTGAATTCTTAATTAAGCTGTTTTTTTCGAATCGCAACTTGTACAAAACTTTATTTTAAACCAATAATTTTAATAAAAAACGGAGACATTTTTACATTTATTCGTTATCTTGTACAACTTGCGGTTGATGGTGGGGAAGAATCTGGCATTATCATTTGTATGTCATTTTATTGGCTAAATGTGTCGAACTCTATTAGAAATTAAGAATTACTTTTAGTGACCACTGACACAATACAGTGGGTCTGCTTTTGCCCTTCTGCCTCTTTGTATATCGAGCCATGTAATCATACAGTATTAAAATGTATGATCACAATATTGTACAATGTATGACGTAACCAAGTGTTCCTTGTGTACCTAAGGTTAAAATAAATGAGTATGAGTACTGTAACTACATTTATGCAAATAAATATATCTTATCTTAAACTAAACAATCTACGAGTATCTTACAATAACTGACCACTGACTAACCTTGCTCTTGTTTCTCTATCTTGACCGGAGCGAGCCGCCTGTCCGCCAACACGGCGCCGGGCTGCTTGGGGCTGTGCCGCTTGCTCGAGCTGCGCGACACCACCAGCGACTGAGGGATCTGACAACAAACACAGGACCATAAACACAACGTAGCAAGTACAGTCCAAGACATAGATAAGTATACAGGGGGCCTCAATAAGGTTGCGATTTTCTCAAAAACTACTGGACCGAATTTAATAATTATTTTACAGTTACGTAGTTTTAACTTTTATCTATCGAACAGTGAAAGAATTTTTGCAATAGGGCAAGTAGTTTTTGAGAAAATCTCAACCTTAAAAACTCTACTATACACCTTTCTCTGTGTTCCACCGTACCAGGCTATTATATATAAACGGATATCACTCATTTATATTGTTAAAGTCGGCAATTAGACCGACAGTTTCGACGGTCTTTTTCAAGGTGAGCGCGCCACGCCCGCGTCGCCGGTGACGTTTCTTCGCGCACTGAAAAAGACCGTCGAAATCGGTCGAAACTGTCGGTCTAATTGCCGACTTTAACAATATAAGTGAGTGATATCCGTTTATATATAATAATTTGTAGTAATGGCTCACTATAGCTTTAATTATAAAAAGTACCAGGCTACCATAACTAACGATAGACCTTTGAGGTCGCAGTGACCCTTGGGCTTGTACCAACACCATGATATCAAATAATAACGATTGCCTTAGTCGCATAGGGACCAAGTTCTTCAATATAGTATAGTAATGTAAGTGAATATCGCTAAGGAACACCAGGCTACCATAATGACAAGAGGATAACATCTACCATCACTCCTATCCATCGACACCAGCCACTTTTATTTTTAAAGTACCAGGCGACCATAACTAAAAGAAGGCTCCATCATACTAGTTGGTCAGAGCGGTCGCCGAAGGAATGAATATCAGATCTGATTGTCGTAATACGTGTCGTCTGATACGCCCATAGACTAGTATAGTAATGTAACTGAATATCGCTCAGGAACACAGGTACCAGGCTACCATAATGACAAGAGGAAATCTCATCCATCCACCATCACTCCTACCTACACCAGCAACTTTTCTTTCTAAAATACCAGGCTACCATAACTAAAAGAAGGCTCCATCATACTAATTTGTCGGAGCGGTCGCCGGAGGAATGAATAATATCAGCACTGTAGTAATGATACGCCCATAGACTAGTGTAGTAATGTAACTTATAACTCAAAAGAGCACAGGTACAGTCGACAGCAGATCAATGGTAACACTATTTACTTTTGACAGTTATTATTTGCGCCGTAAGACTTGAAATCGTACTGCAAGTGTTACCATTAATATGCTGTCGACTGTACCAGGCTACCATAACTTACAAGAAGCTCCTTCACACATCAGTCCTCACAAGAGCACCTTTCATCCATCGACACCCGAAACTTGTATTTCCAAGTACGGTGGAACACAGAGAAAGGTGTACAGGAGAGTTTTTAAGGTTGAGATTATCATAAAACTACAGGATCTATGTCAAGAATTATTTCACTGTTTGATAGATAAAAGTTAAAACTAAAGTAAGTGTAAAAGAATTATTAAATTCGGTCCAGTAGTTTTTGAGAAAATCTCAACCTTATTGAGGCCCCCTGTATACTTATCTCTGTCTTCGACTGTACCAGGCTACCATAACTTGAAGCTCCTTCACACATCAGTCCTCACAAGAGCATATTTCATCCATCTACACCCGAAACTTGTATTTCCAAGTACCAGGCTACCATAACTAAAAGAAAGCTCCATCATACCAGTTGGTCGGGGCGGTCGCCGGAGGAATGAACTTACTGTCGTAAAACTCAAAAGAGCACAGGTACCAGTGTTCAGGCGCATCTAGGTGCATGCCACCTCCTTTCTCATGCACCTTCACGGCGGACGTCACGGCCATAAATACCATAAACCCACTGACATTACTGTCATTCGGACAGACTTTTACTCGGCTTATCGGCGGTTTCGGTCGGTATAAATAAATACAAATACTAATTACTCGGTTCGGTGGTTGAAACGTACAATAATACTGTGTGTTGTGAACTATGTGGTGTAAGCACATTAGAAGACTTCTCCTCTCCACTGCGTAGAAAGCCAGAGCTGCCGCCGCCTGCACTGCACCCTGCATGCATGAGGGTGAGTGAGTAGGCAGTCTAGGTGCGCAAACAACCAGGCTACCATAACTAACAAGAAGCTCCTTCACACATCAGTCCTCACAAGAGCACCTTTCATCCATCTACACCCGAAACTTGTATTTCCAAGTACCAGGCTACCATAACTAACAGAAGGCTCTGTCATACCAGTTTGTCTGATCTGTCGCCGGAGGGCAGGCGCGCGATGGTGACGTCGGCGCTGTCCTCTGGCGGCGGCGGCTGCTGGAGCCAGTTGTATTCACGCTTCTCCACGGGCACGCCGCGCCGCTCGTAGTCTTGCGCTTGCGTTCTGCAAGTTAAACAACTTTGTTGATACTGGAAACAAGTTTACTTTATGTCTAACTAGCGTCCCGTCCCGGCATGATAAATATGCAGGGTGTCCTTGAAGGGTCTGACGCAGAATGTGCATTTCGCAAAATGTACACTCGACAAAAAATGCGCATTTCGCATTTGGTGCACTTCTCAAAATGAGCACTTCGCAGAATGCGCACTTCGCAAAATGTGCATTTCGCAAAATAAAATAAACACTTTTACGAAGTAATCATTTATTTAAAAAGTTATCCACTAAGTTTTGACTGTCAATTAAATATTTCCTTACATAGAATATACATAAAAATATTTAATTGACAGTCAAAACTTAGTGGATTACTTTTTAAATAAATGATTACTTTATAAAAGTGTTTATTTTATTTTAAATACCCAGTACCCATATCTTTTTTATTAATTAACAACTTCCACAAAAAGTGCTCATTATGCGAAGTGCTCAATCTGTGAAGTGCTCATTTTGCGAAATGCACATTTTGCGAAGTGCGCATTCTGCGAAGTGCTCATTTTGAGAAGTGCACCAAATGCGAAATGCGCATTTTTTGTCGAGTGTACATTTTGCGAAGTGCACATTCTGCGCCAGACCCTCCTTGAATTCATTCGACAAATTGAAGCTGGGAGTTATACTCATGATAAATATGAAATTGGTAAGGTTTTTAAGTAAATCAAATATGCAAAAAAATGAACTAAGTACGTAACAAGTCACATAATTTTTTATGACATCTGATTAATAATAATTTTATTATTAATAATTAATGAATTGACCATGAATTGTAAAGTGCATTAGTGTTTGACTGTAATGCTGTACTTTTTTTTTTTAATAAATAATTAAATAAAAATAGTCTCTTGAAAATGGCGGGAAACGACGGTTGCGAAATTATTAGATAATTTTCCTTTTAACGTCTACAGGGACTATTTTGTGTTTAATATCACGTTAAATTAATTAGAAAATGTTCGCGAATGACAGTACGGTGAAGTTATTGAATTATTTATGCAAGATCTGAAGTTTCAAGCTTTTATCAAGAGTTCCCGCTACAAGCTCGGGAGTGAGCGTGACTGTCGAGCTGCTTCGTCCAGAGTGATGACGCTACGGCGACTCCTCTGGATGAAGACATGAAGACGCGGCTACCCAGGGTGAAGACGCTACTGCGACTCCCCAGGAAGGAAGATAGAAGACTATTATATATTGAATTTTCTGTAACATGACATTGGCAAATGACGAACTGTCGAGTCCATTAATAAAATAAATAAATAAATAAAAATAAAATAATGACCTTAGAAATTACCATTAGGTCAAATTCCAGTGAAAGAACCGTTGCAAAAAATTAAAAATACCATAAAATATAAAAACTCCAAAGCGCACTAACGATGCATATATAATTAACATTTTTTGTTGTTGAGTTTTTGTAAATTGTTTAATAATGAGCCAACTAGCGCCGCCAATCTTAAAATAATAATATCTTACAAATTATTAATTTTTATTAAAAAAAGATATGTACACAATCTTTATTAAGATAATCACTATTTTTTAACCGACTTCAAAAAAAGGAGGAGGTTCTCAATTCGACGAACACGACAAGCAAAGTTGTAGTTCTCAAATGTGCCAAAAACATTGAATCACGTTATAAATAAGCATTAAAAAAATAGTATTTATCGTAATAAACATTTCGTAAATAGCTTTTTTAATAAAATTGATTATATTGGAAGATATTATTTTTCAAAGATTGGCGGCGCTAGTTGGCTCATAGAAGGCTCTTAAACGCTGTGCAGAATTAATGTATGTCACAAGCCTAACCCATCCACTTAATGTTGTCGAATGAACGCAAGGTCACCCTGTATAGAATAATCTAATCTACTCAGGGATAATGTAGCATTCTAATGGTGAAAAAATTTATGAAATTAGGTATAGATAAAGATAATAATAATAAAACAGCTAATGATAGGTATTTAATATTGCTCAACAAGCTACCTATTCATACGCCGAATTCTCTACCCAAAGGTTGTCTGGAAGAGATCGCTTTGAGCGATAAGACCGCCAATTGTAATACTAACTGTATTAGCATATTTCTTTTGTGTAATACTTTTTTTTTGCAATAAAGAATATTTATCTTATAGTAAATTTTAAATAAATAAAGTTTATTCGCTACAAAATCTGTTAATAATAACAGCGGTTTCGGTTTACGAATGTAGAACTATTCGTATGGTAGTTTAATACGGCGTTACAGTGCTATCAACTTAAGCTGAGAATTGCATTTGTGTGAGTGCACACCGATAGTGTTGATTGGCAATCGGCTTATGGCGCGGCGCGTCCCGCGCATGGTTTACACCAGTTTACACTAGTTTATAGCAAGCGGCCTGAGGCAACACTCACACAAATGCAATTCTCAGCTTAAGTTGATAGCACTGTACTCACGTGATACTCGATTCATAAACGCGCACCTAAGTTATGTTTATTAATAGGCCATCTTGAGATCGTTCTCAAGATTGACTTTTGAGCTGAGAGTGATTTATTAATAACATTATTATTAAAGCGTTCTCAGATTTTAGTTTTTTACTGGTCATAATTACGATTGAGCGAAATTTACCTTGAATGGGCCGGCGGCAATGCCGCGTGACATCGCTCCATTCGCTCCCGGCATTTACTATCGAACGAGAATTACGGGTCAGGGAGGTAAGAGCGAGCTAATACAATACTAACATTACAAGACTAAGCGCGCGTTTGATCTCAATCTCACCTGATGCTAAGATGATGAGTGATGTTAAACACGCTGCTATTGTAATGTACACAGACAGTTATTTTGAGTGATTAATTGTAACAATATTAAGAGCCTTCATAGAGCCAACTAGCGCCGCCAATCTTAAAAAAATAATATCTTCCAGTATAATCAATTTTATCAAAAAAGCTATTTACGAAATGTTTATTACGATAAATACTATTTTTTAAATGCTTATTTATAACGTGATTCAATGTAGGTAAGTTGTAGTTCGCATAATTGCGAAAAACGGCCGTTTCTGGCACATTTGTGAACTACAACTTACCTACATTGCATCACGTTACAAATAAGCATTTAAAAAATAATATTTGTAGCAATAAACAATGTGACCGTAGCTTTTTTAATAAAATTGATTATATTGGAAGATATTATTTTTTTAAGATTGGCGGCGCTAGTTGGCTCATGTCAGTGCCTTAATATTCAAGATTTGATAAAATCAAACAGTTTCCAATTCTATTTCAATTCAGAGTTCAAATTGCCCAAATTCATTCCGGATTCCGTAAAATCACAAAAAAAACCTGTCTATATTCCACTAAAACCGCATCGCATTTATATAGTTAAAATAAGTTTGTTTCCGCCATAAATAAATTTATTTACACTGTAAACAAGATCATTTATGCGCAAAATAGGTCTCCGCAGTAAACGAGTTTGTTTCGGCAATAAACAAATTCGTTTACTTACAAAATAAGTTTGTTTACGTTGTAAACAAGTTTGTTTCCGCAATAAACAAGTTTGTTTCCGCAATAAACAAGTTTGTTCGAGTAATAAACAAGTTGGTTTCCGCAATAAACAAATTCGTTTACGTACAAAATAAGTTTATTAACGTTGTAAACCAGTTCGTTTCAGCAATAAACAAGTTTGTTTCCGCAATAAACAAGTTTGTTCGAGTAATAAACAAGTTGGTTTCCGCAATAAACAAGTTTGTTTCCGCAATAAACAAGTTTGTTTCCGCAATAAACAAATTCGTTTACGTACAAAATAAGTTTATTAACGTTGTAAACCAGTTCGTTTCAGCAATAAACAAGTTTGTTTCAGCAATAAACAAGTGTGTTTCAGCATTAAACAAGTTTTTTCAGCAATAAACAAGTTTTTTCAGCAATAAACAAGTTTGTTACAGCAATAAACGAGTTTGTTTCCGAAATAAACAAATTCGTTTACGTACAAAATAAGTTTGTTTACGTTGTAAACCAGCACGTTCCCGAAATAAACAAGTTCGTTTACTTACAAAATAAGTTTGTTTATGTTGTAAACAAGTTCGTTTCCGCCGTAAACACCAACAAAATTGTTTATTGCATAAATAAGTTCGTTTACGCGGCAAATAATTCGTTTACACCGTAAACAAGTTCGTTGTCTACTAGTAAAACGGACTCACCTCAAACTTTCATAACAGTCTAAACATACTACGGCGTAGTCGCCATTTTCTAATAGTAACGAGTTCTCCGTCCGCCTTTGCACTAAGAATGGGAATTCCTGTAACAAAACATACAGTTTTGGTGACAACGAATTACTTTACGAAAACTTAATATTAATAACAGCCACATACTCATAGGGGCTCATAGCCAAGTTGCGAGTACACGTTGAAAACGATCGTACAAGTTAAGCAACGCTGGGCGAGGTCAGGACCTGCCTGGGCGACCGCTAGTGACACTTTCATCTGAGCACCGTGCCTCGCATGTCGTAGAAGAAAATAAAATCTAAGGCATGTGAAATCCGCCAACCCGCACTGGGCCCGCGTGGTGGATTATGGCCCCAGCTCCCTCGTGTAAGGGAAGGTCTGTGCCCGAGCAGTGATGCCAATATAAATAGACTGATGATGATGATGTACCGTGCCTCGGGGCGCATCTTAAGCAGTTGGTCCCGGTCGCTGTCGCTCGGCAGCAGTCGTTAGGCCACGTCAGAGGCCTACAGGAGGCCTGAATAACTCCGACAAATATGTTTGGGCGCTAAACCACACGAAAAAAAAGGGTCTCTGTCTCACCTTGATAGGCAGCGCCCGAACTCGTTTCCTATAGGTCTTGATGCCGCACAGGTGACAGTGGTAGTCGTGCGTGTTATACGCGCGCCTCTCGGGCGGGTAGCCGCCCAGCGACTCGTACCTACAACGGAAACATATTGTGAACAACGGACACATATTGCGAACAACGGAAACATATTGTGAACAACGGAAACATATTGTGAACAACGGAAACATATTGTGAACAACGGAAACATATTGTGAACAACGGAAACATATTGTGAACAACGGAAACATATTGTGAACAACGGAAACATATTGTGAACAACGGAAACATATTGTGAACAACGGAAACATATTGTGAACAATGGAAACATATTGTGAACAACGGAAACATATTGTGAACAACAGAACAGCTAACAATGTTAGGGTAGGGTAGTTTTTGTTTAGAAAATAAGACACTTGATTTGGGCTTCAGTTTACATACATACATACATACATACATAAACCGAAGCCCAGATCAAGTGTCTTATTTTCTAAACAAAAACTACCCTACCCTACTAAAATTTTAAGCTTTTCTGTGATTAACGCATAGTTATTTTCACATTATTAGATCGGATCACTTTATTTTCATAATGATGAATAGGTTCGTTCAATCAGTTCCTTCAGTATTATAGTGGAGCCGCCGAGAAAAGCCCTATATGACGTTTGGGGCCGGTGCGGCCGACATAACTTTGAAACGGTGCACAAGTTACGGATAAATAATTATTATCTTGAATTCTCATTTACGTAATCCATTTTGTACAAAAATAATAAAATTTAAGAATTTCGTAATAATTTCAAACATGCAACAGAGTAAATTCACATTCTTTCTTATGAAAAAAATTGATTTAGTTTTCCATGAAGCACAGTTACAATGTTATGTCGTCCGAATTAAATCGTAGAGAAGAGATTAAAATACTAAGTGACGATATTTGGTATCAGTTACTAATATCGCTATATTATATCATTACAGGAAAATTGTTTTTCGTTACTTTCGTTCAGCCTTAATATCAGAATGAAACCGGTGTGATGGATATCTTTGTATCAAATTAAATACAATACAGTTAAAAATAAATCTTTAGTAAGGAAAGCCGCCGACAAAAGCTAGTCAATTACTAACACGGTACCAATGGGTACATCACTATTAACGTCATATTGTCATGTGTCATATCGGGCCTATTAAAACGGCCGTACTATAGATACCGCAACAGGTAATTAGATGATCGTATATATCGTAAAATCAAAATGGAAGTCTTTAGAGGAGGCCTTTGTCGAAGGACAAGCTGTCATGAAGTAGACTCGTTTGCCGATAACTGAAAAATATTCCAAATTTAGACTTAAGTAACTAAAACCTTAAGTCTGTATTGTAAAACGGCTGTATTTTAAAAATAAACTTAAACAGCAATAAAGGCTTATTATTTATTATACATACATACACCCGAAAAACATTGCCCTCCTTCTGGGGCAGTAGGGTAATAAATAAATTATCACTACTCACCGCCTCCACTGGCTGAGCAGCGAGTGGTAGCAGAAGGTACACACCAGCGCAGAGCCCTTCTCCCGCAGCTGCTCCGCGTTGGGGTGACTCTGAGGACACAAGAGGAAACGGATCAGTGACAGAATGTACAAATGACATTACCACATTTCAATGGAGCTTTGCCCCACCTACAAAACTACGAGACCCATTTAATCTGTACCTATCATTTTGTTGGGGACTTATTACAGGTTTCATATTGCATTATCTATCTATCTTTGGAAATTTTTCGACAAATGACAATGCCAGATTCTGCCCCACCATCAACCGTATGATGAACAAGATAATGAATAAATGTAAAAATTTCTCCTTTTTTTAATTAAAATTATTGGTTTAAAATAAAGTTTTGTACATCAAACGAGTCGAAAAAACAGCTTAATTAAGAATCCAGAAAATAGTAAGAAATCGAAGCGAATTATTCATTGTCTTTGTTGTCATTTTCTACTACTCTCGCAACTCCTACTGATCATGATTATGCAATATGAAACTTGTAATAATGATATACGAGCTTCAATTGTCACGTAGGTAACCAAAAGTGGGACAAAGCTCCATTGAAATGTGGCAATGTCCTTTTCTTCATTTACTGAAATGATTACAGCTCTAGTCAGTTTAAAAATGGTCTGGTAAAACGTTAAATATTGCACTGGTTCATAAAATTAATATAAAAATGGTCAAGGAATGGACTTACATAGGTGCAGGACACTTCAACACACTATTTGGTTCGTAATGTGATTTAAAGTTACGCCACCATGTAGACCCACTGTCCTTTTCTATCTTAACCTTTTTTAACGAAGTGTGAAAGGGATAGCAACACGATTTAATTGAAGCGAGGGTTAACTAGGTTTATGAATAACAGCATTAGTGTATAGTATACGGACAACAGCAGATCAATGGTAACACTTGCAGTACGATTTCGACTCTTACGACGCAGGTAGATTTAGATTTCTTTATTCCATTTTTACATAATAAAATACTATACAATAATATAGGTAGTACATTATGTCAAATATAGTCATATTTGTAAAAATGATCGTCAGGTAATAATAGAGTAAATAGCTTAGTCAAAATGAATACAAATTAATGTTAGGTATAAATTAATATAATAACGAATAGAAACAATCTAAATTATACTTAAGTATGTCAAAAAGTTTATGGGATAAAATTCATTGAGTACTAATAATGGTCAAAACAAATAACAACTTATTAATAAAGATTTTGAGTCAATAGAAATAAGCATATTTTTTTTAATAAGAACGGTCTAAAGTGTTACCTAGCGAGCCCTGGTGTTCCCTATCTTCCTGTATGGAGTAGAGACGTGGACAATCCTGGCCCGAGAAAGACAAAGGATCGATGCTTTCGAGATGTGGTGCTGGAGAAGAATGTTAAGAATACCTTGGACTGCGAAACGCGCCAATGCATCGATCCTAACCCAGTTGCAGATAAAAACCCGGCTGTCTACTATATGCCAACAGCGCATTCTTTCATATTTCGGCCACACAGTGCGCAGAGGGGACGAAAATTTGGAGAAACTAATCGTGGTTGGGAACACCGAAGGCAAAAGATCGCGGGGTCGTTCACCAACAAGATGGACCGATCAAGTGAAAGAATCCTCGTCCTCCAAATTCTACACGATCGTAAGAGACGCGCTGGACAGGAACCGGTGGAGACAAATCATCCACTCCAGATGCAAACCTGATGCTGACCACGATCCTCAGATATGAGGGACCGACCACAGAGAGAGAAAGTGTTACCACTTGATTTGCTTTGTGTAGTCATTGTCTCTGTAACGCTATGAGTATGAGCCATGAGGTGCGGCTTCCTTCCGTACCTGGTGCGTGAGTAGACACGGGAAGTAGGGCGCGTTCCCCTGCGGCTGGCCGTACAGAATGCGCGCCAGCGTGAAGTCCGAGTGCAGTCCGCACAGGAAACAGTATATAGACGTGCACGCTGCAAACACACACACGCATACGCTTAGTATGAATGAATGAATCATTTATTTGTCAGATTTCTGGTTACAAATTAGGTGTTTTATAAATATAATAGAATCTCACTTTTTAAACTTTCACGGTTTGTATACATATTAATTAGATAAAACGGGAATTACCGTGTTAAACATTTATTATTGAGTTTTTTCAGAGTTGATTCAGTCTACTCGTGACCATGATGGCTGCAATGCTGTCGAAATATCGAGACATCAATAATAAATGTTTAACACGGTAATTCCCGTTTTATCTAATTAATATATAATAGAATCACAAAAATCTGCCATTTCTGGCGTACAAATATTAAATTTTCATTTTAAATTGTCACTATGTTTGCTTTTAAAATAATTCTATAGTACGTTGAGTGTAGGGAGAAAGTGCTAGCTATTGTAAGAAGAACTATAAATTGCATTCTTCTATTGTATAATAGAGCTCGGTGGCGCAGTGGCGCCACCGGCGTCCGTGTAACCACTGGGGGACGATCTGAAAACCAGCGCTGTGGCCTGCCACAGCACCATGCTGAGCTCGGCCCCTTTTACCACTGCATGCTGCACACTGCTGCTTGATGGTGTTCTGTGCGTTAGGTATGGTTTATGGATGGGAGGAGTAGTGCTCTTGGATTGCTTAGTTGTTGGTTGTAATCTTATTATTATAGGATTATAACTAGTAATTGGGTAGTCTGGGAGCATTGTTCTTCTTATCTATGGGTTGTGCCTGACGCACAGAGCACCAGTGTAGTAGTTACTTTCCATTTTAACATAATTATTAGTGTACCTATCTGTTTAAAAAAAAATGTTGTTGTTTTAAATTAAGTATCTATTATTATTGATTTGATGTTTATGTTTATCTATTATTAATTTGCACTATATTATTAGTATATATTATTATTAGTAGTGTAAGTATGTAGTGATAAATAAATCTGTTTTCTTTCTTTCTTTTCTTTCAGTGGTTGGGTCAATGGACTTGCAATACGGAGGTCCCAGGTTCGATTCCCAGCCAGGGCAGCCATGTATCAATGAGTTAATTTTGTACGATCATTTTATTATTGTGATTTGACTAATTATTATGTAACATATTGAATTTGACTTGTAAATAATATTTTACCAATAAAGAATCTGTTATCCTCGGGTTTTTTCGACGGACAAACTCACGTACATTTACCGAGTGCTCTCAAAAACGGTGAAGGAAAACGTCGTGATGAAACCTGTATACGAAGAAAAAAATCTAAGGCATGTGAAATCCGCCTCCAGTGTTACGCCCTTTTTAATTTTCCCGATCTCAACTCAATTTTTATTAAATACGCAAAACGACGTTATTTAAATAAAAGAAAAAAATATGGGTCGCTTAATTTTGCCTATATTTTCATATAAAAATTAATAAAGGGGTAAAAAATTTAGATCTTAGAATTTGAATTACGCATTCATTATCCATGCTCGGTGAATAAATTTGAACATGATGAAAAAAGTAAGTATACTTTAAGTATGTATAAAGCGATGAAGATTTTCGGTGGGCGTGGCGTGGCCTGTGGTGGCTTAGTTGGTAAGTTTAATACCTAGTTATTAAGTAATTGTGTATTATTATTATATTATTTTAAAAGATGTGCGGCTGAGAGTTTTTTGCCACTTTTTCTCCTCAGCGTTGGCACCTTTTCCTTGCAAAGTGGTGTAAATGTAAATTCAAAAATATTTTGACGTGCAAAAATGTACACAACGTGCTTACTTGCAATAAAGAGATTTGACTTTGAAGAGCGTGTCACGGAATGACAAGGTCGCAGGTTCAAGTCCTGCCCACGGCAAGAAATTTTCATCATGTTCTAATTGAGATGTTGTTTACTAACCACTATTACTAGCGACTGTTCTGTCTGAGGTAGTGGACGGTGGGGTGGGTATGATTCGCTCGCCGTTCAGCGACGAGTTCGACGGAAGCGGCGACGGGATATTGTATCTGGAAACAAGATTGTTTGGCAATTAGTTACATTGAAACTGGGATATCATAAATGAGAAAAGATTCATTGGTATACTTCCAGTGAAGTACGGAATTTAATTAATTAACAAAAACAAACTATTACATATTTTTTTTTTTTTTTTGTTAACCTATATATTGTCCCACTGCTGGGCAAAGGTCTCCCCCCTCCTCTTCCATCCATCCCTGTCCTGAGCCTCTTCCAGCCACCCATCCCTGTATCTAACGATATCGTCTCTCCACCTACGCCGAGGTCTGCCCCGACGCCGGCGACCGTCCGATGGCACCTTACATATTTACATTAAATAATTTAAAAAAGGGTATAAAAAGGTAAAAAAATACTTATATAAATAAAAAGTACCTACTTGGACGCGGTATTCCAGCTGTGAGTGGTCTCTACCAGCCACAGGTAGAACACCGCGTCCAAATCTCTCTTATGCGGCAGGGGGCCCAAGAGAGCGGCTGCGTTACCCCTTTGTATGGCCAAACTTATTCGTTGGTACGTAGTACTGGTACGTAGTACCCGCTCTCTTGTCACCAGTGACGTCAACCAGACGACTGGACAATTCTTTGAAGAATTGCCGAGCGTCCGGTCCCCACGGGCCCATCGTCTCCACTCCAGTGAAGTTGATATACAAACTGGTAGTATCACGAGCATAAAGTATGCAAAGATAGATATGAACGTGCCTAAAGTACCAGCACCTTCAATAGTCTAAACTCTAAAGGAACTCTCTCGGCGTCCATAAGCTGACATTGCCTCTAGACAACATTCCAAAGTCTCCCATCGCATCAAATACGGCCACAAAGACAGACAGCATCATGCAAAAGTACCAGGCTATCATAACAACCGAACAGCTATCACCCTCGAAGTTCTAAAGGAACTCTCTCTGCTTTTTAAGCTCCCATTGACTCTAGGCAGCATTCTAAAGTCATCCATAAGACAGGCAGCATCGTTCAAAAGTACCAGGCAACCATAACAACCGAACAGTACTATCCTTCGATATTCTAAAGGAAGTCTCTCTGCATCCATAAGCTCCCACTGCCTCGCCAGATGCCTCACGCATCTCGAGCACCCTCCCCCCGCGCGTGCCATTACCATTACGCATTTAGACAATATTCTAAAGTCATCCATCAGATCAATCACGACCACAGCAGCACCCAAAGACAGACGCCGTCATGCAAAAGTACCAGGCAATCATAACAACCGAACAGCTCAACTTAGACGTTCTAAAATTGAGAATCTAAATTCTAAACTAATGGAACACTCTTTACATTGGCTCTAAGCAACATTCTAGTCATCCAAAACATCAAATACGGCCACAGCAGCACCGAAAGACAGGCAGCATTGCTCCTAAAGTACCAGGCACCCATAACACCCAAACAGCTCACCTTCTATGTTCTAAAGAAACTCTCACGGCATCCATAAGCTCCCAGTGCCTCTAGGCAATATTCTAAAGTCCTCAAACACTGTCACAGCATCACCGAAATACAGGTAGCATTGCTCCAAAAGTACCAGGCAATCATAACACCCAAACAACTAACCTTCGATGTTCTAAAGGAACTCTCTCTGCGTCCATAAGCTCCCATTGCCTCGCCAGATGCCTGACGCATCTCGAGCACGAGAGCACCCTCCCCCCGCGCGTGCCGCCGCCCACCCCCGCGCCCGCCCCCGCGGACGCGAGACACGGGAAGTGCATGGCGTGAGAGTTCATGTACTCCGCGGTGGTGGAGAGCCACTCCATTGATTGTTGGGGGAATAGGCCGGCGCAGACGTAACATCTGGAAGGTGATTGATAGATAATATTATATAGGGTTCTCTTGACAATGGCAGAAACGCGGTTGCAAAATTATTTGATAATTTTTATTATATAATAAATGGAGAAAAATTTTCATCATGAGCGGGATTCGAACCCGGGACCTCGCCATTCCGTGGCACGCTCTATTCCAACAGAGCCATCGTGATTCGTATCCAGATCGTGAATTTTGTCTCCATATTCTCGGCTGAGGGACGGTAGCGACATCTATCTAGTAATTGTGCAATTACTCAAATTCATGTCTGCAAAGAAAACATGTTTATTATTGTTATTTTTTGTTCAAAAAAATTTCTCCGTTTATCATTTTGAATTTTATCATAATGTCTACAGTGGTTATTTTGTGTAATATCACGTTAAATTAATCAGAAAATGTTCGCGGATGACAGTATGGTGAATTTGTTGGATAATTTGAGCAAGATCTGAAGTATCAAGCTTTTATCAAGAGTTCCCGCTACAAGCTCGGGAGTGAACGTGACTGTCGAGCTGCTTCATCCAGAGTGATGACGCTACGGCGACTCCCCTGGATAAAGAAGAGACGATATGATATTTTGAATATTCTCTACATGACATTTGCAAATGACGAACTGTCGAGTCCATTAATAAAATGAATCCAATACTAACCGATATAAACCCATGCCATTTTCACCGGATACTATTTGACTGTGTGGACTACTCGATAACGCATTCGACGTTCTTTTATTTGATTGACTCGAACTAGATGACTTCATGTCATATGGCTTAAACCTGAAAACCAACAAACACATTACTTAATAAGTTTTCTAATGGTGGCACTTCACTTGGCTATTCGTATTTGTCATAATTGCCATGTGTGGTTGTATACATATTAATTAGATAAAACGGGAATTACCGTGTTAAACATTTATTATTGATGTCCCGATATTTCGACAGCATTGCAGCCATCATGGTCACGAGTAGAATACCGAGACATCAATAATAAATGTTTAACACGGTAATTCCCGTTTTATCTAATTAATATGTGTGGTTGGTATGCTTGACAAAATATTCGTCTTATTTGTATGTACGGTGGAACACAGAGAAAGGTGTACAGCGGGGTTACTCTCACCTCTTATAGCGATCCAGTTTAGGTTCCTAAACTGGACCGAATCGCTATTTGCTACAATGACGTTTGACGTCATTGTAGCAAATTGTCAGTTTAGGAACCTAAACTGGATCGCTATAAGAGGTGAGAGTAAGCTGGAGAGTTTTTAAGGTTGAGATTTTCTCAAAAACTACTTGATCTATTGCAAAAATTCTTTCACTGTAACTGTAAAAGAATTATTAAATTCGGTCCAGTAGTTTTGGAGAAAATCTCAACCTTATTGAGGCCCCCTGTATACTTATCTCTGTCGTCGACTGTACGTCAAGTATTTGACAAATACGACAAACATCCAATTGCTATTGAATACGAATAGCCATTGAAGTGGGAGCATAACAAACGAACTGTTTACAACAGAAACGAACTCGCTTATAACAGAAACAAACTTGTTTACAACAGAAACAAACTCGTTTACAACAGAAACAAACTCGTTTACAGTTGAAACAAACTTGTTTGCTTATAACAGAAACAAACTTGTTTACAACAGAAACAAACTCGTTTACAACAGAAACAAACTCGTTTACAGTTGAAACAAACTTGTTTACAACAGAAACAAACTCGTTTACAACAGAAACAAAATCGTTTACAACAGAAACAAACTCGTTTACAGTTGAAACAAACTTGTTTACAACAGAAACAAACTTGTTTACAACAGAAACAAACTCGTTTACAACAGAAACAAACTCGTTTACAGTTGAAACAAACTTGTTTACAACAGAAACAAACTTGTTTACAACAGAAACAAACTCGTTTACAACAGAAACAAACTCGTTTACAGTTGAAACAAACTTGTTTACAACAGAAACAAACTCGTTTACAACAGAAACAAACTCGTTTACAACAGAAACAAACTCGTTTACAGTTGAAACAAACTTGTTTGCTTATAACAGAAACAAACTTGTTTACAACAGAAACAAACTCGTTTACAACAGAAACAAACTCGTTTACAGTTGAAACAAACTTGTTTACAACAGAAACAAACTCGTTTACAACAGAAACAAAATCGTTTACAGTAGAAACAAACTCGTTTACAGTTGAAACAAACTTCTTTACAACAGAAACAAAATCGTTTACAGTAGAAACAAACTTATTTACGTTGACTACTTACTATCAGTTAGCCTGTCTGATTATTCACTGTCACTGGTTATAAAAATAAGGATCAAAAGTAGACTTGAAACTATATTTGTGTATTTAATTGAACTATACTTTAGATGACATGATATGGGGCAGGGATCGTGATTGAGAATGTTCAAAGTGAATCATAATGCAATGATAATGAATGATACTAAGTTAAATGATAAAGGAAAACAAAAACAAGCTTACATATACAAATATCAGGGCTTTTTTTGAATAGACGTTCAGAAAATTCGAGAACTTTCAAAAATAGATTTTATTTCTCAGAGAATAAGCCAGCTTTCTCGACAGGAAGCTAAAAATGTGAACCAAACCGATCCAAAGTACCAGGACAACATAAATCCACAAACAGTCTTTCACCACCCATACCCTACGGAATTATGTCGTCGAACCAGCGTCACCTGTCATCAGTCCTGCATGCCTGGTAGGCGCACCGCACAGAATTAGAAGAAAGACCTCACCTAATATTGTTTGTATGTGAATTGCTGTGCGCCACGGTGGTATTAGTCTCGCCATTTTCACTATACGCAGGGTACTTGTTGGGTATGCTCTTGTAACATGATGCGCAGATTTGGACCATACCTGGAATGTGAGCACGATATTAACTAGAATCCTTTTTTATTATATAATCCTTTGGTATTATGGGGCACCTTTTCATCGGGAACGATCAGAGGAGGCTTATTTGATTAAGTTTATTTTCATATTTAATTATTATTAATATATATAAAATAATAATTAAATTTGAATTTTACAATGTCAGATTGTGATCCTATTATAAACTATACAAATAGATAGTTGTATCCAGACATGTCTAAAGGAATCCGTGAAGTTAGAATAAATACTAGGGTATCATAAACAGAAGGATGGTACTTTGATCCAAATCGGGGGAGGAGCAACTTATAAGAGAACTAGTAGATAAGAAGTTGGGGCGCTCCACAGACCACTTACCCCATAGACATGAAATCGACAAGCGAAAAATTATGTCAAGCGATAGGCGCTATTAAACGAAGCGGGGGGCGGGGGCGCCATATTAAACCCGTTTCGATATCTCAAGGTTACGCGTGTCGCGAAGCTATTTTGCGCTCATGTGCGGGCAGAAACGGGCGCCCTCCTGTTACAGGTCTATGGGGTAAGTGGTCTGTGGGGCGGTCTGATATAAACACGAAGATACAGGAATGGGTTAAGTAAACACACAGCTCTGTTAAATGGGAATGGTGACTAGGTTGCAGAAACATGAGGTTCTTGACCTTGATCACGATATGGCAGCGACCAGTCTTCAGTAGTAGACAGGCACCGCAAGAAGAGTCGAGAGAAAAACCACTTAGAAGCGAACTAAGAAAAAGTTACCAGGGCACCATAAGCCAAAGCTGGTCTATCTTGCGAACTAATAGAACTGGCGTCAGAAAGCAGCTTTAGCGACGTTATGAAAGGATAGTAGGGCTCTCTTTCTGGATTAGGGCAGCAGTAGACCAGCCGCAGTTACCACACCGCGAATATAACACGAAGAGACAGTACAGCATTGAGCAATATATAGCTGTTAAATGAGAATGATGACTAGGGTAGCAAAAACAGAAGGATCTTACCTTGACCAAGATATGTCAGCGACTGCATCGAGGGAAGACCAGCTTAGAAGCGAGCTACATAGAAATAAGTTACCAGGACACCATAAACCAAAGCCGTTCTTACCTTGCGGACTAATAGGACTGGCGTCAGAATGCGGCTTCAACGAAGTTATGAAAGGGTAGTAGGGTTCTCTTTCTGGATTAGGGCAGCAGTAGACCAGCCGTAGTTGCGAGCTTGGTGCACTAACGCCGCAGACGTAGCACACGAAGCTTGCTGTGGCTGCGGGCGCGGCGGGGGGCTCCAGGGACGGGGAGTGAGTGTGGGTGGCGAGGGAGGACTTGTCCCCGGAGGAGGCGAGGCTGAGGGGGGACGGCGGGAGTAACGAGGGGGGACGGGTGCGGAGGGTGTAGACTCGCTCGTTGGATGGCACGCCGCGCATCTGTGGACAATGGACACGAGTGTTAATGAGGTACATTTTTAGTTACACACTTGTAACTTGTTTCATCATTTAACATCTACCATTATTGGTACGAAAATTTGAGCTTATATTATATCTCTAACCACAGACCACTTCCCCCATAGACCTGTGTCTGCCCTCACGTGAGCGCAACATTGCAACGCGACACGTGTAACTTAGAGATATTATCGACATGGACGCACCTCTTTAATACGGCACCCCTGTCCCCCGCTTGGTCTCTATGCGCTCATCGTTGACCGAATTTTTCGCTTGCAAATGACATTGCCACATTTCGATGGAGCTTTGCCCCCCCCCCCCCCCCCCCCCCCCCCCTACAAAACTACGTGACCATTTAAGCTGAACCTATCATTTTAATGGGGATTTCATTCATCATCATAATCAGTATCAATTTCTACTACTCTCGCAACTCCTATAGAAGAATTACAAAAGCAATGAATAATTCGCTTCGATTTCTTACTATTTTCTGAATTCTTAATTAAGCTGTTTTTTTCGACTCGCAACTTGTACATAACTTTAATTTAATCCAATAATTTTAATAATAAACGGAGATACTTTTACATTTATTCGTTATCTTGTGCACCTTGCGGTTGATGGTGGGGCAGAATCTGGCATTATCATTTGTACCGATTTCATGTCTATTGGATAAGTGGTCTGTGGCTCTAACCCAAGCCCACCAATTACAACATTAGTCACAACTCCAAAAGGCATAAATACAATATTATCACAATCATAAGACAGTTATCATCATCATCATCAGCCCGTATCAGTCCACTCACTTATATTGTTGAAGTTGGTAATTATAATATGATGATTAATAATGTATAAAATTAGAATTATTTTAAAAGCAAACATAGTGACAATTTAAAATGGAAATTTAATATTTGTACGCCAGAAATGGCAGATTTTTGTGATACTATATATAAAACACCTAATTTGTAACCAGAAATCTGACAAATAAATGATTCATTCATTCATTCATTCATTCATTCATTCATTCACTGCTGGACGTAGGCCTCTCCCAAAGCGCACCACTCAACCCTACTCTCGGCCCTCTGCATCCAGTCCCTGCCAGCCATCTTGCGAAGGTCATCCCAATTATAAAACAGTTTTATAACATCAAGACAGTTATAAAATTAACTATAAATTCCAAAAGTTTTATTCGACGTAAATAAGTCAATAAAGAACTTTAAAACGCAATGACTACGTCGATTCGCTATCGTTCACGTCAATTCCATGATTTATGGTTCGATAATATAGTAATTTCCGATAGGCGAAGCTAGAATGGGGTAATACCTTCCACGATCCTGACAGATACGGCCTAAATGAAATGAATTGAAATAAATTTATTTGCAAGAAACATGGTAAATTAGGTCATATTGAAGTGTCATTAAATAATAAAGTGCACATGTTTCGCCAATTTTTGGCAGGCAAAAATTATATGTCGGTAAGTGTAGCTTATATAATGATAAATTAAAAAAAAAAAAAAAATGTTTTCCTACCTAAATAATAAATAATCCATAATGTCAATTCATGTCAAAAAACTCATAACGCATAAAGACAAACAGATAACGCATATCTAACTTAACACTTTCGATAGTATAGAAATAAACATGTTATCTACTTACGACGAACACATATCAATTGAATATGTAGGTACTCGTATTTCTACTGTGAGCAAACATACATGAAAATGCATAATAAACACTTTGCCAAAATATGTCAATAGTCAAAGTCAAATGACAATGCCAGATTCTGCCCTAACATTACGCGAAAAAATTATAGTGCAATAAACGCATTCAGAAATAACGGTCGTTTAATTAGCAGACGTCAGACTGACGTCAATTATCATAGTATATCACACAGATATACTTCATCATAAGCATAAGCCCAGGTCGTGAATTTTGTCACCATATTCTCGTCTTAGGGACGGTAGCGACATCTATCCAGTAATTGTGCAATTACTCAAATTCATGTCTAACATTGCAGTTAGAAATCATGTATTTTAATTTAAAACAAATCTATATTTACATTTAAATGACAATGCCAGATTCTGCCCCACCATCAACCGCAAGTTGTACAAGATAACGAATAAATGTAAAATTGTCTCCGTTTTTCATTAAAATTATTGGTTTAAAATAAAGTTTTGTACAAGTTGCGATTCGAAAAAAACAGCTTAATTAAGAATTCAGAAAATAGTAAGAAATCGAAGCGATTTATTCATTGTTATTGTTATTCTTCTATAGGAGTTGCGAGAGTAGTAGAAAATGATACTGACTATGATTATGCAACATGAAACCTGTAATAAGTTCCCAACAAAATGATAGGTACAACTTAAATGGTCACGTAGTTTTGTAGGTGGGGCAAAGCTCCATTGAAATGTGGCAATGTCTTTTTCGTTTCGCATAGCGCATATACAAGAAAATATCAAAACATGTAAAAGAATGATTAAGTTCGGTCCAGTATTTATTGAGACAATCTCAACCTTATTGAGACCCCCTGTGTACTTTTCTCTATCTTTGTGTGTACAAACCTACACGAGTGTAGTAACATAACGTTGCTAGTATACCTACTAGTTATATGATATGTGCCTAACAGAATTCAAGCCGCTTATAAATGTAAATAACTGATAGCCGCTATCGCTAAGTAGGTATTTAATGTTATCTGAGTAAAGTACACTGATAGTGAGGTCCATCAATCAGAGGCCTTCACCTAAACATGTATTTATCCTCTACAACATACATAGCGTAGGCTTAAGGTGCTGCCAGCTGTCAAACTCAAGCGCAAGACAGATGTCCCGCAGCGGCGGAGTGAAGAGCACGGCGCAGTGACTTCATATTTGTATTTTTATTAATTTTGGATGAATTGTGGCTTTGTGGCAGGGAGGTAAAAATACGCCAACAAAAATTAGATATTTTTTTTAAACAAGCTCTCGTATTTACAATTCTTTTGAGACAATTTATTTAATAAATCTTACACAAATATAATAAAACTAAACTACTTAAAAATACATTAAAAACTAAACTAAAAATCTACCTAACTAAAAATATTCTAAAAAACTTGGCCCTCTTGGGAGGGTGCCCATCACACTGGCGGCATTCCCGCGCTGGATGGCTAGGCTCAGCCTCTGCGCGAGAAAGCCGCAATTCTTTTGATATATATTTTGTATGAATAACTATTTCAGTTTAGACATAATTTTCATTTTAAAAGACATGGAACATGTTTGCTATTTTTTTTTCTATCGAGCGAAGTTTGTCCAATCGTGTATCGGTATTCATCAGTCCCTAATTAGACACACCAAGATTGCTATATATTTTTTTCAGACGTTTATTTTTAGTAGTTAGTGCCGTAGCCTTCGTAGAAAAACTGAAAATCCACGTACACCCAGCCTAAAGGCAAAGTATAAACTTTTTTTTAAATAAATTTCATATCATATCATATACCTTAAGGCGAACTTTCGAGTTATGAGTCACCATTTCCCTAGCCGGCTTTGACTTTCGATAACGTTCAGTAGAATAAAAGAAATATGTACAGTCATGAGTAATAACATAGAAACATCCTTAAAATTCAAATTCATGTAACAACTTTAAATCGCAAAAATAAGTATGCTAAACTGTGGCCAATAATTATGTAAACGCTAAATTGTATCAAAATAAAGTACACACCCCACCAAGCAAATGTTGTACAAGGGGTGTGTACTTTATTTTGATACAATTTAGCGTTTACATAATTATTGGCCACAGTTTAGCATACTTATTTTTGCGATTTAAAGTTGTTACATGAATTTGAATTTTAAGGATGTTTCTATGTTATTACTCATGACTGTATGGGGATTGATATTTGCTTTTCCGTTAGCAAATATCAACCCCATATTATTAGGGTTCCGTGCCATATGATACGCAGGCAGTATAAGATCACTTGGTCGTCCGTCAACCAAAGGAGTCAGTGGTTTCAAGGAGTGGTGGAGTGGTGTCAAGGAGTTCAGTGACCGTCATCAGTGTGTATAACATTTGTACGCCTCTTAACAGGCTGAATACCATGACTTTATTATTAAATTGTATAACATCTCGTATTCTGTGTATTCTAATAAATAAATGTATTGATTGATTGATTGATTGAAAGTATGGAATTCACGCCCTACGACTGCGCGCGGCCGATGTATGCCTCGGGCCCATCTGGCGATTGAAAACTTTGAATATCAGCATCAATTACAACAACACATTACTTGTTTTGATATTTTCTTGCATATGCGCTATGCAAAACGAAAATCTAAGTGATAAATGGAAAAAAAATTCATCTCGACCGGGATTCGAACCCGGGACCTCGCCATTCTGTGGCCCGTGAATTTCATGATCTGGATACGAATCACGATGGCTCTGTTGGAATAGAGCGTACCATGGAATGGCGAGGTCCCGGGTTCGAATCCCGGTCGTGATGATTTTTTTTCCATTTATCATTTGACATATTACTTTATATTTTATAAATACTTATTCCCAATATCAATAGGACGTTGCCTTAAACCGGAAACTATCTAGAACCTATCGCGAAATCAGGTGCCTACCCACATAATTAGATTACCGCTCCCTCGGATTACCATAACGAAAAGCAATTAAATTTATCGCGAACGATAAAAAGAAAATGATAACAGATAAACTAAACTTAGATATTTAAGGCGCGTAGACATAAACGTGATCTTAAGTTATTCCACCGCTTCCGTCCCTTTCTACCTTAACATTTTAACGAAGTGTGAAAGGGACAACAACACGCTTTAAAGGAAGTGAGATTTAACTAGATTTATGGGCAAAAAAGTCTCATCCTGAAATGCCAAGTACACAATGGGCCAAGCTCCAAGACAAGCCAGCATCGCCCATTGGCGAATAGGTGTTCACACAATGGCTCATTGCCTGGCGAAACATTTGGGCTCCTCGCGCTAGCTAACATTGGGTTATGTCTGGATAGGTGTGGCCGCGGTACTTTTGAAAGAGTATGGTCCTGTCCATGGTGGCGGAGGCGATACACCCTAGGAGTTTTAGTTGGTGCGAGTCCAACATAATCACCCGGACGGGTGGTACACATAATGTATTTCTCCTGGGCAACAACAACAAAAAAGTCTGGATAGGTGCCCGCTAGTGACATTATCATCTGGGCCCCTCCGTACCTCGATGCGCACGTTAAGCAGTAGGTCCCGATTGCTGTCGCACGCCAGAGGCCTAACTCTCCCAAAACTGCCTACAGAAACTGACAATACGCACACGGTGGCGCTCACCACTGCGCCGCTTCATCGCGCACTGCACCTAATCAACACAGTGATGCGCTGGAACACCTCACTAGATCTCTTCTCTGATTCCGAGTCGAGGCTCCTGGCCTCAGCCGCTCGGTATCTTGAGTCTACCGCACCATCGAGCTCGATACAGATCTAAAGCGTTTACCGTATTATTTATTTGTGTTGTCGAATAGGCATAGTGTAAGCATCATATATGTATGTAATCAGTAATTATAAATTGACATGTAACGCACGTTTGGTTTAACTGTAAGTGTTGTTATGAAATAATTAAATAAAAAAATGGTTGCCTGTAAAGTCGGTATACGGGCGAAAGTTTTACGTGACAACGACGAAGGGAAAGTGGAAGGGACGCGTGCCTCTCACTCGCTCTCATTGTGAGCGCATAACGTGAGCGGAGCGTAACGCAGTTTCTTGAAGTGTCACCCGGCAAACCAATTTATAAGACGTTGTCACGTCAATAAATAGTTTTGGTCACACGACAAAAGAAAGAAAAGTGCATCACTGTCTGCGCCGGAGTCCGCGCCACGCAGCCGATAGCGCGGCGTGGCACATTCACATTGGCCCATGTGCCAGTGGACAGTTGACACGCGAGCCCGGGGTTATCGCGGCCGCGGGCTATCGCCTACCACCCGGATCGGGGGTCAAAGCGTACATACACGCACAGACGGTCGTTGTACAAGAATCAAATACGGTATAGCTTTATTTAGACGACTATCGTGGCGTGGTAACCACGCCTGCCTGCCATGACGGAGGTGACTTGCAACTATCAACAGTTCAATTCTAAATAACGTGACCAAATACAGGGAAATAACGATAATTTACGGGTAGCACAACTATACAACAAACTCCCCAAAAAAGATATCACAGAAGTCCATGCTCAGTTTTACAAATGAATGAATGCCCTAGAATAAAAAAGAGACTATTCTGAGGCCAGAGAAAAGAGAGTATTGAAGCGTGATGATTTGGGAAAAATGCGAGATTGAGAAGATGGTGACTGAGCATAAGATCATGCATTGACAAAAGAAAAGCCGCTCGACTCCACTGAGTCACGTGAAGAGGATAGCAGAGGGACGTCCAGTGAAGAGGGCGTAAGGGGAAAATGTGTGGCCGACTGTACTGTACCCGCCTATCTACCTAAATAAAAAGATTGACATAACTTGATACGACTATCTAATGACGTAGATAGATATGCCTCCCTGACGAAATTGAGGAAAATACGCAGGAAAATAAAATACAGTGTTTAATACTTATTTCTTTAAGATGATCATTGTGTAATTAATTGTCAATTATATATATAAAAAAAAACAATCAAATTGCAGTCATTAAACTCATAAAGATTACAGAACTGTATAGTAATGAATTCGGTCCCAGTTAACTCCCTTGCGGTACGCCGCATACAACTACACTAATCCAATGTAGGTATAATTAATGAAACACTCGATTAATGACTCGTCGCTCAATTATAATAGGTCACAAGACCTATTATAATGATATTTACACAACAATCACTTGCTTTATCAGAGAAATACATGTGCAGGGTCGACTCAAAGGCCTCACTGATTTCTATAAACAAACTTGTGTATCTTTGGTTTTCAAACCACCGTTATCTGTATCTTCGCGGCTACCTACTAAATTATCGATGTCTCGGTATGTAACCAATTAGATTATGAACTTTGATTGCATGATTTGAACATTGGACTTGTTGAATGTTAATAATCATATTAGTATAAGGGGAGAAATGAAAACGGTGGGTTGCTAAATTATTTGATAATTTTAATTGTATTCAGTGGTATTTTGGTGTTTAATGTCACGTTTAATTAACTATTTGGAGTTTTCGGAAACTGTATACAAAATCTGCAGTTTAGAACTATAAGTCTCACTACAGATCAGGGACCTTATCATGAAGTCTTATAGCAGGATTACTTCAATAATACTTTAGTCATTTCGTTCATGGTACGAAGTATTTATTGAAGTAATCATGCTATAAGAGCAGGAGTGAACATGGACTATAGTACGTACGCGTTAAGAAAATAGTGAAAAAAAGAGCACGTCTATCCACGGTAGACAAATTAGATGACTTAGACAAATGTGCCATAAGAAGGAAAGTTGAAATTTTTTTATTGAACTTTCCTTCTTATGGCACATTTGTCTAAGTCATCTAATTTGTCTACCGTGGATAGACGTGCTCTTTTTTTCACTATTTTCTTAACGCTTACGTACTATAGTGAGCTCCTTCGTTCAGCAGTATTATTCTCTTACTATACTTTACTTTAGAGAATAAACACTGCTGTCATTCGACGCTGCCTCAGTGTCGAGATCAACGCTGACTTTAGACAATAACACTGCAGTTGCTTTGCAATAGCTTTTTGGCTCCTCTCGAGAAAGAAAGGAAGACTATTATAGAATATTATCACTCTTTGACTTGACATTGGCAAATGACAGAAACTAAACAAATAAATACTATAGAGGACAGGGCACTGCGTATTGTTGCCGAGGGTCAGTAATGTCATCGTTATCTGGCGACGTGGTCAACGCAGTTTTTACAGGACACTGCTCTTGGCGAAGTCAAGAGGGTTCAAAATCAGATTTATGAGACATATAATTACATTTGTTACAATTTACCTTATCATCATACTCACAGAAAGGAGGGCAAGTTCTTTGTAATGCGTAGTACTATTTTGACCTTTCGCTATCTATTTCTTCGTATTAGTATTTAACTCGTGGGTCTATTATTGTAGACAAATATGACGTCACGATTGTTATTTTAGCAGAATAATTTATTATGCAAATTACAGTTTTAATTGTATCAGGTTCTCTCTTATCAGAATAAATTATTATAGATTGCGTTTAAGGCGCGAATTCGTAAACGTGATTTAAAGTTACGCGACCGTTTATTGTCCCATTCTATGTTAACCTTTTTAACGAAGTGTGAAAGGGATAGCAACACGATTTAAGGCAAGCGAGGTTTAACCAGGTTTATTAATTATATTAAACAGGTTTAGGCATTAGAGTATTTTTTTTGTAAACCTATAAATTGTCCCACTGCTGGGCAAAGGTCCTCTTCCATCCATCCCTGTCCTGAGCCTCTTCCAGCCACCCATCCCTGTATCTAACGATATCGTCTCATTAGAGTATAACAGAATAAAATAATAGCTAGGAGCTGCATTAATAAAGTCGATAATGTCACAGAATAAGATTGATAGATCTTACATTTTAACCATTTACAATTTTATTAAGTACAATTATTTATACAAATTTTAAATTTAATGAAGTGCTTATTTATAGTTTTAATATTATACTTTACAATTATATTTTGTGATAGAAATAGGTACTAGGATTTGCATGCTAACTTTAGAATAGTTTTGTTTAGTATATAAGTTTAAATTATGTTGCATTGCCCTGACAGGGTTCATGTTGAGTACTGGATTTTTATGTAACACCTAGAATTAACCACATGATCGCAATAAAACATTTTGACTTTGACTTTGTGTACACAAATCTAGAGATGTAGACGTTGAACTGAACAACGCAGCTGATAATTATAAACTAAAAGAAACAGAGGTAGACAATTACGACATACGAATCATGCAAAAAGCAGCAATGTGTTTGAATAGCGATTATAAGAGTCTTAAAGCTACTCTTAATATTTACTTAATGTCGTCATTTAATGTCAACGAACAAGATCACACCAGTTATAACCAACATGACGTCAGCCGTGAACACGCCTGTATCTTGGACTTGGAGTGAACGATAGTACAGATAGTGATAATCTACCAAATACGAACGTCGGCTTATGAACGGTCGCTATATAAACATTCGACGGGTCAATAGTTCGATAAGCGTGGGTGATTCTCGCTCGCAGATATCATATCGGTAGATAGGCGTAATTAAAATAAAAAAAATACAGAATTAGTAGATTATAAGTTGTAATAAAATATCTAAACACACCTGCCCTGATAATGTGAAGGAAAGTACCTATTATTGGCCAACAACTTTCATCGATGTGAAATTGTAGGCTCACAAACATAGCAACATCTTAAATAGATAAATCCAAGCCATCCCAATTATTAGGCACCAGTGAACGTTGAAGAAGAAGTAAGTAACTTATCCTGAAATCTATACATATAATAAGACTGTAAAAAAGTTGTGTCTGTACATTGGTTATTTTTTGAAAAGAATAATTGTAATGTGTTTTATATATACTGATGCCCATATGCGATACTGATGCCAAAACACTAATTTTTAGAATTTTTGTCTGTTTGTCTGTGACTTTGTGCAAGTATCACGCCATAACTACTGAATGGATTTTGATGGGAGTTTCACTAGGAGATAGCTGAAATATCCGGACAGCTCATAGGTTATAAGCCATGGAGGTATGTGATGTGGAAACAAGGATCCAGAGAGGAAGATCTGCCTCCTGATCTCCACCATCCTCCTCCTCTACGCAAACGAAGTTGCGGGGTACAGCTAGTTATATTATATTTTTATTTGAATGGCTTCTACTCTTATTCAAGAGATAATTTCGCCAATGTCGTTATTTAGAGTATTCATGTAAATAGAAAATTAAACGAATAAATAATCTATCCGCCATTCCAAAATGATGGCGGATCTCTCAAAAAGTAAGTAAACAAATAATGATTCTGAAATTCAATTCAAGACACTGCTGAAAAAATATCCAAATATTGGCAAAGACAACAAAACAGATATAATTGATCACAATGCAGAAACGAATCTTTGAAGAGAAGTCGAGGCAGAAAAAGTTAGTTTTACTAAATTTTTTTCAATTTCAAAATTCTTTATTTGACATAATTTCTTACAAAAATATAACTATCTTAACAGCTATACATTAAACATCCGATTTACAACACTTTATCAGGCTTTTAGCACCTTTGAAAGTTTTCTGCATTGTAATTAGTTAGGTACTTTTAGAAACATAATTAGTTATTATTTAAATTAGGGCTTAATTGTGGTTATTTAGTGTGAAATTATTGTTTTAATTTCACTTATTTCAGTGTACAACAATGTGAAGTTAGTTTTACTGCTATCGTCGAGCGAGATGATGATGATGATGATGTTATAAATCATCATGATTTGTGTTATCACTATTTTAAAAGATGTGCTGCTGAGAGTTTTTCCCCCCTTTTTCTCATCAGCGTTGGCACCTTTTCCTTGCAAAGTTGTATAAATGTAAATTCAAAAATATGTTGACGTTCAAAAAAGTACAAAACGTGCTTACTTGCAATAAAGAAATTTGGACTTTGTGGGGGCAGCGATGGACGTAAAAGTGTTGATGATGATTGTTATGTATAGAATAAGAAGGTATCTGCGCATACTGATTGAGGGTAGGTTTATATACCAATAAAATTAGTGCGATACGGACTACCGGCGGTTTCACTTGTCCTTTGCAATTGTTCCCTATGTACTGGCTGTACATATCTATCAATGATGATGAAGTGTGCTATGCTTCATTTCGACTGTAGAAGTCAAAGTATATGGTCCAATAGTCCACGTATCTGTTACGTATAGTGACGCACGCTCGCGCACCCTATAGGCGGTTATTGCGTGCCTTCAGTGCACGTGTTTGCCTAGGTGTCTGCCTGTTTGATCAGCAGTAGACCACGAGCCAGTGGTGTGGGCTTGGAGTGATGTAATGCTTTAGTTGGGTGTCAAGTTGGGGATTTTATTCGTAAAGAATGGAGTGGCACTATCTATGAAAATGACAATGGCAGATTCTGCCCCACCATCAACCGCAAGTTGTACAAGATAACGAATAAATGTTGTAAAATTATTGGCTTAAAATAAAGTTTTGTACAAGTTGCGATTCGAAAAACAGCTTAATTACGAATTCAGAAAATAGTAAGAAATCGAAGCGATTTATTCATTGTTTTTGTTATTCTTCTATAGGAGTTGCGAGAGTAGTAGAAAATGATACTGATTATGATTATGCAATATGAAACCTGTAATAAGTCCCCAACAATGATAGGTACATCTTAAATGGTCACGTAGTTTTGTAGGTGGGCTCCATTGAAATGTGGCAATGTCTTTTCAGTTTGAAGTAAAAACCACAACTGCTACCAAATGTCATATAAATAAAGCCCAAGTATATAACCTACCGAGTTGACAAACCGCTAACAGATAGACCAATAATCCATCAGCTACAAAACAAACTAGACGTCACACAAACAGTCATTTAACACACTGTTATGTAGTTAAACGTAAGTAAGTTGGCATAACCTAAAACCCCAAGGTAAACACAATATGGCTGTTCAAAGGCGCTACTGTCACCATTCACGTGTTTAGTCGTTAGATAAGATAACGACTTAAACCGGCGTTAGAGAAATAGTGAAATGCCTAAGATTATAAACACGCACTCGTAAGATGATGCATTGGTACTAATTGAAGAAAATAAAGAACCCACCAAAAACATAGATGTTGAAGGGTTCTCTTGAAAATGGCGGGAAACGACGGTTGCGAAATTATTTGATAATTTTCCTTTTAATGTCTACAGGGACTATTTTGTATTTAATATCACGTTAAATTGATTTGACAGTACGGTGAAGTTATTGGATTATTTATGCAAGATCTGAAGTTTCAAGCTTTTATCAAGAGTTTCCGCTACAAGCTCGGGAGTGAGCGTGACTGTCGAGCTGCTTCGTCCAGAGTGATGACGCTACGGCGACTCCTCTGGATGAAGACAAGAAGACGCGGCTACCCAGGGTGAAGACGCTACTGGATGGATGGAGGAAGATAGAAGACTATTGAATATATTGATTTTTCTGTAACATGACATTGGCAAATGACGAGCTGTCGAGTCCATTAATAAAATAAATAAATAGATGTTGAAAAGAGTATTACACATTAATGCTGTTATTCATAAACCTAGCTAAACCTCACTTCCTTTAAATCGTGTTGCTATCCCTTTCACACTTCGTTAAAAAAAGGTTAAGATAGAAAGGGACAGGGTGACTAAACGGTGGCGTAACTTTGTATCACGTTAAGGCGCGTATACCGCAGCCCAAATCAAGTCTTATTTTGTAAACAAAAACGAGTATTTTGTGTTTACAAAATAAGACCTTACACTTTAAGCTGTTCTGTGATTATTGCATAGTTATTTTGACTAGCTTCGGTTTAGCTGGCGCGTATACCGCAGCCCAAACCAAGTGTCTTATTTTGAAAACAAAAACTACCCTTCTCTACTAACATTTTAAGCTGTTCTGTGATTATTGCATAGTTATTTTCACATTAGCTTCGGTTCAGCTATAAACTTGATTTAAAGTTATTCCACCGTTCACCACCCTCTGTTACACGAAGTATGAAATTGAGAACGGCATGGTTTTTTTAATGTATGTTTTGCCCATGTACCTCCGACAAGGTGGTCGGAGCCTTTATTTAGCTTGACATGATTTTCGTAGTTTTTTTTTTAACCTTGCTCTATTTATTGGGATCAATGCCTACAATATGTCGCATGCACTGGTGACACTGATATCCTATATTTACATAAGTACTCCTTAAAATTAGTCAAAACTGGATACTGTTCTTATTTTGAAGGGCATGGTTTAATGAAAAAATTAAATGAACTTTATTTCCAGAAGAATTCAATATGCTTAGTTACAAAGTTATTGTATGTCTTCTAATCAAAACAGTACTTATATAATAATAAACTAAACTAAAACAGCACAGACTAAAGCTAAATTTGACACATACATTAGCGCCATGCACCATACTATCAGGTTATAGGGCGGTGGTAGGAGGCCCACTTCTTGTGGAGAGGGCTGGGGATCCATTCTCGGACTGCAGCTACAATGACATTGTCAGCGCGCATCACCCGCTCGAGCTGTCCGGCCGTGCGTTGCCTGAGCAAGGTTTAAGGGAAGTGAAGTTTAACTACGTTTATAACAGCAAATGTTATGTTTAATATAGCTCTACGCTGGCAACACAACAACAGTTAATACCAATGTTTATACAAATGTTCCTACGCAAATAACCCCTAATCAACTTTGGGCAAATAGTAAACCCGTCATGTTGCGTCATGTCTGTCTGTACGCTCACCACGCGGTAACAACGTGTAGTTAACTTTAACGAATCCCAAATCAAGTGTCTTGTTTTGTAAAACTACTGACATTTTAAGCTTGTCAAATGCATTGATCTCCTATAAACAACTAGATACACAAAGGTCTTACGAAAACAATTTAAAAAACGACCAAATAAGGGTCCATCGTTAACATCCAAATAATATCCAATAAAGCAAATGAGGGTCCATTCATCCGTTTGGACCATCTTTGCGCTCGGACATTTTTAGAAGGCAGACTGTGTGTAGTTGTTTATAGGAGATCAATGACCAGAACACTTCATTTTCACAATGATGAACAGGTTCGAGCAAAAGTTCCTTCAGAGTTACATCACAACAGATAATTAGACGATCATATTTGTTTACAAAATAGGACACTCGATTTGGGCTTCGGTATAAGTTAATAAACTCTTCATATTGTCTGCAGTTATAATTAAAAACATTAAACAAATAAATAAAATCAATGGATGGTCCAAAGCGCTGTGGAAATGTGGTTGGAATCAAAATCATATCCTTTATTGTAATGCTCCCTCTTCTCTTGGTTCTTATTCGCTATTGGATGTTTGTCGTATTTGTCAAAATATTTGACGTACGTTCAACATTTATCAGCAGATCAATGTTAGCACTTGCAGTACGATTTTAAATCTTACGATGCAGATAATAAGTACGGTCCAAAGTCCAAAGTGTTTCACTTGATCTGCTGTCGGCTGTGCCTTAAGTATACTGTTGTATTTGTTTTAAGTTTGACATTATGTTAATTATAATATATAAAGTATTCGTGGTCTGATTATGTTATATTTACATTAATCAATCGATAAACATCGTAATTCGATCACCTTGCAACACCTTTAAGGTCAAATACATTTACATGCGAAATGAACTTTCATTTTTCAAACTTACATTACACAACAATGAATCATGATTTTTGAGATTTTATTAATCAAGAATATTTATTACACTTATGAAACAAAGAATTGGTTATTCGTTGTGTATTTATATGTATGTATGTATTCATAAACGTGATTTAAAGTTACGCCACCGTTTAGGCCCCCTGTCCCTTTCTATCTTAACCTTTTGTAACGAAGTGTGAAAGGGATAGCAACACGAATTGAGGAAAGTGAGCTTTAGGAATAACAGCATAGGGTGCGAATTCATAAACTTGATTTAAAGTTATTCCACCGTTTAGGCAGTAAATAAGTTGAGCGCAAACTATGTAATTGTAATTTGGTTGCTTGGAAGAAATAGCTTTTAGCACTAACGCCGTAGAAATTGTACATGTTTGTATTTTTATCTTTGTAATTATTTGTGTCCTTTATAAAGTGTATTGGAATTGAATTTCATTGAGAAAATGTTAAATTAATGAGACGAAGAGAAGGTGTTGTAAAGTTGACAGCAGATCAATGGTAACACTTTTTACTTTTGACAGTTCTTATTATATGCGTCGTAAGACTTGAAATCGTACTGCAAGTGTTACCATTGATCTGCTGTCGACAGTACCAGGATCGCAGAAGATGGAAACAGTTTTCCTACTGCCTACAGAAAGACGCGATTTTTGAAAAGGGTAGTTTTTTGCAGTCGAGTTTTTATGTTTTTTGAAATAATATATGCTTATCATTGTAATTACTTGTGTCTCTTATAAAGTTTATTTGAATTGAATTTCATTGAGTAAATGTTAAATTAATGAGACGATGAGAAGTTGTTATACCAGGATCGCAGAAGATGGAAACAGTTTTCCAACCATTGCCTAACGGAAAGACGTGATTTGTATGTTTATAGTCATACCTTAGCATTCAGCGGCGGCCTGTCCTCGTTCTTGCACAGCCGTTCCAACATCCCATTCCGTGATCCAACCTGCTTTGACAACAACACTGTTACCACTCAAGACCACGCCACACAACACACACTCAAGAGATAGCTACCTCACTCAACACCGGGAACAAATATTTGCCCTTGTACCACATGACAATTCACGTTCACTCACCGACCACCGCATAATCACTGAGGTAGCTATCGCGATCACAAATCACAATTTGATAGCGTATCTTGGGTTTTGATAGTCCGCGAGTATTTAGATATGAGGCGCTCGAGTTCACGTGTCGATCGCGACCGTTCGTAGTACGCTACTGAGCCGCGCGCTCATCGACAGTGTTGCTATTAAAACATACTTAATCATACATATGCACATACCACTTTATCCAATGGACATGAAATCGGCACAAAAGATATTGCCACATTTCAACGCTTTGCCCCACCTACAAAACTACGTGACCATTTGTACTAAACAAAGCAAACATACAGTTATTTTATTATTTTAAGTAATATTATTTAATCTAAGGAGAGGAACTATTTATCAATAGTTATTCTCCTTAAATCGCCAATGTTTATAATAGGTATAACCTGAAAAAAACTTAAACTAACTTAAACATGTTATTTAGACCTAGGAATGAAAATGTACACTGGGAATTAAGTTGTAATGCTCCTTTGTGAAATATAAAGATATTTTAAAAACAAAACGTGACCATTTAAGCTGTACCTATCATTTTGTTGAGGACTTATTACAGGTTTCATATTGCATAATCATAATCAGTATCATTTTCTACTACTCTCGCAACTCCTATAGAAGAATAACAAAAACAATGAATAATTCGCTTCGATTTCTTACTATTTTCTCAATTCTTAATTAAGCTTTTGTTTTCGAATCGCAACTTGTACATAACTTTAATTTAAACCAATAATTTAAATAAAAAAACGGAGATACTTTTACATTTATTCGTTATCTTGTACAACTTGCGGTTGATGGTGGGGCAGAATCTGATGAACTAATCAGGAGTATATTGAAGTATGGACATAAAATTTTGATAATGGCAGAAACAAGTTGGTTTCTAAATCTTATCTTTTTGTTACAGCAAAGTTACGGTTAAGTTGCGTTGCACGGAAGCCTCGGGGCGCGAGTCAGACTCACACTTGGCCTTTTTTTTAATCATACAAATAAAAGTTTATCTTAGAGTCTGTCATCCCGCAAGAACTGCATTATTCCTTTCCAACATCGCAATCCGCCAGACTTGACTAAAACTCCGTCAAGTTGGCAACACCGCTCATCTGTCACCGATAACTTTTGTGGGTCAAACCGGTAGCCCGCACAATAATCACTTGGACAAACACATCGTGTCCACAAGATTTACATACACGACATTGTGAAAGCGTAAGCCTGTCGCGTAGTAAATTATATTCTTTACGATTTTCCGTATTTAATTAGACAATTTGCATGGTGGTGGCATTTGAATGGAGTTCGTATACCGAAGTCCAAATCAAGTGTCTTATTTCGTAAACAAAAACTACTAACATTTTAAGCTTTTCTGTGATTATCAGGGGCGCCGGCTTTTAGAAAACCTCATGCTGACTTGATGTCCATTCCTTTCAAAACAAAAAGTTGATGGCATTCAAGAAGAGTTTTGAGTTATTATATTTAAACGGATATCACTCACTTATATTGTTGAAGTCGGCAATTAGACCGACAGTTTCGACCGATTTCGACGGTCTTTTTCATGTTTTGCAAGTTTTAGCAAACGACAACGAAACGCAGCAATGTATATCGTTCAAGTGTCAAGTTGAAGTCGCGGTCGCCCTCCTGGTGATTATTGCATTGCATAGTTATTATCACATTATTAGATCGAAACACTTTATTTTCACAAAGATGAACAGGTTCAATCAATCAGTTCCTTCAGTATTACATCACAACAGGTAACTACACGATCATATTTGTTTACAAAATAAGACACTTGATTTGGGCTTAGGTATAAATGACTTAAGTATGATTTGGTATGTGTTTTGTGTTTGTATTAATAAATTAAGTATGTGTTGACTGTTGAGTATGTGTTTACGATTGCCTATGAATTATTCAAAGAGTCATTTCACGGATTCTATGTTTAAGTAATTTAGATGTGAGATAGAGGTCGAAACTATTATATTTCTGTAGCATTTTTGTATAAGTATATTTTAATCTAGACGATGCAAATTCGGGTTTATATCGTTTATTCCAAGTAAAAACATTGTGTAATCTTTTTGCACATCAAATTTTCATGTGCACGACTAATGTCCAAAATACCAAAATGGCATGCTAGAAAAATGACCATTTAGAATAATGTCCAATTATAAAAACGTCCAATTATAAAAACGTCCAATTATAAAAATGACCATTGTAAAGTTTTAGAATAGTGTTCAAGTAAGGTTTAAGATTTGCATTTTGCCAACGCTGAGGAAAAAGGCACGTGTTGTTTTTGTGTGTTTAAGGATAAGTTGTGTGCCTTTGTGTTTTGGGATAATTGTAAATGGTTGGACGTATTCCAAACCAGGCCTATTCAGAATTGAACCGCAAATGGTTCAATTGGCAACTGGTTCAATTGCGAATCGGATCTATTAATAATTGGATCGATTGCGAATCGGATCAATTACTAATTAGATCAATTACGAATCGGATTAATTGCGAATTAGATCAATTGGGAATCAGATCAATTGCGAATTGGATCAATTACGAATTGGATCAATTACTAATTGGATCAATTACTAATTGGATCAATTGCGAATCGGATCAATTGCTTTGGATCAATTGCGAATTTGACGAAATACGCCTAAACAGCCAAATGAGACTTCTAATTCTAACAACATCCAAGTTCTTTATCCATTGACGTACAGCCGAGAGGCTATCATGCCACTATCAGGCCTGCCCCGCCCCCAACGACCCCAGACGACCCCAGACAACAGATAAACCCATCACACCGACATGCATACAGACTAATTACCAAAAACAATATACACGTAAGACGAGGTTAGAGGTTGCAATTTTGTGAAGATATTTACGTAATGTTATGTTCATACTGCTTTCATTATTGGTTTGACATTCGTGATAATCACGTGAGGTTTGTTTTAAGCCTCGTATCCACTAGGCAAATGACAATGCCAGATTCTGCCCCACCATCAACCGCAAGATGTACAAGATAACGAATAAATATAAAAATATCTTGGAATTAAAACTATAGTGAGCCATTACTACAAATTATTATATATAAACGGATATCACTCACTTATATTGTTGAAGTCGACAAATCGGTCGAAACTGTCGGTCTAATTGCTGACTTCAAGAATATAAGTGAGTGATATCCGTTTATATATAATAAAATTGACTAAATTGGAAGATATTATTTTTTCAAAATTGGCGGCGCTAGTTGGCTCATGTAAGACCCTTAAGGCACTTGTCTTTACCGATTCCTATCACAGCCACGTACAAGGAAAATGCTTGTAAACCACACAATCGATTTCGAGTTCCAACATCGATTCGCGATATCGATGTAGAATGGGGCCGCCACCGTGTGTGGCTTACTAATTGGTCAAAAACCGACTGCCGGAGTAAAGTTATAGGTTTCGTAGACAACGTTGTTTATACGAAATTTTGCAATGTACGGTGGAACACAGAGAAAGGTGTACAGATGTACTCAAAAACTACTTGACCTATTGCAAAAATTCTTTCAAATCAAATCAAATTTTTATTGTGCATAAAAAATATAGGTTACATAATTGAGTGTGCGCTAAAATCCGCACTAGGCAAGCCTGTCTTACGGACATCAGCGCCCCCTCTCCATGCCTAATACAATTCCGCTAACATCAATATTAAAACATACATCACAATGGTACACATGGATGGTGTGTGAGCGAGCAATGTATGTCTATATATATAAATATGTAAGTATATGTTGTTAATATATAAAGTTACATATATATTTATAGTACCTTCTTTCACTGATTGATAGATAAAAGTTAAAACTATGTAACTGTAAAAGAATTATTAAACTCAGTCTAGTAGTTTTTGAGAAAATCTCAACCTTATTCAGGTCTGTGCGCGTATCATTACTACAGAAGATGGTTCTCAGTGGATATTTTCTTCAGGACCCGTGTCTAATCGCTACCCCGCCTTATTGCTACTTCCTCCTAAGTGCTGGTTACCTGGTACGTGTTCCACTGCTGCAGCAGATGGTTCTATAGTAGTGACTGTCTTCATGATCCCATTCAAAGCGATAACTGCTGTTCACCTGGTACATGTTTCATTGCTACATATGATGGTTCTCCAGTGGTCATTTGCGTCATGACCCCCGATTTAAGCGCTAACCCTATGAGGCTAGTTGCCGCAAGTGCTGTTAACCTGGTACGTCTACAGATGGTTCTACAATGGTCCACTGCTGCAGCAGGTGTAAGACAATAACCACTAACACATGTCGCAACTTACTCCTAAGTGCTGTATACCTGGTACGTGTTCCACTGCTGCATAAGGTTCTACCTACAGTGGTTATAGTCTTCACGACCCCGTTCTCAGCGATACCACCTGTCGCAACTCCTCATAGCAACTTCCTCCTAAGTTCTGTTCGCCTTGTACGTCTTCAGTTGCAGCATATGGTACCACAGCGGTTATTTGAGTCATGACCGCGTTCCCCTCTTTATTGCTACTTCCTCCTAAGTGCTGGTTACCTGGTACGTGTTCCACTGCTGCAGCAGGTGATGGTGGCAGGCGGCGCACGCGCGCACCGTGCCCTGCGCGTCCTTGGGCCGGGACCGAGGCGGACGCGGGTGCTGCTCGCCGAATATTGGGAAGTACGCTTGCTTCGTCTGTGAATAGAAAAAAATATTGTGAAATCCATAGATTGGGAATTTTTATGAATTAGGACAACCTAATCAATGAGAGTGAGGATAGTACGGCCAGTTGTAAGCCCGAACTCAAACCCCACTCATACTCAAAACTGTCTACGGAATTTGACGTTTGTGAAAGCAGCTCGCATGTATGATATAATAATAATTACCTACTATTTATTATATTGTAAATTAACTCTCTATTCTCTCTCATTGCTCATGCCATTTAATATCAAATGATTCGGTGTCTTCGGCGTATATGTCGTGGTCAGATTGTTAAATTGAGCATTTCATGAAATCGTCAATGATTTCATGAAATGGTAGCATTTCACGAAATCGTCAAATGTCTATTGGTCATTTCATGAAATAGCTTGACCAGATCAATGAATAGAAAGCGTTTGACGATATGGCCAACAAACGCACGGCTATTTCATGATATGACCAAACATAATTGACCATATCGTAGAAAAATTGCAATAACTACCGCTAGAGGCGCTGAACGCGCTTTGTTATTGTTTGTGTTGTGTGCGTAAGTAAATAATGCGAATTCATTCTGTCGAAAAGTTAATAATAATGTGCAAATTATATAAGAAAGTGTGTTGGAACGCAATTAAACGATATGCCCAGCACAACTTGACGATTTCGTGAAATGCCACCATTTCATGAAATGACTGACGTTTTCATGAAATGCTCAATTTAACGATCTGACCACGACATATATACATAGTTGACCGTTTTTTACCCCAGAAGGAGCGTAATATTTTTCGGATGTATGTATGTCCATACCTTCATGCCATCCTGTAGCCTAAACGGCTTGATGGATTTTGGTGCATGAGGTATCGTTAGATTCGTCTTGATTACGGGAGTGGCATAGGGTATAAAAAATTAATCAAAAAGGGATAGTTTTATTGCAGTAGTTTTTGTTATTGTTTTTTGAAATAATTTCTGCTTGTCATATGGTCGCAATACTTGTACAAATAACTAGAGTCTGTGCGGAAAGAGAATAGGCGTAGGATGTGAGGGCGCATCTGTGCTTAATTACCGTTTTTGTCACGTTGGGTCATTGTAGTTCGACTGTAATATCTTGATATTTTGAGATTTTTAAAAACTGAACTGAGGCTGTGTTAGAATATTAATTAATGTTTTCTGATTAAGGGAAATAAATAGTTTAGGTGTTAGTTCCATTTTACGCCACGCCTATTCTCTTTCCGCACAGACTCTAATAATAATACTTGTATAAATAACTGTTTACTTCAAGTCTACCCCTTCACCGTTGAGACAATACCGTATGAAGATAATAATATCAAACAAGAGCACGGTCATCCTTATCACCTCCACCTTTCATTCTCGACAGATAACAGCGTACAGTCCACCGCACAGTGCTACACCTAGACTGTACGTATAATGTACGCAATGAGCCGCGCTTGAGTGGTGCGGTGTACAGTAATCATGTGCATTCAAAGGTGAGAGGTGGAAGAAAACGGACGCTATGAGATAAGTTGGATGCAGTGCTCATTATTCGTGAGACTATAGTATTTTTACACGACTGCGCAGAAAGGAGGGTTATTGGAGTGTATGTATGTATACCGCAGCCCAAATCAAGTGTCTTATTTTGTAAACAAATATGATCTGTTGTGATGTAACACTAAAGGAACTGATTGATCGAATCTGTTCATCATTGTGAAAATAAAGTGATCCGATCTAATAATGTGAAAATAACTCTGCAATAATCACAGCCCCTCATAATCACAGCCAATTCAATATTACTTTGTTACTTCGTATGACCTTAAAGTAAGCTTGTTAAGGTCGTCGTTGTACGAAGTAACAAAGTAATTTTGAAGTAATCCTGCTATAAGAGTTCATGGTAAGGGGGATGTTCATCATTGTGAAAGTAAAGTGATCCGATCTAATAATGTGAAAATAACCAATAATCACAGAACAGCTTAAAATGTTAGTAGGGTAGGGTAGTTTTTGTTTACAAAATAAGACATTGACTCGTGCTTCGGTATATGTGATTTAATTTTTATAGCCTATGAGACTCGTACAATCCAGACGAATCTAACGACACCTCATATGTTAAAATTCAACAAGACGTTTAAACTGCAGGGCGGGACAAAGAATTAGACATACGTAACAAACAAAAAACCTTCTTCAGCAGTCGATTAAAAATAGTGGAATATACACATTGATCTTCTATAAATAACTAGATACACAGTCTGCCTTCTAAAAATGTCCGAACGCAAAGAAGGTCCAAACGGATGAATGGACCCATTTGCATTATTGGACATTATTTGGACGTTAACAATGGACCCTTATTTGGACGTTTTTTTTAAATTGTTTTAGTAAGACCTTTGTGTATCTAGTTGTACAATGAATATACACTAATAATTGCTACATTATTACAGCAATAACAAGAGATAAAAATAATTAAACCAGCAGTAAATAGTGAGGTTACAATGTAAATGATGAGATGATGAATGAGGCAATATTCAGTGTCAATTACATCGAATCTACCATTAACCCCTATTTGTAAACCTTGCAAATTCCATTGATAGCTATTAGCAATAATAATAAGCATCATCAGGCCTCGTGCTGTCCTCGGGCCTCTCCCGCTGCGCCCGACGCCTGTGTCCGCGCCGCACTCGCCCCACAGACATACGCGGCACCGGGCTAATGAGACTCCAGGCGGCTCATAGTGACCTGGTACTTTTAATCCTACTTTAAGAGCAGAGGCTTCTGGCCGAGTGGAAACAGCTGAAACACCGGGCTAGCCATGGGCTTCTGGTACTTTTAGTACAACTCCATCATCATCATCAGCCCGTGTCAGTCCCCTGCCGGCCTCGGGCCTCTCCCGCGGCGCCCGACGCCTGTGTTCGTACCGCACTCGCCCCACAGACACCATGCTAATGAAACTCCAGGCGGCTCATAGTGTCCTGGTACTTTAAATCCTACTTTAAGAGCTGAGAGAGGCTTCTGACCGAGTGAAAACAGCAGATGTTGAGTGAGACTGAGAATCCGGGCTACCCATGAGCTTCTGGTACTTTTAGTGCAACTCCATCATCATCATCAGCCCGTATCAGTCCCCTGCCGGCCTCGGGCCTCTCCCGCGGCGCCCGACGCCTGTGTTCGCGCCGCACTCGCCCCACAGACACACGCGGCGCCGGGCTAATGAGACTCCAGGCGGCTCATAGTGACCTGGTACTTTTAATCCTACTTTAAGAGCAGAGGCTTCTGACCGAGTGGAAACAGCAGGTGTTAAGTGAGACTGAAACTCCGGGCTAGCCATGCGCTTCTGGTACTTTTAGTACAACTCCATCATCATCATCAGCCCGTGTCAGTCCCCTGTTGGCCTCGGGCCTCTCCCGCGGCGCCCGACGCCTGTGTTCGCGCCGCACTCGCTCCACAGACACTATGCTAATGAGACTCCAGACGGCTCATAGTGTCCTGGTACTTTTAATCCTACTTTAAGAGCAGAGGCTTCTGACCGAGTGGAAACAGCAGATGTTGAGTGAGACTGAAACTCCGGGCTAGCCATGGACTTCTGGTACTTTTAGCGCAACTCCATCATCATCATTAGCCCGTGTCAGTCCCCTGCTGGCTTCGGGGCTCTCCGCTGACACCATGCTAATGAGACTCCAGACGGCTCATAGTGTCCTGGTATTTTTAATACTTCTTTAAGAGCAGAGGCTTCTGAGCAAGTGGAAACAGTTGTTGAAGCATACTGGACCGTATTATTAAGACACTCCGGGTTAGCCATTGTCTCCTGGTACTTTTAATGTAACATCATCGCCCGTATCAGTCCACTGCTGGACGCAGGCGTCTCCCAAAGCACGCCATTCAACATGATTATCGGCTCTGTTCATACAGTCCCTGCCGGACACCTTGCGTAGGTCATCCCTCCATCCTCAAATTAGATTATACGTCCACGTGTTTCTGAGAAAAAGGTCTTGACAGACATAGAACGAAGTGATCCTACAAGGGTTCCTTTTTACCCGACTGCGCAAGAAGGAGGGGTATGTATGTCTAATTCTTTGTCCCGCCCTGCAGCCTAAACGGCTTGATAGATTTTAACATATGAGGTGTCGTTAGATTCGTCTTGATTGTAGTGACAGGATATATAAAAAAATTCAAAGGGGCTTAAATTTTAAGCCGTCGGTTTTTTTTGGTTTTAAATAATTTCTTATTGTTTCCTCTTGAAGTACGGAACACTAAAAAACCTATACTGGTTCATTTGTAGTCGTGAAGGGCCCGTATTAATATATCACTCTCAGCTCAAAAGTCAATCTTGAGAACGACCTCAAGATGGCGTTCCTATTAATAAACGTAACTTAGGTGCGTGTTTACGAATCGAGTATCACGTGAGTAACGCCGTATTAATAAACAAAACTCAGTTCTCAAGAGAACTGTCAAACTCACACTTGAGAACGTATTTGCTGATTGCAGGCGAACCGCGACTTGAGAAAGACATATGACATACTTGAGATGGTGATCACGTCTTGATAGTGTACAGTCGAAGATAGAGATAAGTGTACAGCGGACTCATAAGGTTAAGATTTTCTCAAAAACTACTGGACCGAATGAATGAAAAATTTTCATCACGACCGGGATTCGAACCCGGGACCTCTCCATTCCGTGGCACGCTCTATTCCAACAGAGCCATCGTGATTCAAGCTCTCTCGTATTTTCTCGTATTTATAAAACAAGCTCTCGTATTTATAATTCGTATCCAGATCTTGAATTTTGTCTCCATATTCTCGTCTGAGAAATTTTTCTCTATTTAGATTTTCGTTTCGCATAGCGCATATGCAAGAAAATATCAAAACATACTGGACCGAATTTAATAATTATTTTACAGTTACATGAAATAATTTTTGCAATAGCTCAAGTAGTTTATGAGAAAATCTCAAACTTAAAAACTCTCCAGTACACCTTTCTCTGTGTTCCACCGTACCAGCTGAATTCGCTCTTGAGAATTTGAGCTCAGACTATTAGTACGGGCCATAAACGAAGACGAAGCCACAAGCATAGCCTCTGTATATTTACAATCATCAGCCTGCCCCTCTAGCCCGCGGGGTCGCAAGGTCCGCCCGCCATATTTTCCACGGCGATAACCCGCCGCCCGCGCGACCCCCGCCCCAAACGACCCCAGATAGCACGGGGCATTCAATTTATTGGCTATTTGTTGGGACGGGGATTGATGACGTCATGCAACCACAATTAACAACTTTTTTTAAATACCAACTAGCGCCGCCAATCTTGAAAAATAATATCTTCCAATTTAATCAATTTTATTAAAAAAGCTATTTACAAAATGTTTATTACGATAAATACTATTTTTTAAATGCTTATTTATAACGTGATTCAATGTCGGTAAGTTGTAGTTCGCATAATTGCGAAAAACGGCCGTTATTGGCACATTTGTGAACTACAACTTAGCTTGTCGCAATTATGCCATGTATATTGAAAAATAGTATTCATTATAATAAACATTTCGTAAATAGCTTTTTTAATAAAATTGATTAAATTGGAAGATATTATTTTTTTCAAAATTGGCGGCGCTAGTTGGCTCATATCAGGTCCTTAATGAATGAGTTATTGCGTTTAGGTTTTTTTTATTTTATTTTATTAGGAAAACATACAGCTAAAACAACACATATAGATTAAACAACTGAGCGATACAGAAGCCAGTGAAGTTTTCACAAACAACGTGAACTACATTGAGTTTAAAACATATAGTCGCATTCGCTTGATAAATTAAAGCTATCAATTACGCTTTTGATTGCAGAATATGTTTACGGCGAGATCAAGTCTGCTCGACTCCGCTGGTCACGTCGCAAGAATGGGAGAAGATCGAGCTGTCAAACTAGCGTATCTGGGACGAGCGGCCGTTCGGGCGTCCTCGGTACCGCTGGAAGGACGAGGTCGGGACCTGCGCCGACTGCAGGCACACACGTGGCGGCAGTTGGTGCAGGACCGGCACGACTGGCGTCTTCTCATTGCGGAGGCCAAGACCCACATCGCGTCACAGAGACAGCGGAGTAGGTAAGTCCTAAGAATTTCGCGAATAATATTTGTATCCACGCGGACCAATCAGCGGGCATTGATAGTTTTTATAAATAGTTATCCATACTTACAGCAGTACTTATCATATCACTGGTAATTAAGTCATGTGACATACCACAGTCAACAGGATGTAAATATTTTTTATCGTCGACCTATCACCAAGGGTCAAATGTTATCTGATTCTAAACATTAGCTCTTTGCTGTTAATTGAGAATATAATTAATTTAATACGCTGTATTTTATTTAAAGCAGTTGGTAATATCTAGTGATGGCTTCGCAAGGTGGCTGGCAGACACTGAATGCAGAGGGCCGAGAGTAGGTCTCGGCCCTCTGCATCCAGTGTCTGCCAGCCACCTTGATAGAATCAGCAAACTGAAGTGGCAGTGAGCTGGTCTCATATGACGAGTTCTCGAATCCATCCATTTAATTTTGTCGAAAGAATTCAACACCTGCCCCCTTAACCCGTTCTCAAAACGATTATAACAGAGACGCCGCTACACCAATGCAATAGCGCTGTCCCTGTCACGGCCGCTATGACATGGTATGATTTGATCTTTTGAGAACCGTAATAGCCCCACTGTATAAATGTATATCCTATATCCATTTATACTTTAGCAAACATCTTGTTTATTGTTGACTCGCTGATTGACATTCACAATAAATAGGCGAGAGGTGACGCGATAAGCCTCGAGTATTCCGATAGGCGTATAGAGGTCACGTAAATTATACCTATATGGCTTATGCCGCGATAGCGCGATGATTCAAGTCTTTAGGCTATACTAGGGTTTGTATGTGGCTATGTTTATAAGCTTGTGAGGCGCTCGTAGCCAGATATGACCACTTCAGTTTGCTGATTCTATGAGAAATCATCATCATCAGTCCACTGCTGGACGCAGGCCTCTCCCAAAGCGCGCCACTCAACCCTACTCTCGGCGCTTGCATCCAGTCATTGCCAGCCACCTTGCGAATGTCATCTTTACATTTGGTCGGGGGGCGTCCCACGCAACGTTTACCCGTTCGTGGCCTCCATTCGAGAACTCGTCTCCTATCGGTTATCGGCTCTACGACAGATGTGACCAGCCCACTGACACTTCAGTTTGCTGAATCTATGAGCAATGTCAACCACTTTTGTTCTTTGGCGGATATATTCATTTCTTATTCTACAGAATTCTTGAATTCATTCGACAAAATTAAATGGATGGTTAGACTTGTGACATATATTAATTCTGCACAGCGTTTAAGTAATTTTAAAAATTTGGGGAAAAATAAAAATAAATATTTGCGTACAATAAATTCAACTATCATTTTTTTTAATTTGATGTGCATTGTTAATGTGCTTTGGAATTTTTACATTTTAAGGTATTTTTAATTTTTTCCAAACATTTCTTTCACTGGAATTTGACCTAATGGTCATTTATGCGACTTGTGACGTAATTTCTTCCAAAAAACTACGTACGAACTATGAACGATTTATTGGATTACTAAGGCGTTATAAGAAAACTAGCGAGAATTTCTGATGGTATTTATTCTAAACGTAACTAATACATTAACCTACACAGCCGGTATTTCTCAGAATGACAGGTAGGAGAAATGTTGCCAACACAGTAATAGTATGTGTTGCCATTACTTTAATTAAAAAATTTACTTAAATCCTAATACTCCCACTAAATTTTTAAAACAGGAACGGTCCATTGACCTTACAATTTATTGCAAGTAGTAATACTTACAAAAGAGTAGATACTATAAGTAATATACTTCTTAAAATATTATATAAATATAAACATATTAACTATAGTATGTTAAGTTAAACAGAAAGATAAACAGAGAACTAGTTTAAAAGTTGATTTCTTGCATATTCAAATTTTACCAAAGGCAGCGACTTTGTTAGGAAATCTGCTAATTGATTACAACTAGAAATATATTTGATACACATGTAACCTAGCTCTACCTTTTCTCTAATAAAGTTAAATTTCACATCAATGTGTTTTGTTCTTTTGTGATACGCAGGGTTGTGGATTAATTTAATGGCACTCTGATTATCTATAAACAAATTAATAGTCTCATTGAGTGGCTCACCTATATCTAACATAAACTGTTTTAACCAAAGAAGTTCCTTGGCCGCGTCACAGGCTGCCATAAACTCGGCTTCCGTGGTGGATAGGGCCACAGAATTTTGCCGTTGACTTGACCAAGTGACGGGACCTCCGTTCATTAGATACAGGTAACCAGTCGTAGACTTGCGAGAATCCACATCACCTGCATAATCTGCATCAGAGTACCCAACCAGATTCTCACTACCCTTGTATTGTATTCCTACATTTTTGGTTTTAATTAGGTATTTAATAATACGCTTAACAGCTCGAACATGCTGTATACCAGGATTGTTAACATGTCTGCAGACAACATTAACAGCGAAAGATATGTCAGGACGAGACACTGACGCTAGGAAGAGCAAAGAACCTACTGCTTCACGATAAGGAAAATCTACAGTTTCATCAATATTTTTCTGTAACACAACATTGGGATCAGTTGGAGTGCTGCAGGGACTAGCATCAGACATTTTATATTTAGAGATAATTTGTTCAACATAATGACTTTGTTTAATATCAATCGAATGTACTCCCTTTGTAATTTCCATTCCAACAAAATAATTTAAATTTAAAACTTTAATATTGAAGTTCTGTTTTAAGGCTTCAATTATACTGATTAAAGTTTGCTTATTCGATGAAAATAATAAAGCGTCATCAACAAAAATTACCAACAAAACTCTTTCATTATTAAAGCTTCCAACAAATACACAGCTATCAGATTGAGACTGCATAAAACCGTAACTTTTCAAAAATTTCGTAAATTTTAAATTCCAACAGCGTGGAGCTTGCTTTAGACCATATAAAGATTTAATAAGTCTACATACTTTGTCTTCTTCAGCACTTATACCTTCAGGAACTTCCATAAATATTTCTTCTTCCAGCTCGCCGTATAGAAACGCAGTCTTTACATCAAATTGTTGAATCTCATAGTTATATTTGGCTGCTATACTTAACAATATTCTGATGGAGTCGTAGCGTGTTGTTGGTGCAAAGGTCTCATTATAATCAACATCCTTAATCTGATTGAAGCCTCTTGCACACAATCTAGCCTTATATCTCTCAATCCCACCTTCTTGATTTTTCTTTATTTTAAATACCCATTTCGATGTAATTGGTTTCTTATCAGTCCTTTTTGTTATTTCCCATGTATTGTTCTCTTCATGAGCTTGTAACTCCTCCTTTATAGCTTCCATCCACTTTTCTGAATCTACTCCATTGATAGCCTCATTGTATGTACGAGGTTCACAAACTTCCATTATATTGGCTTCATAATTATTGTTTCTTCTAGGCTGTATATTGACATTCAAATCACTATCAAGTTCACTGGTATTCTCATCTGATGATGGTTGATAGGTACTATCATCAACGTTATCACAACTCTTCATTGTCGTGGCATCACTACTAGTAGAACTTTGTTCTTCTCTCTCAACTTGTATCGGTGATTCCAATTGATTTTCAGGTGGTGGTTCTCTTGTAGATAATGGAGAAGAAGTAATTGGTGACAGTACCTGATCAAAGCCCCTGTTCTCATCAAAATCAACTGCAATTTGGACAAAATTCTTCTTAATATTGGGTTTACTTGTTTCATCAAATAAGACATCCCTGGATACTGTGACTCTGCGTGTCTGTGGATCATACATTTTATAGTTGCTGTTATCATAGCCAATTAGTAGCATTTTGTTACTTTTTGCTTCTAACTTTGTACGACGCTCATCAGGGACATGAACATATCCAACACAGCCAAACACTTTGAGATGTTGTAGATTTGGCTGTTCATCATTCCAAATTTCATATGGTGATTTATTTGGAGTTTGACTTGAAGATGTTCTATTCAGTATGTACACAGCACAATTAATTGCCTCTGCCCACAGATAAGTTGGCATATCACGGCCAAACAGCATAGAACGAGCGCTTTCTACTATTGTGCGCAGTTCTCGTTCGCTGCGACCGTTTTGTTGAGGAGTATAGGGAGCAGTACATTCATGTAATATGCCTTGATCTCTGAGATAAACTTTTAAATCATTGTTAACATACTCCCCTCCATTATCTGTATGCAATGTTCCAATATTGCGTTGAAACTTGTTCAATATTAAAGCATTGTATATTTTAAAATATTCAAAAACATCACTCTTGTGTTTCATAAAATATACATGTCTATAACTGGATGCAGCATCTTTAAATAGGACAAAATATTTAGTACCTTGCACTGATGGCTCGCTCATTGGCCCACAGACATCACTGTAGACCAAATCTCCAGGTGCCAGCTCACCCCTTGTAGATGGTTTGAAGGGGAGCCTGCTCTGCTTGCCAAACATGCACGCATCACAAACAAAGTCATCACTATCCTTGTCCACTCCTTTAATTTGTCCATTTTTAATCATGTTACGAATTTCTTTTACGTTTAAATGTCCTAGACGTTCATGCCACATTTGTATAGTGTTTTTAGAAGCCTGCACAGAGTTACAGTTCTCAGTTACAACAGTTTGTATATTCATTTCATATAAATTGTTCGACTTTAAAGTTGCGCTTAGTACCAGTTCATTTTCTTTGTAAATTAGTGCATTAGTGTCCTTTTTAATTATCACAAAGCCCTTTCGCATAATCGCACCTTCCGAAAACAGATTCCTGCGCAATTCTGGTACATATAACACATTAGTCAGTATATTGTCCTCCCACTGTCCACGAATACACTTTCTAATAAGTACTGTTCCTATACCCAATACTTTAATTCCTTGTTGGTTCCCCAACTTCACAAGTTTACTACTATCAGTATCATATTCTTCAATATCTTTAAAGAAATCACGCCGGAATGTCATATGGATTGATGCCCCGCTGTCCAACAACCACACATCATCTTCAGAGCTGGCTATTGTGCACACAGGTTCTACTGTGAACGCTAACATATTGCTTTGGTCTTGATCTTGTGGTTTCTTGTCATACTTCTTTGGAGCACGACAGTCCTTGGCAAAATGACCCCTCTTATTACAATTATAGCATGTAAAGCGATGACGAGGATTTGGTTCCCCTTGACTTTTGGTTTTGTTCTTTGTCACCATTAATGCACTTTCATTTTCTTCTTCACAAGTCAAGCTCGCCTCCTCATCAAGTAGTCGAGCAGTTAGATTGTGTATGGTTTGTTGTCTTGGATCCAAAGACATCCACGCTTGTCGGAGAGATCGATACTTTGCTGGCAACGTGCTTAATATTTTGGTCATAATGGCAGTTTCACTAATATCCTCTCCATTTTCCTTTAACTGTTGAGCCAAACTTTCAACCTTGGAGATATGTTGAGCCATGCTGTCTGATGGACTCATTTTATATTGATAAAATCTTTCATGAACCATCATTTTATTTAGTTCGGATTTTTGTTCGTAAATTGATTCTAGTTTTGTCATAATCTCATTGGCGGTTTCACAGTTTTCTACGAGAGCTATTTGTTTATAATCCATAGACGAGGTTAGAATAAACATTGCCATGCCGTCATTTTTCAACCATTCTGCCGACACGTTCTCGGGCTTCGCCATACTGATATCGATGCCCTTAGCCTTCAGGGCGCATCTCACTTGAAATTTCCATTGCCGGAAATTATTACCATCGAATCGTTCGACACTTAATTTCGCAGCGTCCATGTTTGCCGGCGTTCGCTAACTGCGCAGCAGCAACTTTTACAACTTGTACCGAGCTACACTTGTTCTGCACTGTTTACTATCACTGGGCCCATAACCTGAACGATTTATTGGATTACTAAGGCGTTATAAGAAAACTAGCGAGAATTTCTGATGGTATTTATTCTAAACGTAACTAATACATTAACCTACACAGCCGGTATTTCTCAGAATGACAGGTAGGAGAAATGGTGCCAACACTGTAATAGTATGTTTTGCCATTACTTTAATTAAAAAATTTACTTAAATCCTAATATTTTCTACTAAAATACCTTATATCATGAGTACAACCCCCAGTTTCAATTTGTCGAATGAATTCAAGGACACCCTGTATTGTATAGTTGTCGCGGCATTTTATTTATTGAGGCAGTTTTCAAATACTAGTAGCGCCATCTCTTCGTTCGAGTCGGAACTTAAGTGTAAACACAGTTATTAGTAGCAAATCTGGTTAGCGCTTTTTACTGATTTGACTAAAATTACCGGCTATCTCTGTTTATAGTGTGTCAGGGAGGTTTAAAGTGAATTGTGATGGTTTCTAGAGCATTGGGATGGTTTGGAGCGCGTTGGAGAGGTTTAGAGTGAGTTGGAGAGGTTTAGAGTGAGTTGGAGATGTTTAGAGTGAGTTGGAAAGGCTTGGAGAGTGTTGGGAAGGTTTAGAGATAGTGTTTTGGAGTGAATTGTTGTGGTTTTTAGAGTATTGGTAAGGTTTAGAGAGTTTTTTTTGTATTAGTTGGTGAGGTATATAGTGTGACCACTGTGTGTGTGTGAATAAAAAACGAGTATACCCGCCAGAATTGGTTAACATTTCTCATAGAACCAGCAAACTGAAGTGTCAGTGTGCTGGTCACATCTGTCGTAGAACCGACAACCGATGGGGGAGACGAGTTCTGGAATGGAGGCCACGAAACGTAGCGTGGGACGCCTCCCGACCCTTACCTTGAAGTCTTATAGCAGTATTACTTTCATAATACTTTGTTACTCCGTACAATGACGACCTTAATGAGCTTACTTTAAGGTCGTCATTATACGAAGTAACAAAGTATTATGGAAGTAATACTGCTATAAGACTTCAAGGTAAGGGGGCTGATAGAGGGATGACCTTGGCAAGATGGCTGGCAGAGACTGGATGCAGACGACCGAGGGTTGAGTGGCGTGCTTTGGGAGAGGCCTGCGTCCAGCAGTGGACTGATACGGGCTGATGATGATAGTGTGAGCACTGACCGCCTTGTCCTTTGGCTCCTTGGTGTGCAGGTTGAAGAGCGTGCCGCGCTTGTACTCGTCGCCGCACACGTAGCACACCTCCGTCACGGAGTTCTTGTCCGGCATCGACAGGTCCAGGATGTCGCGGTCGGAGCTGGAGTTGGAGTTGGCGCTGTACACGGACACTGTGGATCTGGAAGTGATAAAAGATTTTTGTGAGCAATTTTATTGCTCTTTTTTTTCTTCTATTGATTTAGGTTAACAGTGTTCACAATACTCACAGGTTTTTTCTTACAAACAAACAATGTAAACATATAATAAGACTGTAAAAATATTGTGTCTGTACATTGGATATTTTTTGAAAAGAATAATTGTAATGTGTTTTAGAATCGATACTGATGCCAAAACACCAATTTTTAGAATTTTTGTCTGTTTGTCGGTTTGTCTGTGACTTTGTGCAAGTATCACGCCATAACTACTGAAGGGATTTTGACGGGAGTTTCACTAGGAGATAGCTGAAATATCCGGACAGCTCATAGGCTATAAGCCATGGCGGTATGTGATCTGAGCATAGAAATTTTTCTACGCAAACGAAGTTGCGGGGTACAGCTAGTATATACAGGGTGTAACGTAAAGGGTATATGAAGCCGAATATAACTCAATAGGTCCGCTATGCAGCTCATGGGAAGGAGCCTGTAGTCTTCTGGTTCCGGATAGGCCGACCCCAGGAGACTCATTCGCTTCCTAGCCTAGTGAGTCACATTAAGGGGCGCTGGGGGCTCGAGCACCCCTGAGAATAGACATCGAGAAACAGATCAGTAAACGCCTTTTAGGGATGGGCGTTTGTTCATTACCGATGCGGGCAACGGATGCCAGTTACTGATGCCGGTATCCGGTATCAAAATGTTCGTGTTTCGATGCGCGATGCCGATGCGAGCAATACGAAACCTCACAACTCTTCTTGAATGGCATCAACTTTTTGTTTTGAAAAGAAGGGACATCAGATGAGCATTAGCACCCATGAGGTGTTCTAAAAGCCGTCGCCCCTGGTCACATAAGTGTTTCATATGCTCTGGTTTATCACCACCAGAACCCTTGTAAAGTTTCGGTCGCGTACCTGACCGCGTCGAGGTACCCCGCCGGCTCCGACGCGCCCGAGTGCTGCGACCCCACGGAGATGACGGACGGGTCGCGCGCGCGCAGGTCCAGCACGCCGCCCAGCTCCTCGTCGCCCACACCGTAACGCTGCTGGAATAACAAAATCATCAGGCTATTTATATTGCCCCACTGCCCTTACATCGAAGGAATCCACCACGCGGGACCAGTGCGGATTGGCGGATGTCACATGCCTTAGATTTTTCTACGGCATGCAGGTTTCATTCACGATGTTTTCCTTCACCGTCTTGAGAGCACTCAGTAAATGTACGTAAGTTTTTGCGTCGAAAAAACCGAGGATAACTCATTGGTACATGGCTGCCCTGGCTGGGAATTGAACCTGGGAAGTCCGTATCGCAAACCACTGAGCCACCGAGCCCATTGGAATAACAAACAATACACAAATTAGCAACAAAATAGTGCGATACAAGGAAAGCCTCGGAATACAACTTGCTGTCAAATGGCTAGACACCTCAAGATATCTAAAAAGACTAAAACATAACAAAGGATATTGCCACATTTCAATGGAGCTTTGCACCTACAAAACTACGTGACCATTTAAGCTGTACCTATCATTTTGATGGGACTTATTACAGATTTCATATTGCATAATCATAATCAGTATCATTTTCTACTACTCTCGCAACTTCTATGGAAGAATAACAGTGAATAAATCGCTTCGATTTCTTACTATTTTCTGAATTCTTGATTAAGCTGTTTTTTTCGAATCGCAACTTGTACAACACTTTATTTTATACCAATAATTTTAACAAAAAACGGAGATATTTTTACATTTATTCATTATCTTGTACAACTTGCGCTTGATGGTGGGGCAGAATCTGGCATTGTCATTTATCGCTTGTCCCACCGAGCAGTAACACATGAAGAGAGCTGCGTTGCTGAATGTGGCATCTACAGACTGCCTGACATTGCACATCGGATAAAAGTCAAAATAGACTGATCAATGTGCTGCAACTTCCATACAACGTCACCGGCCGTGGCCGGCTTCAATTTCGATATCCGTTTTGTTTAGTATTACATTATCTTTGAGACTGATGGCAGATAAACAAGGGAAAAAGTTTCGTAGCTTAGCTTTCGCATCCTAGCTGCTAGCTGCATAGTACGGTGAAGAACACAGAGAAAAATGTACAGGAGAGTTTTTAAGGTTGAGATTTTCTCAAAAACTACTTGACCTATTGCAAAAATTCTTTCACTCTTTGATAGATTAAAGTTAAAACTATGTACTGTAAAAGAATTATGAAAATCGGTCCAGTAGTTCTTGAGAAAATCTTATTAAGGCCCCCCTGTATACTTATCTCTATCTTCGTGTGTATATCCGTATTGTAAGTGCAGTGACCCAACCGTAGCCACCGAGCCTCAGTACTCACATTAACAAACTTGCCAACATGGTTATTCTCCTTCTCGTCCTTGCGGTATGGCGAGGCTGCTGGCTGCGCGGGCGCGGGCGCGGGGCTGCCGGCGGGGTGCGCGCGCGACGCGGGCCGCGGCGAGGGGCCCGCCTCCTCGCGCCCGCCCTCGCCGGACAGACCCAGCACTTGGGCGGCGTACTCGCCTTGGAAAGACATGTCCGCGCCTGGAATAGAACAAAGTTATCATTTTATTGATTGATTTAGTTCCATTAAGGGACATGGGCCAACTAGCACCGCCAATCTTTTAAAGAGAATATCTTCAAATATAATAATACAATTTTATTAAAAAAAAGCTATGTAGGAAATCTTTATTAAGATAAATACTATTTATTAAAAGCTTATTTATAACGTGATTCAATGTCGGTAAGTTGTAGTTCGCATAATTGCGAAAAACGGCCGTTTTTGGCACATTTGTGAACTACAACTTAGCTTGTCGCAATTATGCCATGTATTGTATATTGAAAAATAGTATTCATCCTAATAAACATTTTCAAATCAAATCAAAATCAAATCAAATATTATTTTGTAAATAGCTTTTTTAATAAAATTGATTAAATTGGAAGATATTATTTTTTCAAGATTGGCGTCGCTAGTTGGCTCATGGAAGGCCCTTAAATAGATCCAGATATGAACATTAACCTGCAATACTCTTTATTAACTTGATATAGGCAAATGACAAAAAAATTGTCGAGTCCGTAAGGCAGTGTTGCATAGCCTAGTCTAGCCTTTGTCACAGATAAAACAATGCGGTATTCATTCATCGCATACCAAGTGACCTCGACCCGGTCTCTAGCTGACCCGCAGTGAAAGTGGCGCCTAAGACTGGCGTTACATCACCCAATGATATGCTCCAGCCGTTGAAACCATATTCTTCCCGAAATCATTTCGCATATGACCTCTGCCATAGATAAAACAATGCGGCATTGCCTCATTCATTCATCGCGAACCAAGTGACCTCGACCCGGTCTCTAGTTGACCCGCAGTGAAAGTGGCGCCTAAGACTGGCGTTACATCACTGATGTGAGTAAGTTCGCCTTATATTCTACGACCTCTGCCACATACAACTATGAAAACAATGCAGTGTTGCCTCATTTATCCATCTCGGTCGCGAATGACCTCGACCCGGTCGCGATTTTGAGTTGACCCGCATTGAAAGCTTCTTATCCACTGATTTTGGTACGTATTGTAATTTGCTGAACCCCTATGCTTTTCGAAATCAGATGGTTTTATGTTCTAGGACCTCTGTCACAGATAAAACAATGCGGCATTGCCTCATTCATTCATCGCAAACCAAGTGACCTCGACACGGTCTCTAGCTGACCCGCAGTGAAAGTGGCGCCTAAGACTGGCGTTACACAATGATATGCTCCAAGCCGTTGAAACCATATTCTTCCCGAAATCATTTCGCATATGACCTCTGCCATAGATAAAACAATGCGGCATTGCCTCATTCTTTCATTTCGGTCGCAAATGACCTCGTCCGGCTCGCGAATTTGAGTTGAGCCGCAGTGAAGCGCCTAAGACTGGCGTTACATCACAAACTGATATGATTTAAGCCATTGAAGCCCTGTCTTCTTAAGTCAGTTCGCATTATGACCTTTGCCACAGATAAAACAATGCGGTGTTGGTTGTCTCATTCACAGCAGACCGAAGTGACCTCGACCCGGTCTCTAGCTGACCCGCAGTGAAAGTGGCGCCTAAGACTGGCGTTACATCACCCAATGATATGCTACAAGTCGAAACCATATTCTTCCCGAAATCATTTCGCATATGACCTTTCCCATAGATAAAACAATGCGGTATTGCCTCATTCATTCATTTCGGTCGCAAATGACCTCGACCCGATCGCGAGCCGACCCGCTGTGAAAGTGACGCCTGAGACGGTCGCGAGGTGTCGTTGCTAAGCAACGCGGAACCCTAAAGGTGCGATTCAGATGTAGACAGACACAGCAGACGGCGATAGCATTTTACCGCGACGGCAGACGGCATTGCTTTACAGTATTAATTTGACTGTTTCCGACTACGACTGTAAGTGCCGCGCGACAGGTCGCGACAGAATGATGAGCTGAACTTAAAATCATTATCATATATATCAATATAATTTGTTCGAATCTCACGAAAGACATTTAGATAAACACTTTATTGCACAAAGAAGCATACACATAGAAAACAGACAGTAAGTGAAACGTATAAAAAGTAAATGAAAGTATTATGTACTTACTCACATTATGTATGACATAACCAAGTGTTCCCTAGAGCTCCTAAGGTTGAATAAATGAAGTATTGAAACAATTGCGCACCTTTGCAAAGTTTGACAACGTTAAAGCTTTGTACAGAATTTCTAACTACGACAATCAATGAACATCGTATTTGCCAAGTTTTGTGCAGATTTGTTTGGCATCGCGGTAATAAAGGATTGAAAGGTTCAGAAACTGAGCGAATCGGTGACATCAATCTATGTAAAATCACACACAATAGCACAACTTTGGCCATCAATATATCTGGAGTTAATTTGAATATTTCAAAACCAATTTCAGATGCATCATCAGCAGATATCCTATTGACTGTAGTACTAATTTGGCAAATTGACAAAGAATATTATGCAAATAGAGAGCTCGGTGGCTCAGTGGTTGGGTCAATGGACTTGCGATACGGAAGTCCTAGGTTCGATTCCCAGCCAGGGCAGCCATGTACCAATGAGTTATCCTAGGTTTTTTCGACAGAAAAACTTACGTACATTTACCGAGTGCTCTCAAAAATGCGAAGAAAAAACATCGTGATGAAACCTGCATGCCATAGAAGAAGAAAAAAATCTAAGCCATGAGAAATCCGCTAATCCGCAGTAAGCCCGCGTGGTGGATCATGGCCCCAGTTCCCTCGATGTAAGGGAAGGTCTGTGCCCGAGCAGTGGGGACATATAAATAGACTGATGATGATTATGCAAATACAATCTCAAATTTGCAACTCATACTCTCAAAACTCGCGAACAATGTTGCCAGAGACGGGAAAACTAGCACGAAATACATTCCGAGCGTAGAACTAAACAATCCTTCAGAACAAAACAAACAATGCAGCCGGGAAGCGCCATAAAGTGCCAAGCGTGACGTTCAGTGTAAGTAAATGTCAATATTAGTCACAGCGGGCGGTAACTCAAGCGAAGCCAGGATACGGAGCCAGTGGGCAGGTCTGGCAACCCCCGCGGGGATCTGAGAAACCTTCAGACAAAGGGGAAGGGGGAGATCACGATATGAAAGCGCCTAGAGATGGAATGAATATTATTTTATAATAAGTTGGTCTTGGTCCCGAACCCGATCACAGACCACTTGCCCCAATAGACATGTAATCGGTACGAATGACAATGACAGATTCTGCCCCACCATCAACCGCAAGTTGTACAAGATAACGAATAAATGTAAAAATATCTCCGTTTTTTATTAAAATTATTGGTATAAAATAAAACTCTGTACAAGTTGCGATTTGAAAAAAAACAGCTTAATTAAGAATTCAGAAAATAGTAAGAAATCGAAACGATTTATTCATTGTTTTTGTTATTCTTCCATAGGAGTTGCGAGAGTGGTAGAAAATGATTATGATTATACAATATGAAACCTGTAATAAATCCCCAACAAAATGATAGGTACAGCTTAAATGGTCATGTAGTTTTGTAGGTGGGGCAAAGCTCCATTGAAAAGTGGCAATGTCTTTTGCAAGCGAAACATTATGTCAACGACGAGCGCATAGAGACTAAGCGGGGGACAGGGGTGCCGTATTAAAGAGATGCGTCCATGTCGACAATATCTCTAGGTGTCACAATAATCAACATCATAAATCTCAGAGCTCAATTTACGTTGGAGCATATTCAGCCCAAAAGGCGGTCTAGTCTAGTTGTAACCGCCTCACAGCTTCGTCTCTAACCGGCCGCAACCGGCTCTATCCGGCCTCGCCGTTTATTTACGACGCGTCTAATTCGACATCGCAATCATAGTTCGCGGGTTCAACGCCACTACTATTGTTACTCGAATGGAAGTCGCCATGTCGTATTTATGACCCACTGTTCATGTCGTCAAAGTCAAAGAAAACTCAGGCGCGAACTATTCATATCGTAGTCCAGTGGTTTACTCATACTCATTTATTTTAACCTTAGGTCCACAGGGAACACTTGGTTACGTCATACATTGTACAATATTGTGATCATACATTTTAATACTGTATGATTACATGGCTCGATAGACAAAGAGGCAGAAGGGCAAAAGCAGACCCACTGTATTGTGTCAGTGGTCACTAAAACTGGTTTTTATTTTATTTTACTACTGCGAACCGAATGTCAAAACTTGTTATCTGTCAAACCCTTGTGTAAGTCACATCCAAGTAGTCAGTAGAGTATTATTATCAATTACATTGAACTGTGTCATGTTCCCACTTCGACAGCACATCAAGTGTAACACTTTGGACTGTGGACAGTTCTTATTATCTGCGTCGTAAGACTTGAAATCGTACTGCAAGTGTTACCATTCATCTGCTGTCGACTGTACATACAAATATGGCAATACAGACAGATACGACCGTCCACACTTGAGAGCCAAATATAAACACACAAAAATCGTCGCGTCGAAACCGGCAAGCGCGCGGATACGCTGTGTTTGTCGAATGACCAAATAAGACGAATATTTTGTCACACATACTATCCACACATGGTACTTTTTTGTCAAATATAATAAATAAGCAAATACAAATAGCCATGAGAAGTGGCGATCCTCCGCCCGAAGGTCCCCGTTAGGGCGGCAGGCGTACTAGGCTTGACCTGTATCAAGAATATCATGATATCCATCATTTTAATGTTATTATGTGAAATTTCTTAATTGGCTAATATAATTATAATCACTAATATTAATTGTAATAAATAAGGCTGTGAAATTTCTAATAAACAATAAATAAATAAATAAATAAATCATGAGATTTAGACATCAGGAATTCGAAGGATATGGACGATTTGGAAAGTGTTCATTTCCGCAAGTGATAATTTAAAAAAAATGTTTTATATCAGTTCAATTATGTAGCCTGCACTCAAAACTATCTACTAGTGAAATATATTTTAGAATCGGTAAGTAGTTTTTGAAAAAATCCCAACCTTATAGAGGACCTCTGTACACCTTTCTGTTTCCGATTTTACACGGTAAGCATCAGAAGCTGAAGACAGTGAGTTGACAGTGAGTAAACAAACCGTAGTAGGAATGCCGTATGCGTTATTCTAAAAATACAACATCAAAGAGTGAGTGGCAGCGTGGAATCCGGCCTGCGTTAAATCTCGCGTCTGGGGGGCGCGCCGGCCATTCCGCGCCCTGAGGGCCGGCGCGGTGCCGTGCCGTCGCATGGCTTGGCGTGTCGCGGCGTCTGCCGGTGCACGATGTCGGCCGGCGCCGGTCACAGGCGGACAACATTCGTGCCGGTGGACGGCACGGTACACGGCATCGTCCGCCGGCGCCGTTCTGTTGAACGCTAGCCCACCATGAGTATGGTAAATGTCTCACGAAGTGGGCGGGAACTGGGACCGTATTCTTACCCTGAGTTGTTATTGTAAGTTAGCGAGTGCGTAAAGGTATCTCAAGCAATGATTCATAGACTGTTTTGAGCACGAGTCCTGCGTGAGCTCGCTCTTATAACAGTTAAAATTGTATCAAAACCGAACTCAAACTTCACTCATAGACAAAACTGTCTATTGCTGTTATTCATAAACCTAGTTAAACATCGCTTCCCTTAAATCGTGTTGCTATCCCTTTCACACTTCATTAAAAAAGGTTAAGATAGAAAGGGACAGGGGGCCTAAACGGTGGCGTAACTTTAAATCACGTTTATGAATAAAAGCGTTTGACTATGGGCCTCGGAAACAGTTTTGTTTGACCTCAAACCCGAATATGAATCTTTTCAATTATCATCATCATCAGCCTGTATCAGTCCACTGCTGGACGCAGGCCTCTCCCAAAGCACGCCACTCAACCAGATTATCGGCCTTTTGCATCCAGTGTTTGCCAGCCATATTGAGAAGGTCACCCCTCCATCTGGTTCCACGCTACATTTACCCGTTCGTGGCCTCCATTCGAGAACTCGTCTACCGGTTATCGGTCATCGGCTATCGGTTCTACTACAACTGTGACCAGCCCACTGACACTTTAGTTTACTAATTCTATGAGCAATGTCAACAATTTTTGTTCTCTGCAGATTTTTTTTCAGTCTTTTTAGGGTTCCGTGCCGCAAAAGGAAAAAAAGGAACCCTTATAGGATCACTTTAGGGTCTGTCTGTCAAGACCTAAAAATCAAACATCTACGTCAACTCAATCAAAAGATACGGCCGTTTATGTCGCATTTTCTCGCATATTTGTATGAAAATGCAAGAAAACCAAAACTTACCGTTGACCTAGAATCATGAAATTTGGCAAGAAGCTAGGTCTTATAGCACAAGTAAAGGAAAATATCCGAAAACTGTATGTCGATGTACGACGTTATCAGTTTCGAAAACGCAAAGATAAGTTGGTCCCTAAATCTATCTTATCTTTTCGTTAGAGCAAATGTTATGGTGAAGTTGCACGGAACCCTCGAGAACGAGGCCGACAGCCGACTCGCACTTGGCCGTTTTTTTAATCATCATCATCAGTCTATTTATATCGCCCCACTGCTCGGGCACAGACCTTCCCTTACATCGAGGGAGCTCGGGCCATAATCCACCACGCGGATTTCACATGCCTTAGATTTTTTTTTCTACGACATGCAGGTTTCATCACGATGTTTTCCTTCATCGTTTTGAGAGCACTCGGTAAATGTACGTAAGTTTTTCCGTCGAAAAAACCGAGGATAACTCATTGGTACATGGCTGCCCTAGCTGGGAATCGAACCTGAGACCTCCATATTGCAAGTCCATTGACCCAACCACTGAGCCACCGAGCTCTCTAATTAGAGGTTTTTTTAATATCAAGCGACTAATTGTCTATCTGATCTAGCGTCTTATCCAAGGAATAAACCTCAGTATTACAAGACAATGACCGAAAGGATTTCTCCCTACAACATTCCTGGCGAGGTAGGTATGCTTCTTGAACCTTACAGTTTCCAATTCCAGTGTCAGCAGTGTTCAACGCAACGTTTCGCGGAATGTCCATATTGCCCATTGTTGGGCATTCCCACCGCTGTCACAATGGCTCTTGTTTTGTTAGTAGTAGCGCTCATAATGGAACTGCATACATTATGCGATTCAAGGCATGTAGATTAGAATAGCAGGTATTTTATTTATTTTATTATACTCGACAGTTCATTTGCCAGAATATTTAAAATGTCATATCGTCTTCTCTTCATCCAGGGGATAATGTTTTCCCACTGGAACACTCGATTAAAATGCGGATCCGACAGCCGACAAGAAGAAACGTGCTCTAATGTAAGCCACAGTCTATCAGAGATGTGTTTTAGGATCGATACTGATGCCAAAACAATATTTTTAGAATTTTTGTCTGTTTGTCTGTGACTTTGTGCAAGTATCACGCCATAACTACTGAAGGGATTTTGATGAGAGTTTCACTAGGAGATAGCTGAAATATCCGGACAGCTCATAGGCTATAAGCCATGGCGGTATGTGATGTGGAAACAAGGATCCAGAGAGGAAGTTCTGCCTCCTGATCTCCACCATCCTCTCCATCCTCCTCTACGCAAACGAAGTTGCTTGGTACAGCTAGTTTTCAATATAGGCCCACTACCCTATTGTTAGCCGTCGGTGTCTGCGGTTACGTTAAGGTCTCTCCGAAACCGGTTCGGTTCATGGGGTCAGCCGCCGCCGCGTGACGCAACCGGCCCGACACACAGACACGCAGACCCACTTAGTGGTCGACACGAGCTTGTCAATGGATATTATGTGTGAGGAATTAATTGGAACATGATTGGAGGATAGTGTAGCAATATACGCGAGAACAGAATGCGATGGAATCTTGTCGAAAATTTAGATAACTTCCTAAGCAATATTTTCTTTCTCATAGCTTATCTAATCCTGATAGGACGCCAAGCCAATGTGGCGGCACTTCGACCCATTGGCATCTGTTGTGCTCTCCCCTTTCCTTTACACTCCTTCCTCCTCCCTAAAGATATAACTCAATAGGTCCGCTATGCAGCTCATGGGTCCTCAGCCGACCCCAGGAGACTCATTCGCTTCCTAGCCACACAGTAAGTGTTTCATGGAGTCAGGTTTGTCACCACAGGCTCTGCAGCTTGGAGACTCCGTTAGTTTTATCCTGTGGAACAGGTCCTATCCTTGTCCTGGCCATAAGCATGTGATGTTCTTTCTTTTATGTAAGAATATTTATATAATATTTGTGCTCTCCCCTTTCCCTTATACTCCCTCCTCCTCCCTAAAGAAATAACTTAATAGGTCAATTCCTCCCGGCCTTCATCTGCCATGGATATTTCTGGAGTGAGTTTATAATGCATGTCATTCGAAGACTCTCCACATTCATGCCCATATTTCAACGTAAGTCTCATATTATCTGAAAGGTCTAAAAAGACATTGCCACATTTCAATGGAGCTTTGCCCCACCTACAAAACTACGTGACCATTTAAGCTGTACCTATCATTTTGTTGGGGACTTATTACAGGTTTCATATTGCATAATTATAATCAGTATCATTTTACTACTCTCAACTCCTATAGAAGAATAACAAAACAAAAAATCGCTTGGATTTCTTACTATTTTCTGAATTCCTAATTAAGCTCATTTTTTTCGAATCGCTACTTGTACAAACCTTTATTTTAAACCAAATATTTTAATAAATAACGGAGATATTTTTACATTTATTCGTTATTTTGTACATCTTGCGGTTGATGGTGGGGCAGAATCTGGCATTGTCATTTCAGACGAATTACTATAAAAAAACATTAAAATATCTAATAACCGTCTTAACAGAAACAAGCAACAAACAACAATAATTGCTGTAAGATGTCTCTGAAGTATACATTTCTTTGGAAAATACGTACAAAAGGAATGTTTTCTGTCCGTCTATCATTTCATAGAATGCCGAGACAAAAGCCAGGCCCGAGGTATTACCTGCCAGGGGCGTATTCTCCAGATACTATGGACCGCTCTTAATTTGTGAACATTTCGTTCGGAAAAAGAGAATTAATAGACATTAGTATTTTGTATAGTGCAGTTGTACAGTCATCATCATCATCAGCCCGTATCAGTCCACTGCTGGACGTAGGCCTCTCCCAAAGCACGCCACTCAACTCTACTCTCGGCCCTCTGCATCCAGTCCCTGCCAGCCATTTTGCGAAGGTCATCCCTCCATCTGGTCGGGGGGCGTCCCACACTACGTTTACCCGTTCGTGGCCTGCATACGAGAACTCATTTCAGAGAGAGATTCAGTTGTACAGTGAATTTAGTTAAATTTAATGTTCAGCTAGGTACATAATCATGTTTGCACACCTGCATGCGGGTTGAATACTATGACCAACTTTATCATAAGACCATTTTTTATTATGACTGTAATCTCGCAAATAAATTTTTGAGTTTGAGTTTATAAATGACATATTCGGAACTCGGTAGCGCAGGATTATTGGACAAACGGATATTCCAGGTTCGATCCCGGACGTTCACCCTAGAGAGTATTTTTGAGTACGGTGGAATACTGAGAAAGCTGTACAGGAGAGTTTACAAGTTTGAGATTTTCTCAAAAACTACTTGACCTATTGCAAAAATTATTTCACTGTTTGATAGATAAAAGTTAAAACTATGTAACTGTAAAAGAATTATTAAATTCGGTCCAGTAGTTTGTACTTATCTCTGTCTTCGACTGTACAAACAAACTCAGAAACTCGTAAAATTGTATTAATCAGAAAATGTTCGCGAATGACAGTATGGTGAATTTATTAAAGAATTTGAGCAAGATCTGAAGTTTCAAGCTCGTATCAAGAGTCCCGCTACAAGCTCGGGAGTGAGCGTGACTGTCGAGCTGCTTCGTCCAGAGTGATGACGCTACGGCGACTCCTCTGGATGAAGACATGAAGACGCAGCTATCCAGGGTGAAGACGCTACTGCGACTCCTCTGGAGGAAGATAGAAGACTATTATACTTATATTGAATTTTCTGTAACATGACACTGGCAAATGACGAACTGTCGAGACCATTAATAAAATAAATAAAATTGTATGAAATCTGACACTTTTAAGACTCCACTCACATTCAAAACTGTCTATGACTATTGTCCTTATTATCCGCGACATAAGAATGGAAATCGTACTTGAAGCGTTACCATTAATGTCGTAGATTGTACTTTGTAACCGGATTAATAAAAAAAGAATCTCGTTCCCATACAAAATCGATCGATATAAACTTAACAAGTAGGTAATTTATATTAATAAATTTGATTAGTCAATGTTTAATTTATGTAAATTCAAGAGAGCAAATTTTAAAAACCTACGAAAATGGCAATTAATTCGGACTTAGCAGAATATTTTTAGTCAAATATAACATTATTAGAAAAAGTTCCTTTCAAATTCAATTCAAAGAGATCTTTTAAAGAAAACTCTTGCATTCATAGCAGGAAAATTTTGAGGGAAAAAACTTTAACGGGGCCTTGCTAGGATTCTTTAGGGAATTTTTTCACCGGGGGGCCGCGCAGTAGAGAGGTTTCTGTAAATACGCAACCGTGAGGGAATGACTCGCGGGAAACGAGCACAGGCCGGGAGGACGGGTATTCAGCAGAGTTAAGGCACTATATGGTTGTCAAAAGCAAGAGTGAGACACAAGATGCCCCAGAACGGCGGAGTGAAGAGCAAGTGCCTCGATATTCGTATTTTTATGAATTTTGGCAGAGAAATAAAAATACACCAACAAAACTCAGATTTTTTAACCTACACTTTGATATATATATATTTTGTATAAATAATTATTTCGGTTTAGATATAATTTTCATTTTAAAAGACACGGAAGGGGTATGTTTGCGATTTATTTCTATCGAGCGAAGTTTGTCCAATCGTGTATCGGTATTCATCAGTCTCTAAATAGACACCCCAAGATTGAACAAATCATATGTATGGAATTCACAAACTACGACCGCAATCGATGTATGGTATAGGCCCACAGACCACCTACCCAATAGACATGAAATCGATACAAAGCAAGCGAAAATTCTGTCAACGATGAGCGCATAGAGACAAAGCGGGGGACAGGGGAGCCGTATTAAAGATATCGTCCATGTCGATAATATCTCTAGGTTATACGTGGCGCGAAGCAATGTTGCGCTCATGTGTGGACAGACACGGGCGCCCTCCTGTTACAGGTCTATGGGGTAAGTGGTCTGTGGGTGAAGCAGAGATAAAGGTTTGTAGCGATTTGTGCGGCCAGCGGGTGAATTCACAAATATTAATTTATTTTACTTCACCTAAAATATTTGTGCTTCGGCCATGTCATAAGAATGGACCCTCTCTACTTGTAGATTACTATACGGCTCGGCAAAGTTGAGGGGTCTAGATCACGTGGCCGGAGACCAGCCCGTTAGACTGATGCGGTTGGCAGAATACTCGGAGTGCCCTTTGAAGAGGCTTGTGAGAAGAGCACAAGATCATGTCTCCTTTATTTTAACCCAGGTAAAACATGCAAAATCATGTACCACCACGCGCGGGGGAGCGTGTTGATTATGTCGGGCTCACCGCCCTGAAGGGGCAGCATACCGACTAAACCTCCTGGGGTGTTTCACCTCGTGCCATTGTTGCCGAGCCACGGGAACTGCGATACATCCGCGTCCCAATTGGCGCCCCGAGCACTCCCCATTGTGGGTCTCCTGGCGCCAGTTCATACATGCCAAGACGGCACCTGCTGTTGCTGCGCAATCGATGTATGACATAGACCCCTTTACCATTTATATTTTGGCGTAGAACCGTGGAAATCCTACTAGAATTGTCGGCGAAGAAACACTTTCTGCGACCCCCTTATCCCTCGCGACGGGGAGGCACCATCTCCTCTCAGTCTCAGACAGTCTTTGTTTTAATATTATTTATCGCGCGATCGTCGCGAGCGGGACTGTTTACGACCGCTGGCCGCAATAAACCGGCTCGCAACATTGTGGGCCCGCGTTCGATTCCTGTTCACTTGCATCTGATATTTATTTATGCGACTAGTTGTAACCGACCTCAGGAAACCATTAAACTGATACTGACGATAAAAACGGAATGATTAATACTCGGGTTTCTATATTTCTTATGATGAAGACAAACTTACAAAGTGGTAAACTTCAATCTCAATGAGTGCTAAAATCTAATGCCGAGATTCATAGACAGTTTTGAGCACGAGATTATCGTGAACTCACTCTTACAATTGTCAAACGTCTATGGAATTTGACATTTGTCTGGGCATCTTGAGCCTACCGCACCATCGAGCATGATACAGATCTAAAGCATTTACCGTATTATTTATTCGTTGTTGTCCAATAGGCATAGTGTAAGCATCATATATGTATGTAATTGAAATGAAAATGATATGAAATGTAATTTATTAATTGTACGTTGGATACTTACATTCTAGATACAAATTCACTAGTCCCCACACTAGGATACCCTGTGTCGTGGGAGACTAGTTTCTTCCCTAGGCACATATACGCAAATATCACAAGTACAATCGATTACACGGAAAGAATTGTAAACATAATTAAGTAGGTACACTAATATAATAATATAACTTAATAGATATCACATTCAATACAGTAGGTTTAGTACATTAGTACTTATAAATTGACATGTAACGCAATTTTGGTTTAACTGTAAGTGTTGTTATGAAAATAAATAAATGCCCCTGGTCCCGCCGGACTACAACTCGGGTCCAACAGAATACCAGCGTTGCCGGCATCCTGTCGACAACATCATGCTGAGTTGAGGCCCTGACCGCAACGACAGTACAACCGCTCTATGTTTATTTGGTGTGCTATCTTGTTAGCCACTATAATGTACTATAACGTAAATGACTTGCTGTTGCGAAATATACGGATTACTTACTTACTTTTTTAAAATAAATAAATTGGTAAAAGCGAGTTCACGATGAGCCTAGGCTCAAAACTGTCTAATGAATTTCGGTCCAAGTCTCTTTTAGAAGCTTCCAAAACACAACTACTTATAACGCAGCTCTCAGCCCTATAATCGTGAAAACGAGTGACGGGTATGGAGCACCAAATGGTTCTGTAACGGTCCCTGACAGAAATCTCCACCTAACGATGAACTGACACAGGTTAATGACGAATTCGCTCACCAATGTAGTCAACGATGGGAGCACCTAAGGGTTCCATAATACTCCTTAGTAGTTATCTCCTTGCAATGGCCTGTCACAGGCTAATGACCAATTCGTTCACCGATGAATAGAAGCGCTGGTTATGAATGACAATAGCGAGGAGCACCTAAGGGCTCCATTATGCGCCTAAAAGTCATCTCCTAGCCATGAACCGTCACAGGCCAATGACCAATTCACTCACCAATAAATGGTTTCCCGTCGAGCCTCTTCATCCAATAGAAGCGTTGGTTGTGCGGCTTGTTCTCTCGGTCGTACTGCTCCCACTGCTGGCGGAGGAAGGTGTAGCACACGCAGCAGCAGCGCACGACGCCGTCATCGTCGCCGTCGGCGCGGTAGCCGGCGGGCGGCGCGTGCGCACCCAGGAACGGGAAGTACGGCTCAGAGCTCTGCGGGAGAGGAAACATGTTAATGATCATCGAGACAACAAATACGAACAACATATGTTATAGAGTAGACTTGTGGCTACAGATGACGTCACAGAGTTTGTAGGGGTATAATTTGAGGCAACAGATGACGACACAGAGATATATTTGTGGGGACGTATGACGTATTATGTTATTTGATAACTTCGGCAAACCAAAGAATTGGATAGACCGATCTGAGCTGCGAATTCGAACCCGCCGTCTGTCATACTAAACATTACCTTATTGAAGTCTGGGGAGGTTTTGATTCACAATACCATCAGGAAACTAACATGCTATTATAAAACAACGATTACACGCTTTCGGTGCATAATCGCATTAAACAACACCATAAACTAATGGGGTTAAACTATGGGAAACTTGTATGGGAAATTGCGCGGAGTTTAAATAGCTGACAAGTCGTTCTTGCGTCCGTGACGCGACGCGGAGCCGTTTATTTTTCCCTGTGGGAAAAGCGATTACATTGTAACGTTGTATCGGTCCCACGTTTGACGGTTACTGTGATAGATTTATAAGATTAATTGCCGCAAAGTGGTTTATTGATGTCAAATGCAGAGTATTATAAATAATTATCCGGACACATGTCAGGAGGTAGGGAATGAGAAACACCAGCGGGGTTACTCTCACCTCTTACAGCGATCCAGTTTAGGTTCCTAAGCTGGCAATTTGCTACAATGACGTCAAACGTCATTGTAGCAAATAGCGATTCGGTTCAGTTTAGGAGCCTAAACTGGATCGCTATAAGTGGTGAGAGTAACCTTGCTGGTCTGATTTTAAATATACATATGGTGCGATTGTCTTTGAATAATCTTCCTCCTCTTTAATCGTAGCCTCAGAGCTGAGGATCTTGACCCTCAACAACAGGTGCTGTCTTGGCATACATGAACTGGCGCCAGGAAACACGATCTTAGGCTCTTATCATAGCCTCTTCAAAGGGCCCGCCGAGGATTCTGCCAACCGCATCAGTCCAGCGGGCTGGTCTCCGGCCCTCAACTTTGCCGAGCAGTATAGTTCTCTCCAAGTTGGAAGGGTCCATTCTTATGACATGGCCGAAGTACCCGCAACACATTTCTAAATCATACACATCATTGAATAATAGTGACTGACATTTCTCATTGTGAACCAGTCTTTCCAAAGTATGTCAGCGAGCTATGCTTAAGGAAAGAGTTGTGCTTGACATTTCTTTGGTGGATAGAATAAGAAATGAGTATATCCGCCAGAGAACAAAAGTGGTTGACATTGCTCATAGAATCAGCAAACTGAAGTGTCAGTGGGCTGGCCACATCTTTCGTAGAACCGATAACCGATGGGGGAGACGAGTTCTCGGAAGGAGGCCACGAACGGGTAAACGTGTGAGGACGCCCCCCGACCAGCCTATGTCGATGTCAAAGCGATATACCTTTTCCTAGTAAGTAGCATATAAATTAAAGTGGTTTGCGTTTTATGTTTAGTACTATATTTGGGGTAGAATCACACACATTAAGCATTAAACCTCTGAAATGACATCACGGCGGATAACAATAGTCAATATTGTGTGTGGAATATGTGCGTCCGCCGTAACGTTGGCTCTGTTGAGCAAATAGTCAACAACTCGCGATAATTATGCAAATATTGGAAACGCCTTGTCAAATCTAATTTTAGTTTAATATACCTAATCCCATAGCAAGTGGCTTTGTGACAGACCACTTACCCAATGGACATGAAATCGGTACAAATTTGCAAGCAAAAAATTCTGTCAACGATGAGCGCATAGAGACGAAGCTGGGGACAGGCAGTATTAAAGAGATGCGTCCATGTCGATAATATCTCTATGTGCCACGTGTCGCTAGGCAATGTTGCGCTCATGTGCGGACAGACACGGGCGCGCTCCTGGTACAGGGCTATGGGGTAAGTGGTCGGTGGTCGTTGTAAACAAATGTGTATATTCGTCTAGTAACCTCGTATGCTGTATGTAACTCTAAACAAAATAAAAACGACTGCTTTTCCGGCCTAAAAATGTCAGCAACACATATTCCTATATAAAAGAAAGAACATCACTTGCTTAACCTAGGATAAGGATAGGACCTATTGCACAGGATGAAACTAACAGGTCTCCAACCTGTAGAGCTATTTATCGTGTACAAAATGTATGAACATTTAGAATTTGTATTACGCATTATCCATGCTCGGTGAACAAATTAGAACATGATGAAAAAATTATTGCCGTGGGCAGGACTCGAACCTGCGACCTTGTCATTCCGTGACACGCTCTTACCAACTGAGCCACCACAGGTTACGCCACTTCACGCAGTTTTTCCACGGAAAACTTACATACATTTACCGAGTGCTCTCAAAACGGTGAAGGAAAACATCGTGATGAACCTGTTTGCCGCAGAAAAAGAAAAAAATGAGGCATATGAAATCCGCCAATCCGCAGTGGGCCCGCGTGGCGGATCATGGCCCAGCTCCCTCGATGTAAGGGAAAGTCTGTGCTCGAGCAGTAGGGACATATAAATAGACTGATGAGTTGAGTTAAACAAAGTCAAATTTCTTTATTGCAAGTAAGCACGTTGAGTACATTTTTGCACGTCAATATATTTTTTGAATTTACATTTACACCACGTTGCAAGGAAAAGGTGCCAACGCTGAGGAGAAAAAGTGGCAAAAAACTCTCGGCAACAAACTGATCAATTTGCACGAAAAAAAATTTTTAACTCGTAGAACAAACGTCGTTCAATGATCGATACTGAACACCCTCCATTAGGCTTACTTTAGCGAAGGAAGCATTCCCTTCGACTCACTATACCCGCCACATAGCTGCTGTATAGCCGACACTATCTATCCACGACTGGTGGGACCACATTCCTGCCGGCTTATTAGCATTAATTCAATTTAATGTCGGTGTTTAAAACCGCTAAATAAGCAATAAACTTGATATCGACAGACATTTGCAAACTGACCACCTGTTTACTTAAGATTTCAAAGAAACTGTACAAAAACGTTCTGCGGGGTTACTCTCACCTCTTATAGCGATCCAGTTTAGGTTCACAATTTCCTACAATGACGTCACTACAAATAGCGATTCGGTTCAGTTTAGTAACCTAAACTGGACCGCTATAAGAGATGAGAGTAACCCTGATGTAAGTGATATTTATTTATTTCAAATTGTGTCCAACATAACGGGTTGCCCCAAGGCGTAGGACAGTCATACTTACATTATATATAAAATAACGCCGTCCTTGTGGCAGAATATGCTGGTTGAGTTGAGTATATTTAAGATCCATTGTATGTACCATATTCTAGCAAATAAATATTTTGACTTACATAAGTGCTTAGAATATTAATTATACAACAGACGAATGCAATTTATAGTTCTTCTCACAATACACACTCTCTCACTACACTCAACCAACTGTAGCAAACAAGTCACACTCATGAGCTGATTCCTAGAATCGCACTCCTAGAGTGCAATGATGACGGTAAGAGCGCGCACCAACGGGGACTGTCTACGCGCCACGGTGTGCGCGTCGGGCATCTCCAGCAGGCCGCGCGGGCGCGGGCGCAGGTAGGGCGTAGATATAAAAGACTTCTTCATCTCGTGTGGTTAATTACCGCACCTATTGTCAGAGTTATTCAGGCAGTAGACCTCTGACGACTGCTGCCGAGCGACAGCAACCGGGACCAACTGCTTGACGTGCGCCACGAGGCACGGAATCGCTATGGTTAGGTTACTGGACTTATGGGGTTCTTATATTTAAGGTGAGAGACTCTGCACCGACTCCACGAAGTTGGGAGTTATGTGTTGAGTGGAAGTCCGGCGGCAGGAGATTAGGTCGGCCTGTACACAGCTGGCGAAGGCCGGTGACAGCCGAGCTGAAGAGTGTTGGACTCGCTTGGAAGGAGGTGACGGAGGCGTAGGACAGGGAAAAGTAGAAGAGTTCATCGGCGGCCCTTAGCTCCACCTGGGAGTCATAGGAACGCATGTTGTTACAAATTAGAGGGCGGTTGAGCTGACAGCATGAAGGATATATACAAAACTAACACCTTCTTTGAGTCTGCGCAGTCTCTAAGAACAAAGTCAGTCTCGCAGCAAAACAAATCAATTCTATCGTATCGCACACGTCATCTGTGGACGGACGTCTGATGTCGAATGTCAATCGCTTTAACTGGCGAACGCAATTGTGTCCGCACCGAACCGGTTCGCAGACGGTGCGACGATAATTGGAGACATTGAATTGGGTGACATTGTAATTCGGAGAGCTGTCACCCGCCAGTTGAACTTTGCAGACGGACGGAAAGTTTGGTGAATGGATAGATGGCAATTTGATCGTCTGTTTAGTATCTTGTGGTTGTAAAGTTTGATTTGATTATTGGTTATTTCCCCAGATACCGCTGGAAGGACGAGGTCGAGAAGGACGTGCACCGACTGCAGGCACACACGTGGGAGGAATCAGTGCGGGACGTGACGTGAGCGGGTTAAAATTTGAAGGTTTTAAAAGTTTTGAATATTATTTGTGACAATGCCCCTATACAGCAGCTATTTTTATTTTCATACTTCATTTTATCTTTCAAATTATTTTGACATTTAATAAATACATAGATAATACTATATAATTAAATTGGATCAAGTGTTGATACCTATACTTATCAAAGATTTAAATCTCTGATGTGAGTCCTATTGTTCGCCTAAATAAGCTTAGCGCCCGGTTTCATTGTACGATACCAAATAGTTGTTGACATAACCAAGGTGCTCTGTAATGTTCCGTGTGATTAGAAATAAAGTATATGAACGTAGCGGCTTCCGAACACCGGTGGCTGTAGTCGGTGGCCAGTTTGCTCTAAGAGGCTATTCAAAAGACATGACGAGCCTTCCAGCTCGAGATCTCTACGCCCACAAGTCACGTCTATTACCTGTGTGGCCGGCTTGTGTCGCACAGTGTACTGAACACCGGTGGCTGTAGTCGGTGGCCAGTTTGCTCTAAGAGGCAAAAGACATGACGAGCCTTCCAGCTCGAGATCTCTACGCCCACAAGTCACGTCTATTACCTGTGTGGCCGGCTTGTGTCGCACAGTGTACTGAACACCGGTGGCTGTAGTCGGTGGCCAGTTTGCTCTAAGAGGCTTTTCAAAAGACATGACGAGCCTCCCAGCTCGGGATCTCTACGCCCACAAGTCACGTCTATTACCTGTGTGGCCGGCTTGTGTCGCACCGTGTACTGAACACCGGTGGCTGTAGTCGGTGGCCAGTTTGCTCTAAGAGGCAAAAGACATGACGAGCCTTCCAGCTCGGGATCTCTACGCCCACAAGTCACGTCTATTACCTGTGTGGCCGGCTTGTGTCGCACAGTGTACTGAACACCGGTGGCTGTAGTCGGTGGCCAGTTCGCTCCAAGAGACTTTTCAAAACGACGAGCCTTCCAGCTCTGGATCTCTACTCCCACAAGTCAGTCTATTACCTGTGTGTCCGGCTTGTGTCGCACCGTGTACTGCTCCGTGTAGCCCGCGCCGCCACACACGAAGCACACGCGCGCCTCGTCCGCGCCCGCGCCCGCCCCCGCTGCCGGTAGCGCGGCCGGCGCCTTGTCGCGCGCGCCGGCCGGGGACGCCGCGCGCGCGACTAGAGAACTCTTTATGTAAGCCTTCGCCTTCTCCATGACGACACTGCAACAAACATACAGACTATGTTATTCCTTGGACCTCAAGCAATGACTGTGTAGCCCTCTATCGGGCACGCACGAAGGCAAAGATAAATACAAAGGGAGGTATATTTATTATGCTTACTTCCACCTCGCGCGATAGCGGGCTATGCTGATCTTTGCCCTGTTTCTCTATTTATCCAGCCATAACCTAGCAAATAGTTTGTATTGTGAATTATATGAATAGTATCCAAATCTCCAATTCCAAAATGATGACGTTCCGGAAAACTATGTAGAACGTACCAGAGGCAAAAGGATAGACCTATTCATTATTCTGCTAACGTCTAAAATAGGCTAATATTGTCCATCACAGCTAAAACAGGTGAATATTTAACCCCTCGCAATCCCAGGGCGCTTGTTCGAAACAAAACTTGTCCAGTCGGGGTAGGGTTACTACACGACGGACATTTTTTTTGATATGTCAGGAAATCAGGTAAAATACAAAACCATGGAAACGGAACGAATGGCGTAGGCTGTAAAATAGTGTTGTTTCAGTTTTCATTGTACTGCAATATGAAAGAAAAAAAAACTAGGGGAAAATCCTCGACCTGCTTCCCTCGCTTGAATTCACCATGAAAGGATCGATAAATATCTTAATAACTTATGCATAGCTTAGTTAATAAAATAACATTTTGAATTATGAATTTGAATCGTATTATCAGAATTGTTGAGGCCGCCAGTAGCCCTTTGACATGGCATACGACTGCTGCCGAATGAGAATATCCGGGAGTAACAGACCACTTACCCCATAGACCTGTAACAGGAGGGGCCCGTGTCTGCCCGCAATGAGCACAAAATTGCTTCGCGACACGTGTCACCACGAGATATTATCTACATGGACGCATCTCTTTAATACGGTACCCCTGTCATCCGCTTCGTCTCTATGCGCTCATTGTTGACAGGATTTTTCGCTTGCAAATGACATTGACACATTTCAATGGAGCTTTGCCCCACCTACAAAACTACGTGACCTTAAGCTGTACCTATCATTTTGTTGGGGACTTATTACAGGTTTGATATTGCATAATCATAATCAGTATCATTTTCTACTACTCTCGCAACTCCTATAGAAGAATAACAAAAACAATGAATAAATCGTTTCGATTTCTTACTATTTTCTGAATTCTTAATTAAGCTGTTTTTTTCGAATCGCAACTTGTACAAAACTTTATTTTAAACCAATAATTTTAATAAAAAAACGGAGATATTTTTACATTTATTCGTTATCTTGTACAACTTGCGGTTGATGGTGGGGCAGAATCTGACATTGTCATTTGTACCGGTTTCATGTCTATTGGGTAAGTGGTCTGTGCTGAGAGTGCACACACACGGTTCACAAACTACCTAACGATTACTTAAAGTCACTAACGCTCACCCATCCAAGTACAGACCTCGCCCAACGTCGCATCGTTTCAACGCGTACTCGCAACTGGACTAGGAGTCCCACTCTAATGTTACCTTTGGTTCTAAAACCATCATGAAGGATATCCGAGACGTACAATCTCTGAATGTGCACGAGCTTTTATCAGGAAATCTTGGGGTAACCCTAATTCATCGTCGTGACACGCCTGACTACACTACAGTCCACAAATCCCCCGCTGTCGCGTTAGGGCTGGGCGTCGTTTAATGAATATTTAATTGCGATCAGCGTGATCGTGTCGCGCGATTACGCTAATGCGCCGCTCTGTGGCAGCCCTGGCACGCGACCGAGCCGACAACGGTTCGTTGTGTTTCGGACGAATTACAAACCCACGCTCATGCGCCCATGTCGCTCAGCGAGCTATGGAAAGAGCTATGCTTAGAATTTCTCTGTTAGATAGAATAAGAAACGAGTATATCCGCCAGAAGACAAAAGTGATTGACATTGCTCATAGAATCAGTAAACTGAAGTGGCAGTGGGCTGGTCACATCTGTCGTAGAACCGATAACCGATGGGGTAGACGAGTTCTCGAATGGAGGCCACGAACGGGTAAACGTAGTGTGGGACGCCCCCCGACCAAATGGAGGGATGACCTTCGCAAAATGGCTGGCAGGGACTGGATGCAGAGGGCCGAGAGTAGGGTTGATTGGCGCGCTTTGGGAGAGGCCTACGTCCAGCAGTGGACTGATACGGGCTGATGATGATGATGATGATGACAAACTCACGTTAGACTCAACTGCGAATAATTTATGAAATGAATGTCCACGTTACATGGAAACGTATAGACCGTGCCGTGATTGCAATTCAGCGATTTTAGGGTTCCGTGCCTCAAATGGAAAAAAGGAACCCTTATATCTTTGTTGTCCGTCTGTCGGTCTGTCAAGACCTATATCTCAGAAACGCGTGGACGGTTCAAGTTGATTAATACTAAATACTCAGGTCTCCAACCTCATGCAGCCGTGAAAAAATCAAACTTCTACGTCAACGCAATCAAAAGATATGGCCGTTTATGTCGAATTTTGGCGCACATTTGTATGAAAAAACTCAAACCCTATAGGGTATTTCCCGTTGACCCAGAATCATGATATTTGGCAAGAAGCTAGATTTTACAGCACAAGTAAAGGAAAAAATCTGATTGAAATTAACTACATCCCTCCAAATATATTTTTTTATCTTTTCGTTAGAGCAAATAGTCCGTCCGATAAATCTAACTTTTTTGAACGAAATTAATTATAACTGGAATATAAATCAACCATAATATATTTTTTTTAAATACTTCCGTAACTAAATTGTGGTGGGAAATTAGACACAAAATGTTAGAATAGGCCAATATATTTATTAAAAAAATAAAATATGAGTTATGAATTAATTTTAAAAACCATGCAAAATCAACTTATCTCTATCGGACTAAAAGTTACGGGGATAGTAAGTCGCATTGCACGGAAGCCTCAGTGCGCGAGTCCGACTCGCACTTGGACGTTTTTTTTTAATTTAATATAATTCTGACAGGTCTAGGCTGACGATCTCGAATGGTGACAACAAACGAGTAGAGCGGGACGACCCCTGAACAGAGTTAGGGATGATCTGCACAAGGTGGCTGTCAGCATCCAGTCGAATGCAAGAACCGAAAATCATATTGAGTGTGCATCTTGGGAGAGGTCTACATCCAGCAGTGCTACTTAGGTCTACATCCAGCATATGGGCTAATGTTGCTTTATTCGTTACACAACTTGCGTTGCTGCGATGATAACCAAAACCACATCCCCGCCACTTCCTCTCGTCCTGAATAACATTATCACATTTGATACCGCGCGGTGGCGGTGCGGTAACGACCTACCCTCGTCATGCGGTGACACGGCCTACAGAGTCACTGTCATTATGCATAGTGTCAAACGAATGACCAAGAAGCCGGCGCGGCGTCATGGTGGCACTTCACTTGGCTATTCGTATTTGCGTATTTGTCTAAATTATTATAATAGCTTAGTCAACTTATACAAATAATAATAATTAAATGTCAGTCTATGTCATAAGAAAGGATATTTATACACATTAAATTAATTTAAGATTATACAATTCATTCATCCGTTTGGACCTTCTTTGCGCTCGGACATTTTTAGAAGGCAGACTGTGTATCCAGTTGTTTATAGGAGATCAATGCCTTTTGATAATTTTTTATACCCTATGACACTCCCGTAATCAAGGGAGCACAGAAGCGGTCCGAGGATCGACCCCTGTGGAACACCGCACGACATCTCCCATCTGGAGTTCTGGACCATTCGTCCCGGCCGGATACACAATGTTGCCTGCTTTAACTCTTATGTTCCACGATATACAAATCTCAATGCATTACACATATTTATTGGATTACTGTCTAGACCAGGGTTTCCAAACTTTTTTGAATCGAGACTCCCGGTTTAAAATATATATATTCACGCCCCCTTTAATTGTACTGTATTTACATACATAGGTACAAGTACAAAATAACTATTTTCAATACATAATTTACAACCATAATCGAATAAATTATAACTATGGTGTTCACTTCTAGAAATGAATTTATAAAGATAATAAAATTAGTAGATTTAAGAAAGACTTTAAATTGTGTTTTTTTTTTTAATTTCCAAACACACGACGCCCCTCTCGTGATCTCTTCACGCCCCCTTGGGGAGGCGCGACCCACCGGTTGGGAAGTCCTGGTCTAGACCATACATTTAAGACTCTGATAGGGGTTCTCTTGAAAATGGCGGGGTACGACGGTTGCGAAATTATTTGATAATTTTTGTTTTATTGTCTACAGTGGTTATTTAGAGATTAATATCACGTTAAATTAATCAGAAAATGTTCGCGAGTGACAGTATGGTGAATTTGTTGGATAATTTGAGCAAGATCTGGGGTTTCAAGCTTTTATCAAGAGTTCCCGCAACAAGCTTGGGAGTGAACGTGACTGTCGAGCAGCTTCGTCCAGAGTGATGACGCTACGGCGTCTCCTCTGGATGAAGACAAGAAGACGCGGCTACCCAGGGTGAAGACGCTACTGCGACTCCCCTGGAGGAAGATAGAAGACTATTATATATTGAATTTTCTGTAACATGACATTGGCAAATGACGAACTGTCGAGTCCATTAATAAATAAATAAAAAATAAGACTCTGATATTTCAATTATACAATGATTGTAATCTGTTTTGTGTACCAAATAAATAAAGTATGATTTGGGAGAGGCCTATGTTCAGCAGTGTACTGAAACGGGCTTATGATGAAACTGGTATGATTATCATGATCACGTGCTATGCTGTCAATGATAATTGTTATGAATGACAGCAAGATAGGAACAGACATCTTATGACACGTACACACGTATGATTATCCAACTGACGTGAAATATTTCAGTGCAATTACCATGAGTTGACAACGTATGTACGTGCGGACAACAGCAGATCAATGGTAACACTTGCAGTACGATTTCCACTCTTACGACGCATATAATAAGAACGGCCCCAAGAGTTACACTTGATGTAATTACCTTGGCTGAGACGCACGGGATTTTTGGGAGCCTACTTGCAATTTGCAATAAAGAGATTTGATTTGGCCCTCACTACTTTTTTTGTAAAATTCTTCCTAGAGGGAAAGGCAACCAGACCATACAGTCTGGTCTGATATTAATAGAATGTCTTAATTCTTATAAATACATACATATATACAAAGATAACCTAACCTAAACCTACGCACAACCCTCCCAAACCTCTAAACGAAATAACTCAACGATCCACGCAATCATCGAGTTCAATTCAATTCATTTATTTTACTCTCAAAATACCAACAACAAACATCGTGCTGTCCTCTGGTCCCACACTAGGCGAGAGCCCGTGTGTGTGTGTGTGTGTGTGTGTGTGTGTGAGAGAGAGAGAGAGAGAGAGAGTTTTGCAAGGAATCCTTCCTAAGAGCACAAAACTTCACAAACACTACTTCTTTCGACTCCAATTAATAGAAACGTTCGCGGACATCTCCTGATTAACCTAACATGATAATTAGTCACTAAATAAATACCACGGAAACATTGATCTCCTATAAACACAGTCTGCCTTCTAAAAATGTCCGAGCGCAAAGAAGGTCCAAACGGATGAATGGACTCTCATTTGCTTTATTGGACATTATTTGAACGTTAACAATGGACCCTTATTTGGACGTTATTTAAATTGTTTTAGTAAGACCTTTGTGTATCTAGTTGTTTATAGGTGATCAATGCACGGAAACTATTTAATTAGAATTGACTAATTATCACGTTAAGTTAAGCAGGAGATGTCCGCGAACGTTTTTATTAATTGGAGTGCTCGAAAGAAGTAGTGTTTGCGAAGTTTTTCACGGAAACTATTTAATTAGAATTTTCACAAAAAACTAGCTTATGTCGTTTCAAGGAATCTGACCCTCACTACGTTATGTTACGATTAGAGAAACCAGAACAAGGCAACGAAAATATTCAGCAATTTAAAAAAAACAGACAAACCCACCCTAAACCCTTGTTGTGTTATAATTATCAGAGTACAATACAATCGACAACACATCTAATTGTAACACTGGCACTTTACGCGACGGTAATACGGGCTATAATGCAATGGTTTCTTATGGTGTAGGTAGTCTGTACAAAATCCCTTTGTACATCCATCAGAACAGCAATAACGCTTGTAGTACGATTTCAACTCTTACGGCGCGGACAATACGGTATAACGTCACGTGACGTGTCATCGACTGTACATCGCATACGTTAGCCGAATTGAATTCCAACCCTATTCCACTCAAAAGCTATGCAAATACTACTACTGATAGGGTTACCACTCAGAGTATTCTTGCCTCGGATCCTCTTTCGAGGATATTTTGGAAATCAGAATCATTCTCTTAATAAATAAATAAAAATGAATTTAGGTACATTTAGAGTCTCTTGAAAATGGCGGGAAACGACGGTTGCGAAATTATTTAATAATTTTCAGTTTAATGTCTACAGTGGGTGTTTTGTGTTTAATATCACGTTAAATTAATCAGAAAATGTTCGCGAATGACAGTATGGTGAAGTTATTGGAGAATTCAAGCAGGATCTGAAGTTTGGCGCCATGGTCAAGATTCCCACTACGAGCTCGGGAGTGAACGTGACTGTCGAGCTGCTTCGTCCACAGTGATTGACGCTACGGCGTCTCCTGTGGATGAAGACATGAAGACGCGGCTACCCAGGGTGATGACGCTACGGCGACTCCCCTAGAGGAAGATAGAAGACTATTATACATTGAATTTTCTGTAACATGACATTGGCAAATGACGAACTGTCGAGTCCATTAATAAAATAAATAAAGGTACATTTACACAACTTAGCAAGGAAGAGGTGTCAAAATTGCCAAACCTGAGGAGACTGGGGGACTCTCAGCCTTAGGCCACTAGTCATAGACAGTGTTGAGTGTGAGTGGAGTTTGAGTTCGGTCTTAAATCTGTCATTTTATACAATTTTGATACCCGTAAGAGCGAGTGTAGGCCAGGGGCTTTACCATGAAGTCTTATAGCAGGATTACTTCAATAATACTTTGTTATTTCGTACCATGACTACCTTAAAGTAAGCTTATTACGTCATGGTACGAAATAATAAAGTATTATTGAAGTAATCCTGCTATAAGAGTTCATGGTAAGAGGGCTTGTCGCGCCAGGCCAGATCGACAGGCCAAGGGTGGCCTGTCGTCGCTCGTCCGATGCGTCAGAAGTCGGTAAGTTCAAAGCGGCGGTGCCTGTCGCGGCCTGTGGCACGTACTAGTCTGTTAGAAAGCAGGCCGTGGGATCCCGTGTGTGTTTTAAAGGTAAATGGTCCTTCAGAGTGATGGCAGTTCTATGCTTCAAATATGATAGCAATGACAATTGTCAACCCTAGTTACAAGTAGCTACATCTGTACAGACTAGGTGTTGCATGGTGCGCGGGCCGCGCGCGGCCCGCGAGACGGCTTTGTTTTCGTGTTGTAGGCGCCGCAACTAAATAAACATTATCCGGATTGTTCGCTGTGCAAATAATTCGTGCAAGCCATCCACTGATTATATCAAGCACCGCCCGAAAGTTTCAAGTTCAAAACTCTGTGAAAAACATTTCGAAAAGAGTTTGCTCATTTAAAGGAGGTTATTTTTTTATTTTTAAAGCAAGCAACGCTCGAAATGCCCGTATGCCAGAAACTTAAAGAAAGTTTTCAAAAGCCAAACGTTGCTAGCTGTACACAATTTGCATAACTTTGTTCATAATTCGAAAGGCAGGGGCATTTTTCAGCCTTTGGTAGCGTCCCCTTACCGAGCAGAAACCACTCTCTTCCTTTCAAGCAACTTTTGCCCCCCGGCGAGGCCGAAGGCTGAGCTCCGCGTAGGGCGAAGCCCGAAGCGTCCCCTTACCGAGCAGAAACCACTCTCTTCCTTCCAAGCAACTTTTGCCCCCCGGCGAGGCCGAAGGCCGAACTCCGCGTAGGGCGAAGCCCGAAGCGTCCCCTTGCCGAACAGAAACAACTCCCCACCCTCCAAGTAACTTTTGCGAGGCCGTAGGCCGAGCTCCGCGTAGGGCGAAGCCCGAAGCGTCCCCTTACCGAGCAGAAACCACTCTCTTCCTTCCAAGCAACTTTTGCCCCCCGGCGAGGCCGAAGGCCGAACTCCGCGTAGGGCGAAGCCCGAAGCGTCCCCTTGCCGAACAGAAACAACTCCCCACCCTCCAAGTAACTTTTGCGAGGCCGTAGGCCGAGCTCCGCGTAGGGCGAAGCCCGTAGCGTCCCCTTACCGAACAGAAACAACTCCCCACCTTCCAAGTAAATTTTGCGAGGCCGAAGGCCGAGCTCCGCGTAGGGCGAAGCCCGAAGCGTCCCCTTACCGAGCAGAAACAACTCCCCACCTTTCAAGTAACATTTGCGTGGCCGTAGGCCGAGCTCCCCGTAGGGCGAAGCCCGAAGCGTCCCTTGCCGAGCTCCGCGTAGGGCGAAGCCCGAAGCGTCCCTTGCCGAGCAGAAACAACTCCCCACCTTCCAAGTAACTTTTGCGAGGCCGAAGGCCGAGCTCCGCGTAGGGCGAAGCCCGAAGCGTCCCCTTACCGAGCAGAAACCACTCTCTTTCTTCCAAGTAACTTTTGCCCCCCGGCGAGGCAGGAGGCCGAGCTCCGCGTAGGGCGAAGCCCGAAGCGTCCCCTTGCCGAACAGAAACAACTCCCCACCCTCCAAGTAACTTTTGCGAGGCCGTAGGACGACCTCCGCGTAGGGCGAAGCCCGAAGCGTCCCCTTACCGAGCAGAAACAACTCCCCACCTTCCAAGTAACTTTTGCGAGGCCGAAGGCCGAGCTCCGCGTAGGGCGAAGCCCGAAGCGTCCCCTTACCGAGCAGAAACCACTCTCTTCCTTCCAAGTAAATTTTGCGAGGCCGAAGGCCGAGCTCCGCGTAGGGCGAAGCCCGAAGCGTCCCCTTACCGAGCAGAAACAACTCCCCACCTTTCAAGTAACATTTGCGTGGCCGTAGGCCGAGCTCCGCGTAGGGCGAAGCCCGAAGCGTCCCCTTACCGAGCAGAAACCACTCTCTTCCTTCCAAGTAAATTTTGCGAGGCCGAAGGCCGAGCTCCGCGTAGGGCGAAGCCCGAAGCGTCCCCTTACCGAGCAGAAACAACTCCCCACCTTTCAAGTAACATTTGCGTGGCCGTAGGCCGAGCTCCGCGTAGGGCGAAGCCCGAAGCGTCCCTTGCCGAGCAGAAACAACTCCCCACCTTCCAAGTAACTTTTGCGAAGCCGAAGGCCGAGCTCCGCGTAGGGCGAAGCCCGAAGCGTCCCCTTACCGAGCAGAAACCACTTTCTTCCTTGAAAGTAACTTTTGCCCCCCGGCGAGGCCCGAAGCGTCCCCTTGCCGAACAGAAACAACTCCCCACCCTCCAAGTAACTTTTGCGAGGCCGTAGGCCGAGCTCCGCGTAGGGCGAAGCCCGAAGCGTCCCCTTACCGAGCAGAAACAACTCCCCGCCTTCCAAGTAAATTTTGCGAGGCCGAAGGCCGAGCTCCGCGTAGGGCGAAGCCCGAAGCGTCCCCTTACCGAGCAGAAACCACTATCTTCCTTCCAAGTAACTTTTGCCCCCCGGCGATGCCGAAGGCCGAGCTCCGCGTAGGGCGAAGCCCGAAGCGTCCCCTTGTCGAAGAGAAACAACTCCCCACCCTCCAAGTAACTTTTGCGACGCCGTAGGCCGAGCTCCGCGTAGGGCGAAGCCCGAAGCGTCCCCTTACCGAGCAGAAACAACTCCCCACCTTCCAAGTAAATTTTGCGAGGCCGCAGGCCGAGATGGACCACGAGGCCGTAGGCCGAGCTCCGCGTAGGGCAAAGCCCGAAGCGTCTCCTTACCGAGCAGAAACAACTCCCCACCTTCCAAGTAACATTTGCGTGTCCGTAGGCCGAGCTCCGCGTAGGGCGAAGCCCGATGCGTCCCTTACCGAGCAGAAACAACTCCCCACCTTCCAAGTAACTTTTGCGAGGCCGAAGGCCGAGCTCCGCGTAGGGCGAAGCCCGAAGCGTCCCCTTACCGAGCAGAAACAACTCCCCACCTTCCAAGTAACTTTTGCGAGGCCGAAGGCCGAGCCGGACCGCGAGGCCGTAGGCCGAAGCCCGAAGCGCCCCCTTACCGACCAGAAACCATTCTCTTCTTTCCAAGTAACTATTGCGAGGCCGAAGGCCGAGCTCCGCGTAGGGCGAAGCCCGGAGCGTCCCCACGCTACCAAAGGCTGAAAAATGCCCGTATGCCAGAAACTTATAGAAAGTTTTCAAAAGCCAAACGTTGCTAGCTGTACACAATTTGCATAACTTTGTTCATAATTCGAAAGGCAGGGGCATTTTTCAGCCTTTGGTAGCATGGGGACGCTCCGGGCTTCGCCCTACGCGGAGCTCGGCCTATGGCCTCGCAATAGTTACTTGGAAAGAAGAGAGTGGTTTCTGGTCGGTAAGGGGACGCTTCGGGCTTCGCCCTACGCGGAGCTCGGCCTTCGGCCTCGCAAAAGTTACTTGGAAGGTGGGGAGTTTTTTCTGCTCAGTAAGGGACGCTTCGGGATTCGCCCTACGCGGAGCTCGGCCTACGGCCACGCAAATGTTACTTGGAAGGTGGGGAGTTGTTTCTGCTCGGTAAGGGGACGCATCGGGCTTCGCCCTACGCGGAGCTGGGCCTTCGGCCTCGCAAAAGTTACTTGGAAGGTGGGGAGTTGTTTCTGCTCGGTAAGGGACGCTTCGGGCTTCGCCCTACGCGGAGCTCGGCCTACGGCCTCGCAAAAGTTACTTGGGAGGTGGGGAGTTGTTTCTGCTCGGTAAGGAGACGCTTCGGGCTTCGCCCGGCCTTCGGCCTCGCCGGGGGTCAAAAGTTACTTGGAAGGAAGAGAGTGGTTTCTGCTCGGTAAGGGGACGCTTCGGGCTTCGCCCTACGCGGAGCTCGGCCTGCGGCCTCACAAAAGTTTCTTGAAAGATGGGGAGTTGTTTCTGTTCGGCAAGGGGACGCTTCGGGCTTCGCCCTACGCGGAGCTCGGCCTTCGGCCTCGCAAAATTTACTTGGAAGGTGGGGAGTTATGTCTGCTCGATAAGGGGACGCTTCGGGCTTCGCCCTACGCGGAGATCGGCCTTCGGCCTCGCAAAATTTACTTGGAATGTGGGAAGTTGTTTCTGCTCGGTAAGGGGACGCTTCGGGCTACGCCCTACGCGGAGCTCGGCCTTCGGCCTCGCAAAAGTTACTTGAAAGGTGGGGAGTTTTTTCTGCTCAGTAAGGGACGCTTCGGGATTCGCCCTACGCGGAGCTCGGCCTACGGCCTCGCAAGAGTTACTTGGAGGGTCGGGAGTTGTTTCTGTTCGGCAAGGGGACGCTTCGGGCTTCGCCCTACGCGGAGCTCGGCCTTCGGCCTCGCCGGGGGGCAAAAGTTACTTGGAGGGTGGGGAATTGTTTCTGTTTGGCAAGGGGACGCTTCGGGCTTCGCCCTACGCGGAGCTCGGCCTGTGGCCTCGCAAAATTTACTTGGAAGGTGGGGAGTTGTTTCTGCTCGGTGAGGGGACGCTTCGGGCTTCGCCCTGCGCGGAGCTCGGCCTACGGCCTCGCAAAAGTTGCTTGGAGGGTGGGGAGTTGTTTCTGTTCGGCAAGGGGACGCTTCGGGCTTCGCCCTACGCGGAGCTCGGCCTTCGGCCTCGCCGGGGTGTGCTCGGCCTTCGGCCTCGCTATAGTTACTGATAGATATTTACCGCACGCTAGTAATCATTTCGTTTCGTATAGGAAAATGTATGGGGAAACTGTATCTTTTTGGAGAAGTCAATATTCTGGCCGCCATTTTGTATTTTAAAATATGTTAAACTTTATAATTAATGTACAGGATAGCATCTAACATGTGGCATTTAAACCGTTACGATAGCCCAAAATTTCTTTAACAAAGTTAGCGCCCAAACATGAGTCTGACCAAAACTTTCATGCCCCATAACTTCCAGTGTTGCCAGGCGATTGAGATGAAAATGGTCAAATGTCATTTGGGTGAGGTGCCTTCATCGAACTGCATACCCAAATTTGGTTAAAAAGCGCTATTTCCATTTTCCCCATTTTTGGGTTCTGGAGGGTAAATTACCCTAAAAGTTGGGAAACTTTTTTTTTATTGCAACACTATTCATCGAGACCTACAATTGTCTCATACAAGACATTCCACTAAAATGTTGCCATTCACCCGAAAAATGAGATTGAAAATCTTGCCAAATTGTAATGAAAATATTATGGTTGACAGCTCGTCCGCCATTTTGTTTTTCCAAAAATTGACAATTTTCTGGTATACTACATCATATGTGCTACGAAGTGGAATTGGTTGGATATTCCTCATGCGCTCGTGCTAGGCCAGCTAATTCGTCAAAGTTTGGTCTGAAATGTCCAAATTTTCAATCGGCTATATTTCCGCCGCCATTTTGTTTTTCTTTTGTTTTTCAATTTCATCACAAAGTAGGCGGACCATGTGACACGCGTTCCAAATTTGAACGAAATCGGTTTGAAAATGGCGGAGATGGCATCACGTGACCCGCCGCCATCTTGTTTTTTTCACTTCCCTATAGTTTTCCTCTGGTCCAATCACTAAACTATACAACTCCCCCTACATCACTTTCACCTCCGGGAACTCCTTCAGACTAAACGGGCGTGTCAATCAGTGAGTCAGTCAGTCAGTCAGTGAGTGAGTGAGTGGTAATCGAGCTATATATATTAGTAACTAGGTGTTGCATGGTGCGCGGGCCGCGCGCGGCCCGCGAGACTGCTTTGTTTTCGTGTTGTAGGCGCCGCAACTAAATAAACATTATCCGGATTGTTCGCTGTGCAAATAATTCGTGCAAGCCATCCACTAATTATATCAAGCACCGCCCGAAAGTTGCAAGTTCAAAACTCTGTGAAAAACATTTATTTCGAAAAGAATTTTCTCATTTAAAGTAGGTTTTTTTTGTGATTTTTAAAGCAAGCAACGCTCGAAATGCCCGTATGCCAGAAACTTAAAGAAAGTTTTTCGAAACCCAAACGTTGCTAGCTGTACACAATTTCCATAACTTTGTTCATAATTCGAAAGGCAAGGGCTTTCAGCCTTTGGTAGCGTGGGGACGCTCCGGGCTTCGCCCTTCGCGGAGCTCGGCCTATGGCCTCGCAGCTCGGCTCGGCCTTCGGCCTCGCAAAAGTTACTTGGAATATGGGGAGTTGTTTCTGCTTGAGAAGGGGACGCTTCGGGCTTCGCCCTACGCGGAGCTCGGCCTATGGCCTCGCAGCCCGGCTCGGCCTTCGGCCTCGCAAAAGTTACTTGAAGGGTAGGGAGTTTTTTTCTGCTTGGCAATGGGACGCTTCGGGCTTCGCCCTACGCGGAGCTCGGCCTACGGCCTCGCAAAAGTTACTTGGAATGTGGGGATGTTTTTCTGCTTGGCAAGGGGACGCTTCGGGCTTCGCCCTACGCGGAGCTCGGCCTGTGGCCTCGCAGCACGGCTCGGCCTTCGGCCTCGCAAAAGTTACTTGGAGGGTGGGGACATTCTGCTTGGCAGGGGGACGCTTCGGGCTTCGCCCTACGCGGAGCTCGGCCTACGGCCTCGCGGTGTTCTATCGCTTCGGGCTTCGCCCTACGCGGAGCTCGGCCTTCGGCCTCGCGGGAGGGTGCTCGGCCTTCGGCCTCGCTATAGTTACTGATATATATTTACCGCACGCCAGTAATCCTTTCGTTTCGTATAGGAAAATATATTTAAAAATATTATGGTTTACTGCTCGTCCGCCATTTTGTTTTTCCCAAAAATGACAATTTTCTGGTATACTGCATCATATGTGCTACGAAGTGGAATTGGTTGGATATTCCTCACGCGCTCGTGCTAGGCCAGCTAATTCGTCAAAGTTTGGTCTGAAATGTCCAAATTTTCAATCGGCTATATTTCCGCCGCCATTTTTTTTTTCTTTTTTTTTTCAATTTCATCACAAAGTAGGTCGACCATGTGACGCGTGTTCCAAATTTGAACGAAATCGGTAGGAAAATGACGGAGATGGCATCACGTGACCCGCCGCCATTTTGTTTTTTTCACTTCCCTATAGTTTTCCTCTGGTCCAATCACTAAACTATACAACTCCCCCCTACATGACTTTCACCTCCGGGAACTCCTTCAGACTAAACGGGCACGTCAATCAGTGAGTCAGTCAGTCAGTCAGTCAGTGAGTCAGTCAGTCAGTCAGTGGTAGTCGAGCTATATATATTTGTAATAACATGACGGCCGGACAGACTGTCCAATCGATATCTACGCAACGTGATGCGTGCAATAATTGGTGCATTTGTGTGTGTATGGGCGTCAGATGTCAATGTGTGTGTTAGGTACTTAAGAGGCTACCAGCTGTCAAACTCGAGCGCGAGACAGAAGATGTCCCGCAGCGGCGGAGTGAAGAGCACGGCGCAGTGACTCCATATTGTATTTTTATTAATTTTTGATTAATTTTGGCAGGTATATAAAAATACAACCGACGATAACACATTGGTAGATGGCTGCCCTAGCCAAGGATCGAACCTGGGACCTCCGTACCACAAGTCCAGTGAACCAACCACTGAGCCACCGAGCTCTATCTATACATATATAAAGACTGTAAAAAAGTTGTGTCTGTACATTGGATATTTTTGGAAAAGAAAAATTGTAATGTGTTTTAGGATCGATACTGATGCCAAAACACTAATTTTTAAAAAAAAATTGTCTGTTTGTCTGTAACTTTGTGCAAGTATCACGCCATAACTACTGAAGGGATTTTGACGGGAGTTTCACTAGGAGATAGCTGAAATATCCGGACAGCTCATAGGCTATAAGCCATGGCGGTATGTGATGTGGAAACAAGGATCCAGAGAGGAAGAGCTGCCTCCTGAACTTCTCCTCCTCTACGTAAACGAAGTTGCGGGGTACAGCTAGTTATATAATATGCCTAAATCAATCATCGGCTCCACACTCCAGTCTCCATTGCCCATCATTCACCAAAGCTTTCAAAGGATTATAATCCAGCTACAGTTTGCGAAACCCACTCACGCACAAAACGCGAAGGCGTGATGTATTTAATATTGTAACGCTCTGAAATATGTTGTAACATCATTATTATTTTGTTAATCTTATAGATGGTCCCGGAGGCGCAATGGTGAAATAATCATATATCTTTATTTGTAAGTATATTTGTCGCAGTCAACTGGTTGAAACAGACGTTTGATTGAACAGCTAGCACGTTAATTAAACGACGCCATCCAACCAAACATCTAAGTGTCAATTAGAGGAGTGGCTGAACACAACGTTCGCACTAAGTCATTTTTTTTAATTTACACTTTGCAAAGCAAAGGTGCCAACTTTGAGAAACTTAAAAGACAAAACATTATTCTATACAACGTGTATTATCGTATTTATATATACCGTAACGTAACGCGTATAGAATAAACTTGTAAATGTATTATTAACCAATTAATGTATTATTAAGTATCTATTGCATGCCCACAAAACGGGTAGGTTATGTATGAACATGTAATAATTTAAGACCTACTTTGTATCCCGTAACCGATTGCAATAAAGACGCTTTGACTATTATCTAGTCAGCCACGCACGGCAGGTGTTCGACACACTGAATGTCTGTAGATATAAACAGATATGTTTGCATTATCTTCAGCTATCCGCTTTACCAATTAAGACCCGAGATTCAGAAACAATAAATTCGATTTGGAATCCAATGTATTTGGACCTAGGTATTATGACAGGTTGTATAATCCGTGAGCGATCGGAACTGAAGGAACCTTGTTAAAGTTTCGACAATTAGATATCGTAGGCCCGTATTAATAGTTTGAGCTCAAACCCTTAAGAGCGAATTCAGTTGCTACACTCTCGTAACGTGATCACCATCTCAAGTATGTCATTTATTAATAAACCAATCTTGAGGGCGTATCACATGATGTCTTTCTCAAGTCGCGGTTCGCCTGCAATTAGCAAATACGTTCTCAAGTGTGAGTTTAACAGTTCTATTGAGAACTGAGTTTTGTTTATTAATACGGCGTTACTCACGTGATACCGGATTCCTAAACGTGAAACTAAGTTACGTTTATTAATAGGAACGCCCTTGCGGACGTTCTCAAGATTGACGTTTGAGGTGAGAGTGATTTATTAATAGGAGACGATAAATAGACAGACGTTTAGATGGTTTACTAAGAGTATAACCCGAATTTATGTCTCTTAACACACTGCAACATCTGGATCGTAGCAAACATCTTCATAACCAGCGACGCCGCCAGCTGCCCCGCCCTCGTCGTCAGGTCTGGCGGTGGTGGCGCCAGCGGGAGGCCACGGGATCATATGCAGGATCTTGTCTCCGTCTACGTTCCTAGTATTGCATATGACGTCGTCATACTCCTCGACGATAGTCGAGTTGACTCGGTAAATGTAGTTGATGCTGAAGGCAAAAGGCCTGACGTCCTCGAAGTTCAAATAAACGAGCACCACTGTCATTTGAATGCTTCCACCATTGTTTTCGTTGACAAACTTCCTCATACGCCTCTCTTCTTTGAGCCAAACGCACCTGTTCAAGTTTCTGTTTTGCGGCACGAAGTTGTAAATTTCGTTGGGCCCTCCCAGTTGGTAGCCGATGATGTGCCCAGCGTCGTCGTTAGGAGGAGCGTATCCCATCAATCTTAGATTCTCCATGACAGGTGGTGGGATGCAGATGTTCTGAGGGGGACGAGATCTGGGCGGTCTTAGGGTATGTTCATCTATCCTCGCTCTTATCACCATTGGTACCAACGGCCTTCCAGTTGAAGCGGGGAGATAAGTGTAACTGTACACCGCATTATCTGGTTGACCTTGCACCGTCCCAGTAACAAATTCGGGCGCCCGCTCTTGCATGACAGCTGATCTGAGCGTCTGGCTCGGACATATTTCGTCGAGTTCGTCGGTATTCTGAGGGTCAGTCACAACGACACTGTTGCAGCGCGCTGTAGCACCGTCATCGTCGTCATTCCCTCGTTTCTTTCTGTAACTCGTCGTATAATATTTCCGGGAATTTTCGCAATGGTCTGCTGTCATGAACAAAAGTGGCGACGGCTGCGCTGGAAAAGCGCATCGGTCCCAATCTTTATTGGCGCTGTGGTAACACCACATGTAAGATTTTCCATGTAATTCACAGTTTCCGATACACGTGTGCCCGTTTACAGTCTTGCTTTTCGGATAATCGAAATATTGATTTGGTTTGCAATAATCCCAGACTGGATTTTCCCAGTAAGTTTTGCATGTGTAGTATGGTTTGCCGAAGGGTAGTGTGCATTGAGTTTTGCACGGTCCATAGTCGTCTGTGAATTGTTGTCTTCTTATCCATTGCATTTCTGTATTGGAGCTACAATAGTCCCAGGTGTTGGATTCTCTTGTCGTATAGCACCATTCGTAGTCTGTGTTCTCCCATTTACCGCATCGACTCACGCAGAATGTCGGTTGTTTCCCACTTGTGTAATAGAACGGTGCGGGTTGCGTGTCTTGTCTGCAGTCCTCTGGGGATCCTACACGTTCAGTTGTGCATTTGCCGTCGACGCAATTGTTGATGCATTTATCTCCGTCCACAGTATACGAGACGATTGTGTACGTCCAATCGGTTGCACTCACCAGGACTGCACCCCAGAGGAACAGCAGCAAATAAAATAGAAAACAGCTCATTTCTCGGAGTGTTTGTAGTAAATATGTATATTGAATGAGATGTGTATTATTTCCAAGTACTTATATAGGCACTCATCAGCCCAATCTAAGTGCAAAGGTTATCATTATCAGGTAACCTAGACTAACTTTAAAGTTATCTTCTGAGAATTCATTAAACTTCTTCAATATTGAAACATTTAATATAGATTAAAGGGTATAAAAGAGGTCAGCGTCCATTGGACCGATACGGGCTCATGATGAGGAAAGAAATCGAAAACCTCCTTCCTTCGGGAAGCCGTTTAACAAGTAATAAAGTGCGTTACTCGGGCAGCATAAATCCCAACATGGCAACGTCCACGCACTAAGTAATCCCTATTGATTTCCGCTCAGCGCTCCGCACCAGTGCTAAGTATACTACCCTAAGCACGGCTCACGCTATCACGGATCCTGAAATAACATTCCCTCGGCGCGACGCTAACTTACAGGTCGATGTTCACTGTACCAACAACTCATGTTGGCAATAATAATCATTTTTATTCTCAGACAAATCCATATTGTCAGTAAAACTTAAAACTACGTTAGTTTCCTTATAACATTATTTAACCAAGTCTTGGGATTTTGTAGTCAGTTCCGCTTCCCTAAAGCGTCGGAAGACCATCCCCTCTGGCCAGAAATCCGGCTTGAAGAGCACCTTTAAATGTTTGGACAGGACACTCAGCAGGAAGGTCTTGAAGTGCGTAGACCTTCTAGACTCCACTTGAGTTATCTTCCCGTTCGGGAGAGGCTCCTCAATCCGGAGCACGAGCTTCATCTCCTGGATGTGACGCATGATGTCGTCCTGTGTAGTGTTCCCATCCAGGTGAGAGACGTAGAGGAGGGTGGTGGGCGCTGCAGCCAGTATGTACAGTAGCAGCAGCAATAATAGTGACTGGTTTGCTTGTTTGCAACTCGTAGTACCTATTCATCATCAGCCTGCCAAACTGAAAGACAGCGTCACTAGCGTGCCAGGCAGGGTCACTACGCTGAGTTAATTGATGCAGAAATTAAGCTAAGGAAACAACCCAACATGTACCTGTTGACAGTCGAGGCTATGGCAGGCAGCGTCAAATGACATATACCAATCTGTCACAGATGCTTTTGAGAAAGACGGTTGCGAAATTATTTGATAATTTTCATTTTAATGACTACAGTGGTTATTTTGTGTTTAGTATCACGTTAAATTAATCAGAATATGTTCGCGAATGACAATAATTATGGTGAAATTATTCATGCAAGATCTGAACATTCGAGCTGTTATCAAGACTCCCACTACGAGCTCGGGAGTGAACGTGACTGTTGCTCGTGACGCCCAGAGTGACGACGCTACGGTGACACCTCTGGATGAAGTCGCGGATATCCAGGGTGACGACGCCACGACGACTCTATACTATTAAACTTTTTACGCCAGCCACAAGTCCATCAGTGGACTGTGATTGGCTGATCATGACGATTAAAGTGGAAACGTTTAATTAGGTATATAAAATTCATTGACCACTTACGTTATCAGTACTTATTGCTACTTATGGTTATAAGTACTTTAGATAAACTCGGGGGCACAGTCTCGACCTTACCGCACCGTCATAAGGACTGATCACTTCACATTTGCAACACAAGGAGTTTATCTGAACAATTTTGATTGAAGAGGTAAACCAAGGAGGACATGTGTCGATCAAATGCGATGTTATTCAAAAAGACCATGTATTATCTGCTACAAACCGACGAGCGTGCGTGAAGAGAGTACTGATTGTGTATGAAGCGAGAGTGGAGTACCAGGATCGCAGCAGATGGAAGTAGGTACATCATCTCTGCCTCTATGCCTGGCTAGTCCAGTTGCAAATACACGTTGACAACGATCGTACAAGTTACGCAATGCTGGGCGAGGTCAGTACCTGGACGGGTGACCGCTAGTGACACTCCGTGTCTCGGGGCGCACGTTAAGCAGTTGGTCCCGATTGTTGTCGCTTGACAGCAGTCGTTAGGCCACGTCAAACGCGGGCGGCCTGAATAACTTTGACAAATAGGTTTGGTCACTAAACCACGAAAATAAAGAAAAAAAAACGAGAAGAAAATCTCAACCTTTTTGCTCATATTCGATGTATACCGCAGCCCAAATCAATTGTCTTATTTTGTAAATAAATATGATCGTCTAATTACCTGTTGTGATGTAACACTGAAGATTAATCGAACCTGTTCATCATTGTGAAAATAAAGTGATCCGATCTAATAATGTGAAAATAACTAAGCAATAATCACTGGGGGGTGACCGCGACTTCAATCGTTATGGTTATCGTTTTCATTTTGACACTTGAACGATATACATTGATGCGTTTCGTTGTCGTTTGTTAAAACTGGCAAAAACATAGCAGCAATGTATAGCATCCATGTGTCAAATTGAAAGCGATAACGATAACGATTGGAAGTCGCGGTCACCCCACAGAACAGCCTAAAATGTTAGTAGGGTAGGGTAGTAGTTTACAAAATAAGACATTTGAATCGGGCTTCGCTTCGGTATAGGCATTAATATAGTAAGTGAAACACAACACACATTGAAATCTTTCGCGATTTCAATTTCACAGTTTCACATAAAATAATATGTGTGCGCCCGGAGGCCCGAAAGCACATTTTGCAATACCCATATTTTCGTATCAAACGGAAAAAAAATATATATATTCGACATTAATGACTGGAAACAGCGCGATTCGAATCGACAACCCCGTCAAAAATGCACAAGTGCCTCCCCCTACCCCCATGGAGGAAGGATCGACCCTATGGAGTAAGTAATAATATATTTATATCGCAAGGTCGCTGTAACACATTGATCTCCTATAAACAACTAGATAACAGTCTGCCTTCTAAAAATGTCCGAGCGCAAAGAAGGTCCAAACGGATGAATGGACCCTCATTTGCTTTATTGGACATTATTTGAACGTTAACAAGGGACCCTTATTTGGACGTTTTTTAAATTGTTTTAGTAAGACCTTTGTGTATCTAAGATCAATGGATAGCGGCTGTAAAGAGGCCTTGTCAATGTTTTACAATTTAGAGTAAGTGGGGCGTGTGGGAATATACGTGTTTAATTTTGTTACCATAATTAAATAATTTACATTAATTAGATAAAACGGGAATTACCGTGTTAAACATTTTTATTGATGTCTCGATATTTCAACAGCATTGCAGCCATCATGGTCACGAGTAGACCAATAGTAGTAGTAAATGTTTAACACGGTAATTCCCGTTTTATCTAATTAATATGTAAGGTAAGTGTACATATAGCCGTCAATGTACGTATGCCCGTCAAGTCAACTTAAATTACCTATATCTCACGAAAATGGTAGTTTATTTCGTTTTCTCTGCAATATTATGAAAATAAATACTGTTTTGCTGCTAATTAACTGGCAAAAATACAATAAAACATCAAATAACATAATATAATATCACTTTATAGTTTGTGTTCACGTTTTTGTAAAAAAGTTACGAAGTTCGATTACTAAACTGCTGTTTTTATTGACTACGGTTTTTTTTCAACGCTGGCTCATGTATTTACTTATTTGTAAGTGTTGATGTTTAAAATGAAACTTTATTAATATTAATATCATTCTGTAATTTGATTTGATGCCTATTTGTTTTAATTAATTAAATAATAACATTTTAAATTCGTTGACGGCTATTGGTTCAACCAAACAGCAAAATGTACCAGTACCCGTCATCTATATGATATATATATAACTATAGAGATATTGCTTACTTTCCACACCAGTACCCGTAAAATAATATTTTTTAACTTCCCAAAACACAAAACATCCCCAAATGCACAAAAAACGTCCCAAACATTACGATGTGTTTTTATGGTTTAGGACGTTTTTGTGCATTTTATTATTCATTTGATAGACAGGCAGCACAATGCTGGTGTGTCTATATCACAGTGTTGGTAAGTTCAGTCTATGTTGTCTAATGTTCATATGATTCACTACACATATTGCTTATTTATATAATGATAAGATAAGATAAGATAAATACACTTTATTGCACCATAATACAGTATTCATTACATAATTGAGAAGCATGTACAATTTTGGCTTAATTACATGTACAATTTTAATGTTTGATTTTAACCACATGTCGAGGCGATTTTTAAAAGAGTTCACTGATGGTGCAGATTCTACATCATCAGACAGTTTGTTCCGTGCGTGGACAACTCTGTCACTTAAGAAGTGATGAGCGATTTTGGTATTGGCGATAGTGCGGTAGATTTTCATATGGTGTCCTCGCAATGGACGTATGTCTTTAGTCTCAAAGAAACGGTGGACATCTGGGAGGTTATATTTGTACGTGAGAATTTTATATGTCTCAATTAGATCACCTCTGAGTCGACGTTCTGCCAGGGTTTGAATACCTAGGATTTTAAGCCTTTCTCCATAGGATTTTTTGCGCAGGTTATATGGAATCTTTGTTGCCTTTCTTTGCACGCTCTCAAGTAGGTAGTAGGTAGGTAGGATGTCCTTTATGAAATATGGGTTCCATATTTGAAATCCATATTCCAGAAGACGCCTAATGTATGTTTTGTAGATTTTGACAAGAACCTCGGATGTAATATATTGAAAGGATCTCCTTATAGCATACATAAATAAATTAGCCTTCTTGACAATGCCATTAATGTGTTCTCCCCATTTTAGATTTTTTGTAACCACAACTCCAAGTCCTTTTGGGATTCCACAGTGTTTATATCAGTGTCATCAATGCCAGGATTTCTACTACCTAGATGCAACACAGCACATTTCGAATTTTCGATATGTTCAGCTTGACTAGCCACTGCTTCGTCCATTCCTGGAGCTTGTTTAGATCGCTCTGTAGTCGTCCAGACACTAAGAGTGGGTTGCCAAAGAATTTCCCATCGTCAGCAAAAAATGCAGATTGTGAGTCTATCAGCGCAATGAAAATTTCAAAAAGTGTGGGAGCTAAAACAGATCCTTGGGGAACTCCACTCAGGACGTCCCACTTCTGGGACAATGAGGAACCGATTCTGACCTGGAACGTTCTTCCCAACAGGTAACTCTTTACCCAGTCTAAAAGCCGACCTCGAATGCCAAAATGCTCCAATTTTATAAGCAGGCGCTGATGCGGGACATTGTCGAAGGCGCGCTCAAAATAGAGGTAAATAACGTCAACCGGGTTGCCACGGTCCACGTCCATAGTCCACGGGGGCACACATGACAGTAAGTTCGTTATTGTGGATCTCTTCTCGACAAAGCCATTCTGCTGGACATTTTCTCTGTTGTGGAAATTCTTCAGTTGGTTGCATATTAGTCTCTCCATCACCTTACCCACAATACTTGTCAAGCTGATTGGCCTAAAATTGGCAGGGTCGGTTTTATCACCGGATTTGTACACAGGTGTAACTACAGCATGTTTCCAGTCAAGTGGAATGTCCGACCTCAAAAGACACCCTCATAAGCTCAGTGAGAACAGGAACGAGTGTTTTGCTGCAGTTTTTTAGAATAATGCTGGAAATGTTGTCAGATCTAGGAGCAGAGCCTGTGTCGAGTCCTTTTAGAACTTTCTCAACATCCTTGGGTGTAAAGTCTATGTCACAGATCGAGTGCTCCACACGGGCTAATGTAGTCACTTGTTGGTATATGGTCACATTTAGTTCACGACAATAGGCTTTCTGAAACTACTGCGCGAAAGTTTCCGCTATGTCGGTGGGGTCTGTAACTAGGTCGCCATTATGGTTCCTCATTGCAGGTGGAATGCTCACTTAGGATGACATGCACCTTCGCAGATGGGAATAGAAGGGTTTTTGTCCGTTATCCAGTAGTTTTGCTTCATACAGTCTCCTGCTCCTTCTGCTTTCTGCCACACAATGATTGTTGGCGGTTCTATAGCGCTGGTAGTCCTCGTCATCCTTTGTGCCAATATAAACATCCCAAAGTATTCTCTTCGCAGATACAAGTTTCAATAATATATTGTCATTGATCCAGGGTTTATTACCTTTCTCCTTCTTCACTTTTTTAACCGGAGCGTGTCTGTCTGTGTTTGTATCCACTATGGTTTTTAGCTGTCTCCAAAAACGCTCCACGTCAGTAGTAGGTTCCAAGATTTCGAGGTCCTTCTCCAGTTCCTCCATGTAGTTGTCAAAGTCAATGTAATGGTAATATCTTTTAAGTTTGGGCTGACTGTGGACTCTTTTTATCAGAAATTGGATGCTGAACTCTAGTACGCAATGATCAATCTTTCCTATAGGTGGTTTTATAACATATTCCAGTGATTAAGTTTTCATCGTTTGTCACGATCAGATCGAGCAAGGATGGAGTGTTGCCTGTGCGGAAACGTGTCGGCTGGGAGACCAATTGATGTAGATTACTGTTGAGAAACATGTTCTTAAACAGTTCCTCGGGTCCCGTGAGGTCCTGTTCGATGTCTTGAGGCCATAGGATGTCGGTGTAGTTGAAGTCACCAGCGATAACTATCACATTGTTCGCTGAAGCAGCAGCCAAGTTAGCCAATAATTTAGAGTCACGTCGTTTCCATATATCTGGTTCCCTATCATCGGTTCGATAGACCCCAACAACAAGGAAATGGTGAGAGTCATATTGAATATCCAAAAACAAGGCTTCCGTGAGATCACTTACATACTTCTTATGAGTTCTTGCAATAATGGGTATACCGTTGACACGGTATCTGACATATATGGCAACACCGCCACCACGCGATGTTTCCGGTTGTTCACGACATAAAATCTTATTGTTAAGTCTCTTTGGAGCAATGTAAAATTTATTAAAGAGTATGTTGATCTTGGCCATGCGATTGTATACGATGTAAAAGACGAACCCTTAGATTCTCTCTATTTCTTGCCGCATCATCCTGTTATAAGGAATGATAAAAAGACAACCAAATTGCGTGCTGTTTTCGATGGTAGTTTCAAAGCGTCTAATGGTAAGAGCCTAAATGATCACTTGTATAATGGTCCTATAGTACAAAATGAATTATTCGAGATACTAATACGATTTCGTTCCTATGAATATATTTTCTTGACAGACGTACGTCAAATGTTTCGTCAAATTCTTGTAGCTCCTGAACATAGGAAGTTGCAAAATATATTATGGAAAAATAATACCAACGATGAAGTTCAAATACTTCAGTTACAAACAGTGACGTATGGGTTGAAGAGCTCTAGCTATTTAGCTACACGGTGTTTAGTGGAGCTTGCTCACAGGTTTTCTGATAAATATCCGCGTGCGTCTCGTGCTTTGAAAGAAAATACATACGTTGATGATATAATCTCCGGTAGTAATACTTTAAATGAAACCGTGGAGCTCAGAAATGAATTAATTGAACTTCTTAGATTGGGAGGTTTCGAACTTCATAAATGGTGTGCCAATGATATTCGCATACTAGATGGCATTCCGTCCGATAAATATTATTTTGATGAAAGGGATTTTAACAAAGATTCGCCTATGATGAAGGCTTTGGGTCTTTCATATGATGTGAAATCCGATAAATTCAATTTTTACTTTCCTGAAGCAGTAGCATCAGAAGATATTCCGACTAAAACCAGTGTACTTTCCTGTATTGGTAGGTTTTATGATCCTTTAGGACTCATTGCACCGGTCTTAGTAATTGCAAAATTGTTTATACAAAAACTATGGAAAGCTCAGCTCAAATGGAAGGATGAATTGCCTCCTGAATTAAAATCTGAGTGGCTAACATTTGTAGAATCGATAAAGGATATGGCGCCTATTTATGTGCCAAGGTATTTGCAAATCAAAGATTCAATACGGGTTGAATTGGTTGGATTTTGTGATGCCACACCAAATGCGTATGGTTGTTGTTTGTACTTGCGTTGCAAGTATTTGGATAAAGTATCTGTTAATTTGATTTGCGCGAAATCTCGTATTGCACCTTTGAGAAATAAATTGACAATTCCCAAATTAGAGCTAAGCAGTGCTTTATTGCTTGCTCAATTATATGATAGAGTGAAATTAATTTTCCCTGATCATGATGTTTTATTATTTACCGATTCACAAGTTGCTTTATCGTGGATTCTACATAGCAATCCATCCAAACTGGGAGTATTTGCGCATAACAGACACAAGAAAATAAATGATTTAACCTCTAAAAATGCCTGGTATCATATACCGGGAGATTTAAACCCTGCCGATTGTTTATCCAGGGGCGTTAAGCCAAATGCTCTCAATGAAGATCACATATGGTGGCATGGGCCAGACTTTTTAAAGGACCCTTTGTATACGCCTCCTACACATGATATGCCTGAATTATCATGTTTGTATAATGACGTGTCTTCTAATTTAGATGCAACAAATGACACTGAATTATTACCACTTTTAAAGAATTGCTCTAACTTAACAAAAATGCAGTTTATTATTGGCTATGTATACAAATTTTTCAATAATTGCAAGAAAAATAAGTCTGATCGCATCAGTAACAAGAATTTAACGGCAAAAGAATTGCAATTCAGTTTGCTAAAGATAATTTCATGCTATCAAAACACTTATTTTGTCTCTGAAATTGGAGATATAAATGACGGCAATGAAGTTAAATCTAATATGAAATCTTTAAACCCATTTATCGATTCTAATAATATATTGCGCGTAGGTGGCCGATTGACCAACTCAGACTTACCTTTCTCGCAAAAACATCCTGCAATTTTACCAAAAAAATGTCATTTAACTGACCTAATTATATGCAGAGAACATTTATCTTTGTTGCATGCTGGTCCGAAACTTACAGCAGCTAGTCTGTCTTTAAAATATTGGATTATCAATGCAAATAGAGAAATTAAGAAAAATTTAAAGAAATGCTTAACCTGTTTCAAGTTAAAAGCAGAAACGTGTAAACAGCTCATGGGGTCTTTACCTTCCGAGAGAGTTACCGCGAGCAAGGTTTTCCAAAATGTTGGAATCGACTATTGCGGACCATTCGAAATAAAGCAAAGTAGGATTCGGAAAAGCATTGTCACAAAGGGATATGTAGTAGTCTTCGTATGTTTTGCTACAAAAGCAATTCATTTGGAATTGGCTTCTGATATGTCCACTGATTGTTTTATATCTTGTTTCAAGAGATTTATATCTCGAAGAGGTTTACCTGTAAATGTGTACTGTGATAATGGATCGGTTTTTAAAGGCGCTAATAATCAGCTAAAACAATTATACAAAGTGTGTAAGCAAGATACTGATAGAATTCAAAACTTTTCCTCGCTGAACGGTATAAATTTTAATTTTATTCCTGCCTATTCACCAATATTCGGCGGACTTTGGGAAAGTGGAGTCAAAAGTTTCAAACACCATTTTAAACGTGTTGTAGGTCAGACCTTACTTACATACGAACAATTCAATACCATTATAACTCAGATTGAGGGCATTTTGAACTCAAGACCATTAACTCAGATTACCAGAGATTCTACTGATTTCTCTTATTTGACGCCGGGTCATTTCTTAATTGGGTCACCGATTACAATGTTCCCTGAGTCTGATTGTACTAACATTCCTATGAACAGATTGCGTTTTTGGAAACAGTGTTGTAAAATTAAACAACATTTTTGGAATGTATGGAAAAACCAATATTTATGTTTGTTACAAAACCGTCCAAAATGGAAGGACTCTAGACCTAATTTGGAAGTAGGTCAGTTAGTAATTTTGAAAAAAGATAATACTTCTGTTTTCGATTGGCCAATGGCTCGAGTGTCTAAGGTTTTTCCTGGTCTGGATAATAAGGTGCGGGTCGTAGAATTAAGAACCCCCGATGGCAAATTTCATCGCAGATCAATTACGAAGGTAGCACCTCTACCATTAGATTAATTTTATTTTATTATTAAGAAGATTATTTAGTTTTGTTTCATTTTGCTCAGGCGCAGCTTATGTTCACGACATAAAATCTTATTGTTAAGTCTCTTTGGAGCAATGTAAAAAGTATAAGTAGCGGTTGCTATGACGACAAATAAACAATGGCTGTTGAGGTGAAAAGTTATGTTTTTATCTTCGTAGCTAGTTTATCAAGTTAATAATGGATTCAGCGTTATAGTTGCGTCCACCGGTCTTGTCTAAATATAGTATAATCAGGTATGGCAGATGTGCTGTTTCTGTCCCTGCTGTTCAGCCAGGTCTCCGTGACAATTATAATGGATGGCTTGTTGGTGTTTACATATAAAATAAATAGGTCGAATTTTAATGACAGCGAGCATGTATAGGAAGGTAAGGTCAGTGTAGGGGTTGTTGTTTTAGGCACTTGAAATAAGGCCTCGCGGCAAGGCGAACACAGAAAGATGAGGGTGCGTTTGGATTTCAACCCCATGACACGAGCCTCGCTGCTTGTTAGGTTGCTGCAACTAAGACATACGTTCTGTTTACAACCTTGGCACTGTATCAAATTTTTATAGCTATGATCATTCTCGCACTGGAAGCACTTCATTTTGGAAACAAGTTTGCCACAAAAAGTGGTTCATTTTTCGTAAAAAAAGTCAATTGGATTTTACACTATGTAATGTCGGAGTTTTTGCGAGATAACACTTGTCCACTATTACAATGCACAATTTCACTAAATAACGTGTTTTTGGCGTAATTTAGACACATAAACTAATTATTTAATTAATTTAATACAAGACACAAATTCTAACACTGTTCACTTTTTGAGGGTAGAGAGAAAAAAACATCTTTGGGATTTTAAAACATCTTTGGGTGCATTAATAATTATAGGCATAATGACCTGAATTATATATACTGGCTGGAACAGCAACAATGAATATTTTGACTATTTTGGTTTAATAGTGATTTGAGAAATGTCGGAATGTCGAAAACATAAAGCTTGTCCAATCAGGTGTTCCATTTACACTATAACACTTTGATCAATCATATATATACGTCATACATTACCTACACAAAAACTATATACATATATGACGGCTATTGGGACATGGGTATGTCGGATATCTGTACAAGGACATGCCGGATACCGGGCAAAGGGGTATTATTTCATATATGTCTAAAAATATCTTATTTAATCTTAAAATTAAAGAAACATTATTTAATTACGTAAAATTTAAATAAATTGTTTATATCTTTGCACCATTTCAGTCCCTGTGGGTCTTATACTACGGCCGTGGCTACAAAATCAAAAGTGAAAAGTTCAAAAAGTGACGGTTATTGGGACAGTTCCCTTATACAAACCGTGAAAGTTTAAAAAGTGATAATTTACATTACACACACACATTTCCTATTTCTATTACATTTATATAAATTAGTGTGTATGTTTATTCTCCTGCCATTTTTAAATTTGGGCGCCGATATCGGTCCTCGAAACCCCACTAGCACCTCTAGTGAGAAATGCAAGATGACTGATGATGAGTATGACTTTTGCCGCCCGCCTGTGACAGCGAGTTTTTCCGTTGTGAACTTTTTATGGTGAAAATTGCTATAAACTCTTGGAAGTGCTGTGATCTCCAGTGAATCTTTCCTCCAGCCGTGCACGGGTTTGGGTGAGTTTAGGGCATAAATTATTGTATGTAGTGTATTCCTACTCGATATTTTCACCACACAGGCGAACCCAATTTGACAAGGTAATTTTTCATAATTTTAAAGCCTAAAAACTAACCAGTACGGTTCTCAAAACGATCAAATCATACCATGTCATATCGGCCGTGAAAGGGACAGTGCTATGGCATTGGTGTAGCGGCGTCTCTGTTTGGCGCGCCATGACATGGTATAATTTCATCGTTTTGAGAACGGTAATAGGGCCTGAATTTCTACACCCGGAGAACCCCATCTGAGGTCTTACAAACCAAAGAAGGTTTTCCCCACAATACGGTTGAGTCAAACGCTAACGCTACACAACACCTGGATATCTCTTGGTAACAATGGCTGTCACCATATAAAATCTTTAGACTCTCTCTATAGGAGGCGGCGTTTGCTACATGAACCAGTGCCTCCCAACTCCTCCCTGCCCGACCACCCCTCCATCCCTCCCCCGAAACATCGAGAGGCTTCATCGAATATTATTTCAGTCAATACTACTCTAACAACGCGAACCAATATACAGGGTGTACCAGAAATGGTATAGGAAGTCATACAAAACCATAGACAATGCCAATATGGCTGTTTGTTTATAATGCATGAAAGATTGAAACAAAACAAAAAAATATAATTAATTTTTGGATTTTGAAAAAGAAAATCTGGATACATATTAATTAGATAAAACGGGAATTACCGTGTTAAACATTTATTATTGATGTCTCGATATAATTAATATGTATACAAACCGTGAAAGTTAAAAAGTGATAAAATCTGGATATTTTATTCGGTTTGTATCGATCTGCTGAGCGATTTGTATGATATATTAATACCGAGAAAATGTTAGTAATACCTATAAAAATGTTAGTAATACCTATAAAAATGAATGAGTGTATACAGATTACCGACCGACCGATTAACATGTATGTGTTTGTGTGGTTCGGGTTATTTTAAAATGTTTAAAAAATTTTGAGCAACCATATTATAGAGTAAATAAGTGAAACCGGAGAAACTATATTTTATTTTAAACTGAACAAATGGGACAATTTTTCTCACTAGTTCATAAAACTGAACTGGAGAATTGAACTAGTGGGAATAAACGCTTTGGCTGTTCTTCATAAACGTGATTTATTACGCTACCGTTTAGCCACCCTGTCCCTTTCTATCTTAACCTTTTTTAACGAAGTGCGAAAGGGATAGCAACACGATTTAAGGGAAGTGAGGTTTAACTAGGTTTATGAATAACAGCACTTGTAGAGATAAACGTTAATTCATTCATTATTAATTTATTATTCTTTTAAAAGCTGTAGAACAACACATTTATAGTTACCGATACCAAACCCTCAACTAGTCTTACCACCTTTCCGGTACACCCTGTATAAAGATGTAATTTTTGGCGAAATTCCCCTCGAGATATACGAGTAGTACGAGTACAGTCAATCATCAACTGCACTGGTACTCTATGCGACGGTAATACAGCGCAGATTGGGTTAGTGTAGATGTGCCGTCGATTGTACCTATCTACGAGTTCTGGAGCTTATTTGATTGATCGAAAGTAAACAATTTTCTTGTAAATTGTTTCTTTTGGATAGATTGGTAATTGAGTGCTGACACAGCCGCTGCTCGACCACCGATTTTGTTTGGTGTGGCGATGCTCAAGGAAAATCCTTAAACCTGCAGCGAAGGTTTTTTACGTAGTCTATTGCAATGTAGTATATTATATTATTATATTATTTTAAAAGATGTGCTGCTGAGAGTTTTTTGCCACTTTTTCTCCTCAGCGTTGGCACCTTTTCCTTGCAAAGTGGTGTAAATGTAAATTCAAAAATATTTTGACGTGCAAAAATGTACACAACGTGCTTACTTGCAATAAAGAATTTTGACTTGACTTTGACTTTGGCAACTCAGGATCTCACGTGTGCTCTCACCGGCGTTCTACTTACTACGGGTTTCGGCGGAAACCGGCCGCATACCGGACGCTTTCAGCATTCGGCACATTACGGGCAATACAACATGTATGTACGTACACCGTGCGATCGAAATTCATTCTATAGATGAGCGCTGGCTGGAAAATTCGTAGCGTCGAATGTTGGTTAAGTCGATACACAGACCACTTACCCAATAGACATGAATTCGGTACAAAGGACTATGCCAGATTCTGCCTCACCATCAATCGCAAGTTGTACAAGATAACGAATAAATGTAAAAATATCTCCGTTTTTTTATTAAAATTATTGGTTTAAAATAAAGTTTTGTACAAGTTGCGAATCGAAAAAAAACAGCTTAATTAAGAATTCAGAAAATAGTAAGAAATCGAAGCGAATTATTCATTGTTTTTGTTATTCTTCTATAGGAGATGCGAGAGTAGTAGAAACTGATACTGATTATGATTATGCAATATGAAACCTGTAATAAGTCCCCGACAAAATTATAGGTACAGCTTAAATGGTCACGTAGTTTTGTAGGTGGGGCAAAGCTCCATTGAAATGTGGCAATATCATTTTGTTGGTCGTCGATCGAGACTTCTATTACAGAGAAATAGCATTTTTGATGATAATGCAATCATATGCTATGTCGCAACATGGTCGTAAGACAAACACGTCTGAAACGAGGTAGGTTCTGTATTACGTTCTATGTTAGACCTATTCCCCTCGCCAGTCGATACCCCGACGGGTGGCTCCGAGATTGCTTTTCTCAGTAAACTATACGACAATTTTACGGCAACTCGCCAGTTTATTTGTTGTTTGCAGAATTCAGTTTGATGTTATACAAAGTGAAGTTGAGAGTCCATGGTACACATGATTGAGGATAGCTAAACACCTAGTTTTAATTTGATTCTGTAATTTATTGACCACTTATATGACATCGATTTTGATATTATAATGTCAACACAACCAACACAATCAATGTATTTAACACGTTCATGGACAGTGGCGGCATATGCCGTACTTTGAGTATTCGGAAAATGACAGTACGGCGTATGACGTAGTATTTTGATGCATTTAAAAAGACACAACGGCATCTCCCGCGGCGTTCGTAGGCGGTTTTCTTTGTGGAGCGGTCCCACTGTCATTCTGTGTAGAAAATAGGTATGTGTACTGTCAAAATACAGGTTGTAGGTACATTTTTGTCGGTCTTGACACGCACATACTTAGAATCCCCCACGGCTATGACAGTAGTTGAGAATTTTCACTGTCATTTCGTAATTTCTACTGTCCATGAACGTGTTAAAATAAAATGGAATTATACAATTATTTATAACTTTGAAATGGCGGATTGATTTTTTAATCGTTTAATTTTCTATTTACATGAATACTCTAAATAACTTGACATTGGCGAAATTATCTCTTGAATAAGAGTAGAAGCCATTCAAATAAAAATAGAATAGAATAGACATCGATTTCTTTGCACAAACTAAAGTTAAGTTTAAAACAGAGGTTCTCAAAGGTTATGACTCTTTCACTACCTAAATTAAGAATAATAAGCGTTGGGCGAGGTATCGCCAGCTCTTTGGTCATGAGTCACATCACACATCCACCAGGCGCACAGCCTCTTACATACAACCTCCTTAAGGCTTCGTATGCGCGTATTTTCAGTATTTCTACGAAGGCTACGGCATTAACTACTAAAATTAAACTTCTGAAAAAAATATATATCAATCTTGGGGTGTCTATTTAGTGACTGATGAATACCGATACTCGATTGGACAAACTTCGCTCGATAGAAAAAAAATCGCAAACATACCCTTTCCATGTCTTTTAAAATGAAACTTATATCTAAACCGAAATAGTTATTCATAGAAAATATATATCAAAATGTAGGCTACTATAAATACGAGAGCTTGTTTAAAAAAAATAAGATTTTTGTTGGCGTATGTTTATTTCCCTGCCAAAATTCATAAAAATACGAATATTGCGGCACTGCCCCGTGCTCTTCACTCCGCCGCTTCGGGGCATCTTGTGTCCCACTCTTGCTTTTGACAACCATATAGCGCCTTAAGCCATAAAGATGGGCGCCTGGTCACAGGGTTTCCAGATCAAACGGCACAAATATGTAATTCCCACTCAGACCGTTTGGTCGCCTGCAATATTATCGGGCGAAAATATTTTTGAATATTGCTCGCCGTCGCAGATTATCTCATACAAACATCAACATTCCAAGCGAACGTTTGACGGCAGTTTAGCGCAAACTCGTAAACGAAATAGGCTATCACGCGTGACGTCACGACACCCGCCGATCGCACGATAAACTCACTCATATAAATGCGTACGCGCCGCCATCATAAAACCTGTACAGTCACAAACAGAGACAAGTATACAGGCTGTCCTTGAATTCATTCGACAAATTGAAACTTGGGGTTGTACTCATGATAAATATTAAATTGGTAGAGTTTTTTGGTAAATCAAATCTGCAAAAAAAAATTGAACTAAGCTACAAGTCACACAATGACCTTAAAAATGACCATTAGGTCAAATTCCAGCGAAAGAAATCGAAAACCCACGGGGTACAGAGGTTGGCGGGGCTGCGGGCGGTGAGGGCAAACGAGCGCGACGCGCACAGCTGTGTATAGTGGTACCTCGTCACCGCCAACCCCTGGACCCCGTAGGCGCGGCATGCACGACCTTGACAGACTATAGGTACTGGCGCGGCGACACGTCTGTCGTTGCTGTCGGCTACGGAATGGTACAGTCGAAGACAGATAAATAGGTATACAAGGGGCATCAATAAGGTTGAGATTTTCTCAAAAACTACCGGACCGAATTTAATAATGTGTCCTCCTATAAAAGACACATACATCAGCCCCAGCCATCTGTATACTGTATGTTATTAAATGAGTAATGTATGTGTTGTTGGAGAACCTAAATAAATAAATATATAATTCTTTTACAGTTACATAGTTTTAACTTTTATCTAAGGTGCTCCCCTCACCGGGAGCAATCGCGTGTAATGTAACGTTGCAGATTCGACTTTGAGCATTACATTACAATACTACCTCCCTGACTGACGCTGTTTTTCTCCCTCACTGATGTAATGCTCGAATCTGTAACGTTACATTACACGCGAATGCTCCCGAGCACCTACAGTGAAATAATTTTTGCAATAGGTCAAGTAGTTTTTGAGAAAATCTCAACCTTAAAAACTCTCATGTACACCTTTCTCTGTGTTCCACCGTACCTTAATGTCTTTCCTGTATATCTGTATCGATGTCGGACTGTACGTTTTTATTGTCCACGTTTCGCGGTAGTTGGCTTTTATGTTTCATTACTAGTAATTAACGTGTTTGTAACTGTATTTTTGTGTAAGGAGAAAGGCGCACAATGTCACATACTTTTGAAGGAAAGTCTGCAAATGTCGGCCGAAATATACGTTTATTCCGAACCTCCGGTCGCGGGTTAGGATCGGAATGGTGAAAAAAAATTAATATTTGTTCCGAACGTAACCCTCTTCCTAATCTGACCCGATGTCTCGTTCCTATCATAACCCGAAACCATGTCCTTTTTATTTAAATAAAAAGCATGCGTCAAATCAATGTTTAATATTTACAATAATTAAATATCACAGAATCAACTAAATATCTGCTTTAAAATTAACATAAAATGAAGGTACTTTCAAAAAGGTTTGTTTCTAGTTACCGACGGTATCTTTTTATCAGCTATCATTTTTGTCGCACCTGGGTTAGAGCTTGCAACTAGGGAGGATTACTTCAATAATACTTTGTTATTTCGTACCATGACGACCTTAAAGGAAGTTTATTAAGGTATTTTTTAGAATTAAAACTATAGTCAGCCATTACTACAAATTATTATATATAAACGGATATCACTCACTTATATCGTTAAAGTCGGCAATTAGACCGACAGTTTTGACCGATTTCACCTTGAAAAGATCGCCGAAATCGGTCGAAACTGTCGGTCTAATTGCCGACTTCAACAATACAAGTGAGTGATATCCGTTTATATATAATAACTTATTAAGGTAGTTATGATACGAAATAATAAAGTATTATTGAAGTAATCCTGCTATAAGAGTTCATGGTAAGGGTAGAAAAAAATTCTAAGGCATGTCTAATCCACCAACCCGCACTGGGCCTGTGGTGGATCATGTCCCTAACTCCCTCGATGTAAGGGAAGGTCTGTTCCCGAGCAGTGGTGGGCACATAAAAATAGACTGATGATGTATTGAAATCACAGACCACTTACCCAATAGCACATACCACTTACTCAATAGACATGAAATCGGTAAGTGCCGTATTAAAGAGATGCGTCCATGTCGATAATATCTCTAGGTGCCACGTGTCGCGAAGCAATGTTGCGTTCATGTGCGGGCAGACACGGGCGCCCTCCTGGTACAGGGCTATGGGGGAAGTGGTCTGTGTTTGAAGAGTGTTCCATAGTGTACCAAAGGCCTAATAAATGAGTATGGTGCCCCATCACTTCAGAGGCAGAAAAGGTTGGTTTGTTACCAATTTCCATGTTGTCTACCGCCTCTGCCTGTCCGTGCCGCAACATTAATAATATTGTTGTTGGGTTCTCTTGAAAATAGCGAGAAACCAAGGTTGCAAAATTATTTGATAATTTTTACAGTGGTTATTTTGAGATTAATATCACGTTAAATTAATCAGAAAATGTTCGCGAGTGACAGTATGGTGAATTTGTTGGATAATTTGAGCAAGACCTGGGGTTTCAAGCTTTTATCAAGAGTTTGCTACAAGCTCGGGAGTGAACGTGATTGTCGAGCTGCTTCGTCCAGAGTGATGACGCTACGGCGTCTCCTCTGGATGAAGACAAGAAGACGCGGCTACCCAGGGTGAAGACGCTACTGCGACTCCCCTGGAGGAAGATAGAAGACTATTATATATTCTGTAACATGACATTGGCAAATGACGAACTGTCGAGTCCATTAATAAAATAAATAAATGAGTATGATGTCCCATCACTTCAGAGGCAGAAAAGGTTGGTTCGTTACCAATTTCCATGTTGTCTACCGCCTCTGGCTGTCCGTGCCGCAACATGAATAATATTGTTGTTTGCGCCGAGAGTGGAGCGAGTACGCGTCCGATTAATATTTATTTATTGTCAACGCTCGATACGGCTGACCTCTGCCCGCCTCTTGACGACACACCTCCAGTTTATAGTCTGGCCCAAAACAAAAGACATTGCCACTTTTCAATGGAGCTTTGCCCCACCTACAAAACTACGTGACCATTTAAGCTGTACCTATCATTTTGTTGGGGACTTATTACAGGTTGCATATTGCATAATCATAATCACTATCATTTTCTACTACTCTCGCAACTCCTATAGAAGAATAACAAAAACAGTGAATAAATCGCTTCGATTTCTTACTATTTTCTGAATTCTTAATTAAGCTGTTTTTTTCGAATCGCAACTTGTACAAAACTTTATTTTAAACCAATAATTTTAATAAAAAACGGAGATATTTTTACATTTATTCGTCATCTTGTACAACTTGCGGTTGATGGTGGGGCAGAATCTGGCATTGTCATTTCCGTGAATGTAAACAAATCATGCTTGGCATTTCTCTGGTATATAGAATAAGAAATGAATATATCCGGCAGAGAACAAAAGTGGTTGACATTGCTCATAGAATCAGCAAACTGAAGTGTCAGTGGGCTGGACACAGTTGTAGTAGAACCGATAACCGATGGGGGAGACGAGTTCTCGAATGGAGGCTGCGAACAGGTAAACGTTGCGTGGAACAACCCCGAACAGATGGAGAGATGACATTGGCAAGGTGGCCTACGTTCAGTAGTGGACTTATATGAGGTGATGATGATTTCTCATAGAATCAGCAAACTAAACTAGCAGTGGGCTGGTCACATCTGTCGTAGAACCGATAACCGATGGACGACGAGTTCTCGGATATTTTTTATTTAATTAAAGTTTACAATTACAGGCTAATTGAAATGTTACACATGCCTTAATTTTTTTTCTAGGGCACGCAGGTTTCATCACGATGTTTTCCTTCACCGTCTTGAGAGCATTCATGTACGTAAGTTTTTCCGTCGAAAAAACCGATTGTTACCTTGGCTGACCTGGCCGGGGATCGAATTTGGGCCCTCGCAATCATCATCGCAAGTCCACTACGCCACGAGCTCTCTTGAACCTATCATTATAATAATCGGTATGTCATCCGCTAATCGCCACAATAAGCAAGGTTTGCACAACCAGCGCGGGGAGCGTTTGGCAAGCCGGCCTTGGCGCTGTGACGAAAGCTGGCAGACAATGCCCAAAGCAAAACGCTGTTACTAGACAGAAAAAAAACAATTCGTCGCGATTACTGGTTACGCATGACGAAGGAAAGACGTCACGAGGACGTTGGAAGGGCTTGATTGTCGTTGTTTTACCCGACTGAAGAAAGATGGTAATTTTAGTGTTCCGAACTTCAAGAGGAAAAAAGGAACCCTTATAGGATCACCGTCTGTCTGAAGTTAAGGCTTCGTATGCGCGTATTCTCAGTTGCTCCACAAATACAACGGCACTAACTACTAAAATTAAACGTCTGAAAAAAATATATAGTAATCTTGGGGTGTCTATTTAAAGACTGATGAATACCGATACACGATTGGACAAACTTCGCTCGATAGGAAAAAATCGCAAACATACCCCTTCCATGTCTTTTAAAATGAAGATTATATCTTCTCGCACTTACCTTCGTGTCCATGATTCTGGGTCAACGGGAAGTACCCTATAGGTTTTGAGTTTCTCGCGTTTTCATACAAATATGCGATAAAATGCGACATAAACAGGGATGTCTTTTGATTGAGTTGACGTACGTTTTTTAACGGCTGCAGGCCTGAGTATTGGGTATTAATTTCAACTTGATCCGTCAGCGCGTTTCTGAGATATAGGTCTTGGCAGACGGACAATAAAGTGATCCTATAAGGGTTCCTTTTTCCTCTTGAGGTACTACGGAACCACAATATTGGCGTGAAAACGCGGGGCTGATAATTTTGAATGCACTGCGCTCGCTTTACGCCGCGGTGCAGTTACAAAACTGCAATCTGCATTAAAAAAAAGTATAACTGCGTTTCAATTCCGTGCTGTGACCCAAATATTAAGTCCGCCCGCCCGCGCCTCTGATTGCTTATTGATTTTGTTTACATGTTGCTTTACGAAAACCGGGTATCGAATATAACGGTGACATGATTTAAATTTTACTTTTTTACTCGACTGCGCAAGGAGGGTTATGTTTTTCAAGTGTATGTATGTGTATATATATGTGAGTTTGTATGTCTAATTCTTTGGCACGCCCTGCAGCCCAAACGGATAATTGAATTTTAACATAATTTATTTATTTATTTTAAAGGAGTACCAACATCACAGTCACAAAGCTTACATATAAAAAGTCATAAACTATTGTCCTAATAATGGCGGCCACACACGCAACGGTCTACCGGAGAGGTGTACCTGCGCAGGCATACCTGTCCAGGTACACCTCTCAGACTCTAGAATAGACCTGTGCAGTTTTTTGAACCTGCGCAGGCGATCGGTGCAAGATCGAAAATCAAGTATTTCGAGTGTCACCGTACGTTGTACCTGTGACCGCTCCGGTACACCGGAACATCCCCATACACGCGGTTGACGCGCAGGCAAACCTGCACAGGTATCCTCTCCGGTAGACCGTAGCATGTATGGCTTACTTAAAGGCAAGTTGACCCAAATTTTTTTTGGTCTTAAATAGTTCGGTTAGGTTAGAATCTGAAGTGATAAAAAATGTAGACGAAGTCGTTGATCGATTCGTAAGTTTATTCCGTCACGTGTAAAATAACAACAGAAAATTTGAAATTCTGAACAGTTTTTTAATAGAAACAAGACTATTTAGAAAGGTGTGATGTGACCTAAAGGTCGGAAAGGTTATAGATACTTTACATTACATACATAAACATGTTTTTAGGGTTCCATAGGACCTCAAGAGGAAAACAAGGAACCCTTATAGGATCACTTTGTTGTCTACCTGGCCGTCAAAACCTAACCTAACCTATCTCAGAAACGCGTGGACGGATCAAGTTGGAATTAATACCTAATACTCAGGACAAGTCATTTTTATTTTTATTTAAAGTTTACAATTACAGGCTACACCTAATTATATCAATTGAAGCTAGCGCATCGAGTGAGGTAGAGCGTATTTGATATTGAGACGAAATGCATCGAAGAAGTGTTCTAACGAGGATGCTGTGTTTTGTTTATCTCACCATCCTGAAGGTAGGAGTTTAACTTTTTTTTGTTTATTTATAAATTTTTAACAAAATTGCAATATTATATTTGTCGCCGCACTGCAATGCAGTTTGTTGGCGTAGCTCTCTTACTTCTTATTTTTACACTGGTAGCACACTCGACACCACATCAATGGCAACACTCGCAGTGTGATTTCTATCTAATGAGACAGATAATAAGGACGTAGATACGGTAAAACTAATGGGGAAAAATTCTACATTATGGTATGTACTAAGTGTGTGACGTCATCGCCATCGTCTCCTCAGTTATTTACAACCGCCATTTGGCTAAACAACAAAACCGTGCTAAATCCTTATTTGGACAAAGCCAGCCATTTAGCGCGTGCCTCGTAATGACACTGTCCCCCCCTTCCGAAGCCCCCTAGGTCAACACCGGCATATCCTGTCGCGGACACGCCCCCCACTGTATAGGCTACAGTCACACGGACAACGCGACAGCGACAATAGTGTTGCCGGACCGCCGCTGGACATCAAGTTACATCCACTACCGCAATTTAACAAAATTTCTGCGTCACATTTTGGCTTTACAGCCGGAAAAAGGAGTCATCTAGCCAGCTTAACAAAATTTCTGCGTCAAATTCTGGCTTTACAGTGGCAAAAAAGACGCTTCTAGCCAATTTAGGTCCGACTCTGGTTACGTAGGCGGCCGAAAAGTGGACTGGTCAAACAAAATTTCATCAAATACATACAGGGTGATGCCTAATTCATTGCAAACCACCTCTAGTATCACCCCTTTCAAGGAATGTATCGAATTTCCAATCACCCTGTGTGCATTTTTGCGACAATAAGACATTGCCACATTTCAATGGAGCTTTGCCCCACCTACAAAACTACGTGACCATTTAAGCTGTACTCATCATTTTGTTGGGGACCTATTACAGGTTTCATATTGCATAATCATAATCAGTATCATTTTCTATTACTCTCGCAACTCCTATAGAAGAATAACAAAAACAATGAATAAATCGCTTCGATTTCTTAATATTTTCTGAATTGTTAATTAAGCTGTTTATTTCGAATCGCAACTTGTACAAAACTTAATTTTAAACCAATAATTTTAATAAAAAACGGACATACTTTTACACTTATTCGTTATCTTGTACAACTTGCGGTTGATGGTGGGGCAGAATCTGGCATTGTCATTTGATATGGTTAGGGCGTTTAACTGACAAGCCAGTCCTAGGATTAGACATAAATGAAATTCGTTAGTCAAAGGTCGAAATAGACGATTCACTTGGACTTTGGCCTGTTGTCAGCCCTGAGGATTTACTAGTTAAGTCTTTAAGGTTTACACGAACCACACGTTCAGTTCGAAAGATTTTAGTCCAGTGACACTTTTGTCGCTGTCGCGTGTTCCGTGTACACGGGGCCTTAGTCAAACAATGTAACCGTTATTGCTAACTCACGCGAAGTTTAACGAACAACTTGGTTTAGTTATCACCTGATTATGAGCTAATAAACATTCATTGCGAACGAAATGTTGGTGACCTCTCGGGTGCCCTAGGAACATGAAGCAAAGAACCGGCGATGGAGTTAGCCATATTTACTTCGCAAATTCCGATCAAGGAACATACGTCAAATTCCGCTCTTGCGTGTAAATGACAATGCCAGATTCTGCCCCACCATCAACCGCGAGTTGTACAAGATAACGAATAAATGTAAAAATATCTCCGTTTTTTATTAAAATTATTGGTTTAAAATAAAGTTTTGTACAAGTTGCGATTCGAAAAAAACAGCTTATTTAAGAAATCAGAAAATAGTAAGAAATCGAAGCGATTTATTCATTGTTTTTGTTATTCTTCTATAGGAGTTGCGAGAGTAGTAGAAAATGATACTGATTATGATTATGCAATATGAAACCTGTAATCAAAAGATTACTAATAATAATAACGTTCACCCAACAAATAGAGTTAATTATAGCTTTGAAATAAAGAATGTCCCCAACAAAATGATAGGTACAGCTTAAATGGTCACGTAGTTTTGTAGGTGGGGCAAAGCTCCATTGAAATGGCACTGGTCTCCACAACACAGGGAATCCTAGTGTGGAGACCAGGGACCAAACATACAAACATGAATAATACATTTTTCTTGTATCTTGTACCTATTTTATGTTAAACTGTTGTTGCGAAATAAATTATTATTATTATTAAAATTATTATTATTATTAAATGTAGCAATGTCTTTTTTCGCGTATCAATTTTTAAACTTACACTGTTTGTATTCATTATTATTGAGATAAAATGAGAATTACAGTGTTAATTGTGTCTCTGCCGCGCCACTCACTTGTTTTTCCATCGATCTAAGCGTTGAATTTATCAATAGACGTCGGACGTATAAAAACAGATGTCCCTTTCTGACGTATGAGAGTGAAAGTGACAAATGCGGAGACCAGTCACCATACAAAATATACCTACTTTAACACGTTCACAGTCCCCGTACAAAAATGTTTTGATTTCCTTGTAAGGGCATTTTATTTCAATCTCTATACAAGTCGAAATACATCAATGTTATGTGAGCACTTCAACACTGGGTGGCGCACTCTGAGCACTCTTCTGAAGGCAATAGGACATGAATGGATAGCAGCATCCACCAAGGACATAGTATTTACTTACCTTCAGAAAAAATACACTTAGTGCGGATCTGGTACGGTGGAGGAGCACAGAGAAAGGTGTACAGGAGAGTTTTTAAGGTTTAGATTATCTCAAAAACTACTTGACCTATTGCAAAAATTCTTTCACTGTTTGATAGATAAAAGTTAAAACTATGTAACTGTAAAATAATTATTAAATTCGGTCCAGTAGTTTTTGAGAAAATCTCAACTTTATTGAGGCCCCCTGTATACTTATCTCTGTCTTCGACTGTACATGTTTTTTTCATCGTGCCACATATGTGGGGCACGGGTTAGTGAAGCTAGGTCGTCGTGTTCCATATATGGGACACTGGACTGTGAACGTGATAAGTTATCTCCATAGAGCGCAGCGAATTTGTTTCGTATATGCCTAGGTCTGTCGTGGTGATGGCATTAGCATGGATTTTACTTTGCACATACATACATACATACAAACACTAGAGTTACATAAATATTACGGTAAAATTCCATGGATTTTATTAGCCAATCACGTTCCAGGATATCGTGGTTATCCTTCATCTAGCCGTGTGACACAAAAACTTAAACTCTTACGAATTCCATAAACCTTTGACAGTAAAGTTATTATAGTTGCTTCATAATAATTGATTTTATTTTATATGAACATGATGAAAAAAATTCTGAATATTTTCATCATGTTCTAATTTATTCACCGAGCATAGATAATGCGTAATTCAAATTCTGAGTAAAGTTATACCCAATGAATCTCGGCGTTACCTCCAGTTAGCGAGCAAACTGCATTGCAGTTTGGCAAACTAAACCCCACTGCCTAATACGCGATCTCAAGTCTCAAAAGAATTGAACCAATAAAATGCTAATTTATTGAGCAATATAAACGTTAATCCCTGAGGTTTGTCGAGTTGTAAGTAATATGACCGATAACCTTATCGGATAAGCTTTCAGCAATCTATCAGCACGCTATTTATAAGCGCGGGATTAGGTATCGATCGCCGAATCCCACGTGTGGGCGCCACATACGTCATACACACTGAAATACGAAGATTCGGGGTGTTTGCTGGCATCCTCTGTCACGTGTCCGCCATTTTGTGACACAATGACAACATGGTGTCACAAAATGGCGGACACGTGACGTTTTAAAAATCATTTGATAATGCTGATTGATTCAGAGGCTGGGTGTGCGTGGATTTTCAGTTATTCTATGAAGGCTACGGCACTAACTACTAAAATTAAACGTTTGAAAATTTTTGTATATAGCAATCTTGGGGTGTCTATTTAGAGACTGATCAATACCGATACACGATTGGACAAATTTCGCTCGATAGAAAAAAATCGTAAACATACCCCTTCATTTAAAATGAAAATTATGTCTAAACAAAAATAGTTATTCATACAAAATATATATCAAAATGTAGGGTATTATAAATAAGTGAGCTTGTTTAAAAAAAAATATTTTGTTGGCGTATTTTTATTTACCTGCCAAATTTTCATAACCTTAAAATTAAGTACACTCTGTTTAAGCATAAGGGTATCTATCTATAGTTGCAAACACTAATTCATTAATAATTTGCTAAAACTAACCCACATATTTAAATTATTGGCGAAAACTTGTAAATGGCTTAGTTTTTAACTTAAGTTTATAACCAATATTACATACATAAAAGCTGTAAGTTTTCCTATCAAATAAAAATCAAAAAAAATCATAAAATTACAAATATAGAGTCACTGTGCCGTGCTCTTCACTCCGCCTGAGTGAAGACTACCGCAATAAAATATGAATTACTCTGTCACATTACTCTGGCAAAAGACAAAACTGTCGAGCCCTAAAAAAAATAATAAAACCAGAATTGCCACCATTGTCGCTAATATTAAAACCTTTTCCACCTTACGACCTAAATATCAATTGTAAGCCACGTCCTAACAAAGGCCCACCATTAGGCCGCAGCCACCTGCGCGATACACCTGGCCCTTTTAGTGCCACGCCGTAATGGGCTTATTTATGCACCAGGCGTGCCTACACCCTTACCTTAAAGCAATGGTTCCCAACCTTTTAGGAGAGATTTTAAGGTTGAGATTTTCTCAAAAACTACTTGACCTATTACAAAAATTATTTCACTGTTTGATAGATAAAAGTTAAAACTATGTAACTGTAAAGGAATTATTAAATTCGGTACAGTACCGATTTAAGGGAAGTGAGGTGTAACTAGGTTTATGAATAACAGCATTAGTGTACACACGAAGACAGAGATAAGTATACAAGGGGCATCAATAAGGTTGAGATTTTCTCAAAAACTATTGGACCGAATTTAATAATTCTTTTACAACATAGTATTAACTTTTACCTATTAAACAGTGAAATTATTTTTGCAATAGGTCAAGTAGTTTTTGAGAAAATCTCAACCTTAAAAACTCTCCTGTACACCTTTCCCTGTGTTCCACCGAACATTATAATTTTTGGCGGACATTCTTTTTAGCTCTCGCGGACCTCTGATGGTCCGTGGATTACTTGTTGGGAACCACTGTTTTAAAGTAAGGGATCGTAAATTGTTGATTGTTCTTTTTAATGTTTCTATTGACATCAAATTTAAATGGATAATAAAGTATAGTCACGACCCGGATCCGAACTAGGGACCTCGCTGTTCAACCAAATTAGCGATAAGGGCCTTCCATGATCCAACTAGCGTCGCCAATCTTGAAAAAATAATATCTTCCAATTTAATCAATTTTATTAAAAAAGCTATTTACAAAATGTTTATTAGGATGAAAACTATTTTTTAAATGCTTATTTATAACGGGGAGACGAGTTCTCGAATGGAGGCCACGAACGGGTACACGTAGTGTGGGACGCCCGGCCAGATGGAGGGATGACCTTCGCAAGATGGCTGGCAGGGACTGGATGCAGAGGGCCGAGAGTAGGGTTGAGTGGCGCGCTTTGGAAGAGGCCTACGTCCAGCAGTGGACTGATACGGGCTGATGATGATGATGACGTTTTTATAATGTAAAGTAAGCATAACTGCAACCCGTTGTTGGCCAAAATTTGAAATAAATAAATATTCGTCTCTGTTTCACAGGATACTGACCCCGTCTGTCATACACCCGAATATGTTTATCCATACGTGATCATGTCTTATGTAAGTATAAACAAAGCGTTAAAAGAGTGGCCTCTTTTGACGCTTTTCCTATGCACGTATCCAATTCCAAAGAAACTTCTCAGTCAACGGCTTACAACTCGACGCTGTAGCTTTATGGGCCACGTTCAATTTGCTCCTATGTCATGTATTGGATGATATACGTCCGTCGGCGCGGTTGGTGCGAATGTAGCGATTCATCAAAGCCCGACAATGACGGATTAACGGCCGGAGATCCGCCGTGTCGGGCCGCGCAGACAGCGAGCGACCGACAGCAGATGAAATAGTTTGGTTGACTCGACAGAACTTACATAGGTACCTACATTGACTTAGGTGACATCCACCAGAGAAAATTACAATACCAGATTCTGCCCCACCATCAACCGCAAGATGTACAAGATAAATAATAAATGTAAAAATATCTCCGTTTTTTATTAAAATTATTGGTTTAAAATAAAGTTTTGTACAAGTTACGATTCGAAAAAAACAGCTGAATTAAGAATTCAGAAAATAGTAAGAAATCGAAGCAATTTACTCATTGTTTTTGTTATTCTTCTATAGGAGTTGCGAGAGTAGTAGAAAATGATACTGATTATGATTATGCAATATGAAACCTGTAATAAGTCCCCAACAAAATGATACTCACAGCTTAAATGGTCACGTTGTTTTTTAGGTGGGGCAAAGTTCCATTGAGAAGTGGCAGTGTCTTTTTAGCCTCGAATGAAAAGTCACCTTTTTCCAATGGTCAGGCGTCGAATCATCCGCAAGTGGTGTCGCTATCGGAGTCGACACCTAGTTAATGTAATATTGTCGTTGTAATTTGGTATTATTTGCAACTTGATCCATCCACGCGTTTCTGAGATAGAGGTCTTGACAGACAGACAGACAGACGGAGGGACGCGGACGGACAACAAAGTGGCCCTATAAGTTCCTTTTTTCCTTTTTATAGTAATGAAAGTAGAGTATTTTTATAATAATAAAGGTAGAGTATTTTGCAAAGTGTGAGTCCCTGACATGACTGTTGACGTATATTTGAATATGTGTAATTGTGGAACTTGATTGTGGAACGTATATATAACGTATATTCATTAAAATCTATAAAACTTACGTTAGACCCCTACTCGAATATGGCTTCCAGGTATGGAATCCCTACTTTGTGAAGGATATAGACCTCCTAGAGAGTGTGCAGAGGAAAGCAACTAAAATCCCATTCACCTTAAGACGGAAGCCCTACGAAGAGAGACTGAGGATATTGCAGCTCACCACATTGAAGGAGAGAAGACTGAGAGGAGATTTGATCGAAACATTTAAAATCATGACCTTCAGATACAACCTTCCAGACTTCAATAAGGCAATGTTTAATATGACAGACACACGACCGTTGCGAGGACACCACATGACATTAGACTGCACCACCTTCAGCACCAATGTCGCTCGTCACTTCCTGAGCAACAGAGTGGTTCAGGCCTGGAACTCACTTCCAGATGACGTAGTCTCTGCCGTCTCAGTTAACGCATTCAAAAACAAATTGGACAGTTATTTTAAAACCATTAACAAGAACAATACCACTAAGTGATAGACTTTACAAACACTGTGAAGTGGACATATCAGCGATGAGCTGCCTGTCCATAATTAAATAATAATAATAATAATAATAGTATATTGTATGTAGTACCTATTCACAAATGACTGCATGCTTTTATTATTTATATAATTTATTGAATGCCCGATCTGGGTACACTGCAAGTGTTTCAGTACCACCTAAGCAACTGTAACTGCTACTTTATTATACCTTACAGTGGCAAAGTGTGACCTTCGTAAAATGGCTGGCAGGGACTGGATGCAGAGGGCCGAGAGTAGGGTTGATTGGCGCGCTTTGGGAGAGGCCTACGTCCAGCAGTGGACTGATACGGGCTGATGATGATGATGACAGTGGCAATAAACGATTCTGATTCTTATAAAAAAAGGTTTTTTTTGGGAAAATTCGACCCTAATATCTTCTTTTATTTTACAACAGGATCTGCCTAATGTTAATTAGTGGCCGCACGATGTACTAGCCATGTTCTTAACCAATTCAAAACGTCCATTCACATACATTTCGTAACTATCGCAATCTTTGAACCTCCATTCATTCATACCCACCCATATACGGATGATTTATGAATTAATCTCAGTTGTTTCTTTGTTAAATGCAACTTACATACGAATGGAGGCAATTAAATTGATTGAATATTGAATGTTCATGTATAGGTACATCATAGATCATGTGTGTGGTCTGAAATGAAGTTTATTTGCTGGAAACACGGTACATGAAATGATGGTGTGGTAAAATTAGGTACTATACATGTTTCGCCTGTGTGTGTGTGCATGTGGGCTGGTCACATCTGTCGTAGAACCGATAACCGATGGGGTAGACGAGTTGTCGAATGGAGGCCACGAACGGGTAAACGTAGTGTGGGACGTCCCCCGACCAGATGGAGGGATGACCTTCGCAAGATGGCTGGCAGGGACTGGATGCAGAGGGCGGAGAGTAGGGTTGATTGGCGCGCTTTGGGAGAAGCCTACGTCCAGCAGTGGACTGATACGGGCTGATGATGATGATGATGTTTCGCCTATACTTTGGCATGCAAAAATTTAATTATTTGGGATCGTCAATGTCAAATCTACACAATTAAAATAATATTAATTTTAATATTAAAATTAATTTACTGTTTTAGGGTTCCATAACTCAAGAGGAAAAGGACCCTTAAATAGGAATTTAAGGGTTCCTTTTTCCTCGATAGCTCGATGGCGCAGTATTTGAGTCACTGGAATTAAGACACGGAGGTACTAGGTTCGAGCCCCGGCCAGCTCAGTCATGTACTAAAAAAATCCTCGGTCTTTTCGAAGAAAAAACTTACGTACACTTACCAAATGAAAAGAAAATGAATGCTCTCAAAATGGTGAAGGAATGCCGTAAAAACACCGTGATGAATGACGTAAAAATAAAGAATAAAATGAAGTAACTACAGGCATTTAGAAAAATTGTGTTAGAAAGAAACAGAAACATACTCTGTCTCCAGAGAGTACAGAACGGCATTCTGAGAACAGTAGCCAGTGCACCCTGGTATACTCGTAACAACGAGATCCACGAGTACCTGAACGTGCCGACCATCGCCGCCGAGATCGAGCATTTTAGAAAACAGCACGCCGAGCGCCTAGTTAATCACCGAAACCCCCTTACCGCCGAGTTGCTTCAAGAAGGCATCAAGAGTCTAAAACGGGATCATGTTCTGTGAACAGGAGGGAGGGCACTGGCGCTTCCCCTGTAACCGCTTCTCCTCACAAAACAAATCCGATTATGGCCTGACGGCCGAGCGCGGATACAACTAAGGAAAAGAAAAAAGAAAAACAAGAAACAGAAACAGTACACCATACAAACCATTACCACCATACAAACTTATGAACAGACCGTTTTGATAATAAGAGATGGAGCATCCCATCACTTGACTTATCCGTTCAATATCTTCGGTATTAGTTGAGATATCGAAAAACTGATTTCACAGTTCTCATCAGCAGGAATATGAGAGTTGATTGCAGCAATAGAAAATTGAGTAAAATACCCTATTGTAGAGCGATCTCCACAATCCCGCGAAGTTGACAAGTAAGAACTATTTCAACTAAAAGGTGCTTACCTAAATTTTGTATAGGTACATTTTCTAACTGTGTGTTGCATTCCAACAACTACTATAGCCACATGAAATTAATAAAACACATAAAATCACGCGAGTGTTTCTAATCAAATACGCATTATGAAATCATTCTCAGGCAGTTTGGAAATACCGCAATTAAGTTAATTGGGGGTTGGTAAATATTTAAGATTGCTAGCATGGGGCAAACAAATTGTAGGTGATTTAAAACACAGCTTTTGAAGTTGGCGTGGCAGGAAGTCACTATAAATACACAAGGACCAAAGAAATATTGTTTATATCAGCTGAATAATTTATTTTTTGGTTTGAGTAATTTTGAGGTGAGAAGTCGAGAAATCAGTGCCATTTACCCGAGCTATAGCTACTATTTTTGTTTCTTAAATGTCGCTTGGCAAACCCCTCGTTGAATAATAATAACTTGCTAGGTATGCATTGATGATGGTGGGGTATCATCAGTCTAACATTATGTCCTCCCTGCATGGACACAGACCTTACATCAAGGGAGCTTGGGACATGGTCCACCACACTATTCAACATGTCATCTAATGAACAAAATGACCTTTGAGAAAGGCATTAGGTGGCCAATATGTCAACTGTTATGGTGGCACTTCATTTGGCTATTAGTATTCGCTATTGGGTGTTTGTCGTATTTGTCAAATACTTGACGTACATACAAATAAGACGAATATTTTGTCAAACATACCAACCACACATGGCAATTATGACAAATACGAACAGCTAAGTCAATGCCACCATTAGGTTCAGAAGGCTGACAGAACTTTAATTTTTTTTTCTTGCTTATCTGCCATCAGTCCATATGGACTTTTATCAGATGTGGTGAATGTCAGGTAGTATGTAGGTGCTACATTCAGCAGCGCAGCTCCCCTCATGTGTTACTGCTCGGTGGGACAAGCGAGAGATTCATTCCGTTTTAGTCTTTTTGGACATCTTGAAGTGTCTAGCAATTCAACAGCAAGTTGGTTTGGATGTTTTCCAAGAACTTTAATTGTTACAGAATTTTTTTAAATTATTATTCTTTGCTCCTCTTTATCGACTCACATTTGAAACCTTTTTAAGTTAAGTCAAAGTCAAAGTCAAAATGTTTTATTGCGATCATGTGGTTAATTCTAGGTGTTACATAAAAATCCAGTACTCAACATGAACCCTGTCAGGGCAATGCAACATAATTTAAACTTATATACTAAACAAAAACTATTCTAAAGTTAGCATGCAAATCCTAGTACCTACCTATTTCTATCACAAAATATAATTGTAAAGTATAATATTAAAACTGTAAATAACTTCATTAAATTTAAAATTTGTATAAATTAATTGTACTTAATAAAATTGTAAATTAATTAAATTGTAAATGGATAAAATTTAAGATTTGTACAGGATAAATGTAGATAGTTAAATAATAATATATTGTAAATAATGGAAAATCTTTGCAAATCAATTAAGTATTGTGTAAATAATTTTTAATACATTTTAAGGATTTTCAAAGAACTCTGTCATATCATAAAAACTTTTTTGTATCAAGTATTGTTTTAATTTTGCTAAAAATACATTTAATTTGTCTTCCATTTTTATTTGTTTTGGAATATGGTCATATATTCTAATTGCCATAATATATGGACTCGATTTGTATTACATGTTACAAGGCTTATAGCCAATGAAGTTCACATAATCAACAGATTGTCCTTGGGTTATATTAGAAAAGTTTACCTTTGGCAGAATGAAACAGGAAGTAGGTAATACCTAGGCACACATTACTTAGCAAAAAACTTGCAACTATTCTGGTTGGCAAATTATGTGGACACCTTTTGGTGCCTCATACCACAAAGCATTGTATTGTAGGAATGAATAGAGTGTGAAGTTGGCAATTTAAAAATGTATCTACCTACTTATTTTAAAAGATGTGCTGATGAAAGGGTTTTGCCACTTTTCTTCTCAGCGTTGGCACCTTTTCCTTGGTGACACTCTGGTGTCAATGTATATTTTAAAATTATTTCCAAAAACAAAGAACCTGACTGCAAAAAAACTATCCCCTTTTAATTATTTTTTTATACCCTATGACACTACCCTAATCAAGACGAATCTAATGATACCTCGTGCATCAAAATCCATCAAGCTGTTAAGGCTACAGGATGGCAGGAAGGAATGGACATACATACATACACCCGAAAAACATTACTCTTTCTGGGGCAGTCGGGTAAAAAATGGTGACATGCCAAAAATATACACAATGAATTAGAGTGTCGTTTTAGGAGGTACCCATAGGAAATAATTTAATAAAAAATAGGTATCTAACTTTTTCTAAGTAGGTAGGTACTAAAGTAAATTACCTAATTATGAACTGTATTTAATCAATATTAAAATTAATATTAATTACGAACACCCATAGTTTCGGAAATAAATAGGCAGGTAACTAAAATTTATGTGATGTGATTTACGATTTATGCGTTTATGTCCAGAAAAACAATGCGATGAAATCACCACAAAGCCATACGGTATTGTAATTAGACGCCACCTTGCAGTCAACACGTAGTTACGGAACATCTGATCCGATGAAAACAAGCGTAGCATCCAAATTGTGGTTATACGCATTTGTGCTGACAATATGGCAGAAACGAGGTTACAGCTGCCTGGGAACCCAACAGCTGCTGCCGAGACAAGCCACCGGCGCCTCGTCCGACCAGCCACGCCACGAAAATACCCCAATATAGTCAAATAGGTTACTCTGACGAAACAACAACTACGTCGCCTCGAAACCTACACTAAAACGTAAAACTCACCTAAAATATCCTGTATCATCCAACAACAAGCGCCATAGCGATCCAGAAACAAGTATCACTGCTCAATTAATCACAATTCAACACAGAACCAGAACATTTTTTTATTCCAAAAGAATATTGCACATACGATGTTATAACCATCGATAAATCATAACGTATTGCACGAAAACATTTGTAAAACACATACGCGAGTATGGGATAATATTTATAAAGTTATTATCACAATTTTAAAAGAAATAACACTATAACTAACGGATATCACTTTTCAACTTGTCCTTGCGTTCACATAAATTGGCGGCCATCTTGCGTTCGTGAGACTTGCGGGAAAATGTTGCCAGCGTATTGTCGTCGTTTTCCCTAAAAAAATTAAATATCAATCATTATCAATAGGCACATGGCGCTGAATTGAATGCAATGTTAACTAATATTACTAATATTGACTTGACGTGCATTTTTGTAAACTAACCTAAATCTGACACGGCTACACGAATCACGTGACACACACAATCTGCAAAGGGTAAGAATGCGGTTGCGTGTTTTATAAGCACGACATCATGCATGACTGCCAGTATCAAATAGCCGAAACAGAATATAAATTCTTCAAATTGAAAGCATCACATCCATTAAAGTAAATAATACCTAAGGGGTAAATACACGCAAATGATCAATGGCATAAATGTGAAGCAGTTTACACCTAAGGTATCTTTGATATGATCACGTTAATCGATTTTTTTTTCTAAAATAATACATAGGTACGACATTTACAAAAAAAATATGAATTTATTTATCTATGCATTCATATTAGGCTTATTATAGCTGAATAGTCGTGTATATTGTAATTATGTTGCTATTAGGTACAAAGCAATCAATGAGTTTTAAAAATGTGTTGAAGATTTTACCCCGAAATATGGTAACAAATATATTTGTGGCAACATTAAAGAAATAACCATAGACAATTATTATTATTTTGGTTATGGTTGGTGGCCACGAGAATATACGAACGTACAGCCTAGTTTGAATCACATAAAAACCAAATAATTATATCTATCGAATCCATCCCGCCTCATCTTGATACCACCGAAGAAGTATGTAACTTTGGACCACCGTTTGAGTAACCAGCAGTGATTTTATTACTGCCAGTCATGCCATCTATTCAAATGTATAAGTACTTAGGTATAGAGTAGCATAGCTTAATGGGTGTGGAACGGTGGAGAGATGATAGTAGAAATATGTGTAAGTCTATCAGTAGCGCCATCTATCGTTTTGTTACAAAAGCTTTCAAAGAAATTATTATATGACGGGCCAGCACGATTTTCGGTTCGGTTACCCCTCCACATTTTCGGGGGCGCCCCACACTACATTTACCCTAGAATATCCTCTTAGTAATTTGTGATTTACCCTTCGTGGCTTCCATTCGAGAACTCGTCTACCTACCTGCTATATATGCGTGACAAGCCCACTGCCACTTCAGTTTGTTGATCCTATGAAATACATACGAATATATTATGATTCTCTTGGATTGATAAAATCTTAATTATTAAAAAGGCTCATCAATAGGCATAATATTTTGTATCCCTTTGGATTATAGATATTGATGGTTCTAAAGAGGCAGCGGTTGCCTCCCATCAGTAACAGATTTTTCAAACAGATTTTTGTTTGTTTGTTAGGTTAGTTGTTGTAATGTTTTCTAAATTTGTAGAATTTTATTTTTATTGTTAGGATCGATATACATTGTAACCTTTTCCTATAATAATTGGGGTGACACTTAGCATAATTATTTTGTGGACTGTGACACTGTAATTGTTTTGGTGTACACCCTGTGGGTAACCTATTTCATAAAATAAAATAAATCCCCACTGTTGGGAGTTGGGGAATAGACCTACACCTCAACACTTTGAACTTTGGACAGTTCTTATAATCAGCATCGTAAGAATTGAAATCGTACTGAAAGTGTTATTATTGATCTGCTGTCCTTCCGTATGATTTATTTAAAACTGTATTGGACGCAAGTGATTCTGTTACCCCCATTTATTTCCGTAATCATTCTTGATTTTGAACCTACTGAGAAATCAGTGGGGTGACCGCGACTTCCATCGTTATCGTAATCGCTTTTTTAATTTGACACATGGCCGCTATACATTGTTGCTATGTTTTTGCAAGTTTTAACAAACGACAACGAAACGCAGCAATGTATATCGTTTGTCAAATGTCAAATTGAAAACGATAACGATTGAAGTCGCGGTCACCCCGTATTACGTCATTGGTCACCCCTCAGTTTGGTTTAGTTTCAAAGAGCTAGCAATAAAACAACAAAGTAGGTAGGTGGATTAAATTATAATTTTAAAGTTTTTCATTTTTTTCGCTTTCAGTGTTAATAACTTATAGACCACAGGTCTTACTCGAACTTAAATATAATTTATAACAATTGAAAATTACTCTATAAGGAATATAATTCCATGTAAAGGCAATTTAAGACAAAATGCAGGTATCTCTTAAAAAATAATTTTGAAAAAATCAACACCGCGACAGACAGACGCTTATTTTGGTCAAACAAGGGTTTCTTTCTTAATTTAAACTAAATTCGACAGATCTTCAAATTCTGTCATCCTTTTCTTTAGGTAATTTCAATCACGTGAAATTTAGTTTAAAGCAAAAAGATCAAACCAAAATCGTTACATGTTTAACAACTAATCATAGTTGATTAACTTTATCACAAAATTAAATTCTAATATTAGACGAAACATGGTTTTAGCGCCTTCTAAAACGAAGGTATAACTTAAAATTATGTTATGTGTAAAGGTACTTTTTTGTTTCATTTTTCACTTTTTCATCTTAGATTTAAAAATACTTATGAAAAATCTAAGTAAGTACCAATTAACCGTCCCGTTGCACTCCATGACTTGGAATGCAATTCACAAAGAAACATTCCTTTTAACTTATTGAAAGAAAGTAGTAGAAAAATGCACTTAACACAAAGTCAAACCGTTCTGACTAGACAATCACGCATATTATAGTCTGTAAAGGCCACTTAGTTTCTTTCTATTCACTGGACGTCGACACTAGACTAAATCATTCTTCGTCTAGTTTTTCAGAATAAAATTTAGAAGATTCTTCAGTCGCGCCGCGTACCAAATTTTCATCGAAATTTTCAAGTTCCAAATTCGATCTGTCGTTTTCAGCGATCAAAGTTCAGATATTCGGTGTTCATTTCACAATAATGCCTGGATTCTTCTGATATTCCACAGGAAGGTAAATGTGCATGAATTTTTCAATTTCGCCTCGGCAAAGGGGGCAGCGTTCGCATCTGCAACAAGGGAAATTACAATTAGTACTGTGGATTTTGATAGATGGCGCTGGTGAATCACATGTTCCTATAACAAGGCGCCACTAGTCGGATCCTGCGGGGCTATTGTGTAATTGATAGTGAATAAGAAACCCCAATTGCAAGCTGTGTCAAGAATTTATAATGTAACTACTGAAACCCAACATTTTATTGTAAAATAATATAGGAAATGGTTTCCTGTGTCAGTTACTCTATTAAACAATTGATAAAAGTCATGAAGAAATAGGGTGATATTTAATTTTAATCGTCATCATTAGCCCGTATCAGTCTACTGCTGGATTGCCTCTCCCAAGGTACGACACTAAACACGATTTTTGCCTTTTTGCATCCAGATATGAGGTAGGTCATCCCTCCATCTGGTGTGGAGGTGTCCCACACTACGTTTATGTTCGTTGCCTCTAATCGAGACCATGTACACCATCGGTTGTTGGTTCTACGACAGTTTTGACCAGCCCACTGACACTTCAGCTTGCTGATCCCATGACAAATGAATTTAATTTAATAAACGTCGCTTTATTTACCTCGGAGCGCATTCACTGCAGCAGATGACGTGTCTGCATGGCAGGAAGAGGGTGTCCATAGCATGGTCCATGCAAATACGGCACGCGAGGGCGTCGCCGCCGCTGCGGGAGCGAGATCGGGACTCCTGGGGACAAAACAGGCATTCGTTAGTATATAATAACCACAGATTATAGATATATAAGTAAAGGGTTTGAAGCAAGATAAGTAGCGCCATCTCTTGAATGTTTCTTAAAGCAAGGTAAGACGTTTTGTTTTGGTCTCACTTTAAAATGGCGGCTGATTGATTTTAAGTTTTGAAAATTCTAATTACTTGTTTGTGCAGTGATTTTTTATGCGATTAATACATGAAATTTATCAGTAAATGTCCGCTAATATTACAATTAAAAATATCTACAAAGAAGATAAAGCCTGATGGGCCAGTGTTGTGGATTATGGACCAACCGACCTCGAAACTCTATCCTTTCTGTAATCGTTGCCATTCGGTCACATGGATTATATGGGAAGGTCTTTTCCCCAACAGCACAACAGAATGGACATAAAAATAGTCTGACAATGAAGCATTTTCTGTTAGAACCCATCTATAAAACTACTAATGCCAGCACAAGGATGAAACAATAACTTGAAAGTGAAATATTGGAGCCATTTATGGGGTCATTATTTGACCGTTAGCCAAACTAACTAACGCCATCTATTGTACTTAAAAAAGCTTGGCAGTTGTCATTTTTATAGAAACGCCTCATTATGAGGCACAGGACTCACTTTGTTGTCAGCCCCCCCGTTGGACCGCCTGCGCTGCCTCGGCTCGTGGCAGGCCGCGGCGCGCGTGTGCGCCTCGCGCCGCGCCCGGTCGTGAACCTCCTGACACGTGCGCCGGATGTCGAACACGTACCGACGGCCCAGGGTCGTGGAGTCATTGAAGATTGAGGCTATCGTACCCTGAAGACAAAGATATGGTATTAGTTGGGTCAAGTCTGCTCAACTCCGCTGGCTCGGCCATGGATAATGGGAGAAGGGATGACTGAACGCTGGAAGGACGAGGTCGAGAAGGACCTGCACCGACTGCAGGCACACACGTGGCGGCCTGGCGCGTTCTCGTTTCGGAGGCCGAGACCCACTTCGGGTCGCTGAGCCAGCCGAGTAAGTATTAGTAGGGTAAGGCGAACAAGAAAATAGCTCCTCGAAATGAAGGATTTGACTTGAACTCAAGATTCTGACTCTACCTTATCTAATTCTGTCCGCCAAATCTAATAAGTACTTACCTACTAAACCTAAACGCTATTGTCTCTGCCACTTATAAGCTACATCCTGGCTACATCGCGTGGAGGATTCATCTTCCAAACTAAAAAGTAAATAGTAGTTTACATCTACGCATCAAGGTATAGTGATGAAACTTTACTAATTTTACTTTAAGTAGTTGTAAAAACAAGTTGCCAAAGTACACACCTCCGCTTCGCCCAATATGTCGTCCTTATTAGCATATTTTTTGTCGTAGTAAAGTAACAATGCAAATACAAACGCGTATTTCCTATAGCTTCAACGTTTTTATAGCTTAGTTGACCTTGACTTTTGATATTAGACTATACGAAATTCTAATTTGAATTGTATGAGCTACAGTTTAGAGTCTAATATGAACTTTGGCGATCCATCGAATCTGCCAATGATTGTAACTGTTTCGAATAATTAATTCTATAACTTTGACGTTCGATTAGCATGATTTGCTCTGGTAATGGATCATCGCCCTTATAGTCAAGACAAGACCAAAAGGGCAATTATCAGGATCTTTCCGGACGGCACAGCAACCAAACTTAGAAAAATGAAGTCGTAAGATTTTTGGTAGATTTATAATCCAAACCACTTCCTTCACACATTCGCGGGGAAATCATATCAGAGAATAAATATAAAAATAAGTTAAACCATGTACAGACTGACAAGGGTGCCAAACGTGGCAAAAATCGGAACTAACGCCGCCATCTCGTAAAATGTCACCTTTCATTGCGAACAGCGCCCCCTTTCAATGCCACGTGCCAAAAAAACCTTGTCTTTCTCTGTATAATTCGCAATGGATTATGTCCCGAGCCCAAGATGTATATTTCCCCAACAATAATTGTTAATCGAGGATGATGATAGTTACCTTCAAATCCCTAATGAACTGTTCAGTGACATCTGTCCGCACGGTTTCACAGGAATAGAAGGCGTGTTTTTCCGTCACAGCGCGGTACAACGCCGCGGCCTGACCAGACGTCGCCATCTTGACATGGAGCGTTGCCTCGTTGCCTTCCCCCGTGACGTATGACATCTGGAAGATGCGCCTGAGTGGCTGCGCGCGGTGGATCGCTGTGTACGGGATGCTGGAAGGAAAATGACAAAGGATTTAGTTTAGGTTCTAATGTTCCTTACAAGATGGCTTATTTTTGTCTTAAAAACCGAGTCGCTTAAACGAAATAGAAGTTGAGAATTTTTACTGAATATTATACGGGGTTAAATGGTAACATTCTCTGATAACTTGTCTGTCATTATTAGCGTTTAGGGTATTATTATGAGATTAGAAAAGGGGTATTGCTGGTGTGCATATTAATGTCGCTCTGATTACAAATGCCTTGTAAGTACAGTGATAGTCTAAATAGATTTAACTAAAAAAAAAGAGATGAAACCTTGTTTTTGTTCTATCTTATCGTGTGCAAATAGAATTTTATCTGCAATCTAGACCAAAGACGCAGTTGTATAAACTCCAGGTGTTAATGTAGCCTGATAACAGTGTTAAATAAAATCGTTATAGTAAGTATGTTGTGTGTATATGTACCTATCTGTATCAATAAAATGAAATTGATAATTACTATTATTTAATTGTGAATACAAAACAATGACATATATATGTTGTTTTTGTCATATGTATGCTGAATAGGTTTTTGAGGACATAAGGACAATAAGATCATACCTTAATAACCAACAATGCTGTCATAGTTGTTATAGCGCTCTAAATTATAAGACGTATAAATAGATGGCAATTTAATAAGTGTTTAAAAATGTTGAATCGTTCTTACTAACATTATCTGCAGATACACAATGATCAGATAAGTAATTAATATGATAGTATTTTTGTTTTTTCCTTCTCATTCCCGTCGCTTCTGCTTAATTAAGTATTTATTACAATTTTATCCGGTTATCATAATCGGCTAATCGTGTACACGAATTTATCTATGATAACACAGACAACATTTAAATGCACACCTGTTGAATTGGATTGGAGAAAAGAAATGATGTTTGTCAAATCGAAAAGTTCTATATCTTTTACGTTAGATGGCAGCACTGTTCAAAATGATAATTACTGTGTTTAGGACAGATTGCAAGGAAAACATGAGACACCTTTTAATAGTGTTAAACACGGTAACTCTTATTTCATCTTCATAATATGACCTCATAACCTAGTCGGCAGTGCACCTGCCTTCTGTGGAAGGGGTTTGTTAGATTCCTAATCGAGAAGGTGTTTGTACCTAAGATATAACCATTTATTCGAGACGACGACCGCTGGACGTACAAAGCTACAGTTTGGAGGCCACGCTCAGGACATCGCAGCGTGGGAAGACCACCGATGAGATGGTCTGACGACATCTCTCGCACATGTGGGGAGAAATGCATGCGTACGGCCACAAATAGAAGACAATGGAAGGATTGCGAGAAGGCCTACGTCCAGCAGTGGACGGATACAGGCTGACGACGACGACGACGAGACTGGGCAAAAGTAGCCACAGATAGACAGGCATGGAAAGAGCTGGAGGAGGCCTTTACCCCAAAAGGTATCCATATCTTAGATTTAGATATAGAATACAACTAACCGTACTAATAATAGCCTAAATAAATCAACTAAAACTACTAACAACATCTGATTTGTAAATAGTTAGGACATGGAATAAAAAGGCTTTTTTTCTTTCCTAGTCTGGGTGTAATTTGTGAACGTTTCCATATATGTGTGTGTCTAGACCTATAGCACTCCTAGTTTTGCACAAACTATACGAGTCTTATTATACTTTTAAAAAAGAAAACTTACCTCTGTTTCTCAACACCAATCTCCTGCTCGCCGTTACAAGCTGGTCGGTATACGATGATGCCGTGAGGTCCAACACCGACGCACGTGCTGAGTCTGCAACCGCACCCCCCTACATTCTGACCGGACGCCAAGCATCCAACAGTGGCGCCACCATCTATCTCCTGATCATCCCTCGCTCTAGGCTCCTCTGCTTGTTGTCTATGGTACAACAGATGGCTGTATAAATTGTGAGGGTTATTGAACTGTGTCACTGGTTTACAGAAAAAGATTTCTTCTCCAAACGATTCCAATTTCGATATTTGCTTCAGCAATCTGTACTCCGCTTGGGAAGCGCGCATGCCACGCATTTCGCAATGGTAATCGATGATCTTGTCGATGTGGTCTTCAGGTTTCTCGCATTGAGGTCCAATTTTGTCGCATTCCTCGTAAATATTAATCGGAGCCATGTCAGGGTCGCAATCTCCAACTTCAGCCTGGGCAATGTAGGCTATTATCCTTCTAGCGACTTCTAGGTCAGCTACCACCAATCTTCCCTCGGTGAGATCCAGTTTTGCTTGGAGGTAGAACTGGTGACGGGTGGGCTCGTTGATGAGAAGATGAGGAGGCACCCAGAACTTGACGCGAAGGTCGAGGCGCCCACCAGGGATGCGGTGAGGGTCGAGGGGGTTCCGCAAGTTAAGCCACCTTCCGGGTCCTGACCCTGGACAGACGCGGAGTCCGAAGTAGTCAGCTTCCGCGCCTATCTCCAATTTCTCGCATACCTGCAACAATTTGAAATTATGAATTAGATTTTAAAGACAATAGCGACATTTGACCTTTTAATGTAAAACATACGTCAGTAAAAATGGTCTCTTTTAGGTATCTAGGATGGCGGTATTTTAAAAACCATTTGAATTTAGTTTAAATGCAACGTGTGGCTATAGATGAGGCAGTCGACCCCTTGCGGCACCTCTGCGTCAACAGAACCTTATAGGAATACTTTCCAAATTAAATATTGTACGTAATTTGTTATCGAGATTTAATCTACCTACTCGTATAATTATTTCGTAAGTCGTATAATAGATGGACAATTTGGTTAAAATAATAGTCTTAGCCAAAATAGCATTTGGAGCGAGTTTTGCGAGGTTTTCAAAACGGTGAAAGTGGTTTACATGTTAGAACCTATTATTAAGTTTCCATTTCGGTTAGATAGGTATGGATTTTATTATAGTGTGGTGAAATGAAACTGCTCGATTCGACAGTAACGTAATTAACTTTTGTAATACATTGCGTACTTGAGGATCAATATTTGTTTATTCAATAACATTTGCAATCTAATTGATATTTATTTATTTAAACAATATTGTCACAGCATTACAGTCACTTGACCAATGCGCTGTGCAATTCATATTATATTATACATCACTATAGTCTAATTTAATTATTAATATACTTATTACTTAGTCAACTTATCTTAAATGATTATTATTAGATATATTATGTCAATAATTATTATACATTAAACATTCATTACATTACAATATTCATAATTTCCTTATCATTACTACAATTAAGACACACAATTCACCCATCTTTCTCACATAACACCATACACTCCCTCAGTACATTTGTCAATCGTCCAGCAAACAGGTCACACTGTGGCGCTGCTGTCAGAAGCGCATATTATGACATCTACTTGACATGAAGTACCTAATGTTGTTACCGGGAGTAGGGAAATACAGGAGCATTTCTTCACATGTACAGGAGTATTTGAACAAAATGTTGAATTGTTAACAACGCATCAATTGCACATTCAGTTAGGTACCAGTATAGACGAACGGTATTTGCGGTCCGCCTCAAAATTATATCACAAACAACCCATTATTTTGTTACATATTCGTAAAGTTGACTGAGTGTATTAATAGATTCAATGTATTCAAACCCAAGTGAGTCAACTTTGGTTTACGTCAATTTAAAAATATTTCGACAAATAAAATCATTTGTTCATTGTCCATCGCGTGCCAGATTTGATTGTCTATGCGTTTGTCCACCTACTTATATTAAAGTAACTGGATCTAGTATTATTTTGCATTCCATTGTATTTATCGAGACTATTCGAGACGCATAAACATCTTCAAGATGGCTCCGGTAACAAATATTTACACACAGAAATTACCAGGCTAGCATAAATGCGCAGGAGTCGGTAATCCGATATTAGAGCGATTAGGTGTCAATGAAAGAGTCGTGTTAGCGGATACAAATATTGGATTACCAATGTCACATGACCATAATTATTGCAGCTATCGCGTCCCAAGTTGCAAATCTGAAGTTATTTATTATACATTATTAGCGGAGATCGGAATAGGTTATTTAAAGTTACGCCACCGTTGTCTCTTTTTATTCTGTCCTTTTTAACGAAGTGTGAAAGGGATAGCAACACGATTTAAGGGAAGTGAGGTTTAACTAGGTTTATGAATAACAGCATTAATGCCTATACCTATAACATAGACAAAAAATGGGGTCTTTCTTACGACAATGTTTTTTTCCGGGACAATTTCGGGACACGACTTATGTAAATTCACAACAAATAGTGATAAGTAGGTTACATTTATTTAATGGTTATAACATTTTGAATAAAAAATCTTGGAGTTAGAGATTGGCAAAAATCTGAAATTTTCATTTTAGAAAGTCGCAAAGTTTTGTAAATATAGTATACTTAATACGAATAACGTGTTCCGAAATTGTCCCGGAAAAAAACGTCGTAAGGAAGTCCCCACTTTGGTTCACTAATGTTTTACAAAAAACGTATGACAAATGATCATTTTACAAATTATTTTTGAAAAAGTAATCATTTGACAAACTTATCATTTACTAAAGCGATCGTTTTAAAAGTGATCATTTGACAAAAATCCATTTTATAAATATTTAACATAGCAAATGTTGTGAATGCTAAACCGTCATTTTGCAATTGATTAAATGACCAAAGTATTCCTTTTGCAAGGTCGCCATTAGACAAAATATTGGGTAAATAAGTGGGTATTTTATACATATTGAAGTACCCACCTACAAGCCCTTATGTATAATTGTTAATAAATGAACTTGCTTTTTGAATACAAAAAAAAAACTTTTTTATCTATTAACGTATGTGAATAGTTTGTTAAGTGATGTTTTGAAGAAAGAAACTTTGTCTCGTAATTGTTTTGTCAAATGAATTATTTATAGAACCATTATTTTGTACAAAGATGAACTTATGAATCATAATTTTGCCAAACGTTGTTTGTGAAATGAAAATTTGTAATTTGTTTTTTATCAAATGAAGGGACACCCCCCACTTTTGGTCTATGTTCCTCGAAGTTTAGGCATTTATAGACTACTTATTCCGATCTCTGATTATTAGTAATCTTGCAGTAGCAACAATGTAACTGTATCACCATTCCATTAGGTATCACGTAAGCGCAGAGTGCATAATAAAACACTGCATTTGTAATTGTCCATTCATATGTAGCTGTAATTATTTGCGCGTGTTTTACACGAGCTTCTTACATGTGATCGTAAATTACATGTTACGGAGACAGCGATCCTCTCGTGACTTTTCTAATTTTCAGCTAAATTTTAAGTTTCTAAAAGACAGTGGTGCAGTGACATAATTTTATCAGCATTTTTTATTATTAAAAATGGACGCCACGATCTATATCGCAGTCAAATCAAGTGTCTTATTTTGTAAACAAATATGATCGTCTAATTACCTGTTGTTATACTTGTGATGTAACACTGAAGGAACTGATTGATCGAACCTGCTCATCATTGTCAAAATAAAGTAATCCGATCTAATAATGTGACAATAAACTATGCAATAATCACAGAACAGCTTAAAATGTTAGTAGGGTAGGGTAGTTTTTGTTTACAAAATAAGACACTTGATATGGGCTTCGGTTTATGTCATTTGATTGTAATTTATGAGAAAAAGTGGCGCCATCTTTTGAAAAAGTATACGGTACTGCGTAAATGTATACGCAGTACTGTTCTGTGTCCCTTTCCTTTCCATCTGTAAGTACCATAGATAAGTCTGGGCTGTTTTTTTAAATCCGATTTTTGGCTTATTGGCTTTTGCCAGAGGATTATGAGGTTGTAATAAAACTTTTTGAATGAATATAAATAACTTTATGTACTTATATAAACAACCCTTTTCAATATTACTTAATTAAAATTCAAAAGTGAAATCTTGGTCTACCATTTTCTTGGAGCTGTTACACCAAGCGCACGCGCAGCGAATCCTGACGAGGGCGGGTTCAACGACCTCCTAAGCCTACCAACCTACCATTGTCTTTTCAAATTAGACCCCAATTCTGCCTAAATTATAATGAATCACTAAAACTTAATTGAAACTGAATCGAAATCGAATGACACTCGTTACAAATTAGGAACTAGATAAGTTTTAATGACATAATTAAATATTGACATCCTTTAGTTTTATTTAGGGTCTTTTGCAATATCGAGATAACCCTAGGTTAAGCAATTAACCCGAGAACACTTCATACGTTTTGCTCGGGTTAAGTCGCTAACTCTAGAGTTATCTTAATATTACATTGCAAGTGGAGGTTAGTTAATTAAAACTGTGGTTTAATTAGATTGTTTCCCATATTTATTTTTGCTAAGCGATATCTTTTACCTAGTATTAATACTACAAAACAAAACATGCAAAATCCCCCCATCAACATCTGCAGCAAAAATAGATGCTCTAAAAACCAAAACAGAAAAAAAAACACTAAATCACAGAAAAGCAGGACGCTTCATCCCAGATGTTTTCTCTACATCTCCCTCTAACTTGCGCATCTATCTCGTTTTGCCACGAGCACGACCACATCACGCGGGCAACGCGTGCGCTGCACGCTCGACCAGTCGACCGACAAATCTTGGCGTGCCGGCCAGGTTTGATGAGCCATGACTTTGGACGGCCTTCTCTCATAATAATACTAGAAAAAGGGTGGTAGAGGTCTTCTAAAATTTGCTAGATCTCACTGTCTCGATTAGTACAGCGATTTGTTTATAAAACTGTTTGCTAAACGGATTAACATAATACGGGTACTGCCAAATGTATGTTTGTGTTGCTGTAGTTTCTTTTGTTGAGGCCTAAAAGTGTTTATAGGCCTAGGTACTTAGGTAGATGTAGTCTAAGTCTAGTTAGTATAGCTACTCTCAAAGAAAGGTGTTTGCAAAATGTTTGATTTCGTGACTAAACCGACAGACCAACTAAAAAGACATTGCCACATTTCAATGGAGCTTTGCCCCACCTACAAAACTACGTGACCATTTAAGCTGTACCTATCATTTTGTTGGGGACTTATTACAGGTTTCATATTGCATAATCATAATCAGTATAATTTTCTACTACTCTCGCAACTCCTATAGAAGAATAACAAAAACAATGAATAAATCGCTTCGATTTGTTACTATTTTCTGAATTCCTAATTAAGTTGTTTTTTTCGAATCGCAACTTGTACAAAACTTTATTTTAAACCAATAGTTTTAATAAAAAACGGAGATATTTTTACATTTATTCGTTATCTTGTACAACTTGCGGTTGATGGTGGGGCAAAATCTGGCATTGTCATTTAGCCGGTCTGTCGATATATTTAGGTTTTCTTTTTCATTACTTATAAAGAACTGCGTACTTATCACAATTAAAATCTATGTACAGTCGACAGCAGATCAATGGTAACACTTTTAACTTTTGACAGTTCTTATTATTTGTTTCGTATGACTTGAAATTGTACTACATGTGTTACCATTGATCTGCTGTCGACTGTACCTACCTACTTAGATTATTTTAAAATATGTCACTGGGTTAATACGTCATTTTAATTTGACTTGCCCTAAACTAATCTTAATCTAGGAATCAAATAATATCCAGATCTAAATAATATTTTACTTTACCTAACACCATTGCTTTAAAAAACCTAACATGAAGTAAACAAATTAGTAATTTATTCAAAATAGGTATAAAATGAGTACACTAGAATTTAAACCAAATTATAAAATAAAGTCATTAGTAATAAATAATCATGCCTAAACGAGGTCGTTGTTTATCTTAATAGATAGCCTGTATATTATACATATAGACTTATGTACATAACTTAACTACCTTCATAACACGAGGTGAACGCACTTTAAGGCTGAGATTCATAGACAGTTTTGAGAGCGAGCTAACTGAGTTCGGTCTTAGATTAGAGCTCCCAGATTTCATATTTTGACAGGCGTAAGAGCGATGACATGCTAAGCTCCTGTCAAAGTCAAATTTCTTTATTGCAGGTAAGCACGTTGTGTACATTTTTGCACGTCAACATATATTTGAATTTACATTTACACCATTTTGCAAAGAAAAGGTGCCAACTCTGAGGAGAGAAAGTGGCAAAGGTTCTCTTGAAAATGGCGGGAAACGACGGTTGCGAAATTATTGGATAATTTTCCTTTTAATGTCTACAGGGGCTATTTTGTGTTTAACATCACGTTAAATTAATCAGAAAATGTTCGCGAATGATAGTACGGTGAAGTTATTGGATTATTTATGCAAGATCTGAAGTTTCAAGCTTTTATCAAGAGTTTCCGCTACAAGCTCGGGAGTGAACGTGACTGTCGAGCTGCTTCGCCCAGAGTGACGACGCTACGGCGTCTCCTCTGAACGAAGACATGAAGACGCGGCTACCCAGGGTGAAGACGCTACTGCGACTCCCCGGGAGGAAGATAGAAGACTATTGAATATATTGAATTTTCTGTAACATGACATTGGTAAATGATGAACTGTCGAGTCCATTAATAAAATAAATAAATAAGTGGCAAAAACTCTCAACTGTCCTGTCTCTAAAAACTCTCAAATGTCTAGATAACCTTCACAAAGTCATACCTATTGCAATGCAAATTGTAGAAAAAACACTATTGTATAGATTAGGTACTTTAGCATACTATAATATAATATTAGGACGTTTGACGGGCAAAGATGACGCCCAGGTATATTTAGTTGTCTGGTTGTTTACAGACATGTTCTCTTTGAATAAGAACCACAAAAATACATAAATTATACAAAAACGAAGGTGACATTGATCCGTGACTGCTGTAAAACTGTTCAGGTACAGTCGAAGACAGAGATAAGTACACAGGGGACCTCAATAAGGTTGAGATTTTCTCAAACTACTGGATTGAATTTAATAATTCTTTTACAGTTACATAGTTTTAACTTTTATCTATCAAACAGTGAAAGAATTGTCAAAACAGTAATTGAATTGGTCAAGTAGTTTTTGAGAAAATCTCAACCTTAAAAACTCTCCTGTACACCTTTCTCTGTGTTCCACCGTATAATACTATTCGATAACGTTTACTTACCTAATTGAAATTAATTACATACCTACCTAATGGAATACTCATGACAAAACTAAACTAAAACTTAACAGTTACTAAACAGCATCCGTTAAAACTTCGTCTAGCATTCTACCAGAGTTTCTCTACAATTTCGTAGAAAGTTATTGAGAAAATCCAACCTAATACACTTTTCTCTATTTACGATTACACACAAAGCACATTTGCAAAATTAATTGCCTTCAAGTCATTCTTCTATAAACAACTAGATACACAAAGGTCTTACTAAAACAATTAAAAAAAACGTCCAAATAAGGGTCTATTGTTAACGTCCAAATAATGTCCAATAAAGCAAATCATCCCGTTTGGACCTTCTTTACGCTCGGACATTTTTAGAAGGCAGACTGTGTATCTAGTTGTTTATAGGAGATCAATGCTTCTAGTGTAAACCAAGGTCGAAAATTAATTAAAGTTTTAAAACAAAAACAAACAACCAGTTGTAACTAATACTGCGCAGTTGAAACTTATCAGTATCGCGCATATTATACCTGTTGTCCTGTTTCAATTGCAGGAAACACATGTTGTTATTGCTGTTATCGGCGTATTCATTAAAATTTATTATTCTAATACCTAAATTATGCAATACATAAACGGTCATTGTAACAAAATTAAGGTTTATATAAATAATATTGACAACATATTTTTTCGGAAAGACACAATTCAATATTTGGGTATGGCCGTCAAAAACTGTACATTTGAGAAATAGTCAGTGTCCCTCACATTTATTAATAAAAAAAATCATTTTTCTTTGTTTTATCTTAACTTGTAAAGGTGGTTCTGATTCGCGGAGTTTATGTTATAATTCATATTATATTTGATATGTTCACTTCTGTTTCCTTTTAAGCAGGTGATTAATTTTTTTAAAGAGGTTCATGTTTGTTTCCATACAAAAAGCGTGTGTCCCACTACGACATCTCGAACATTGAAGACATAAAAATACTACAAACTTTTCGAAACCTCATAACTTTTGGAGTGGTTAACGTTCTTTATAAAATTTTATATATCCTATTGAATTCTTTTTTTTAAATATCGCAATAAAACTATTTCAAAGTGAATTTTAAAAATGTGTCTCAACTTTTCATCACGATTGTTACTTCACGTATGTTATCATAATGCAAGACAAATAAACAAGATTCCAGGGCCATAATATTCTTTTTCGCTTCTGGCAACACCACACTACAGGTTAGCCAACTCCTAGATAAAACCGTATATTACTTTTTGACAAAATGAACATTGAGTCGGTCAGCATTTTTTGTCTCGAGAATATTTTTGATTTTTAAAAGCGAATTGCAAGGTAAGAACATAACTTTATTCATATTTTAAATTTTATGTGTAGATATAGTCTATTCATTTAACAAATACGTACATCGGTGGGCCTTTCTGACTTCAAAACCCGCATGATTAACAGGTTTTAGGCTATGTCCACAGCAAATTTTCTTCACGAATGATACCATGTGTTACTATATGTGTTACGTAACATTCGTGATCTATTGTTAAGCTAAGTGTACACGCCACGTGGCGCCGCCAATCTTAAAAAAAAAAATTCTTCTATATTAAACCATTTATTTAAAATGTGGCACATAAAGATTGTTCCTCTAAATGAATATTATTTTTTAGTTAACTATAAAGTGATCTAGGAAGTGAACAGTAAGAAACGGGTTCTTCTGTTTCTTACTGTTTTAAAGTGAGATCACTTTATAAAGTGTAAATAGTTATTAAAAAATAATATTCATAAAGGGGAACAATCTTCATGTGCCACATTTTCAATAAATGGCTTTATTTAGGAGAATTGACGTTTTTAAGATTGGCGGCGCCACTTGGCTTACTATGGCCTCTTAAGGATAAACCGAATACTAAACAATTAAAATTGGTTAAAAAGTGGATATAAAATAAAACTATTGCAAAGCTTGAACCTCTCCTTTTATTTTGACAATTGCAAATCATAAATAAATAATTTCATATCATGTATTCTATGCTTTACAGAGTTCACGAGTGTTAACTTCATTCACGTATGTTACCATGTGTTACCAATTCACGAACGTTATTGTACAATTTTTGACGGCCATACCCATTTACAATACAATAAGACTGTAAATAAGTTGTGTCTGTACATTGGATATTTTTTGAAAAGAATAATTGTAATGTGTTTTAGGATCGATACTGATGCCAAAAAACTATTTTTTTTGTCTGTTTGTCTGTGACTTTGTGCAAGTATCACGCCATAAGTAATGAAGGGATTTTGATGAGAGTTTCACTTCATGGAAGATCTGCCTCCTGATCTCCTCCATCCTCTCCATCCTCCTCCTCTACGCAAACGAAGTTGCGGAGTAGGTACAGCTAGTTACACAATAAACTGAAGCGATACTGATCTAGGTCGTTCCAAAAACTTAAAGAAAATGTCGCCGAAAGTATTGCGTTGTATCTGACAAACAAACATTGATATACCTACAATTTATATAACAAAGGATTATTACACGTGGACAAATATGGTAAGAGTAATAAAGTACACAGTTTTAAACTCGATGCTGTCCTTCGGTTTGTTGACTTTTGGACTGGACTCGCGTTCAAATACGGCAGCCATTTTGATAGTTGTGTCAACAACAACATTTGGTTTAGTAGCGATTTCGGTGTAAGTAAATAAGTAGGTAAGTATTTTATTTAAACTTTTAATGGTTTTGAAAGGATTGACATCTTTTCTTTCACTAAACCAAGGACCAAGGTGGATTCAGAATATCAAAAATGCTGAAAACGCAACAATATCGACGTGTAACTTTGGCATTAATCATTACTCAGTACGATTTCAACACTTACGACGCAGATAATAAGAACGGTCCAAAGTGTTACATACACCTTGATGTGCATTGATGTGTACCTACCTAGTAACTTAAGTAGGTAGTAGTAACTTAAATTTTTTTTTAGAAATGTAACAGACATAAATATAGTTTAACTAAGTATTTGTAGATTGATAATTATGTATGTAGGTACCTATGCCAAAACAGATTTCATAGTTAGCTAAAAGTGGGAATGGATGGGGAATTGTGTGTGTGGGGGGGGGGGGGGGGGGGGGGGGCAACTTAATCGTTGCATGTCACACCAAATACTAAGTACTAGTGTTTGGTTATGTTTTATATTTCTTCTAGTTTCTTTCTTTTATTTCTTAAGAGGCTACTTGAGGTCTTTGTTTTGTACGTAGTACAATACATCAGGTATTAAGTAATATCTTGACAAATAACTGATAGCGGGGGTTATCAAATACACAATACAATCGTGAGTTATCTTGGTTCGGTCCCCCGGCAACGCCCGGGTGAAGCCATGTTGATAACCTTTCACTGTCATCATCGTACTCAACGCACAATTTCGTGTAAACTTCTGTTGCAATATAAATGGGACTTTCATTCATGAATGATGAAAAGTAATACTTATCTATTAAATCACACCAAAGATAGATTGTCAGCAATGAGGGGTTTTCAAAGTAACAGTTGCAAGAAAACAAACAAGCTTTTTAAGTTGATAAATAGATGGCGTTACACCGAAGTGCGATATCATCGTAAAAAAACACAGGACCATGAAATGGAATTTCAACGTTAGCTGAATAATTTATTACTATTGGTTTATTTGTGTGTGTAATTTAAACAATAAAGTACAAATTAATACTATACTAAGGTATGAAATACGAAAAGCTCAAGTTACGAGCAATAACAACGCATTCAATGTTGACATCAGACCAGTCAGTGCCATCTACCGGGGCTAGCGGCACTTTCTTTCTTTTTTAAATGTAACCTTGAAACCCCCTCATTGTTTGAAATGTTTTGCGGTAATTTGGCGATGTCATAATGAGAATGGATCCTTCCAACTTGGAGATAACTAAAATATGGTCAGCAAAGTTGATTTCCTTTTAAAAAGGCAGTGAGAAGGACACAAGACCTGAGATGCTAGCACGCGCAGCATCATCGATCAGTGCAACGTCGCCGGAACTGTCAAACTAATATCAAATGCCTTGTAATAATAATGTCAATTTGACAGCTCCGCGGCTTACGCCGATCGCTAACGTTGGCGCGTGCTACAAGGATGAGTCTCTTACATTTGTCGAATATCATACTCTTGACACACAGAGCACTTACCCAATAGATTTTTTTGTCAACGATGAGCGCATAGAGACGAAGCGGGGGACAGTGGTGCCGTATTAAAGAGATGCGCCCATGTCGATATATCTCTAGGTTACATGTCGCGAAGCAATTTTGCTGCGAGTAGACACGGGCGCCCCTCCTGTTACAGGTCTATGGGGTAAGTGGTCTGTTCTCGACATTTGTAAGAGCAAGTTCACGTTAAGCTGATGCTCAAAACTCTTTATCAATCTCGGTCTGTGTGATACCGGGAAGACAGGAAGCGAGGTCATCGTTCTTAATTGTAAACAATGTTTTCATTGTAATCTTTAGGACACGAGATTGTGAAGGATTAAGTTGTTTTCGAACATATAAAACGCAGTTGAAGCTACAACAGATAAAGTATAATGCTTAGTTGATAACAATGGTGTATTTCTGGCGATGATGCATGCGAATTACCGCTCGAGAGTCGCTAGATTAAAAATAATTGCTTTTCATTACTCTAATAACAGTCTGTTAATTTTTGAAGTATTATTTGCAAGAGTTAGTGTAGTTATTATTATTATTTATTTATTAATAGTCTTCTATCTTCCTCCAGAGGAGTCGCAGTAGCGTCTTCACCCTGGGTAGCCGCGTCTTCATGTCTTCATCCAGAGGAGTCGCCGTAGCGTCATCACTCTGGACGAAGCAGCTCGACAGTCACGTTCACTCCCGAGCTTGTAGCGGGAACTCTTGATAAAAGCTTGAAACTTCAGATCTTGCATAAATAATCCAATAACTTCACCGTACTGTCATTCACGAACATTTTCTGATTAATTTAACGTGATATTAAACACAAAATAGTCCCTGTAGACATTAAAAGGAAATTTATCAAATAATTTCGCAACCGTCGTTTCCCGCCATTTTCAAGAGAACCGTTAGTGTAGTTTGGTCAGAGTGCAATTTTGTCACACGTGTAATGAGTGCAATATGGTCATAACTGTATTTTTATATTTATTTACCTATTTGACTGATTTTTGAATTTTTTTACAATCGATCAAGAACAGAGATAAGTATACAGGGGGCCTCATTAAAGTTGATATTTACTCAAGAACCACTGGACCGATTTTAATAATTCTTTTACAGTTACATAGTTATAACTCTTACTATCTAATAGTGAAAGAATTTTTACAATAGGTCAAGTAGTTTTTGAGGAAATCTCAACTTTAAAAACTCTCCTGTACACCTTTCTCTGTGTTCCACCGTACTATTCTCTATTTTCGACTGTAGGATACCAACTTTAATAAAACCATTTAAGTAAATAGAGATGTGGCTTCATTGACTATCGACGTATCGATATCACGCGTCACATTGTGCTCGCATCAAAGAATTTACTACGTACAGGTACTTGACCAAGTATTCAGAAAATCTCAACTTTAAAAACTCTCCTGTACTCTCCTTTGTCTTCGACCGTACCTAGTTCTTGAGAAAATTTCAACCTTATTGAGGCCCCCTGGATACTTAACTCTGTCTTCTTGTGAATCTATTTGTCCGAATTCTTACGGAACAAATAATGATATAAACGGTTGTGGCCTCCAATCGAGAATTTAAATTAAGTCATAGAATACCTAAGTCTAGCTAGACTGTTTGTGATTCTAATACTTGAACTAATCATGATAATGAATCTTAGATAACATAAACTAGTTTCCAATTCTATAATAATATTGCCTTATCAAATAGGTACAACACAATTGATTTGATTTAGATATTAGTAAGTGACCTAAACATAATTAAGAAAGGCTGGCAGCTACCTCGCTCAGCGACTAAGCATTGCGATACAGCGAGGAAATGCTGCCAGCGTCCTGGGCAGCATTCCACAAAACGGGGATCTTGACGACGTGTTCGTCCTTTAGTATTTAGTTTTTTTTTATTTATTTTATAAGTAATGTATTTTTAGTACCTAGTTAGTTTTATTTTATAATTAAGAAAGTGTAGATTAAAATACAATAAAATTTAATTAGAAATACGTTTGCTTAGTTTGAAAAAAAAAGTCGGTAGGCACAACACTATAGTATTGCACTAAATTTGCAAATTTTAGATAGATTTTTATCACTATTCACAGCTTTAGGCTATAAATAATATATTTAAAATGTTTTCAATAGGATTTAAGCACAAAAACTATTTAAAAATATAATTTAAAATACGATCCAATTTCCAACACTGTTCACTTTATGAGGGTAGAGATAAAAAAAAATACAAATTGGACAGTTATTTTAAACCATTAACAAGAACAATACCACTAAGTGATAGACTTTACAAACACTGTGAAGTGGGCATATCAGCGATGAGCTGCCTGTCCATAATTAAATAATAATAATAATAAAATGTTTAATTATCAAATAAATTACTTGGTAACAAACAGAATTACTCTTACCTGAGATATAATTAGGTGCTTTTTATCTAATTGCTATAAAAAACGAATGCTTTTTGTCTTAGAACGTATCCTAGTCCTTCCAATCGTTATCAAAATCGCTTTCAATTTTACACATGGACGCTATACATTGCTGCTATGTTTTTGCAAGTTTTAACAACCCATTGTACATACTATAACTCGCTGCAGTAAGTTAACTCGCTAGCGAGTACGTAAATATGTTAGCTACAGCGTAGTAAGCTCGTTCTTCCGACTAACAAAATCCTGTGAGTTTTGACAATTTTTGTAAGAGCAAGATCACGCTTAAAATTATCTAATAAATCGGCCTTCTAGATATTTCTGTGTCTAATTCATTAAGTCAATTTGTAATTTGTTATTCCCAGTGTTAATTCCTTTAGTTATTTATTAAATGTTTCCACGATAGCTTGAACTGTATGTTTATTTTTAGCATTGCCAATGTGAAACAACAATGAGTATGTTACTGGGGGAATATTGAAACTTGTTTTGTAGGCTTTTGACCTAAAGTACCTATGTAATGTACCTACCTACTTGGCGTTCAATGGCATAACGTAATCAATTAATTACTTAACTTAAACATGAACTCGCGGCTGTTAGCCCTCGCAGGCAAGCCATATATTTTTTTAATAAATAAAAATCAGCACTATTTCTTACTACAAAAATGCGTTTTTAAAAACAAACCTAAATCTGACACGTTTACAAATGTTGCTTTGCCACCAAAGATATAATAAGGATGGCACTACTTTTAGAACTGTCAAACTTAGTTTAAAATTAGAAAACACGACAGAATCGCTAGATACATTTAGAAATGAAGAATTTGCCCAAATGGCTAAAAATTAATAAGTTACATAAGTTAATGGATAAGAATATTTTATCGTAATCAAGTATTAAGTAGTAATAAGAAAAACAATTTGAGGATGGTTTACGTGATTTAAGAAATCAAAGATTAGATAGCCTGTTAAATAGTATCCAAACCATCTATCTTAATTAAAATATCTCTTCATCGTTATGACATATTTATTTATAAATTCAAGATATCTATTGTTTTATTAAATTGCGCAGCAATTACCTATCTAAATCTTAAAAAATCCGTATTTATTTAGTTTTATTAATGGAGTCGATAGTCTTTGTCATACTTTGCAGAATTAAGAAGGAACAATGTTTTATCGTTATCTTGGTTTCTTCCTCCAGAGGAGTCGCCTGAAGCGACTGCAACTCTGGCCGAAGGAGCTCAGAAGTCATGTTCACTCCTGAGTTATTTATTATTATTTATTTTATTAATGGACTCGACAGTTCGTCATTTGCCAATGTCATGTTACAGAAAATTCAATGTATAATAGTCTTCATCTTCCTCCAGGGGAGTCGCCGTAGCGTCATCACCCTGGGTAGCCGCGTCTTCATGTCTTCATCCACAGGAGACGCCGTAGCGTCAATCACTGTGGACGAAGCAGCTCGACAGTCACGTTCACTCCCGAGCTCGTAGTGGGACTCTTGACCATGGCGCCAAACTTCAGATCCTGCTTGAATTCACCAATAACTTCACCATACTGTCATTCGCGAACATTTTCTGATTAATTTAACGTGATATTAAACACAAAACACCCACTGTAGACATTAAACTGAAAATTATTAAATAATTTCGCAACCGTCGTTTCCCGCCATTTTCAAGAGACCTCGTCTCATCATCATAAAATTAAATAACTGTCACATTCCCCGCCATTTTCAATATTTTTTTAATATTTCATCCCATGCGGGATAGGCAAAGGATCTCACTCAATACAGCCTAGTTATCTAAGCCTCTTATGTCAGTATTAATTTGTCTTGTCCATTTTCTAGTAACACCGAAGCCAAGTCTATTTTAATCATCATCATCATCAGTCCATTTATATTGCCCCACTGCTCGGGTACAGACCTTCCCTTACATCAAGGGAGCTGGGGCCACGATCCACCACGCGGACTCAGTGCGGATTGGCGGATTTCACATGCCTTAGATTTTTCTTCTTCTACGGCATGCAGGTTTCATCACGATGTTTTTCCTTCGCCGTTTTGAGAGCACTCGGTAAATGTACGTAAGTTTTTCCGTCGAAAAAACCAAGGATAACTCATTGGTACATGGCTGCCCTGGCTGGGAATCGAACCTGGGACCTCCGTATCGCAAGTCCATTAACCCAACCACTGCGCCACTGAGCTCTAAGTCTTAAGGGGCGGCGAGCTGTCAAACTCGAGCGCGAGACAGAAGATGTCCCGCAGCGGCGGAGTGAAGAGCACGGCACAGTGAAACCATATTTGTATTTTTATTGATTTTGGATGAATTTTGGCAGGGAAATTAAAATACGCCAATAAAAATCAGATTTTTTTTAAACAAGCTCTCGTATTTATAATACCCTACATTTTGATATATATTTCGTATGAATAACTATTTCGGTTTAGACATAATTTTAATTTTAAATGACATGGAAGGGGTATGTTTGCGATTTTTTTCTATCGAGCGAAGTTTGTCCAATCGTGTATCGGTATTCATCAGTCCCTAAATATACACCCCAAGATTGCTATATATTTTTTTCAGACGTCTAATTTTAGTAGTTAGTGCCGTAGCCTTAATCGAAAAACTGAAAATACGCGCATACGAAGCCTTAAGTCTTTTTTAATATTCTCTTTCATATCCATCTTTTTTCCAACAGTTTCAATCCCTAATTCGTAGAGCACACAAAAATGTTACAAAACAAGCATTCAATGGCTGGTCGATGACATTTCTCTGCGAGCGAGACTTGGACATACTCCAAGTATTCACACTACCTCGTGGTACTGGTGAGTACTATCTATATTACAGGGGGCCTTTCTAAGGTTGAAATTTTCTAAAAAAAACCAGCAGACCTATTTGCCTACTTATAAAATTTTATACAAAATTTTTGTCTTTTTCTATAATCTGTTTTGGCGTATATTTTAATTTATCTTATTAAAATAAAGTTATAATATAAGTAGGTTACTTAGTAATACTATAATAATAAAATTTAATCGATATAGCCCCTTCTGATCGTTCCCGATGCAAAGGTGATAATACCAGCGGTGTTACCGCGCTGTATCGCTATTAAAATTAAATTCTTTGTATTCATTTAATATATAATTATAAAATATTTTACAATTACATATTTTCAAGGCTTAATTTTTTTAACAGGAGTTTTACCTGTTACCGATGCTTCCCGATGTCGAGATATTTATAAAACTAAACTACTTAGGAGTACGTACATTTTGTGAAAGAATTTTTTCAATCGGTCAAGTAGTTTTTGAGAAAATATCATCATTACTTTATTAAAGCCCCGGTCTGCATACTTTTCACTGTTGTAGACTGTCCAAGGGATAAATAAATACAGTGAATCAACACAAATTTTCTTCGCATGTAAAAGTTTAAAAGCAGACATGCAGGCCTCAGTTTAAATTTAACCGCCATGTGGGTCAGGCACTTGAACCCGAGAGTTCAAATATTGACTACGGTTTATTCCATCCATCCGTTTTTACTAGTACCTATTTATTTATTTTATTAATGGACTCCACAGTTCGTCATTTGCCAATGTCATGTTACAGAAATTTCAATATGTAATAGTCTTCTATCTTCCTCCAGGGGAGTCGCAGTAGCGTCTTCACCCTGGGTAGCCGCGTCTTCTTGTCTTCATCCAGAGGAGTCGCCGTAGCGCCGTCACTCTGGACGAAGCAGCTCGACAGTCACGCTCACTCCCGAGCTTCTAGCGGGATAAAAGCTTGAAACCCCAGATCTTGCTCAAATTATCCAACAAATTCACCATACTGTCACTCGCGAACATTTTCTGATTAATTTAACGTGATATTAATCTCAAAATAACCAATGTAGACATTAAAAGGGAAAATATCATATAATTTCGAAACCGTCGTTTCCCGCCATTTTCAAGAGAACCAGTACCTACATCATTATTCACTATACTGTTATTGGTAACGATTCTGCTTTGTTTTCTAATTTTGACAGGTCTAAAATTGCGATCGCAACTTTAGTTTTGGAGAAAGTATTTAAGAGTTGTCAAATTGCGTTTAAAATAGGAATGACGAACCAGAATCGTTACCATATTACTGTTACTGATCGTCAAAATGGAACTCTTAATCCATTAAAAATAATAATTATCTAAGACATCTAATCTAAACAGGTAGGTATATTACGCGATCGATGGTTTGAAACTAGAAATATTTAAAAATGAACCACCCTCTGCCTTTTTGCTGCAGCCATGAGATATATATACGTTATCATACCGAATATCAGGTATATATTCTGGCAGGGAAGAGGTGCATGTCGAGTCACAGCGCTGCACACCTCGGTGTCAGCTCAGCTGAAACATGCACCTTTTGCCACACCACTTAGCATAACTATATTAGATTATAACTTACTACTTGATAGATTTTTGTAAGCTTATGTAATTGGTGTATGGCAATATACATATTTTCTATTATATTCTATATATTTATATTTTCTTAAATAAGTACAATATTATAATATTTTGTTAATAATTTGCAAGAAAAAAATTGATTTATGTAATTTTTATGTCTAATGTTATAACATACATTCATACATCCATATATGGATATTAACTATTAGGTAAGTGACCTTTTAATTCATTTATAAAAACAAAAAAAGTTGGTTCTTAGTTTCAATTGGACACTATCGCGGTAACCCTAATTCCTAGTATTTAGTATTTACGTCAAGACTTTTTCAACACTTTTTTCTTTGTTAAGGAAATTCTAAATAGTTTCGATCTGGATTTTCCCCCACAATTACAGAGTGGGTGGACAGGTTTCAGTGTGATGGCTTACGTGATGTGAGTAGCGTGCGTAAGTATGGTCATAACACCTACCTATAGCATGCACCAAGGCGCAATCCTGGTACCACTTGTAAAGGTTACGTGACATATATTTAAATCATTTTTAATTTGAGTTTTATTGTACTTTGACAATTCAATAAATGAAACAATTCAATAAAAAAATGATAATGAAATGAAATTTTATTAATTGTACGTTGGATACTTACATTCTAGATACAAATTCACTAGTCCCCACACTAGGATACCCTGTGTCGTGGGAGACTAGTTTCTTCCCTAGGTACATAGTAAAAAATACGCAAATATCACAAGTACAATCGATTACACGGAAAGAATTGTAAACATAATTAAGTAGGTACACTAATATAATAATATAACTTAATAGATATTACATTCAATACAGTAGGTATATACAGGGTGTAACGTAAATGGTATATGAAGCCGAAGGGAGCGTGTTCAGTATCGGTAACTGACCAACTTTTGTTCTACGACTTTTCGATTTTCGCGATTTTTTTTTTACTTTTCATACATTTCGTCCCTGTCAGCTGATCGATTTGTATGAGACATTAATTTATTTTTATTTTTTATTCGAAAAGTCGTAGAACAAAAGTTGTTCAGTTATCGATACTGAACACCCTCCCTTCGGCTTCATATACCCTTTACGTTACACCCTGTATATAATATATATGAGTATTGTATATAAAGTATATAACGTAGTAAATGTTATTGTGCTACCAAGCGACAGCCTTTCTAACGCTATATTTATCTAATAGGATAATTTGTAAGAGCGTTAAGTTGGTAAGAGTGTGTCACGGAATGGCAAGGTCGCAGGTTCAAGTCCTGCCCACGGCAAGAATTTTTTCATCATGTTCTAATTTATTCACCGAGCATGGATAATGCGTAATTTAAATTTTGAGTAAAAATAGGAGCGCATCATCATAAATCATGTTTCTAACCGAATGTTATACATGGTTGTCGGAATACTACTACTATTGTCCGATAGATGGAATTGCGTAATAATAGTGCATACCCTTTAAATATGTATAAAGCGATGAAGATTTTCGGTGGGCGTGGCCTGTGGTGGCTCAGTTGATAATGCATAATTCAAATTCTGAGGATAATTTAGGTTCTTTAGAAGGAATAAGTATTGTTTCTTCAAACAAAATAGTTGACTAATGTAAAGGCTTGTAATTATAATTAATATTGGTGCACAAAACTGCTTCAGTACAATATTATTCATGCTTGCTTTAAATATTTAAACAATTGGCACAATTAAGATTATTCCAACTGAATGCGAAACAAATTCAATTTCAATGGAGGTTTTATTTCGCAAACTTAAATACAAGGAAAATTGTTATGTTATAAACGACCTCCAAAACCAGGTTTCTTTTATGTAGGACGTAAGTATGAAATCAATATAAATATGGACTTTAATCTTACCACAAATTAAAAAAAACACTTCCTTAACAGACCTGTCTCTACCTACTTAAGTCACATAAGTAAGTACCATTACCATGTTTGCTCGCTGCAAGGTTCGTGATTGGTGGCATTTGTGTTGCACTCCTATTGACTAGTAGCAGAATCAAAATATCACCAATCACGATCCTCGTACGGTGGAACACAGAGAAAGGTGTATAGGAGAGTTTTTAGGGTTGAGGTTTTGTCGAAAACTACTTGACCTATTGCAAAAATTCTTTTCCTGTTTGATAGATAAAAGTGAAAACTATGTAACTGTAAAAGAATTATTAAATTCGGTCAAGTAGTTTTGAGAAAATCTCAACCTTATTGAGGCCCCCTGTATACTTATCTTGTCGTCGACTGTACCTAACGTTATATTACGCTAGCCGCGAGCAAACTTATTATTATAGTGCTTCATCTAGGTCCTACAAAATAAGAGAACTTATACCTAGTTAAACCTTACTTCCATGAAACCGTGTTGTTATCCCTTTCGCACTTCATTAAAAACTATAAATTAGAAAGGGACCGGAAGCTTTAACTGTTGACTAAATCATATTTATTGCTAACAACCATTACGCTCAAAAACTACCAGGAATGCATGGCCTGACAGAAGTGTCTCATAATATGATCCTTCCCTATGATCAGCGGAGTATAGAGTATTGCCCAGATGTCGGACAACTATAATCATCAGTCTATTTATATTACCCCACTGCTCGGGCCAAGACCTTCCCTTACATCGAGGGAGCTCGGGAGATCATCCACCACACGGGCAGATTTCACATGCCTTAGATCTTTTTCTTCTACGGCATGCAGGTATCACCACGATGTTTACCTTCACAGTTTTGAGAGCACTCGGTAAATGTACGTAAGTTTTTCCGTTGAAAAAACCGAGGATAACTCATTGGAACTGCCCTGGCTGGAATCGAACCTGGGACCTCCGTATCGCAAGTCCATTGACCCAACCACTGAGCCACCGAGCTCTTTTGGGACCACTTGTAAACAAAACGCTAATTTATATAATATCCTTCCGTTCCGACAGTTTCGATCTTCTTTTCTTCTTTCTAAGGAAAAATCATCATTATGCAGCGATCTATCATGATGATATATTATACTTTACATTTAGATCCGGTTGTTATCCATACTTATCATTTGTTTTATAGCAATCACCGATAAAGCGTTCTACAACATTTTTTCTTAAGATACCAAGGATTTACGATTTATTGATAATATGTAATATGTGGTAAAATAATTATTATTTATTACCTTACACCCTTATTCTACTTCATAATCCCTTGAAAACAAAGGGGGGAAAAGACATTGCCACATTTCAATGGAGCTTTGCCTCACCTACAAAACTACGTGACCATTTAAGCTGTACCTATCATTTTCTTGGGGACTTATTACAGGTTTCATATTGCATAATCATAATCAGTATCATTTTCTACTACTCTCGCAACTCCTATAGAAGAATAACAAAAACAATGAATAATTCGCTTCGATTTCTTACTATTTTCTGAATTCTTAATTAGGCTGTTTTTTTCGACTCGCTAGATGTACAAGACTTTGTTTTAAACCAATAATTTTAATAAAAGCGGAGATATTTTTACATTTATTCGTTATCTTGTACATCATGCGGTTTATGGCGGGGCAGAATCTGACATGACATTGTCATTTATTACAATAGATTATACTTATCTATATGACAATAATATACTGAATATTCTAATTGTGGGTATAAGCCATTTATTTTCTCTCCAATAAATCTACTCCAATAAACCTACGATATCATTTTCATAAAAATAAATTCTATTTACAATGCAAGATACTCAAAACTTAAGACTTAAGACTGACGTGATCAAAATTACTTATCTCTTTCATAACTTTAGTAAAAGAAAAGGATGGTAGTATTTTAGAGCTGTCAAGATGTGGTGCTGATAGTTTTATTTATGCCACTCTTCTCAGAGTGTTGGCAATTTATCTTGAAATAAATGAAAAAAAAAAATGTAGTACCTAAATGATAGAAATATAAATCACAATTCACAAAGAATTGCTACCTAACAATAAAAATTGAGATTTATAAGTGCAATATAGGTACCTATATCTACGAAATTGCACTGACATTGCACTCTCAATATATTAACGCAAACGCAATGCAATGATAGCAATTATTTTCAAACAAACATCATGATTCAATTCAATTGTGTAAGTAATTATGTTATTATAACGTTTTACAAATGGTCGTTTGATTTTCTAATATAAACCGAATTAGCTATTTATTTAGTCAAGTAAAATAAAAAAATATGGTCGATCGATACGTCGGCAGCGATTCTGGTTTGAATTATAAATTTTTATACTTAATTTGACAGCTCTAAAACAGTGACACTTTTTTCGTTTACGACAGAGATGGCAGATTCAATTTAGTTTATAGTAGGTATTCCTTCGTATACGTAATACCAGAATCACTAATAATAAATTAAAATTAAACGGTTTCACCATGATTTGATAAAAGTGAGGTTATTATAGTTCAATTGTTATAAAAATAATGATTAATTCGAAATGTTATAGAATTATTGACATACAAATGATACCCTTCGTGACATCAGCTGTTATCTGTTATAGTTACTATGTTTCAATACTGGCCATATGTCAATATATTACATTACAATGAAATAATAATTAGGTATTAATTATTTTGTAGTGTCATGGTCAACGCATTTGTTACTAGGTCTTGGGAGCTGGTTATCGCGGTTCAAAGTCTTGTAATCTTGTACTATGTAGTTTACTTGATGTGGGTAGGGATTCTGGTGTATTTTTTAAGTAAGTAAATCAAGGCCCGTATTAATAGTCTGAGCTCAAGCCCTCAAGAGCGAATTCAGGTAATACACTCTCAAGATATGATCACTATCATTTATTAATAAACCAATCTTGAGGGCGTATCACGTGATGTCTCTCTCAAGTCGCGGTTCGCCTGCAATCAGCAAATACGTTCTCAAGTGTGAGTTTGACAATTCCCTTGAGAACGAGTTTTGTTTATTAATACGGCGTTTCTCACGTGATACTCGATTCCTTTATCGCGCACCTAAGTTATGTTTATTAATAGGAACGCCATCTTGAGGTCGTTCTCAAGATTGACTTTTGAGCTGAGAGTGATTTATTAATACGGGCCTAAGGGTGACTTACAATAAAAGATAACACAAGGCTTAACCCGTTAAAATTCCATACATTTTCGTCATAAGTCGCTGTTATCTTTTTTGCAAGTGGGGGGTAAATGTAATTATTTACCTAAACCGAAACCCAAATCAAGTGTCTTATTTTGTAAACAAAAACTACCATACCCGACTGACATTTTAAGCTGTTGTGACATTATTAGATCGGATTACTTTATTTTCACAATAACGAACAGGTTCGATCAATCAGTTCCTTCAGTGTTACATCACAACAGGTAATTAGACGATCATATTTGTTTGCAAAATAAGACACTTTATTTGGGCTGCGATATACATATCTATTTGTTATTGAAAACTTATTGGCTTACTTGTGCAGAGAGGTAAATTAAAAAAAAATGTTACCGTGTAAAAATATACCTATCTACACAATATTTTAATATGTAATAATGAGATATGATTCTAAGATATACATACAACAGATTTTATTCAAATAAAGATGTCAATCTCAATAGATATTACAGAACATAAGGACCCGTCGCGTGGTCGGTCGCTTCACGCTTGGCATCACTCACGTTTACCTAATCTGATTACGTAGCAGTGGACTTTGGACTTTGGCTCGCCGGCAGTGAGATCATTATTGTAGTTATTTCAATTTTATCTTTTTTTTCCCAAAGGTGTTGCTATGTGCTCGATAATTTTATAGCACAATTTTTTTTAAATAACTTAATTTAATCGTGGGCGTAATTCCATTGTGATTTTTTAAACTAACCAAATTCTTACAGATCTAAAAATGTTGCCTCTCTTTCCAGAGTTTTGTAAATATTCTAATTAAATAGTTTGTGAAGTTTTGTGCTCTTAGCAAGGATTCCTAGCATAACTCTATGATTGCGTAGATCATTGAGTGAGTTATTTCGTTAAGGGGTTTGGGAGGGTTGTGCGTAGGTTTAGGTTAGGTTATCTTCGTATATGTGTATGTATTTATAAGAATTCAGACATTCTATTAACATCAGACCAGGATGTAGTTGTAGTAGTTGGCTTTGCCTTTCCCTCTCGGAAGAATTTTTGGGTGTCAAAGTTTAGCTTATTAGAAAACATTACAGAATAGTTGTTTTATTTTAGTGTTCTTTCTTTTCTCGTGTGGTTTAGTGACTGGTTTAGTTTAAACCTATTGTCAGAGTTATTCGCCGCATGTAGGATGTTATTTTAGTGTTAAAGGTTAATTAATTAATTGCTAATTTTGTGAATAAAGAGTATTACCAACATAATTAAACTGTGTTGTGTGTTACCTAACAGATTTAAATAATTACAGGCGGTAACTTTTTACTTATTTTAAACAAAAAGTTACTTTTATAACCTCATAATATAGCCATATAGTAATACATGCGTCATTAGGTAACTTTATGTTTTTTTGCGTTTTCCTAATAGCAATATAATATCACGATTCAAATTATATGGTACCTATTATTGCAGTCCCTCGGAGGTATACCGCAGCACAAACCAAGTGTCTTATTTTGTAAACAAAATTATCGTCTAATCTGTTGTGATGTAACACTGAAGGAACTGATTGATTGAACCTGTTCATCATTGTGAAAATAAAGTAATCCGATCTAATAATGTGAAAATAACTATGTAATAATCACAGAAAAGCGTAAAATTATAGTAGTTTCTGTTTACAAAATAGTAGGTACTGTGGAGGACAGAGAAAGGTGTACAGGAGAGTTTTTAAGGTTGAGATTTTCTCAAAAACTACTTGTCCTATTGCAAAAATTCTTTCACTGTTTGATAGATAAAAGTTAAACCTATGTAACTGTACAAGAATTATTAAATTCGCTCCCGTAGTTTTTGAGAAAATCTCAACCTTGAGGCCCCCTGTATACTTATCTCTGTCGTCGACTGTACACTTGGTTTTTTTTTTTGGAAATTTCTTTCTAGAGGGAAAAGCAAAGTCAACAAGGGCAAACATCCTGGTATGATGTTGATACTTGATTTAGGCTTCGGTATAGGTAGTTGCATGCCTCTGTGCTGTAGAATCACCATCACTTACCAGCACCAGTACAGTTGCATTTAGATAATGGCCGGCCGATGTAAGTCAAGGCTTGCAATCACGCTCGCTGCTCGTGGTATTTCTCACGTATACCTTATAATACAGACTATACTGTTTTACTAGAAAATGCTAGGTTAGTTTATTTAAATACGCAAATGTAACGGTGGGCCTAGCTTAGGATTTAACTTTCTTAACATTAGTAGATATTCTCAGTGATTAGAATAGAAATAATAAAAAAATATGGGATTTACATTTTGTTTTTTCGTTAGTAAATGTCCCCTCAGATTACCTCAGATAATGAGGAGTATATGTGATTTTATCTTCATGCATCTTACAGAAAAAACTTTAAACAACAAAGAACTAATATTAGTGCGCTTTGTAATCTTGTAACAATGGTAGCGATTCTGATTTGTGTTTACTAATTTTGGCAGCTCTAAAAACATTGCGATCCCTTCGAAATTTACGAAAGTGATAGCAGCTACTTTTAGACACATCGGTACTTAAGTAAAAACTTGAATAAGAATCGCTACCATTGCTATTAAATGATAAATAATTTTTTGAGGTTAGATTCGTACCTAACCGACAGAAATTAGAATTGTTGCGTTATGCACTTTGTTATAATTATAAAAATATAGGCACTTAGATTGAAATTAATAATTAAAACTAAATGACAATGCCAGATTCTGCCCCACCATCAACCGCAAGTTGTACAAGATAACGAATAAATGTAAAATATCTCCGTTTTTTGTTAAAATTATTGGTTTAAAATAAAGTTTTGTACAAGTTGCGATTCGAAAAAAACAGCTTAATTAAGAATTCAGAAAATAGTAAGAAATCGAAGCGATTTATTCATTGTTTTTGTTATTCTTCTATAGGAGTTGCGAGAGTAGTAGAAAATGATACTGATTATAATTATGCAATATGAAACCTGTAATAAGTCCCCAACAAAATGATAGGTACAGCTTAAATGGTCACGTAGTTTTGTAGGTGGGGCAAAACTCCATTGAAATGTGGCAATGTCTTTTTGATTGGGAGATAAACAAGTAACCACTATTTAATTACTTGAATAGGTAATTAGTATGCAAGGAAATGATAACAATTAGTTCCACTACGAAAATGGCAAATGTAATGATCAACTGGTTTGAGTCAGGAAACACGAACACACGGATATATGAATATAATATTATTAGCTCTGTAACTAAGCTAGACCTTTGTATAGGCTGGTAAAAATATACCTTAGATCTAACAAGGCAATCCCTTTTTCCTACATCATTATGTGCTTATAAGGAAAACTATATACGCATGGTCGAATAATATTAATGGTAGAAATTCTTGCGTGCGTTTAGTAAAATTAAACTAAATCTTACAGGGGCGTGACCGCGACTTCAATCGTTATGGTTATCGTTTTCATTTTGACACTTGAACGATGTATATTGCTGCGTTTCGTTGTCGTTTGTTAAAACTTGCAAAAACATAGCAGCAATGTATAGCGTCCACGTGTCAAATTGAAAGCGATAACGATTGGAAGTCGCGGTCACCCCACTGGACAATGTTCCCTTTGCTACACCAAAGCACTACTTTTAGAACTGTCAAAATTAGCGTAAAATTTGACAACGCATGACAGAATCGGTACCACTAATACTTTAAAAAATACAAATTATGTACGAAGAGGCGTTACTAGGTAAGTGTGATGCCCCACCTTGGTAGCTGATTCCTAAATGCCTTATTTTTCAATCGATTTCAATTCTGTTTTCACACTTTCCCATAAGAATGTCTACTTTGAAATCGATACCTCACAACTATACCCTATTATAAGGCGATTGAAGTTAAACTGAAATGAGTGAAGACTTCACGTAATCGATCGGCTCAAAGTTTGCGAAAGCGACCTTTTTATGCGTCAGAACAGAATGAATGATGCGAGAGAAAGTTCAGAGGAACAACTAAGGCGAACTCAACCATATTGAGATATCGTATGTTAACCTAAAGGATGCTGCAGAGAATATGGTAAAGACTTTGAGATAATAAACTCGAATATTTGGACTTGTAACGAGTGATATGGAGCGAAATGATGAACGCAAATGAAGAACAGGGGGGTGACCGCGACTTCAATCGTTATGGTTATCGTTTTCATTTAGACACTTGAACGTTATACTTACATTGCTGCGTTTCGTTGTCGTTTGTTAAAACTTGCAAAAACATAGCAGCAATGTATAACGTCCATGTATCAAATTGAAAGCGATAACGATTGGAAGTCGCGGTCACCCCACTGAAATCGATTGAGAGAAGATTATGAAAATACATAAATTACCAGTATTTTTAAGAATAAGCCTCAGATTCAACACACAACTAAAGCAATAATTAAATCAATAAAAATAAAGAACTATAAAAAGTAAAGAATCTAAAACAACTATAGGAAACCAAGAACGATTTTCAATTGAAGCTTTGTTTCCTATTCATCATTAGGTAGGTACTTTTATGTGTCCATTGGGAAGTTACCTCAGACCTTCCCTTACATCGAGAGATCTGGGGCCAAAATCCACCACCCAATGCGGATGGATTACACAAATGCCTTTAGAATGTAGTTCAAGAGTATAGTCGAAGACAGAGGGCCTCAATAAGGTTGAGATTTTCTCAAAAACTACTGGATTGAGTTTAATAATTCTTTTACAGTTACTCAGTTTTCACTTTTATCTATCAAACAGTGAAATAATTTTTGCATTAGGTCAAGTTTTTGAGAAAATCTCAACCTCAAAAACTCCTGTACACCTTACTCTGTGTTCCACCGTACAATTATCAACCTTGGCGTGATCACGGGTCTATAAGAAGAATGCCTAACCTAAAAGATGAATTGGAAAAGTGGAAGATGACTCCAAAGAGGATGTAACCACTTCGCTAGAACTTGAAGGTCTCGAATGAACAAAGTCCCCAGATGTATACGGAGCAATGTTCAATGCATGAATTACCTCGCACATCATTTGAGTGTCATTAGAATTTGATTACAACGATTGTTGACCTGTATTTGCAAATGTTTTGTAATATTTTGAGATAGTTTATAAATGCATTATCTAGATAGGTACATACAATGATACAATCATGCTCAACCATCATCAGCAAAGTGTAATGTCATGCTGAAGAGAACTGTGAAATCAGTTTTTCGATATCTCAACTAATACCGAAGATATTAAGCAGTTAAATCAAGTGATGGGGGATGCTCCATTTCCTTTTAACAAAACGGTCTTTAGTACGAAGTTTGTATGGCACTACCACGGTATGACGTCACAGCCACAATACGTCGTGTACTGTTTCTGTCTCTTTCTAACACATCTTTTCTAAATGCCTGTAGTTACTTCATTTTTTAACTAATTTCAATTTTGATTTCACAGTTGATCATGAATTTGTGTCTATTTTGTAATTATAACGAAAAACATTTAATTTTCGATACTTGTCAAGTAGCCTATTATCAATATACTCGGTTATTTTAAATCGTAGTCGCCTTAAGCGGCGGGTTTGAGCTGTGCACCAAACGGACGTGCCGACCTGCATAATTCCCCAACTCCCAAATCCCGCATCGCAGGCGGGTACAATCTCACCATCGGATCAACATCCGGTGAGTTCATGCCCGGGTAGAGAGGGTATACCTAAAGGCCCGCACTTCTCCCCCCAATGTTAGGGGTGAAAAGACCCGGTCGTCGTTTAAATCGTAGTATTCTTTTCTTCCTCCAGAGGAGTCACCGAAACTGCAACTGTATACTCTCGTAGGCTCACCAGTCTATGTGAACTCATAATGGGCCTTTAAGCCTCACTCGATATCACAGATACTATTGACAAGGGTTCTCTTGAAAATGGCGGGAAACGACGGTTGCAAAAATATTTGATAATTTTTGTTTTATTGTCTACAGTAGTTATTTTGAGATTAATATCACGTTAAATTAATCAGAAAATGTTGGCGAGTGACAGTATGGTGAATTTGTTAGATAATTTGAGCAAGATCTGGGGTTTCAAGCTTTTATCAAGAGTTCCCGCTACAAGCTCGGGAGTGAACGTGACTGTCGAGCTGCTTCGTCCAGAGTGACGACGCTACGGCGTCACCTCTGGATGAAGACATGAAGACGCGGCTAGCCAGGGTGAATACGCTACTGCGACTCCCCTGGACGAAGATAGAAGACTAAATATATATTGAATTTTCTGTAACATTGGCAAATGACGAACTGTCGAGTCCATTAATAAAATAAATAAATACTATTGACAATTCTCTCACGGTTCCGTCATTTTCAATACTCCCAAAGTTATTTGACAGCAAAATATATACAATGCGGTACCAGGCTAGTATAAACGCTTAGAAGGATATTGTCACAAACAATGAACCAGTGGAGCGACAGAGGCCGCGTGTGACGTCACAGTACAAAGTCCAAGCTACCAATTGGAAAGTTGAACAATGGCAGCGAAACATCGGGCTATTTAGACTACATATATTATAGTTTTTAGTTTCCACATAATCATTATGTATGTCATTTAGAAAATGACTTGAATTGCGACAAACGAAGTGTTATTATTTTCTTATGTCAGGAATTAGATGCGATTGTTTACAAAACTGTAATTTGAGACGTATCTTCATATTAAATGTATTTACTATGAACAACCTATGTAGATCTAACATTATATTTAATCGCCAATATTTTTTTCAAATATTGACGTAAGTATAGCTAACAGCAAATCAAGTGTAGCATTTTGGACTTTGGACCGTTCTTATTATCTGCGTCGTGAGATTTAAAACCGTACTGCAAGTGTTACCATTGATTACCTAACTAAAATAGTTGACATCCCTTTCCTAACTTTAGTAAAATATAATACGACAATGTTTTAGACTTGTCAAATTTAGTCTAAATTAAAATCGCAATCGGAATCGCTATTTTATGGCGTTTAATTTTAGAATCTATAAATTAGTTCGAATTACATTGATAGTCATAGAGACAATGGGTTTATTTATAGGCTAAGTATACCAATATGTTTATGAAGTTATTTGAAATTATTCCTATGAAAAAACCCGTTAACTGATTGATATTGTCGCAGCTTTCTTAAAATCTTCAGATAGTCAATTAAAATATATACAATACCGAGCATGGATAATGCGTAATTCAAATTCTAAGTAAAAGTAGAAGCGCATCATCATAATTCATGTTTCTAACCGAATGTTAGACATGGTTGTCGGAATACTACTACTATTGTCCGATAGATGGAATTGCGTAACATACCCTTTAAGTATGTATAAAGCGATGAAGATTTTCGGTGGGCGAGGCCTGTGGTGGCTCAGTTGGTAAGAGCGTGTCACGGAATGACAAGGTCGCAGGTTCAAGTCCTGCCCACGGCAAGAATTTTTTCATCATGTTCTAATTTATTCACCGAGCATGGATAATGCGTAATTCAAATTCTGGGATATACAATTGTCTTTATTTAATTGGTCAGTCAGCATTCTTCATACGTCTTTGATAGACCTAGTTTCAACCGACAACAATAAAATTAACGTAGTTATAAAGATGTAGGTTACCAGAGTGCCCGATATGCGTAATTTGACTCCGAATGTGGCAACACTTAGCTTCATTAGTACCTTATCAGCAACTTTTAGAATGGTGAAATGAGCATCGATTATTTGCTGTTAAAGGCTTTTTAATTTCACAATAATACTTAAAGGGAATGCATAATTTATTGATGACGCTGTCGCCTAGTTTTTAATGTAGGTAAACATCTTCGTAGTTTAATTTATATGTACATAGGTAAGTACTTTATTATATTTTTAATCACCGACGCAAAAAGAAAGGTACTTCGACTGTACTCGAAGACAGAGATAAGTATACAGGGATTGAAGAATTCAAGCAGGATCTGAAGTTTGGCGCCATGGTCAAGATTCCCACTACGAGCTCGGGAGTGAACGTGACTGTCGAGCTGCTTCGTCCACAGTGATTGACGCTACGGCGTCTCCTGTGGATGAAGACATGAAGACGTGGCTACCCAGGGTGATGACGCTACGGCGACTCCCCTGGAGGAAGATAGAAAACTATTATACAATTAATTTTCTGTAACATGACATTGGCAAATGACGAACTGTCGAGTCCATTAATAAAATAAATAAATAAGTATACAGGGGATCTCAATATGGTTGATATTTTCTCAAGAACTACTGAACCGATTTTAATAATTATTTTACAATACATAGTTTTAACTTTTATCTATCTAACAACGAATTAATTTTTTCAATCGGTCAAGTAGTTTTTTTTAGAAAATCTCAACCTTAAAAACTCTCTTTTACACTTTTTTTGGTCTTCGATCGTACCTAGTTCAATGTGTGTATGTAATGTGAGTATCCTATTTATGTGTCTGTCTGTCTGTGGAATCGTAGCTCACAAACGGGTGAACGGCTTTTGATGTAGTTCTTTGATGGGTGGTTTCATATAAAGTTTTAAGTACAGTCGACAGCAGATCAATGCAGTGCACTTGCAGTACGATTTCAAGTCTTACGACAAATAATAAGAACTGACAAAAGTAAAAAGTGTTACCATTGATCTGCTGTCGACTGTACTATGATTGTGTTTTTTAATATTTTATACTCGATTATAAATAAAAATTTTGTGGTTTGCGTAACGACAGATTTCTATTGAAGTTGTGACGAATCTAACAAAAATGAAAAACAAAAACAACTAAATTAATCGATAACTGCAATGCACACAGACAGACTGACATTGATGGATGACAGAATTGTACCAGGACGTCATAGAGTGCAGCAGACGGTAACAGACGTGTAAAAATTAGAGATGATCCCATTGACCTCACTACGCTAATAAACCCTGAGTGGCATCAAATTGTGTTAAATATACAGATGGACTTTGTACTAGGAACGCATATACTCGTACAGTATAGTATAGAGCTATACCCCTCCCTTCTGCTGATAGTTCCACAGATCCCCGAGGGGAAAGACCAGTCTGTCAATTCAGTACCGGGCGCTCATTATTCTGGTTTATTTGTATAGGCATGTACTTATGTTTCTAAAGGAAGCAATAATGGACTTTAGTACAAATTTCAATTGCTTTAGTACCAAGGCTTCATCATCATCAGTCGGATTATATTGCCCCACTGCTCGGGCACAGACCTTCCCTTACATCGAGGGAGCTGGGGGCATGATCCACCACGCGGGCCCAGTGCGGGCTGGCAGATTTCACATGCCTTAGATTTTTTTTTTCTACGGCATGCAGGTTTCATCACGATGTTTTTCCTTCATCGTTTTGAGAGCACGCGGTAAATGTACGTAAGTTTTTCCGTCGAAAAAACCGACGATAACTCATTGGTACATGGCTGCCCTGGCTGGGAATCGAACCTGGGATCTCCGTATTGCAAGTCAATTGACCCAACCACTGAGCCACCGAGCTCTCTAATTTTTAATTTACACAATATAATTTATGTATTTTGATTCCAATGCACTTGCTAGGAAAGAACCATCTAACTTTGCTTAATTTATTTAGTCGTGAGTTTTTTAAACTAACATAAATCTGACAGGTCTAAAAATCTTTGCTCTCTTTCTAACACCAAAGTTGTAAATTATGACATTTTAGAACTGGCAAAGTTAGCAACGCTCCAGAATCGCGACCTAGGTGTCTAGTAGTTTTTACATTCGTTTAGTTAGGTTATTCAGAATAGTGTAATTTAATGTTTATTTCAATAAAGAACCGTCTTTGTTCATAAAATAATAAGCAACCGCTTTAGAAGGGGAATTGGAGCATGAGAAAATTATTTATTTAGTCAAATCAAGGTTAGAAGTTTTGCAGCGAGACCTAAAATTAGATAAAGAATTCCTATGCAGTGATTTAACTACTGCCCAAGGAAAAGTATTTTAAATGTTATTTGCATTCTTACTATTGACAAATAACTAGGCAGCTAATTATTTCGCGGTAAAATTCGTAAGTATAGGAGAATCTAATCAACGATCTCTATCCTCTGATTCATTAAGGAAGTGGGTATTTTACAATATTAATGACGTCATTGCACCTTAAGAAAGAATTATGTAATCCTACAAGTATACTGTATCCTCTGATAAAGTGTTCCACATTAGAAAGCTTCTACAAAACGTTATTTTCCGACGAGTGGCGCTGCTTGTGAACATTACCCATCAATTTGGCCTCAAATGCCATAGTTCCGAATTTCCCCACCGGCATAAAGAGTGGTCGTTTCTATCACGCACGGCGCACGTGTTATCACAGCTGTTTGTTGGCCGGTTGGACTTTGGACCCGAGTTACAATCACCGGTGACTTTGTTACCACGCCTTGGCGCGTTCGCTGCGCGGTGTTTTTTTAACGTAGCACTTCGTTGGATTCAGATTAGATCAAGGCAAGAAGCGATGAAGGATTAGTTATTATTATTAATTACAGATTCATTGGTTTCCGTTGGCTAATAATTGGTTAGCAAAAGCCATAATAAAAATGATTATGTGTTACGATTACGATGCTATTAATTACTTATTAATTGTTTTCTGAATAATATTATTGGCTGTTTGGGAATATAATCCATAAGTCTAATTAATTAGGTATGTTTTTCATAAAACTAAGATAAAGTATTTGTAACACAATGTCTACGTTTTCTAATTTAATTAAACTAAAGACATTACTAACATAAATACTGTCATCCCTTTCATTTAATAAAGTTATGAATGAGAAAGCAAACTGTTATCGGTCATCTAGTAATAAAAATGAAGTAGAAGGCGGTTATAACACTTAAGTATCGCCTTTTATGATTAATTAATGCATATTAAAAGGTAGGCTGACTATCATTTATCGCGTTGGCAAGGTACGGGCGTACTAGCATTTTCTTATCAATAAAAACGGCCTATTGATTCGATAGGAGTTTGATATGGGTGCGCACACCCATATCAAATAGCTTATTATTCAGTCACTTCTTTTGGTGGAATAGAGATATCAAGGATGAGTAACAAGAATTGAACCCGGATCTTTTGTATCAGACAAATTGTCTGAGTCAAAGGTTTAAGTTTGACAATAATTAGGACTTCTGAACTTAATTAATGTTAAAATATTTTTTCTGACTGGAATTGGGACTTTGGAATGGTTGCCAAAGATGGCGGCAGATTTAGAGCCCAAAAATATTCATCACAATTTTCGTGAAATAACTGCAATCGTGTCATCATTTACCATTGTCTTTAGCTATAAATTATTGTTTTAGATCCAAGAAAAGCCTAGATGCTTAGTCGTTGATCTTGAACCGCTTTGTTTTACAAAAAGTCCATTCCCAAGTGTTTAAACATGAGTGTAGTTCGTAATGTTGATAAACGGAATGTTAGTGACTAATCCTGTGGTTAAATCATAAATAACGTCTACTTCTGTGAATCCCCATAGTAGGTAATTAAAATCTAATCCACGATTGGTGCAATTCAATTTAAATCAATGAATTAAAAAAAACAATCGAAAGATAAGTTTCGTTCCGTGATAAAATGATTCGATTGAATTAAAAAACACAAATCATTTTGATGAAGTTTAGGCTGTACATTATTTAGGAGCGTTACGCAAGCTGCCTTAAAAGTAATGTCATCCTTTTCATATCATTATTATCAGCATTTTAAACCAGTCAGATTAAAAGTTTAACCCGCCAGAACTCGCTACCTCTTAACTTAAAATTAGAAAACACGACAGAATCGCTGTTATTGCATCTGAATATTCGAGCGTTCACGAAGTAGCGGCATGGACGGCTGGGTCCAAAGTCCGCAACTCAGAGAAATAATTATTTCTCTGAGGTCCGCAAGGTAAAACTGTGACGACGTGACGTCGACCGCGAACGTGTCGCTCAAACAACACTTTGTATTGCACAAAGGTATTACACGTGCAAATCGTCTTTACAAATTAATGTTTTTTACACAAAATTATAACTTTAGGCTGTATGGTTAAGAGTCATTGCTAAATAAAAAAATACTGTTGCTTTTGTTTGTAACAAAATAAATGGTGTTCTCAAAATGCAATAACGAAAACATTATTTGATATGTATGTAGGTACCTACCTATTCAGCTGTAGGGTAAAAGAAAAAAATCTCTGATAAGATAATGTAATGCAGGTAATTAAATAAATTAAAGTTAAGTATTTATGCTATTAATTAAGAACACAGGATAATAATCGTAAATTATTCGAATAGAATCAAGCCCGCGAGAGTTTAATTGAATGTCTTTTTAAACAATACCGTGTCAAATAAGTAAATATAACGTTAACTGCATTAGTACAGAAGTTATTAAGTAGTACTTAAGATATTAATAAACTTGATTTCATACCTTCTCCAGGCATTGCTGTCCAATGGCATTGGGATCCACCTTGACTTCCAAAATCACAGAATTCGGCTGACTGACTAACCACATTTTGGAATTTTTAAGAAACCCGTAAATATTCAGAAATAAAGGTCAAAGGTTACTTTTGGCTGTTAATTTAGTACGTAACACTTCAATTGTTTATCTCACTCGCGTAAAGAATTTATTTAAAAATGTCTTTCTTAATTCGCTCTGTGTTATGTTTATCGCGTATTCTTTGTGGAAGTAAAACTGTGAATACTTCCCGACGACGGCCATACTACGTTAAGTTTGCCAACGAAATGATAAAGAAAATTGTGACGTGATGCCGATTGGTTGGCGTGGACTATGCACCCCACGGTTTACATTGTTTGCACCTACAATACCGGTTTACATAACGTTCATTGCTGAGTTAACTACAGTCTGACATCGATTTGTGTAAATAAACTACTCAATGCACGACGTTTAAATTGAAAACAGTTTGTTTTGGTTTGAGTCTGGATAGGGGGGACCGGTTTTTCTATTTCATTCCATTGCTTGTTGTAGATAGAGACAAAGCTATTTGTGACTGTCCCCCAAGTCAGTCCCCTTGGAGTGAACGTTAGTCAACCTATACAAAACTATTACCAAATTGGACCGTATTACTCTGTCATTAAGTGCTTTATATTTGCTTGATGTGCTGTTTTGATGATTGTACCTGCCTTCTCGTGATGGTTGATTTGTAGGAATGAGTTTATTTGAAACAATATTAATACTGATTAAATTAATTATGGAACTTGACTCTATACCCATTTCTATTGTTTAAGTTTAGTATAGTAAGTACAGTGTGCGTACAGTGTACGTACAGTGTAAGTATTATTTTCTAAGAAGTATTAGGTAGTTTGATCTTTGAATTGGGCGCTAATAAAAATGTTGCCTGACTAAAAAAATCAATTTCGTATCAAATGAAATATTTGGTTTTTAAATTTTTGCGCTCACGCTGTATAGGCGCTGTTTTGTGTGCAGAAGAAAGATGTGCTTTTGCCATATAATTACAAAACAAAAAGTGCCAATTTTTTGACAGGAGTACACTTGTGCCATCTGTTGGATGCATTGTCGTACTAATATCATTATTGACGTTCCAATGCACAAAAGTCAGCTGAACATTTTTGTAAAGATTAATTTCTGGAATATTTTGTATATTCAGGGGATATAACAACTTAAAAATTATTTTATTAACGTTGATAATTCGATTGTAATTTATTATTACATACAAAGTCATAGTAAAAAATACCTAAAATAATTTCTCAGCGTTCCGTTCTACGTATAAAAGCAAAGCACGAGCCGATGACAGCGCCAATGGTGGCAACATGGCGGAACTAAACTAATCATATGACTTTTCGTTCGGCCGCCCTACGTCGCGTATTGATTTGTGCCTTGGTCTCGTTTCTCGCTTGACACAGTACTTGTTTCTTCAGAAATGGCGAGTCAAACCCAGGGGATCCAGCAACTATTGGCTGCAGAGAAGCGGGCTGCCGAAAAAGTATCAGAGGCGAGGAAGCGTAAGTAAAAACATTTATATCCAACTGCGTACCAATTTCGTGTAACCAGTCTAGGCCTTTTGGTAGCTATTTTCGACTTTTAACTAGTGATATCATACAGTAAAAGCTCAATCTCAGTCTTTCCTAAGTTAAATAAATGGTTTTGTTTAAGAAAATGTACAATTTTGTATAATTTTCGATTTCTCTTTATTGGTCACATGATAAAAGTAAATGGCTCCCGTGGCTTCATGATAACATCTTTCAGAGTGTGATCTAACAGTTTAGGCCTTGATTATAAGCTGTTTTCTAGGTTTTAGATACAGCAATGTGAACTTTTTTTACTGAAGCATTTGAAAATAATGAAATATTGAAAACCTTTTCTCTTCTCAATGCCTAATACGAATCTGATTGGAATAAGATGCAGTTCGTTCTAAATTTGAGAAAGAACAAATTGAATAGTTTCTTAGGGTCATTTGCACCAAGATAACTCTTGAGTGTTTGCTGTGAATTAAAAAAAATGTATTGAACTCAACTTGCACCAAGAAGGTTAGTTAACTAAGGCCTTAATGAGAAATGGTTTAGTCGCTAACTCTTGGTATTTTTTGGTATGGGCTAACAAGTGTACAGGAGAGTTTTTAAGGTTGAGATTATCTCAAAAACTACTTGACCTATTGTAAGAATTATCTCACTGTTAGATAGATAAAAGTTTAAACTATGTAACTGTAAAAGAATGACTAAATTCGGTCCAGTAAATTTAAGAAAATTTCAGCATTCTTGAGGCATGTATACTTTTCTGGTGTAGTTTTGGCTGCCATGATAGAATTACACCTCTTATATTGACAATTAAACATTTTGGATACTTCTAAATTCACGATAATTAAAATATACCCGTCGATAACTGCGTTTTGGAGGTCTTCATGTGTTCAATTGGCCCGTAGTATCCAAACAACATGCTATTTAAAATTTGCTGTTAGCTTAACACTTTAACAGTCCCCATACAAAGGCTAAAATTGTTTAATACAATAATAAAACTGTTTGTTTCTACTGTTATTCAAAAATATTACATAATATGTGGACTTGTGTATGTCTACCGGACGGAACCCACATGTGGTACCTGGGACTGTCAAAGTGTTAACACATTGGACATCATAAACTGAACTGAAGAGTCTCAACCAACACTAATAAGAGACTCTCGCCAGACAGTTGTGTCAAGAGCCGGATACAGAAGGCAGTGCTGCTGGACACGTCACGCATTGTGAGGAAGTTCCTCTCTCTGGGATCCTAACCTCCGGCAGCTTCCAACGCGTGGTTGTTTTTAATATTTATATATTTTTTTACATTTTATATTTGAAATGTATTAAATAAGAATATGTGTAAATAAAGAGATAATAATAATAACTCTAAATAATATTATAGTATGACCGTCTAAATCAGTCTTCGCCTGCGCGGTACAGGGACGCGGGGGTATGGGCGAGGTGTGGGCGCATTTCTGTTACCCCCCCCCCCCCCACACCCCCCCCCCCCACACCTCCCCACCTCTCTCGGTCCCCGTTGTCGTCCTACCCCCTGTACCGCGCAGACGAAGACTGATTTAGACGGTCATACTATAGTTGGGCTGCTCTGTAAACATACCGTTGTGTTTCAGGGAAAGCGAAGCGCCTAAAGCAGGCCAAGGACGAGGCCCAGGATGAGGTGGAGAAGTACAGACAGGAGCGCGAGAAGACATTCAAAGACTTCGAGGCCAAGGTACAGTTGCACATCAAGTGTAACACTTTGGACCGTTCTTATTGCCTGCACTGTAAGAGTTGTAATCGTACTGCAAGTGTTACCTAAGCTGCTATTGTGTTGTAGTGTTTTTAAATTTGTTTATTACAGCCTTCTTTATTTTTTCAATATTTTATCCCATGCGGCAAAGGCAAAGGATCTCAGTCCATACAGCCTGGACTTATGTTTTAATTTTTCTTGTCTGTTTTCCATTAAGGCCGCCAAGTCTTCTTTATTTTTCTCTTCACTTCTTATTGTTTTTATTTATTTATTTCATTAATGGACTCGACAGTTCGTCATTTGCCAATGTCATGTTCAGAATATTGAAGATATAATTGTCTTCTCTTTCTCCAGAGGAGTCGCCGTAGCGTCATCACTCTGGACGAAGCAGCTCGACAGTCACGTTCACTCACGAGCTCTTAGTGAGACTCTTGGTAACAGCTCGAAACTTCAGATCTTGCATTAATCCTCCAATAATTTCACCAAATAGTCATTCGCGATAATTTCGCAACCGTCATTTCTCGCCATTTGCAAAAGCCCCTTAATTGTTTTATATTTTATGATGTGTGTGTCCACAGCACATGGGAACCCGGGAGGGCGTCGCAGCCAAGATCGACGCCGAGACCAAGGTCAAGATCGAGGAGATGAACAAGATGGTCCAGCAGAGGCAGGAAGAGGTCAGTGCGGACACTTCATCATCAGTATATGTATATGTCCCCACTGCTCAGGCACAGAACTTCCCTTACATCGAGGGAGCTCGGGCCATAATCCACCATGCATGCCCAGTGCGGATTGGCGGGTTTCACATGCCTTAGAATTTTTTCTTAGTCTACGGCATGCAGCAATCACGATGTTTTCCTTCACCGTTTTGAGAGCACTCGGTAAATGTATGTATGTTTTTTTCATCGAAAACCCGAGGATAACTCATTGGTACGGTGGAACACAGAGAAAGGTGTACAGGAGAGTTTTTAAGGTTGAGATTTTCTCATAAACTACTTGACCTATTGCAAAAATTCTTTCACTGTTTGATAGATAAAAGTGAAACCTATGTAACTGTAAAATATTTATTAAATTCGGTCCAGTAGTTTTTGAGAAAATCTCTACCTTGTTGAGGCCCCCTGTATACTTATCTCTGTCTTCGACTGTACATGGCTGCCCTGGTTGGGAATCGTACGTCACCGTACGGCGTCCAAATTGGCGATGTCTTGAAAAAGGGCCAAGTACGGTCTACTACAAACCGACGAGCATGCATGAAGAGATTGATGTGAAGGAGGCAAGGGTTGTGTGCCAGGATCGCAGCACATGGAAGTACATCTGCCTACCCCTGCGGAAGTCCATCCTTTTACAGACCTCACCTAATGTTGCTTGTTGAGAGGGATATCAGTTCCTGGCAAGTTACGTGCCAAAGTTATATATCAAGTATGTTCTTATCTTTATAAATGAAGAGTAATGAGGGGCACGAGTACACGTTGAAAACGATCGTACAAGTTAAGCAACGTTGGGCGAGGTCAGGATGGGTGACCGCTAGTGACACTTTCATCTGAGCCCCTCCGTGCCTCGGAAAGCACGTTAAGCAGTTGGTCCCGGTTGCTGTCGCTTGACAGCAGTCGTTAGGCCACGTCAGAGGCCTACGGGGGGCCTGAATAACTCTGACAAATAGGTTTGGTCACTAAACCACACGAGGAAAGAAAGAAGATCTTTATAAATAATATATTTTCTCCTTCCAGGTGATCAAAGATATTCTCAACTTGGTGTATGATATCAAGCCAGAGCTTCACGTCAACTACCGCGTTAAATAAGCATACATTGTACCACCTTGAAGCGGCCTCACAAGGCCGCCATTATAGTTCATAATAACTGTAATACTGTTTTATTCTGTAGGCTTATTTAGGCTTTATAACCTCACTTAACATCAGGCGAGGTCCAAAACGCAGTCGCCGTCGTTCAATTATCGCGAATTTAGAAGTATCGAAATTGTTTAATTGTCAATATAAGTTAATTCTATCATGGCCGCTAAAACTAAACGACATTGTAACATGAAAACATAGAAGTATAAAGGTGTCAATAAGGTTGAGATTATCTCAAAAACTACTGGACCGAATTTAATAATTCTTTTACAGTTACATAGCTTTAAGTTTTATCTATCTAACAGTGAAAGAATTTTTGCAATAGGTCAAGTAGTTTTTGAGATAATCTCAACCTTAAAAACTCGGTTTACTTTTCTCTGTGTTAGACCACAGTCACACCACATCGCAGCGGCAAAAACGCAGCTGAAGTTGACGGCAAAATGAGGTCAGAGTGAAATTTAAAAAAAAAAAAGCGTCCAATCATATAATCTAGTTATATTGCTAGTTGCGGTTGTGGTATGAGCAAAGTCTTAGCGACGATTAAAATTAGCGTGCCATTCTGGAAACATTACAATTATTGGAGTATAAACGGCGTCAAGAGATTTAGAAAGAATTACCAAGTCTAATTAAAAATAATTGTGATTTAAAACTGAAAGAAATCCAACCTGTTAATAACTTAAATGGGTGAAGGAAAAGGCCTGAAATTCACAATTTCTCTCTTCAAGATATTCTTATTACCATTACATTTATCAGGTTATAAAGCTGTTAAAAGACGTACAGCCTAAGACATGGTAATTTTGTCATAAAATGCAATAGTTTCTTTGTAAATACAGTCATTATATCCGAATATGGCGCTCCGTTATTTCTGCCTCCCCTAAAAAAACTTGGACGAATTAAAAAAAACGAAAATGTAAAAAAGTCTGGTATACAAGGCGCTCCACTGCCTCTGCTTACCCTGTTCGGGAGCCTTTGTTATGATCCACCACACTGGCCTAGTGCAGAATATATCATAAAGATTGAGAACTTAAATTCGTTGGATAAAATGATTGTAAATCACATGGAATATTGCTCCTAATTTAATAAATTATTAATTAAGAATTTTGATGGCGAGAATTATTATAAGCTTAATCGAACCAGCTCGATATCATTCCAATTTAAAGGTCCGCTAATAATTCTTACAAATTAAATTATATATTACATAAATTGTATGTTCAATGTTGTATGTTGAATAGTAAATAATGTTTACGAAACTACGTGTTTTTAATTTTTATTCTCTTGTTATATTATAACGTAGTAAAAAGCTGAGTGTACAGTATTAGAGCGAAATATATTATTGATGTAATTAATTAATGTTTCATTTGAGTATTGGAAGTCTGACGGCACCCAACAAGCTGGAGGGATGACCTACGCAAGGCTACCAGGGACTGACTACCTCGGCTCCAGCAGTGGACTGATACGGGCTGATGATGATGATGTATTACGAGCTGGAATGAGCTGGAAAGTAAAGACATTTTATTATTATTAATGGACTCTACAGTTCGTCATTTGCCAATGTCATGTAACAGAATATTCAAAATATCAAATCGTCTTCTCTTCATCCGAGGAGCCGCCGTAGCGTCGTCACTCTGGACGAAGCAGCTCGACAGTCACGTTCACTCCCGAGCTCGGAGCGGGACTCTTGACTATAGCGCCAAACTTCAGATCTTACATGAATCCTCCAATAACTTCACCGTACTGTCATTCGTGAACATTTTCTGATTAATTTAACGTGATATTAAACACAAAATAGTCCCTGTAGACATTAAAAGGAAAATTATCAAATAATTTCGCAACCGCCGTTTCCCGCCATTTTCAAGAGAACCCAGTTTATTATTTACGGGTTTACGGCTCCACTTGTCAAGTCAAATAAAAACAAAAGAATGTTGGTTAAAGTACAGAAGAAATAATAGTACGGACAACAGAAGATCAATGGTAACACTTGCAGTACGATTTTAACTCTTACGTCGCAGATTATAAGAACGGTCCAAAGTCCAAAGTGTTACACTTGTACTGCTGTTAGCTTACAAGGGAAGTAGATAGAAAACACTGAAAGAAAAGCGAAACATTTTTGTTTGTGTTACGCTAAATTGTGACTTGTGTATTACGCTAATTTGTAACCTGTATTACGCTAAATTGTAACTTATGTTACGCTAAATTGTAACTTACGTTACGCTAAATTGTAACTTTCGTTACGCTAAATTGCAACTTACGTTACGCTAAATTGAGACTTGTGTTACGCTAAATTGTGACTTGAGTGTTACGCTCAATTGTGATTCGTGTGTTACGCTAAATTGTAACTTGTGATACGCTAAATTGTAACTTACGTTACGCTAAATTGTGACTTGTGTTACGCTAAATTGTGACTTGAGTGTTACGCTAAATCGTAACTTACGTTACGCTAAATTGTAGCTTACGTTATGCTAAATGGTAACTTACGTTACTTTAAATTGTGACACCGTGACTTTCTCACAGCCGAAGGTTTTATTCTAAGTCCAGATCCTATCTCCGATGCCCTCGAGCCACGGCGCGACGGCCCCCAAGCTGGTGAAGACCGCTGGCTGGTCAGCCGTGTCGCAGCGCGTGGAGGAGAACGACAGGATCCCAGCCATGACTGAGCCCATCAGCGCCGGGCCGCCAGCATCATGCTGGGCATAGACAAGATTTATTTATTTATTTAAAAATTTGTCCAACATAACGGGTTGCCCCAAGGCGTAGGACAGTCATACTTACATTATAAGTATATAAAATAATGTACACGAGTGCTTAGAATACAACAGACGAATGCAGTTTATAGTTCTTCTCACAATACCTAGCTCACTCTCTCACTACACTCAACCAACTGTCAGCAAACAAGTCACACTCATGAGCATCAGCTCTTACCGACATCAAGAACGTAAGAGCGCGTACCAGCGGGACAGTCAAATTGTATAAAATAGGTAAGTATACAGGGTACCCACGACCTTCACGAAATACTATTAATGTACTGGGAGGCAGCTCTTCCTCACTAGTTACGTGGTTCCAATCATATACCGCAATGGCTTATAGCCTATGTGCTGGCCATATATTTGAGCTATCTCACATAAAAATGTTGGCGTGATGCGAGCATGTACAAGCTCAACTTTTTTATCTGTCTATTAATATCTGTGGTAACCAAATCTGCTGCGGTCTTCTCTCCTCGCTTCTCCATCGTGAGGTCTGTCTACGGGCGGTACCGGATTAGCAACAGCAGGGGCGTCGTCTTTTAGAACTCCTCATGGGTGCTCATACTCATTTGATATCCCTTCCTTTCAAAACAAAAAGTTGATGCCATTCAAGAAGAGTTTTGAGGTTTCGTTTTGCTCGCATCGGCATCGCGCATCGAAACACGATCATTTTGATACCGGATACCGGCATCAGTAACTGGCATTCGTTGCCCGCATCGTTAATGAACAAACGCCCATCCCTAAAAGGCGATTACTGATCTGTTTCTTGATGTCTATTCTCAGGGGTGCTCGGCTCCCACTGTTTATTTCTCATGGGTGCTCGAGCACCCACGGAGTCGGCGCCCCTGTGCAACAGGGACGTGGTCGACCACGGCCCTAACGGCATATAAGTACGTCTACAAGCTGGTTTAAGGAATACGAGGGCGGGATATTTGTTGTTGACGTGCAAGACGCAAAGTTCTCCGTCTTTATGCTGCTAAGTGGTACTTACATTACAGACATTTTTCGGAAGAGTTATGTAGCCCGCACAGAAGTTATTCCGTGTTACTAAGTCTCTGTAAATATAATGTGAAGCTCTATTTTAATATTTTAGAGGCTGGTATCGATGTCGCAGTCAACTGGTTGAAATAGACGTGTGATTGAACAGCTAGCACGTTAATTGAACGACGGCATCCAATCAAACAGCTAGTTGGGTGGTTGGATCATTATGGCGCATACAACGTTCAACACCTCAGCTGACTAAAAAGCCTCGGCCCATGGTGGGCCCAAAACTATTTAAGTAACTAAAAGTACAAATTACCCAATATAAATCTCTTTAGGTATAGGTATCTCTACCAAGGATGAGTGACCGTAAAACAGTGCAAGTACTTAAGGTTCCGTTTGCTGTCGTTAGGTCATGTCAGAGGCTGGACGACCTCAATTCAGACAGGCTTGGTCATTAAGCAATACAAGGAGAAGAGATCCATTTTCAAGGCAACAGTTTTTTTGCATGTCATGCTTACCTTCCGTAGATCTCCTGGCAGTCGGCTAAGTCGTAGACAGGCAGTTCCACTTTCTGCAGTAATACTTGGCCGCCGGTACCGCCGACGCTCTGAGAAAAATATGGTCGTCAGGCCTTTAATGCTTGGACGAAAACCAAAGGACGCGAAATGATCGAAAAATGTATGAGAACATGGAGTCCACCCATATTCGTGGGAACTTAATTTATTAAGTTCGCTATGCAACGTATGGGAAGGAGTTGAATCCTCAGAAGACCCCTCCGCTTTCTAGCCAGCGAGTCACATTCACACAACAAGATTCCCGGTCGGAGGTAAGTGGAAGGCTTTGCCAACATCATCCTATGAAATAATGGATTCGGAGTGCGACATATACAGCGATATCATATACGGTAGAAGGTTGATTTTTTCACGGCTGCTGAGGTTGCAGATCTGAGTATTTGGTATTAATTTCAACTTGATCCGTCCACGCGTTTCTGAGATATAGGTCTTGACAGACGGACAGACAGATTTTTCCTCTTGAGGTTCGGAACCCTAAAAACGCTGAAATTGCCACAATATTAGCGTGAAATGGCGTGCCAATAATGACCTTGACGGTGAGACTGGCCCACAAGTTCAAAGTCGCTCAGCGAGCTATGGAAAGAGCTATGCTTGGCATTTCTCTGTTAGATAGAATAAGAAACGAGTATATTCGCCAGAAGACAAAGGTGTTTGACATTGCTCATAGAAGCAGTAAACTGAAGTGTCAGTGTGCTGGCTGACATCTGTCGTAGAACCGATAACCGATGGGGTAGGCGAGTTCTCGAATGGAGGCCACGAACGGGTAAACGTAGTGTGGGACGCCCCCCGACGGCGATGGAGGGATGACCTTCGCAAGATGGCTGACAGGGACTGGATGCAGAGGACCGAGAGTAGGATTGAGTGGCGCGCTTTAGGAGAGGCCTACGTCCAGCAGTGGACTGATACTGGCTGATGATGGCGTAAAATCGTGGCAATGCCGTTCGCTGATTGGCTTCCGTGAAAATTGTGATGTGAAAACGTGGGTTTTGAATATTGAGACTCTAAATCTTATGTCGTTTGTTGCGTAAGCGCCAACTTCCGTCAAAAATCTTACCAAAACAGATCCCCAACCAAGAAACGTAATATTCTGGTCCATAGGCACATTTCTATCTCTGAAAAACTGAATTTTGGCCGCATGTGAGTCCTTTCCGAACGTGATGTTCTTGTGCAGCGTCAGAAGAGCCACGTTGAACTCCAGGGTTTCTGGTTTGTAGTTGGGGTGGAAGGAGATCTCGGTGACGCTCAGGACCTCTCCTCCGGCCGTGGCGTTAGATGACCCCACTCGGACTGTCAGCATTTTGACGTATTCGCGGAAGAACCGGTTGTTGTATTGGCTGTGGACAAGATTATGGCTTTAAGGTAGGGAGCTGCTAGAGAAAAACCGAATGTTACGATAAGGTGGATTCAGAACCTCAAAAAATGCTGAAATTGTCACAATTGGCGTGAAATCGTGAAAATTTTGGCAGCCGGTTGATTGGCTGGCGTGTAAATTGTAGCGTGAAAATGCAGATTTCGGCTGTGATTGTGAATCATGTATAGGTACCTATATTTAGCCTTACTTACCTACTTCAAGTAATCCTACCAGTAGGCCGGTAGTATTCAAGTTACGATGATAATGTTTGAATCTGATTTCAAGATTTCGTTGAAATGCAAAACCTTGTATCTTGGCGATAAAGAATAAGGAAAAGATGAATGAAATACTAGAGATAATAAATGTTGATATCCAACGATCTCAACTGCTAAATAGGATATTTCATTTGTACTAAATACTATATACTTAATTCTCTTCTATCTCATGTGAGTTAAAGTTCTGGAACAGTGCGATTGTTTCGGCGTCACTGGCTCTTTATTCCGGGCAGCCGGCCAAAGGGTCATGATGCCCAGCAGCTGGGCCCCAGCCTTAGTTAAGAAGAGTAAAAACTGCGTCTAAAAAACTTCTCAACGCAGTCGCGAGCGTCAATCACAGCCCCATCTTGCTTCTCATTTGCGTATCTCGCTCGGCAGAGCCTTTTGGTACAGTGAATATTTTATTACTAAGTATTTTCTGATTGTAAATTGTTCGATTATAAGTCTACTATTTCGGCTACTTATTTCTTACTGACCTACATAATAGACAACCTAGGTTTCATTAATTCGCCCACAAAGTCTAAAATAGGAACGTGATGAACTCACAGCTGCAAGCAGTGTGCTGCAGTCAGCACCTTATCCTGGTCAACGATGACGGCGCCGCACCACAGCTTCTTGTTGACGAGCAGAGCTGCCATGAAAGGGTACTCCTCGACGCTGGTGCTCTCGTCTGGGTTGTAGATGCGGCGGTAGCGAGAGTTCAGCGGTGGGTAGGCTGGTGTAGCTAGTTAATAGGTTCACGTCAATGGGTTGATAATGAAGGCACCGACAATGAGGGCTTCGGTCACAGACCCAATAGACATGAAATCGGTACTTTGCAAGCTAAAAATTCTGTCAACGATGAGCGCATAGAGACGAAGCGGGGGACAGGGGAGCCGTATTAAAGAGATGCGTCCATGTCGATAATATCTCTAGGTGACACGTGTCGGGAAGCAATTTTGCGCTCATGTGCGGGCAGACACAGGCCCTCCTGTTACAGGTCTATGGGGTAAGTGGTTTGTGGCTTCGGTATATCCTCTATCCGTGGGATATTCTGTATAGGTAGCGAGCTGTGACGTCAGTGGCAGCACTGACGTCACAGCTACAGTTTTCTTTGCTTGCGCTTAACAGAAATGCCACTCTACAAGTGTACTCATCCCCTCACGCACCAGGTTCAGTATTGTCATAATCCATTGCTGGCTTTCATTAGTAACATAAAAACCTGGACACCGCAACCGAGCAATGGATTACAGAAATGGGTTTGGTGTCACTGGCCTGATGACTGCTGCCGCTCAATGACCGAGACCGACTGCTTTATATAAGAGGGGGCCATTAATCTCCTATAAACAACTAGATACACAAAGGTCTTACTAAAACAATTAAAAAAACGTCCAAATAATGTCCAACAAAGCAAATGATCTATTCATCCGTTTGGACCTTCTTTGCGCTCGGACATTTTTAGAAGGCAGACTGTGTATCTAGTTGTTTATAGGAGATCAATGGAGGGGGCATTATATACTAACAGAGGCGGTGTAAGACGTGGGTGACGTGGGCCACCACCTAAATCCTCGCGGTCAGAGAGCAATCGCGCCTCGAATGCGTTATGTCCGAGGGTGAACAGCACAGCAGGTCAATAGAATCACAATATCTTACTGGTCGTTGTTGCCTCAGTGGTGGTGTCTTGCCGAGGCTCCTGTCTCCTTCCTGACCACTCTATGGGTAACCCCTCATACTGCCACTCCTGGCCGGCACCCTGAGCTTGCTGGTACTGACTGCGACGGCCTTCTTCGGGCTCGCGGTCCACTGGAAAGTGGGCACGTTAATTTTAATCATCTCTAAGCAAGGAGCCAGCTTACTCTTATTGCAATGTAGCAAATGAGTGACAGTTGCGCTGTGCAAGAGCCTTCCATGAGCCAACTAGCGCCGCCAATCTTAAAAAAATAATATCTTTAAATTTTATAAAAAAAGCTATTTACAAAATGTTTATTACGATAAATACTATTTTTTAAATGCTTATTTATAACGTGATTCAATGTCGGTAAGTTGTAGTTCGCATAATAAGGCCCTTAAGTAGATTTCGTGGCCAATAGAATCACACCTGATTAAAATGTTTGTTAAGATTTTGATTGATTGGCGCAAAGTGGGCCCAACGGGTTGTATCAGGAGCTTGTCAGGGATTCCGTAAACTTTTAGTTTGTTCTTGAGTTCAAAAGAAATTTTAGTTTTGAACGGAATTAAATGCTTAACCTGGGTTTATCTGGCTAGGTCAGCTGCACCTTTTAATATCGATTTGCCATAGTGTCATCTGCACATTGGTGCAGATGACACACACCATTGGGTCTAAGGCGAATCTGGCGAAATTCTGATGAAAGCTGTGTAGTGAGGTTATGGAAGGTGGAGCAGTATCTGGTAAGTGCTTCCATAAGAGATCCTGGAGTCTTCCGAGGTCAGAATGCGAAGGCATTTTGGTGGGTAAAAATAAACATAATTAATCCGGTATTCAGAAAGCTTCTAAGTGCTTACTTCCATCAGAAGAACTCAATTCATTGGAGTTTGAAGTCGTGTCTCCTGCAGAGCTTGATGGCTCTACATGAGCTTGTACAGTTATCACACCTATTATTAAAATCAATATTTCCGCCATTTTGTCTGAAGCCGCCATTTTGTCGTTGAAAATTAAATATTTGCAAAGGTCTCCAAGAATATTGAATATAAAAATAGTCACTTATAAATAGTAATAAAAATGCCTGTCGTTAGTTATAAAATATTTTATTCGTACATAAAAACGAAATAGGTACTTACTTATAATAATAACAACAAATATTTATTTACGATAAAATACAAGTTCTAAAAAGACGTCAGTAAAATATAAAAGTGTGTTATACGAAGGTTATACCTATACATACGTCATGTGAAGAAAAAATTGAGCTCCTGATATTTCAGTGACATTACATCCACCATGGGCACGAGAATCTGGCGAAATATCAATAGCTCAATAACCCGTTTAATTTAACTAACTCTGTGTTATGCTTTATTTGAAGTAATTAAATGATCATATTCTTTTACTAAAGTTAGAAACGAGATGGCAGCATTTATATCAATTTTAATTTAAAGTAAATAAAACGTGAACGAGAATCGCTACCCAATACATAAGTTAATTTACTTACTGATCGTGTTACTTTAAAAAGTGATATGTACTTTAGTTGGAACCATAAAAAACATAAGTACAATAAAGGTTCGAGCACATTATGCCGGGCCGCAGCGTGTCGGAGCGGGCCGCAGCGCAGCGCAAAATGCTTACTTAACACATTAGTGACGGGCCGGGTCGCAGCGCATTGACGGATTTTGAGTACACACACGGTACGCCAGATATCGTAAAATGAACACGGGCGCGCGTGCACTCCAATCCGCTTGCTATAGCACACTGTGTCGGGGCGGAGCGGGCCGCATCGCACGGACGCAAATCCTCGCAATAATGCGAGACGCTGCGGCTCGACACAGCGTGCGATAGTTCATACAAATTGTATTAAAGCGATTCGAGCATATTTTTGCGCTCCGCCCCGACACGCTGCGGCCGGCATAATGTGCGCGAAGCTTTAGGCAGCGTTTCCATCTGCAAGAAATGTCCGACAGTCTATGCGACAGCAGCTCGCAAGTAAGATCCTTAGGAAGTGCTCTTTCTGAGTTGTTGCAGTGTGTTAAGTAAACGGTATCGCAAGTAACTCATGCAAGACTTCGCGAGTTTACTTACAGATGGAAACAAGGCCTAAGAAAGGTTCTTCAAGCTACTTATCAATGCCATCCCTTGCCCCACCCGTACCCCAAGCTCCCCCATCCACCCCAACTCCCCCAGTGTGCAACGGGGACAGCCTTCACCACTGGCGCGATCACCGGGGTAATCACTGGCCGGATGATCGGGGCAGTCACGATCACGTTGGGAACAGAGTAGCCGTGGTTCACTACGCTCGAGCTGACCGATACTGCTGATGGCAGCAGTAGGTGTGACCCTGGGGAGAAGAGAGTTGGTTAAGGCTTCTGAGCCAAGCTGTGAATTGACCAATCAAATGTGGCTGGCATGACGACACCGACTGGGATTCCGAGCACTATGATTAGTAAATATCTACTACTATATAAGAATTTAATTAAAAAATCTTACAAACAAATATAATAAAACTACACTAAAAATCTACCTAACTAAAAACATTCTAAAAAACTTGGCCCTCTTGGGAGGGTGCCCATCACGCTGGCGCCATTCCCGCGCTGGATGGCCAGGCTCAGCATCTGCGCGAGAAAGCCGCCAGCACGAGGGTCACCCGTCGCCTCCCTCAGGGCCTCAGGCGCTTGCTGAGCTCCTTGTGGAGCGCATGTGCGCTCGGTAATTATTAGTAAATTATACACCGGTCCTCTCGGAGAGCTCGGTGGCTCAGTGGTTGGGTCAATGGACTTGCGATAGGAGGTCCGAGGTTCGATTCCCAGCCAGCTTAGGGCAGCCATGTACCAATGAATTATCCTCGGTTTTTTCGACCGAAAAACTTACGTAGGTACATTTACCGAGTGCTCTCAAAACGGCGAAGGAAAACATCGTGATGCCACCTGCAGAAAAAAAATCTAAAGCAAGTGTAATCCGCCAATCCGCAGTGGGCCCGCGTGGTCGATCATGACCCGAGCTCCCTCAATGTAAGGGCAGGTCTGTTCCAGACATATAAATAGACTGATGATGATGACCCGACAACGTGACCAGCTGCATGTCCCATTCTCCAAGCTAACAAAGTCACACAAGACGCTAAAAATAATGTCTCCTAAAGTCTACAACGCAATCCCTGATGAAATAAAAGATGCTCCCAGTCATACCACATTCATAAAAAAACTTAAAGATATTTTAATGGGCATGGCGTGTTACACAGTTGAAGAATTCTTCAACTGTCGAAAAAGTACTTGATGTAAGCTTACCTATGCAATTGACTTGTAAATGTATCATTTTATCAATAAACGATTGTATTGTATTGATGAACACCGCTCCTCTACGATCAGATCCTCAGTGGAATGCACCCTAATTATACTCTGAACCCGTCATCGAAAAGCCCTAAGTTGTCAACCGACGGGACAGCTTTAAACTAATACTGTTAATCGTGAACATAGTTAAACCTCACTTCCTTTAAATGCTATCCCTATCACACTTCTTTTAAAACGGTTAAGATAGAAAGGGACAGGGTGGCTAAACGGTGGCGTAACTTTTAATCACGTTTATGAACAGCATAGGTGCTTAGTTACGCGACGATTTGACTCTTTTGGACCCAAATATCGGGCTTTTCTTTCGACAGTTCGTCATTTGCCAATGGCATGTTACAGATTATTCATAAGATATCATAGTATATCGTCCTCCAGAGGAGTCGCGGTAGCGTCGGTATCCTGGACGAAGCTGCTCGACAGTCACGTTCACTCCTGGAACTCTTGAATCTAGTCCGCAATTTCATTAAACACACAAACAAAATCACTTTATAAGTAATCACGTCACGTTCCAGCCAGTTTCAAAAGGCTAGATATTTGGATCAGGGAATATTTATATCTTATTTCCTGATCTGAGGGTCGAATATAGTTTTGAGGGATGCTTCACAGCGAAGTGCTATGCAGGATGGTGAATGGGTTCCTTTCATACTCACCATATCCGAACCCGTATCCCAAGGCCGACGGCGCTGGGCTGGTCACCACCATGCCGATCAGAGCGAGCACTATTGCCACCTGAAACACCATAATATTAAAAATTACCCTTACAAAATGGTTGAAGAATTAAAAAGTCGTTCAGAACACCCTCCCTCCGGCTTACTATAATCCGTTACATCATGTCTAGAGAATATTAAGGTGCTCCCTCACCGGGAGCATTCGCGTGTAATGTAACGTTACAGATTCGAGCATTACATCAGTGAGGGAGAAAAACAGCGTCAGTCAGGGAGGTAGTATTGTAATGTAATGCTCAAAGTCGAATCTGCAACGTTACATTACACGCGAATGCTCCCGGTGAGGGAGCACCTTTACGCGAATAACAATGCCCAATGAAGCTGATGTTATCAGAACAGTGATAACAAATACATCAATACGGTATTTCCCAGTAGTCAGATGGTCTGTCTGTGTTTTGGGATGTTTTTGTATGTTTCGGGATGTTTCTGGATGTTTTTGTATGTTTCGGGATGGTTTTGTGTTTTGGGCATTTTATGTGACTTGGAACATTTTCACGAGCAGATCCTGAGCATCGATCTGACCAAACGGGACCAAAACTTCCCGCTGGCTAGATCGACCGATTACAGTTTTCCTATAGTACTACTAGGTGTACTTTATTAGGGAAAACTCCCTAATAAACAAAATAAATAAAAACACTGTACTTACTGCACACTTCATGTTTACTAGTTCCACGGTTGCACAGGCACAAACATACCTACGCAACACCCTCCTGCATTTATAAAAGCGGTTGCGTCCACCCGCCACGCTCCGGCGGACATACTGTCAGACAGACATCCTCACAGGAAAACATCATTCGTGTGAAAGACGTCAGGATCTGACCAACATACGCATTTTAAATGTAGTTTTTAACCTTTTTGTTTACGCCATCATCATCAGCCCGTATCAGTCCAAAGCTGGACCTCTCCCGCGGCGCCCGACGCCTGTGTTCGCGCCGCACTCGCCCCACAGACACACGCGGCACCGGGCTAATGAGACTCCAGGCGGCTCATAGTGACCTGGTACTTGTGGTGATACATAAAAAGCTGGGGCTTCTGACCGAGTGGACAGCAGATATTGAGTGAGCTGTATAGAGACTCCGTGTTAGTCATGGTCTCCTGGTACTTGTTATTGCGATTTCATCATCATCAGTCCGTATCAGGCCACTGCTGGCCTCGGTCCTCTCCCGTGGCACCCGATACAGGTGTCCGCACTCGCCCCACAGACACGCGGGACCGGGCTAATGACACTCCAGGCGGCTCATAGTGCCCTGGTACTTTACATTAACAGCTGAGGCTTCTGAGCGAGTGGAAACAACAGGTTGGAGCATAATGGACATTATTATGACATTTAGGGTTAGTCATGGTCTGGCTTTCAGCCTCAATCTGGCAGTCAGTCAATAAGCCCGTATCAGTCCACGCTGGACAGCAGGCATCTCTCAAGGCGCCGTCTCAACACGATTGACGATTTGCAGCATGATTCCCTGTCAGTCGCCTTGCTTAGGTCATCCCTCCATGTAGTCATGGAGCGCTTATTCGACAACTATGACGTCGAAAATATTATAAAACAGATCTCTGACATATGAGAGTGAAAGTTGACAACAAGGGCCGGAGACCCGTCTCCGGGGATGCAAAATATACATAGAGTGCGGATTTGTCATACTGAGACTAGAGGTTTTTTTCCTTCATGAGAGTCTCAGAGACTAACTAACGCTGGATTCCCTAATTCAAATGAAACGACCAACACATTTAATTGAGTAGACTAACTTTTAATTAAAACGCAAAGAGCTAAGCATAACTAAAACAAAGCAAACATTTTTCGCATATACGTAAAGACGGATTCACGATGAGAGCAAAAACCCACGTTTTTACGCCAATCAGCGGACGTTTCACGCAAAAATAACAGTTGTAGCTTTTAAAAGCAGTAAATCTAGGCAAAATTTTATGTTATTAGAACATGATGAAAAATTCTTGCCGTGGGCAGGACTTGAACCTGCGACCTTGTCATTCCGTGCCACGCTCTTACCAACTGAGTCACCACAGGCCACGCCGAGCCCACCGAAAATCTTCATCGCTTTATACATACTTAAAGGGTATGTTACGCAATTCCATCTATCGGACAATAGTAGTATTATTCCGACCACCATGTCTAACATTCGGTTAGAAACATGAATTATGATGATGCGCTCCTATTTTTACTAAGAATTTGAATTACGCGTTATCCATGCTCGGTGAATAAATTAGAACATGATGAAAATATTCTTGCCGTGAAAAAAATATTTTCTGTTATAGTTGCGATCTGTCGTCTGATGTCGCTTGACAATCGCAGCGATAAAATTGCGGCTGCATTAACTTCACACATCGTTTTCGAGATATATAAATAATAATATAGCGATAAAAGTAATCCGTTGTGGTTCCAGACCTGCCTTATTTATTTCTGATCCTGTAACAATTGAAATAACAAAATTAAGAACATAGTTATTTTTATCAGCAGATGGATTGGTACGATGGAGCACAGAGAAAGGTGTACAGGAGAGTTTTTAAGGTTGACATTTTCTGAAAAACTACTTGACCTACTGCAAAAATTCTTTCACTGTTTGATAGATAAAAGAAAGAAGAAAAAAAAGAAAGAAAAAATCGTTTATTAATTCGGAAATTACAGTACACATATTCTTATTTTAATCGAAATTTAAATAGCATTATACTTAAAAGTTAAAAGTATGTAACTGTAAAAGGATGATTAAATTCGGCCCAGTAGTTTTTGAGAAAATCTCAACCTTATTGAGGCCCTCGGTATACTTATCTCTGTCTTCGACTGTACAAGCAAAATTGGGTGTTTTTTGGAACCAAATGAAAATAGGACTAAATGCGACGAATCGGATACGGCTAGTATAAATAAGACAAAAAGAAAAGGTTGGAATGAAAGTTAACGGAAGAAGGGTGGCGTTGTCGTACATACGTGACGTGCTTATTGGCTCACCTTCCACCGGTCGTTGTCGTAATCCCAGAGCGAAGACAGTCCATCGATGGGGTTGACGCGAAGCTCCAGCATTCTTCGCAGCTGGGCTTTCTGAGACTCCTTGGACAAGCTGGCCGGCAGCGGCTCCCACACTGCAAATGATAATGTCATCTCAGCCGAATAGTTACCATCAGATAGAGCACAAAATTCGATGCCAATTACGATTTTGCATACTAATTTTTAATTCCCGACTAAACCCGCATTGGACCTCAATCAAGCACACCCTTTTGGTAAGTGACGATGAGGCTGATGATGAAGCAAGCGGGCACAGTAAATCCCTATTCACTATTGCCTTAAAGATCCCAAGGTTCTACATTTCAGGAAGCACCGACGCCCCAGTCGGACATTCCATTCCCTAGCCGTTCATATGTTAAAGGACGCAGAAAAACGATCACGTGAAATCCTGAAGATCATATTATGGTGTCCTGTCGCCTGGTGGACCGGAACAGTATTTTGCATATGATTAAGGATAAGGAAAGTTGACACTAATTATCTCTTTGTTGTTGAGGTGGAGTTGTAGCCCATTGAGATGACAGTTGCCCCACGACAACAACCAGGACAGACTGCTAGAAGTAGGTACACCACGAAACACGGCTCAGACGAAAATGACACTAGCCATTCATGTATAAATCTTACACAACATTGAGATGATCATTTTGAACGCGTACTCGCAAGTCACAACTGTAGGACTAGTGATTCTATATGAAGTCGATCAAATCATACCATAGTAGTGGTTGAAGATAAACGCCCAGAAGGTGAATGAGGTGAGTAAGAACACCCATCCAAGGACGCCCTTCCACTGGCCCGTGGGGTGCTGGAACTCGGAGAAGGTCTGGCAGAATGACGCTCGGTACAGATCCTTCTTCTCTTCACAGCACAGCATCTTCCAGTCACCCTTCTCTTTCTCGCGAAGAGCCTGGAAAATATTACAAGCTTTAAGGCGCTTTTTGCATCCAGTCCCTGCTAGCCACCTTGTGGAAGCTGTCTCTGATCTGGTCGGGGGCATCCGACATTATATCTGGTCACATACGTCGTAGAACCGATAACCGATAGGGTAGACGAGTTCTCGGATGGAGGCCACGAACGGGTAATCGTAGTGCGGGTCGCCCCCCGACCAGATGGAGGGATGACCTTCGCAAGATGGCTGGCAGGGACTGGATGCAGAGTTGAGTGGCGCGCTTTGGGAGAGGCCTACGTCCAGCAGTGGACTAATACGGGCAGATGATGATGACGTTCGTCGCCTCAATTCGAGAAAGCGTCTCCCCCATCAGTTATCGGTTTTGTGAGAGATGTGACCAGTCCACTGTCACTTCAGTTTGCTGATCCTATGAGCAATGTCAACCACTTTTGTTCTCTCTGTGTCTTATAAACTCATTTCTTATTCTATCCACCGTAGAAATGCCAAGCATAGCTCTTTCATAGCTAACTTGTTACGATGCGGTCTCTTTTGGCCGCATCTTGTGGTTGGCCGCCTAAGTTTAAAAATGGATAATACTTTCCTTCATCTTCTACATTACCTACCATCTTAATTCATCCTCATTCCTTTTCTTCATTCTCTTTATCGGAATTTTGGATATATAAAATGTTTTTCAACCTTTTTTTATGCCAGGCCCCCCCGGGTAGTGTTACGAATTACGATGCGGTCTCTTTTGGCCGCATCTTGTGGTTGGCCGCCTAAGTTTAAAAATGGATATTTTTTTTTGGAAAATTCTTCCCAGTGGGAAAGGCAAAGCCAACTAGGGCATACAGCCTGGTCTGATGTTAGTAGAATGTCTGAATTCTTATAAATACATACATTATATACGAAGATAACCTAACCTAAACCTACGCACAACCCTCCCAAACCCCTAAACGAAATAACCCAATGAACCACGCAAACATCAATGGATAAGAATGTTTTAAAAAGAAAAGCTGTGACTTATTTTACGGAATCAGATGGAAAATTGTTGATTTTACTACTTTTACTATTGATAAGGATTTAAAAATGATCTGATCTATATGAAATATACCCATTACTATTGTCATATATCTATTTTTTAATAAACCGCTCGCTCCGCAACTAACTGATCGGCTTTGAACTTCTTGCCAGTCTCACCGTCAGTGTCCACGCTTTGGATCCGTGGTCATCACTGACGGTAGGACGCACTAGTTGAAGAGTTTTGTTTTCAGGCTTTGTGTGGTATTGAAGGAGAGCTGATGATAATATGACGTAACTTCCCAAATGCTGTCCAGCCCAGTTGAATTGCATATTTACTTTTAACCCTTGTACTTGAACCAACACGTAAAGGTGCTCCCTCACCGGGAGCATTCGCGTGTAATGTAACGTTGCAGATTCGACTTTGAGCAATACATTACAATACTACCTCCCTGACTGACGCTGTTTTTCTCCCTCACTGATGTAATGCTCGAATCTGTAACGTTACATTACACGCGAATGCTCCCGGTGACCACCTTAAGAGTAACCTACGTCTATATAAATATTTATTACCCCCATTTATGCCCCATAGTTATACTCTAGCTGGAGTGAGTGTTCGCCGCTGGTCCCGCCGGACTACAACTCGGGTCCAACAGAATACCAGCGTTGCCGGCATCCTGTCGACAACATCATGCTGAGTTGAGGCCCTGACCGCAACGGCAGCACAACCGCTCTATGTTTATTTGGTGTGTTGTGTCTTGTTAGCCACTATAATGTATCTATGCCTTGCTGTTGCGAAATAAACATATTAATTACTTTTTTTACATGAAAAATCTCCAAAACCATCTCAATGGCCTACTTACACAGATATCCCTGGTATTCTCCTTGAATCTCACAGATGGGAACGGGAACTGGGCATCGTCCTTGTAGCAGTAGATGCCGTTAGGGCCGTGGCCGACCACGTCCCTGTTGCCAATCCGGCAGCGCCCGTAGATAGACCTCACGATGGAGAAGCGAGGAGAGAAGACCGCAGCAGATTTCGTTACCACAGACATTTTGATTTATATAAAATTAGCGATATTTCTGCGTCTCCCTTGAAATGTTTGACAGTCTCTTTGACGGATGTTGAAATTTTTCGAAATTGACTTGAACTGACAATCAATTTGTAGCCAGTGTTATTTAAATTGTGTAAATCTTTGCAGAGTACTTTAATCATACGATTTGAATTTTTTGGTATATTATGCTTGCTGTGATATGTGTGCTGTTGTATGCCTGAATAATGTGTGCTATATTATGCCAGGATATTTGTGCCAGAACGCATCATCGCATGTGTGCTATTATATGCTAGGATCGCTATGTGTGCTAGCTATTGTATGCCAGTATCGCAGCATATGGAAGTCCATCATCTCCGCTTACCCCTGCGGGGAAAAAAGGGCGTGAGCTTATGAATGAATGAATATTATGCTTGCTATACGAATCAAAAATCTAAATAGCAATATCTAATAGCATGCTTTTTTCCAACAGATTACAGAGCTACCGCGACTCTAATCAGATCACCTTACCAAATGCTGAGATGTGTTCATTATAATAATATAAAATAATCTAGAAAATTACGTTAAAGTAGTAAATTGAAAAACTGCTAATTATTGACAGTTGTATTCGTTTCAGCACCGATAACCTCCGAGATAACATTAAAGAGTAACTTTTTAGAGATCAATTCTTTTTCGTCACCATCATTAATGTCGTTATGTTTTCTATAATTGTAGTCATTGGATTTACTAGCACCGACAGTTGGCAAGAGCATTTCTTCATATTTATCCTCTTCGAAATTCTGGTCTGAATCAGTATCATCATCAAAATCAAAGTCTTCGACCGTTGGGATAGTATCCCCATCTTCACTTAGCTGTACGTTTAAATTGACATCATTATCTTCTTTTTCATTATCAGATGCAAAGGTCAATAGCGAATCCATGTCTTTTTGTCTAACTTGTTTTGTATCAGTCTTGTCGGATTCTGGAAGAGTTTCTTTGAATACGTCCTTTAAATCAGTGCTATCAATTAATTTCATAATGTCGTTTTTCAATTCCTTCCTAGCAGCGTCATTTAAATCCTGGTTATTTACATAATTAAGAGATTCCTGTGCTTTTAGACCATTTTTAGTAAAGTATTGTTTATTTTTTCTAAATTCTACTTGGTTCATTGGTTCGCCATCAAAGGTTTTCGGTGCGTATTCGATAGGTTGAATATTAAATTCTGTTGTAAGGGCGACATTAGACTTTGGTCCGTTCAATATACGTTGTTTATTCAATTGTCGCAATGGTTGTTGGGATTGTATTTGTGATTCTTGTGGTTTCTGAATATCTTCAAGGGCATCCATGTATTCAGCGATTTCCTTACTTTCGAACATGGTTTTAAGGAACTCCTTGAATATATTTGTGTCTGGTAAATCTCTTAGGTTCGATGCTTCGTGTTTGACTGGTGTAGGTTCTAATGCGCCATCTTCAAGAGATTTGATGATGAATGGCGTATTTTTTTGTGGCCGAGCGAATGTGTACCGTAGTGTAGGTAGGAAGGTGTGTTTCCTTGTAGTATGTCTTTTGCCATGTGGTATGAGGTCAGCCTGTGAACAAAATAAAACATAGTGTCACGACGTTGACAGAGACGAAATGACTATGCCAGATTCTGCCCCACCATCAACCGCAAGTTGTACAAGATAACGAATAAATGTAAAATTATCTCAGGTTTTTGTAAGTTTTGTACAAGTTGCGATTCGAAAAAAAGCTTAATTAAGAATTCAGAAAATAGTAAGAAATCGAAGCGAATTATTCATTGTTTCTGCTATTCTTCTATAGGAGTTGCGAGAGTAGTAGAAAATGATAGTGATTATGATTATGCAATATGAAATCTGTAATAAGTCCCCAACAAAATGATAGGTACAGCTTAAATGGTCACGTAGTTTTGTAGGTGGGGCAAAGATCCATTGAAATGTGGCAATGTCTTTTAAAAATTTCATTAAAGGAACACTTGTTAAGAAGGCGTATTACAGGATAGAGGACTATCTAAACGATGAACATGCATGGTGTGTGTCGCCGGTTCCGCATGAGGGATAAAGTCTAGATTACTAACATTAGTAATAGTTGTGTAATACCTAGTTAATATGTAACTGTGTATTATTATATTATTTTAAAAGATGTGCTGCTGAGAGTTTTTTGCCACTTTTTCTCCTCAGCGTTGGCACCTTTTCCTTGCAAAGTGGTGTAAATGTAAATTCAAAAAATATGTTGACGTGCAAAAATGTACACAACGTACTTGCAATAAAGAAATTTGACTTTGACTTTGACATAATCGTTGCCATGAGTTACTGTAGTAACTTCCCTCGCTAGCGACGTAAATACGTAAGTTGCAGTTTTACGGAATGGTTCTTCTTTAAGTTTGCTCATAACCCAGAAATAATCCTCCAAAATATTAAATGGAGAATTTTTTTTGTCACAACCGGGATTCCGTGGAATATGGAGAAATATTTCGCCGATCCGGATCCGAGTCACAGTAGCTCTTTTGGAAAAGAGCGTGCCACCGAATGACGAAGGGTTTGAATGCCGGTAGTGACAAAAAAATTCTTCATTTAATATTTAGATGTTCGATTCGTATAGCGGATATGCAAGAAAAAAAAAGAAAATTCAAAACGTATTTTTCTAAAAAAAAATCCTTAATAGTACTTTCACAAAACTGCTCACCTGTCCCATAATTTCTTCGATCCAATCGATGTAAAAGCCTACTTTGGTGAATACAGTAGGAGCATTTGGGGTTCCGCAGACTGGCGACCCAAAGCTGACCACACCGGTCAGGTAGCCGGACACAACCCCTGGACCCCCGACATCATGCTGCAACACCAAATTCAGGCTCATCATCATCATCAGTCCACTGTTACATAGGCTTCTCCCAAAGCACGCCACTCAACCTGATTCTGGGCCTGGGCACCTCTCTACCACGCAAGGGGCATCCCACGCTACGTTTACCAGTTCGTGGCCTCCATTCATGAACTCGTCTGCCCCATCGGTTGTCGGTTCTAAGACGAGAAGTGGCCGTCTGCATTGCTTATAGAATCAGCAAACTGGCACATCAGTATGCTGATTCTATGAGCAATATCAACCATTTTTGTTCTCTGGCTGGGATATTCTTTGTTAATACGATGATACTGGTGATACAATTGCGTTACATTTGTTGGTTTGTATCAACATAATGCTAGAGACAAAAGGAGAGAAGGTGTCCGAGATTCGGTGCTACCTTAAGCCCTCAGCCACGATATACAACGTCATACATTCGTTTTCTCCTCGGTCGCCGACGCAACTACGACCTTAGACGCACCGCCTAAGGTCGTAGCTTAATTAGGCGTTAACCGCCTTCTTGTTCTTCTTGCAGTGCCTCTCCTCTAATGAAGGCTGGCGGTCAGCTCCGCATATCTTCCTCTGTCTTGAGCCAGTCGGAAAAGCTCTTCGACGCTGGCTATCGCAGTCCACTCTCTTATTTTACGGAGCCACGATTTCTTCCTTCTGCCAACCCGCCTCTTCTCCTCAATCTTGCCCATCATTATGAGTTGAAGGAGTTGGTACCTCTCGTGTCTCAGCACGTGACCGAGATATCCCACTTTTCTCCTCTTGATGGTGGTCATGAGTTCCCAGGACTTACCGGCTCATGGCAGGACTTCGACAGTTAACCGCCTAGATGCCTAGAAATACTGAGACTCCGAAACAAAAATGAATTTAGGTACAAGCTGAAGAAACGTAGAAAACAGCAGGACAAGTCAAAATTATTCAGGTTGACAATGATGAACAACCTCTTGAAAACTATCATGTACATTATTGACGGAAAGTATGTAAGTCACTAAGAAGAGATATTTGTCTGCATCTGCAGGTTTAAAAGATGAATGGAGTTAAACCAATAGCTAATAATAATTAAGAGATACTTACATTGCAAGCACCGCTTCCTCTGGATAAAAAGCCAGCGCAAAAGTGCTTGTCAGTTACATATTCCCTGCAATAGGCATTGGATTTAGTTTGTGAACACGTATATTATAGTCTATATTCCTAGAACGGTCCTCTGCTTGGGCAGAGAGTAATTTGCTTTCACATTGAATGTAGTTCACGAACGATGGATGTCTTTATTTATTTATTTTATTAATGGACTCGACAGTTCGTCATTTACCAATGTCATGTTACAGAAAAATCAATATATAACAGTCTTCTATCTTCCTCCAGGTGAGTCACAGTAGCGTCTTCACCCTGGGTAGCCGCGTCTTCTTGTCTTCATCCAGAGGAGACGCCGTGGCGTCATCACTCTGGACGAAGCAGCTCGACAGTCACGTTCACTCCCGAGCTTGTAGCGGGAACTCTTGATAAAAGCTTGAAACTTCAGATCTTGCATAAATAATCCTAATAACTTCACCGTACTGTCATTCGCGAACATTTTCTGATTAATTTAACGTGATATTAAACACAAAATAGTCCCTGTAGACATTAAAAGGAAAATTATCAAATAATTTCGCAACCGTTGTTTCTCGCCATTTTCAAGATAGCCGACTTTATAGATACTGTCAGAAGTCAGCACTATAGGTGATGCTAGAATGCTTGAAGTCTTATAAGGCCACGTTTTCGCATTAGTTATAGTATATAATAAGTAGACGACTTTACCAGTAATTACATGTTCATCACCATCAGACTTTTTATATGTCCCCACTGCTCGTGTACTGACCTTCCCTTAGATCGAGGGAGCTCGGGCCATGATCCTCCACGCGGGCCCAGTGCGGATTGGCAGACTTCACATAGGTACTTTACATTTTTTCTTCTACGGCATGCAAGCATCACGATGTTTTCCTTCATCATTTTGAGAGCACTCGGCATATGTACGTAAGTTTTTCCATCGAAAAAACCGAGGATAACTCATTGCTTGCCCTGGCTGGGAATCGAGCCTGAGATCTCCGTATCAAATGTCCATTGACCCAACCACTGAGCCACCGAGCGCTCTCAATTACAGGTTACCAATAGTAATAATTAAATGGCATTATTACTTTTCGGACACTGCAATACTTACTTGGAGTAGATGTCTTGGCAGTCATCTAACGGGTACACGCCAAGAACAGAGTATGACAGCTGGTTGTACCATGGGCTCTGGATGACGTTCTTATGCTGAAATAGAGCACTTAATACTTAATACCGAATACTATAATATGATACAATGATGACTGTAGGAATCCGCATGAATTACGAAAATCTAAAAGATAATCAGATCAAGTCAAAGTCAATCCATAATATTGGAACAGTTTCTGAAGAAAATGTACCAGAACTTAATGCCGAATACCTATTATATCAGACAAGGATAACAGCTGTAGGATGAAATGTAATCTAATAGTTAATCACGTCAGGAGCCAGCGGCTCCGTCCCACATACGGAGCACTACCAGAAAGGCTGGCGCGGCGGCCGAGGCGGCCGAGAACAGTAAAACTCTAAAATACAGGGGTCTCAACACCCTTTACAACTTTGTTGCTTTTGGTGTCGAGACCCTCGGGCCGTGGGGTCCCGGCGCTTGGTCGTTATATAAAGAGGTTAGCAAACGAGTAGTAGATGCCACTGGTGACCCAAGAGCTGGCAGCTACCTCGCGCAACGGATTAGCATCGCGATCCAGCGAGGTAACGCTGCCAGTGTCTTGGGTACTCTTCCTGCACCGAATTTTTTTTAAAAGAGTTTAGATTAGGTTTTTTAAATATTGAATGGTTCTTTTTATTTTATATTGTACCTTTTTGAAATAAATAAAAAATTTAATATGGTTCTGAAGAAATTCCGTGAACCAGAGACGCCTCGACTGAACAGATCTTCTATTCAACGCTCTGGATGAAATCACTTCATATGACATCAATATAACTAAATCAAAATCCGTTTGGGAGCTCCGTTGCCTTAGACAGATACACGCCAACCTTATAACACTCCTCTTCGAAAGTAAAAATTACCGTTTTCGCTCCCCAGCCGACAATAGTAATGCCTTCAGTATTCATAGGCAGTGGGTTATCGTAAGGCTCCAGCTCAATCTTCCTCACCCTGGACTTCTTTCGGGGAGGAAACCTGATCTTCCTCGTGAGCCTCATTATCGCCAGATTGTTCCTCAGGTTCGAGGGGTTATAGGATGGATGGAAGTAGATTTCCAAGACTGACATTGACTCCCCACCTCCATTATAGTAGTTGCTGCCAATTCGGATAGATAAGAAACTAGGGTTTTCGCGGTAGAAGCGGTTGTTCCATGCCCTGGAATTATATTTAGGTCATATAATATGTTCAGAATACTTTAGGATATGAAATACTAAACTATTCTGAAGAATACGATATGAAATAAGTACTAAACTATTTAGTATATGAAATACTACTACTGAGTAGTTTGCAGAAGTATCTTTTATCACTTTTTAAACTTTCACGGTTTGTATACATATTAATTAGATCGAATCGAATCGAGTAGACTCGAGTAGTACTCGTGACCATGATGGCTGAAATGCTGTCGAAATATCGAGACATCAACAATAAATGTTTAACACGGTAATTCCCGTTTTATCTAATTAAGAAGTATCTTTTAGTTTGGCTTTACATAACTTAAGCCTATCATCAGTCTGTATCCGTCCATTACTGGACATATAGGCTTCTCCCAAGGCAACTCAATCCAATTTCAATTCTCAATTCTTTGCATCCGGTAGATCACCTTCAGTAGATCACTCCATCTGGACGAGAGGCGTGCCACGATACTTTTACCCATTCGTGGTCTCCACTCGAGAACTCGTCTACCCTATCGGTTGTTATTTAAAAAACTGATGTGACGTCCATTATCTTGAAGTTATTCCTGCCCAATTACAGGCTCAATGGTCACGAATTCTAATAATGTCTTAGTCTCTTCAATGTTTTTACGAAGAAAGAACCCGCATCTATCTATGATGACTGCAGCAATATTGAATAAAACTTACAATTGCAAGCAAGAGGCAGCCGTGATGACCAAGTCATTTTGGATTATGGAGCCACCACATTGGAACTGATTGAAGATATGAACCGAAACCATGAAAGGAAAATATTTGATCTTCGTCCTCTTGCCTTTAAATATTCGACGCCCATCACCCTTGGGAACTAAAAATAGTACGAATGAGAGGTATAAGTTAAGTTCTTTCTCTTTTCTCGTGTGGAAAACCTATTTGTCAAAGTTATTAAGGCTGTAGACTTTGACGTGGCCTAACGACTGCTGTCAAGCTACAACAACCTGGACCAACTGCTTAACGTGCTTTCCTAGGCACAGACCCTCCGAGAAAGTATCACTAGCAGTCACCCATCCAGGTCCTGACCTCGCGCAACGTTACTTGTACGATCGTTCTCAACGTGTACCCAAGTAGACTACGAGCTACTACATAAGTTAAGTTAACGGAGATATTTTTGTCTACATTGATTAGTGTCTTAAAACACATTTACCTCCGTATTCATTTTCTTCAAATATATGATCATCTTCAGTTTTCGTGGTATTCGAATTATTATACGAAGAATTTACAGTTTCCACGTCTTTATGTTCTAAAATGTCAAGTATTCCTTTATTTATATCAGCTGGTGGATCGTTTCCTTTATAAAACTTTTGTATGTTTATAAGTTGCTGTAAATAGCCATCGATATAGTTAACTAAGTCCTTAGTAATATTATCGACTACCACTTTGTTTCCTTTTTCAGAACTGCCGTTTATGCTGTTACTATCTTCATTTAAAATATCGTTTAGTAAAACAATAAAATTCGCAGTTCCATTATCGATTTTCCTTTTATCGACTGTTGATATTTCAGATATTTGTTTCAATATATCGTTATCTTGTATTGTAACTGACATGAAGTAGTTATGGATGATAGTGTATTGTTTTAACTTTGGTTTTTCTTTCACTCCTTTCAGTTTGAGTTTTAAGAACAATTTGTTTGTTGTGGATCGAATTGAGTTTGCTGTTTTTAGAATATCGTTCTCGTGATGAGATATCCCTGCCAGTCCTTGTGCTTGTTCGAAGACGTTCAAAATTGTCAATTGGAAGATCATACACTTGTTGATAAACATCATCAGCTTTTAAATATGTTTAAATTTAAAGATTAATGTAAAATTGCTCAAAAATGTTACAGTAAAATATAGGTAAACGTATTTGTAAAAATGGTTACTGAAATAGATTAGGTTGATTTTATGGTTGTTGTTTTATTGTTGCCTTTATTGATAGTTGCGAGAATTCAATTTCGCTTGCACACTAAAATTAAGTTCCGAAACTGTTCGGACATAACTGGAACCTAATATTTTATTACTAAGTATAACAAATATTTTGTAAACCCATTGTACCCTAAAAATATTTTAATTTTTCTGGCCATGATCAATGAAATATTTGAACAGATCGTGGTATTTGTCAAATAAAACAATAACAGTTAAAACTATTTCATCTATTGCATTGCAACCACTTATATTTACATTTCGTGATTCTTATACAAAACTTGTTGGTTAACTAAATTAATATTAACATCCAAGCTCTTATGTCCATCTTCAATAGCATCTTTGTCTATTTCGCTGTATTTAACTTCGTCGATGAAACAGGAGGCCTTATAGAATTGCCGCAAGTAGAAGACAACGATATAATAAAAACTGAAGACATCATTCGTTCCACAACAAACAAAGTTTTCTCCAATCTTCAATTAAGAGGAGTTAAAGATAAATTGAAGTTACAACAATTCTCGCTCATTCATAACTACTTCGTCTCACTAACACTACAAGATTACAACAGCCTAAAAGAAATAGGCAGACTATCAAGAGTCGATAACAGGAATATAAATAATGAAACTACAATTTATATGGCTGTATTGGATGAAGTATTAAACGAAGACAGTAATATAACTGAACACGAAAATGTAACGAATGCTATTGATATCAACGATGATATAATCAATTACATAGACAATCATCTTAAACGACTTGGTTATCTGAAACATTTGACCACTGTAACTCTTAGCAGTGATACAAAGAATGAAATACTTGAAGTTTTAACAAATAAAGAGGATCACACTATAAATTCTACGTATACTCAGGTTAATGATACTGTATTGGATGAAAATGAATTTTGGGGTAAGCTTATTCGTGAACTTTCAAAAGAAACGCCTCTAACTAATAATATTATTGTGATAATTTCTTATTTATTTAACACTTTATTGTACACAACATGACAAATAAAAACATAAACATAAAATTTATACAACTTATTTAATCAACTTGTTCTTTTTTTTTTCTTGATTCTATTTAATTTTTCCCCCCCGATTTATACTATATTTCGGGGTCCTTGAATGTATCATTCAATGTTATTATAGACCATTGTACAATTCATGTTTTTTTTGTGAGGGCGAGTGTGTGTCTATTTATTCAATTGTGCCACCGCCTTCATGACATCGACACATAATTCGGCAAATTTGGGCCCTGAACTTTTCCCCGCCAAGAGGGAGCACCAGTTCGAGACTATGACTTGGTCATCAATCTCGAACTCGAGCTGCAGCCTCCTGGCTCCATATCTCGGGCATTCGTTCAGGACGTGCTCAATAGTCTGGTCGATGTCCGGGGCACACTTGCAGCTAGGGTCGTCGCAGCGCCTGAAGCGATGGAGATAAAATGCGTTCCCGCCATGACCGGTCCACGCTTGAGACTTCCAGTATCAACTTGTTCAGTAGCCCCAAGTGAGACGTGGCATCGGTTACTTGCAAAGAGTTCCACTGCTTCTTTATAAGACTCGTCTATTGCAGCTATAGGCCTGCAGATCATAGATATAGAGTACTGTAGATGTATTACATCGATATAGCGTACTGTCGATACAGTGACCCGTCGATGTAGAGTTTGCGATACAGCGACCGTCGATGTAGACTTTCGATGTCGTGAATTAGACCCGATTGCGTCGAAGCAGAAATTTGGCAGAAATACTTACTAAGAGATAAAAATATCTTTGAAAGTTTTTTTGCCAGTTTTTCTCCTCAGCGTTGGCACCTTTTCCTTGAACGGTTGTAAATGTTAATTCAAAAAAATGTACACAAAGTGCTAGGGAAACATTGGGCCCGTGGTCGTCGGACACAAAAATATTTTCTAAGAATATATCCACACGACTGGTCCTCGCTACAGGGGATCTCAGGGCTGGCGCTTACTTCGCTCAGCGGCTGAGTTTAGCCGTTCAGCGAGGTAATGCCGCCAGCATCCTGGGAACCCTGCCGCATGGGGGCGACGTAGGCGATACGTTTATAATGTAAATATTTTGTAAATAGGTACTTTTTATTATTATTTATTAAATAAGAATATGTATAAATAAAGAAAATAATTTCACAAAGTGCTTGCAATATTTTTTGACTTTATGTTGGACGGGATTTTCATCAGCAGGGTGGTCCAATGAGCTATATTCGCATATTGCGTTTTATTTTGCATTTTGTGTTCAACGATGGTTCCATAGCTACCTTCGTAGTCTCTCTAGAAGACAGAAGATGACAGTAATATTTGTTTTTAGATCCTGAGGAGAGTGGACGTAGAATCTACAATGGGAAGACGACGAAGATTAAGCATTTCCCGTTCATGGCAGCTGTTCTGATGTTCAAGCAATTTCAGTGTGGTGGCTCCATCATCCACGACGACTTGATTTTGACGGCGTCTTCTTGTTTGCAATTGTAAGTTTCCTGGGTCTTTTGCTGTCCGTTTTACTGGTCCTCTACTTGCTTGAATCGGTTTGTTGACCATGGTCTAAAGTCAAGGTACAATCTCTTTATGCAAGTATGCATGTTGTGTACATTTTTGCAAGTCAACATATTTTGAATTTACATCACTATCTAGCTGAGTTTATCTATCTAAATGATAAATGGAGAAAAAATTTCATCACGACCGGGATACGAACCCGGGACCTCGCCATTCCGTGGCACGCTCTATACCAACAGAGCCATCGTGTTTCGTATCCAGATCGTGAAATTTTGTCTCCATATTCTAGTCTGAGGGACGGTAGCGACATCTATCCAGTAATTGTGCAATTACTCAAATTCATGTCTAACATTGCAGTTAGAAATCATGTTTTTCTCCATTTATCATTCAGATTTTCGTTTCGTATAGCGCATATACAAGAAAATATCAAAACATATTTATCTATCCAGTTAGTTCTTTATCCAAGTAGATAATATTTTTACCCGAAGTCCATAGTCATCATAGGACTAAATGCTGGCCATGCAAAGATATTTTATCAAGGTATGCTCATTGCTTTATTTAATTAAGCTTTACACCTTTTAAGTTTCTGTAACTCGCCATGATTTTAGGGCATGGAACAACCGCTTTTACCGGGAGAACCCATCGTTCCTGTCGGTCCGCATCGGCAGCGACTTTTACAATGGCGGCGGCGAGGAGGTTGCAGTGCTAGAGGTACTTATTCTTGGGTTCAGGAGTAAGATTATAAGCCTACAAGAAGAGAGTGGAATTTTGTCCATTTACCCTCAACATGCTATCAGCACAGACATAGTCTTTATTGTCTTCTCTACCATTGTCGACTCTTCCATCAACGGTCTATGTATTTCTTTCGTTACTCTTCTTTCATTCATCCGATCTAAATGTCCAAACTAGAATAACAGTTATAACCTGAAAACGATCGTACAAGCAACGTTGGACAAGGTCAATAAGCACCAGCAGGGTTACTCTCACCTCATATAGCGATCCAGTTTTGGTTCTAAACTGACAATTTGCTACTATGACGTCAAACGTCATTGTAGCAAATAGCGATTCGGTTCAGTTTAGGAAGGTGGTGAGAGTAACCCTGTTGGACGTATCACCGTTAGTGACATTTTCATCTGAACCCCTCCGTGCCTCGGTGCGCACTTGGTCCTGTCTGTCGCTCCGCAGCAGTCGTTAGGCCATGTCAGAGACCTAAGCGGTCTGAATAACTATCATAATAGGTTTGGTCTCTAAACCACCACTGGTCTGGTTGAACTTCCAGTTGAACTTAATGGAATAGATGCACGAGAAGAGATAATATTTATATACCTAATTCAAATTCTACTCATATCTGTCTATGCCTATGAAGCTTACAGTTTATGAACTGGTAAATTATTGTTTCTTTAATTTATCGAAGGTATACTTCCATCCCAGCTACAACCCAAGAAACTTGAGGAACAATCTAGCGGTGTTGCGGCTTGCCCGAAAGATAAACTTGAAACGCATCAAGAGAAAGGGGAGAGTGAAGAAGATTCGATTGGATAAGTTCAGCAGCCCTCTCCCGTCGAACACTGATGGTGTTACCATTGTGGGTTGGGGAGCTAAGACGGTAAGGATCCCCAATGCAAGTGCAAGATTGTTAGGTATTTATCATGCTCGATCCTAAACAAAATATTGCTGTAGTTTCTCTCTATACTTCATTAAAAGCCCAATATAGGTATCTATTATCTATCAGATGAATTCATTTGGCCATTTCATTTCTGAATGTTTTACATTCATTTTATAGTTTCATGAATCCGTGATCCATCCATGTTCCGTGATCAATTTGTTGTCCGTCCGTCCGTCTGTCCGTCCGTCCGTCTGTCCGTCTGTCTATATCTCAGAAACGAGTGGACGGATCAAGGTGAAATTATACCAAATACCTACTCACCGTGAAAAAATCAAACTTCTACGTCAACGCAATCATAAGATATGGCCGTTTATGTCAAATTTTATCGTATATTTGTATGAAAACGCAAAAAACTCAAAACCGCTAGGGTACTTCCCGTTAATCATCCCGTGAATCATGAAAGTTGGCAAGAAGCTAGGTCTTATAGCACAAGTAAAGGAAAAAGTCCGAAAACTGTAAATTTGAAATTACATATCCACAAAAATATAGGTAAGTATTTTTTTCTTTTTACAAACTTATATTAAGTTAAGGGGTTAAGTTGTAAGTCCAACTCGCACTTGGCCGGGTTTTTCGATTTATCTTCTGCCTGCATTTTTCAGCGTGGCAACACAGTCCAGAACCCTTGGGAAGGCAGATTGTCTTTTGCCATACTCGATGCTTATCTATTAGACGACTGCCAGGATACGTATTCTAGGTAAATACATAAATATATAGAAAAGGAAGTGTATATTCTCTTTCTAGCTTTGAAATACGAAAATAAGCAAGTATTTAAATTGTATTACAGAGAATATGTGACGAGGAAACATTTCTGCGCCGGATTTATATCCAAAGGCAGTGGCGCTTGCAATGTAAGTTTGTTTAACTTTAAACTAAAAATAGATTTGACTAATGACCATGGGGCTGGCGCATTATCAGGATTATATAAGAAATTTTAATAAGTGTGATGTTTTCTAGCGCGATGTAGGTGGTCCAGGTGTGGTATCAGGTCATCTGGTAGGAGTGGTCAGCTTCGGGTCACCTGTGTGTGGCAGCCCTGACGCACCCACAGTCTTCACCAAGGTCGGCTACTACTGGGAGTGGATTGAGAGCATCATGGAGCAGGTAATTTCATCGTGATCAGCCCGTACCTATCAGTCGCATTCATTTTCTGACCTAGATTCTGAATTAACCTTTCATTATTTCACAGGAAGTCTACATCCCTAACGTGCACCAAAAGACCACAACGAAGTCAATGATAATCTCCCATATTCGCGTCACGTCTCCAACACCGAAGACCACGTTTATCTTAGGGCCTTTAGATGGAGCTGTCCTCAAACCTTTGGCCATCAACCCTCCAAAACCAGACCTGAGAGATCTTGATGATGTTACCAAATTCAGTGAATACCTTAAGACAATGTTCGACAGTGACGAAATGGAAGAATACAAAGATCTAATTGAAAATGACGAAGAAACTGTAGCTAGAAATATTGAGACAGTGAATCAACGAGAAAAACAGATAAAGAAAGAACTGAACATTAAAGAAGAAGATAAAATAGTGCCAAAAGAACCTATGCACATAGCAACCGAAACAGAATCACCAAAGTTTTTAGAATTTGCCACCAAAATAGACGATTATGAACCAAAGGACGACGTCGTAGAGTCCGAAGTTGAAATAGTAACTGAAGCTGTAGAGTTTTTGGAACATAACACATTTATGGAAGGTCCTAAAGACCATGATACATCAGAAACGGAAGAGAATAAAGATCTTAATACTGAAGCTAGGAAGGAATTAGAAAGAGATCTAATGAAGCTAATAGATAGAGCAGATTTAAAGGAAATCGTTAAAGGATCGATACCAGATACGATTAAAGATGTTGCGACTGATAAAGATATTGATGATACAATACTTACGTTACTTTATGTTTCTGATAATGAAAACGGTAATAGTGGTATTAAAATATTTGAGAAAGTTGGTAATGATAATGACACTGTTCATAAACATGACAATGATAAAGAGGTAGGAGTTCCATTAATCAAAGACGCAAATCAATTTGTCGATGACACTTCTGACGATAACGATAGAAAAAATTACGATAAAAATGCTAGTAAGTATAAGAATGATGTTGAAAATTCAAAGATATAACTTACAGAAACAGTCTTAACCAAATTAATAATGTCACCGCTTGCCAAAATTCTGCAGTTTGAACGAATTTATGTTCTAAAAAGAACGTTGATATTTTGTCAGAAATTATTGGATAGTGAAACACAAAATAAAACGAATGATTATTAAGTATTCTTTAGTGTTTTATTTGTTACTATACCTAAATAGATGATCAAGATAACAATGATATAAATATTTTACACGACCAAATCCAAAGTCGGCCGCAAATAAAAATAAAACAATCATTCCTATTGGCATTTGACTTGGACTAACTTTAGTAAAATTATGCGTAAAATGAAACGAAACTCATCTTTTTCTGACGGTTCTCTCTCTCATCTCTGGAATCGCTAATAGATGGCGCTGAAGTGAATTTTTTTACGTCATTTTCCGAGGTGGTGATAAGATTTTACAGGAATAGAAATCATTTAGAAAAAGGTAAAATGCTCTATTTATTTAAATAAATTACTATCTATTGTGTTTCTATGTTATGTGTGAATACTTTTATTTACTTGGTAAGTGCGTAATAATAGCAATTTTCCAATAATACGAGGTGAATTCCTTTTTCGAAAATGTGCTCATTTTCTTCGATTTCAAGTTATTCTTCTGTTTTTATAAAGGTTTTAGTTAATTAATTACCTAATAAGGTAAGTTTTCTTGGTGAATAATTAGTTTCAACGTGTAATAGGTTATATTTTTGCGGTTATTTTCAGTTATGTAACTGCGAGGTATTGATTGCCTTAGGTAACCTCTTATCGTAAATTATCTATCGCACACCTTTTGTTAGCTTTAATATAGTGCACTGATACATTTCAGGTGTATTAAAATACTTCGTGTTTGTTTTTAGTTAATAATCTGTTAAAAAAATTGATAATTTCAAGCAAAAAAAATGTTTATTTATTTTAGTAAATTTTCAACTTCAGAAATGCTAGGTATTTCAGAGAGTTTATCTCTCTGAAATACCTAGCATAACTATTATAATTTTGTATAATATAAACTAAGGCTACATAAGTTGAAAATTTACTATTACGACGCTTAATGCTAATATTACGTCCATTTCATTGTTTGTAAAGTCTATCACTTAGTAAATAGTAATATTACTCCTGTTAATTTTTATACCTCTTGTAAACACCAACTTATATTTAACATTTATGGTCTTTGTTACTGTTAAATAGGTAAATTGAATTACCTCTCAATTCAAAACATGTCAGGTGACGGAGACAATGCCGTCCGGAAGCTGAAATGCCTGCGGATGCGGATGTCATTCATGAACATTTTCTAATTAATTTAACACGATATTAAACACAAAATCTCACTCACTTCCAGACGACGTTTTCTCTGCCATCTCAGTTAACGCATTCAAATACAAATTGGACAGTTATTTTAAAAGCATTAACAAGAATAATACCACTAAGTGATAGACTTTACAAACACTGTGAAGTGGACATATTACGGTGCATTGGCATGTCTGTAAGGCCGTAAATATAATTGTAAATAAATAAATAAATATCGGCGATGAGCTGCCTGGATATAATTAAATAATAGTAATAAAATAACGCCACTTTCAACAGCCCCTTGACATCTTATTTCTTTGTTCCAGTGTAATGGCAAAGTTTCTCCTACGCCGTGCACTGTTAGAAGCAGTCCGCGTACCAGTGGTGCCTGCGGGCGCCCGCGCCAGCAGTGAACTCGCCAAGGTAACTATTAAAACAATGAAAAATAACAATGCCAGATTCTGCCCCACCATCAACCGCAAGTTGTACAAGAAATCCCAACCAAATATCCACTCAGATCAAACCGCAAAACAAAACTAGTACCAGTTACAATCTCTCGGTTGGAACTCGACTTATCAGGTCAGGTACATTAAACATGTCAATAAAAATATATAATTATCTCCCAGACGAAATAAAAAATGTAGCAAGTGAAAAAACCATTCATATGACTGCTAAAACCACACCTTCATGCTAATTACATAGTAGAGGAATTTCTAATTGAGAAAAATAAATAATAATAAACAATCGTTACCTACTACTTCTTAGTTACAGCAAATTAATTACATTATATTGGCCATAAAGAGTTTATTAATAAAGCTTAAAATTACTACAAATAATAAAATGACTAAAACATTATATTTGAACAATAAATGTCGTCTCTCTCTTATACATATTGCTGTGCCTAAACAAGGTCCATAAAGAACATTGTAACGTTTTAATGTGAATTATATGATCATCTGTATTATAACTTATGGAATGCAGTCATATGCCTGTGGGCTGCAGTGTTTTGAGGAAGATTAATATGTGTTCACTTGCTTTCAGGTTGGCAAACGAGAATGGGTTGGCTTCGGCTTCAACGGCCAGCCCAACTACGTAGACCGGCCAGACTTCCCGTTACCCGCTGTCAGGTTCCGTGCGGAAACACCTGACATCAAGGTAAGCTCGTGCAGAAACCGGTCAACATACTTATAAGCGTCTTTATTTATTTACATAATCGCCGTAGCGTCGTCACCCTGGGTAGCCGCGTCTTCTTGTCTTCCTCCCTCGCAGTCGCCGTAGCGTCATCACTCTGGACGAAGCAGCTCCACAGTCACTCCCGAGCTTGTAGCGGGACTCTTGACCAGCGCCAAACTTCAGATCCTGCATGAATCCTCCAATAATTTCACCATACTGTCATTCGCGAACATTTTCTGATTAATTTAACGTGATATTAAACACAAAACTACTATAGACATAAAAACTGAAAATTATCAAACACTTTCGCTACCGTCGTCTCCCGCCATTTGGCAAGAAAGAAAGAAAAGACATTTATTCGGCCAACACACCATACAAACACAAAAGCTATAAAATATACATGTATACTTAAGTGGTGGTGTGCAGCGCCGGAATAGGCATGCTGCCTCAGCATAATGTCCCAGCCGGGCCAGGTCCGACGGGGAACGCTGGTTTTCAGGCAGTGCCTGTCCAGACCCCCACTGGCACTTTATCTAATAAAGTGCCCGACGGGATGACGCTCATACCGTGGAAGCATGGGAGAACGCTAGTGTGGGACGCTACCTGCGTCGACACACTGGCTCCCTCCCATGTGCATTGTGCAGTTCACGAGCAGGGCGGCGGGGGCGGCGGCCGGCGCCCCGGAAAGTCTCAAGCGGCGCAAATATGCGGCTCTCAGCGAGAGCTACATATTTGCGCCGTTTGGTGTAGAGACCATGGGGACCAGAGGCACGGCGACTGGTCAAAGAACAGTCGTCGCGCCTCATTGACTCGTCGGGTGACCAAAGGGCTGGCGCTTACCTCGGTCAGCGTATATCGCTGGCTATACAACGAGGTAACGTCGCCAGCCTTTTGGGCACTCTTCCGCAGGGCAGCGATTTGGCCCCAATTTTTTATTTATAAGTATATATTTATTTATTTGTTTTTTATTATTATTTTGTACATAGTTTTAACTTTAATTATAATTGAATGTTATATTGTACATATTTTAAATATATGTTGTATTAATAAGTGACATATCTAATAATAATAAAAATCATTTCCAGGTCCTCCGCGAAAAGGAAAAGGGTGACTGGCGTAAGTTGACCCTCGAGGAGAAGAAAGCGTTGTACCGCGCCTCGTTCTGCCAGACCTTCGCCGAGTTCCAGGCGCCCACGGGCGAGTGGAAGGGCGTCTTGGGCTGGTCGCTGATCCTCGCCTCGCTGTCTATATGGCTGTATATGGGAATGAAGCTCTTCGGTGAGTGACATTACAACTTAAGCTCACCCACGGTCTGCTGTCTCACAGGTCGCGATGCACCTTTTCAATTCTATTCAAATGATTTATTGCAGTCACAAAGACCATATAAGTGTTAGTAAGTACTTAAAACTATGTTAGTGTTTACACGAGGTGTATTACGCGCTATGACATGCGACTTAGGCCCGACTCCGAGACCCCGGGACATGTCAGTGCACCCAGTGGCTCAGAGGACTGTCCCTGGTATCCGCAATGCCCTTCAGGATGCTGTTAGGGCTGCCGCGAACCCAGCGCATCAGGGACGCGACTCTTTTGCGTATGATGGCATGGAACCCGTCTACGCCGGCTTCCGCAAACATCCCTGATGCGCTGCAGCATCGCGACCGCCCCATCAGCACCCTGAACGCATTGTTATATTGTACACGCAGGGCATTGTATGACTTTGAACTGCCCCACTGCTCGGGCAGACCTTCCCTTACATAGAGGGAGCTGGGGCCATTATCAACCACGAGGGCCCAGTGCGGATTGGCATATTTCACATGCCTTAGATTTTTTTCTTCTTCAACGGCATGCAGGTTTCGTCGCGATGTTTCCGTCACCGTTTTGAGAGCACTCGGTAAATGGACGTAAGATTTTCCGTCGAAAAACCGGGGATAACTCATTGGTACCTAGCTTCTTGCCTTTCATGATTCTAAGTCAACGGGAAGTACCCTATAGGTTTTGAGTTTCTCGCGTTTTCATACAAATATGCTAGAAAAGGCGACATAAACGGCCATATCTTTTGATTGGGTTGACGTAGAAGTTTAATTTTTTAAACGCTGCATGAGGTTGCAGACCTGAGTATTGGGTATTAATTTCAACTTGATCCGAACACGAGTTTCTGAGATATAAGGTCTTGATAGACAGACGGACAACAAAGTGATCCATGCTGAGCTGGAGACCTGTTGGACACCACACCACTGCACTACGTATCTCTTTTCTTTGTAATTTTTATTCTATGTGTCTCTTATGTACTGTGCTCTGTGTGTGTGTCAAATAAATGTTTTCTATTCTATTCTATTCTATCCTATAAGGGTTCCTTTTTTCCTCTTGAGGTACTGAACCCTAAAAATAATTAACTGACCTGACCGGGTATCGAATCTATGACCTCCGTATCGCAAGTCTACTTATTTATTTCTATTTAAGTATAATGATTAGATAAAACGGGAATTGCCGTGTTAAACATTTATTATAGATGTCTCGATCTTTCGACAGCATTGCAGCCATCATGGTCACGAGTAATTAGACTGTACAAGTAGTAGGTAATGTCGTCTACTCTTTAAAATTTATTTTCACTTCCTAGGTCTTGCTGGAAGAAAGCTCTCTTTAGAGACAAGCACCACCTGTGTACATTCAGTTTATTGTCTCTAATATATTTTTTTGTATCTTCTTTCGTGTACAATAAAGTAATAATAATAATTGTTCCGATAGTCGTAACCGTGAACGGGTTAATAGCGAAGAGTCTCGACCAACATCTTAAGAGACTCTCACTAGACAGTTGGATCAAGAGCCGGATGCAGAAGGCAGTGCTGCTAGACACGGCACGTATTGTGAGGAGGTTCCTCACTCTGGGATCCTAACCTCCGGCAGCTTGGATGCGCATGCATCCCGCTGCCGGCGGGTGGCTATTTTTTATATTTATATATTTTTCTATTTGTTTTTGATATTGAAATGTATAAATATATAAAATAAGATAAAAAAGAAATAAAGGAATAATAATAATAATTCCCGTTTTGTCTAATCTATTTATTTACTTATTTATCGCTATTATGTTCCAGTGTACAGTCCGCTCCCTGAATCGCTGCGGGACGAAGCGCAGAAGGCGCAGCTGAAGCGTATGCTGGACCTCAAGGTCAACCCCATCGACGGGCTCGCGTCCAAGTGGGACTACGAGAACAACCGCTGGAAGTAAACTGCTGTGAGTCATGCCGTCCTGGTACTTTGTAATGTAGTTTTACGTAGGTACAGCCCAAAGCACATCAAGTGTAACACTTTGAAAGTAAACTGCTGTGTGTCATGCGTCCCTGGTACTTTGTAGTGTAGTTTATACATAGATACGTCCAAGTGGGACTGCGATACAACCGCTGGAAGTAAACTGCTGTGAGTCATGCGGCCCTGGTACTTTGTAGTGTAGTTTATACATAGATACGTGCAAGTGGGACTACGAGGACAACCGCTGGAAGTAAACTGCTGTGAGTCATGCGTCCCTGGTACTTTGTAGTATAGTTTATACATAGATACGTCCAAGTTGGACTACGATACAACCGCTCTGGAAGTAAACCGCTGTTAGTCATGCGGCCCTGGTACTTTGTAATGTAGTTTTACGTAGGTACAGCCCAAAGCACATCAAGTGTAACAGTTTGAAAGTAAACTGCTGTGAGTCATGCGTCCCTGGTACTTTGTAGTGTAGTTTATACAGATATACGTCCAATTTGGCTACTTACGACATGAAGGAAATAATGTCGCCGGGCGCTATGAGAACATCAACTGAAAGTAAACTGCTATAAGTCATATGCCCAAAACATCCTAAAATGTACAGTCGACAGCAGATCAATGGTAACACTTTGAACTTACAAGTTTATTCGGTTCCTATATCTGAAAGAATATGGTGTTTACCCTTACTTCCCGCTTATGTATCCGACGAACTTCGTGTTGGGGATGGTCGGCTACTACAGGCTGGAAGTGAGAAGGAATCTGGCTTTAGTCAAATATGTGTTCAGAGTTTTTCGCGGCGAACTAAATAACTCGCAGGTCTCGGCTTCACTGAGGCGGGTCGTTCCGCCGGACAGGCTGCGCCGGGGACCCAGGAACAGATTTTTTGAGGTCCCGTTCGCTAGGACAACTGTTCTCCGGTTTGCCCCCATTACGAGGGCAATATGTGTACTGAACGCAGTGTCCTTGTCCATTGATTTGGTGCAGTGTTCGCTTACGGAATTCACAGACGCGGCCCTGAGCCACCTGTCCACCTAGCTTAATTGTGTTTGTTCTTAATTGTATACCTTTTTTTTTCAAATGACTGTGCATACATTATCGTATTGGGGATACCTGTGAAGATATTGTAGTTGTAATAAATAAATAAAAATAAATAAAACTTTGGACCGTTCTTATTATTTGCATTGTAAGACTTGAAATCGTAGTGCAAGTGTTACTATTGATCTGCTGTCGACTGTACGTCAAGTATTTGACGAATAGCCAAGTGAAGTGCTACCATTTAAAAATAATAACGGCGATTGTCATTTAATTGTCACGTTTCAATTGCTCCAGGTATTGCTAGGGGCTGAGCGGGCGGAGGCTTCGGGCTCTAGAGGTAGACAATCTGTATATTAAATTAAGTGAAATAACTCTGTAAGATAAAATAAAATGTGATTCCAACCAACTGCCGAGCGTGTCCTTTTTAATACTAGAATCATCATCATCATCAGTCTATTTATATGTCCCCACTGCTCGGGCACAGACCTTCCCTTACATCGAGGGAGCTCGACCCATAATCCATGACATACACCAAATTCGAGTAAACACAATGACGGGCAAGGCACCTCTTTGTCACTGCTGGTAGCCTGGTACTTCAATTATTATTATCAGTCTATATGTCCCCACTGCTCGGGCACAGACCTTCCCTTACATCGAGGCAGCTCGACCCATAATCCATGACATACACCAAATTCAAGTAAACATAATGACGGGCAAGGCACCTCTTTGTCACTGCTGATAGCCTGGTACTTCAAATATTATTATCAGTCTATATGCCCCCACTGCTCGGGCACAGACCTTCCCTTACATCGAGGGAGCTCGACCCATAATCCATGACATACACCAAATTCAAGTAAACACAATGACGGGCAAGACACCTCTTTGTCACTGCTGGTAGCCTGGTACTTCAAATATTATTGTCAGTCTATTTATTCCCATTGCTCGGGCCCAGACCTTCCCTTACATCGAGGGAGCTCGGGCCATGATTCACCACGCGGACCCACTGCGGATTGGCGGATTTCACATGCCTTAGATTTTCTTCTTCTACGACATGCAGGTTTCATCACGATGTTTTCCTTCACCGTTGTGAGAGCACTCGGTAAATGTACGTAAGTTTTTCCGTCGACAAAACCGAGGATAACTCGTTGGTACAAGGCTGGGAATCGAACCTGGGACCTTCGTATCACAAGTCCATTGACCCAACCACTGAGCCACCTCTACTACTAATACTAGAATACTAAGTCTTAAGTGCCTTTTTTTTTTTTTAACTTTCATCTTTATTTGTAATAAAATTAATAAACAAGCTATTACCTACCTAAACTAAACTTAAAACATGTAACTGCTAAAAAATTTGTATCAAATCAAATATAAAAGTCGCCGTGTCGGGTCGTGTCTCGTCGAAATGTTCCCATCACACCAGCAGCGTGACCGCGCTGGATTGCGAGGGAAATACTTTGGACGAGATACGACCCGTCTTATTTTGTAAACAAATATAATCGTCTAATTACCTGTTGTGATGTAACACTGAAGGAACTGATTGATCGAACTCGTGAAAGTAAAGTGATCCGATCTAATAATGTAACAATAACTATGCAATAATCACAGAACAGCTTAAAATGTTGGTAGGGGGTAGTTTTTGTTTACAAGACACTTGATTTAGACTGTGGTTTAGATAACTTAGGGTTCAAATTTGAACAAGTCTACTGCTAATGGTCTTTACAGCACTAGGGTTCAACCACACATCGTCTGTGGAACTAGGGTTCCAGTTACTTAAGGCACGAAGCCTTGGATTTGTGCGTGGATTTTCAGTTTTTCTACGAAGGCTACGGCACTAACTATTAAAATTAAACGTCTGAAAAAAATATATATCAATCTTGGGGTGTCTATTTAGAGACTGATGAATACCGATACACGATTGGACAAACTTCGCTCGATAGAAAAATATCGCCAACCCCTTCCATGTCTATAAAAATGATAATTATATCTAAACCGAAATAGTTATTCATACAAAATATATATCAAAATGTAGGGTATTATAAATACGAGAGCTTGTTTAAAAAATCAGATTTCTGTTGGCGTATTTTTATTTCCCTGCCAAAATTCATCCAAAGATAATAAAAATACAAATATGGAGTCACTGTGCCGTGCTCTTCACTCAGCCGCTGCGGGACATCTTCTGTCTCGCGCTTGAGTTTGACAGCAGGCAGCTCCTAGCGCTAATGAGCTTTTTTCTTGAATAACCGTTCTTTAGAACTAGAAAAGGGGGCGGGGCATGTGATTCAACTGGCCGCAGGCAGGCAGGCTTTAAGAGCCTTCCTAGAGCCAACTAGCGCCGCCAATCTTAAAAAAATCATATCTTCCAATATCAATTTTATTAAAAAAGCTACGTTCACATTGTTTATTGCTATAAATATTATTTTTTTAAATGCTTATTTGTAACGTGATTCAATGTAGGTAAGATGTAGTTCACAAATGTGCCAGAATCGGCATTTTTCGCAATTATGTGAACTACAACTTACCTATATTGGAAGATATGATTTTTTAAGATTGGCGGCGCTAGTTGGCTCATGTCAGCGCCTTAATATGTTTCACCATTTATAAATAAAACAAAAACATTGGGAACAACTTTTTATTTCTTTTTTACAAAACAACATTTCAACATAAATAAACAATTTTCCACTGAGCGTCTTTTAAACACATCCACTTAAATATGACGAATTTTAATTAGGTATTATTTTATCTTACAAATTAATTATTAATTTATACTTTGGAAATAGATGAATTCCTTCAAATAACGAGTCCAAATAGTATAAAAACGAAATGTCTTATTTTGGGATCAATACTTAAAATGACAATGCCAGATTCTGCCCCACCAACAAACGCATGATAACGAATAAATGTAAAAATATCTCCGTTTTTTATTAAAATTATTGGTTTCAAATAAAGTTTTGTACAAGTTGCGAGTCGATAAAACAGCTTAATTAAGAATTCAGAAAATAGTAAGAAATCGAAGCGATTTATTCATTGTTTTTGTTATTCTTCTATAGGAGTTGCGAGAGTAGTAGAAAATGATACTGATTATGATTATGCAATATGAAACCTGTAATAAGTCCCCAACAAAATGATAGGTACAGCTTAAATTGTCTCGTAGTTTTGTAGGAGGGGCAAAGCTCCATTGAAATGTGGCAATGTCATTTAAATAAATGTTACATTTCGTAAATCTTAATTTATTGTAATTTACAAAAATATTGACTGACACGAGGGAATAGCCCCCAAGCCATTTTAATGTCCCAGAATGTTAGAAGACTTTGTTTTACTCAATATTTAAATATAAATTATATTAAAAAAATCTATCACAATTTTATATATTTTAACCTCTGCCTCGAACATTTTTTTTAATTTCGTTTTTACATTTTCATTATTTTATAAGGAGTTAAGAGATATTTCATCAAAGTTAATATAAAATTTTTGAAATTTTTAAAATAAATGATATAAATATTTCGCCAAGTGTGCGTCTTCAATATAGGGTAATTTTAGACACTTCTAATTTTTTTTCTTAGGTATTAAAATAGGTACTTAAATAATAGAAACATAGAAAGGCTAGGTTACATAAAAACAAATATCTAACTCCAGTAGACTTTCTATTGTCAATTGTATAAGTATAATTTTACTTTTTATCTAACAACAATAGATACTAGAATTCTAGACCGAACTAAAACTCGTAAAATATTTTTCTATAAGTACATAGACTATACAAAAACGGTAACTACCTCAAATAAGGACATTTATTATATTAAAGCTAGATTTTTTGATAACATCTGCGTACATTAAGAGAAGCTAGACGAAACTAAGTTAAATAGATAAGTTTTCATGACCGTGTATCGAACCTGGGATCTCGCCATTACCTACATGGCACGATTTTTTCTAACACAGCTTTAAAAATCACTGCAAAATTGTGAACATCGGTAGTTTGTAAGAAATCTATTGAGATTGTAAACTAAATGAATGGAGAAATTTTTTCAAAATTTTAGTAAAAGTATGATTAAATTCGGTCCAGTAGTTGTTGAGAAAATCTCAACCCTATTGAGACCCCCTGTATACTTATCTCTGTCTTCGACTGTACCTAGGCAGTAAGGGATAAGTCCGTAGAGTTATCTTCCAGAAGACCAGAGAGAGCTACATATTTCTACCGAAATCTGTTCAAAAAACATCGAAAGCCACGTATAAATAGAGATGTGAATATTTATAATTTTATTAGATACACTAAAATAGTTTCCATCCTTATTAGTAATCATAAGAAAATTTTAGGAGTTTTCTCCCTAAATTAGTATGTGAACAATTTTTTTTGATATACTAACCTACAGTAATATACAAAACGATATATTTACAATAAAAATTGTTTATAATACAGTTGATAGCGTAAATAATTAAAACAATATCATAGTTTCCGCAATGTAAACAAAAATTGAAACTTATTTGTATGTAGCTTATAATATTTTAAAAGTTGGATTTACAGAACATGAAGGAAAAAATTCATTGCGCTCCACGGAGAAAGCCTAAAGCGTATTTTGTATGGGGGCAGTGGGGTGACCGCGACTTCCATCGTTATCGTAATCGCTTTCAATTTGACACATGGACGCTATACATTGCTGCTATGTTTTTGCAAGTTTTAACAAACGACAACGAAACGCAGCAATGTATATCGTTCAAGTGTCAAAATGATGGCCATTATGAAAACGATTGAAGTCGCGGTCACCCCCCAGGTCTCCGCCCTTGTTGACACTTTCACTCTCATTAGGTCAGACAGAGGCGTCTGTTTTTATATGTTCGAATTCTATTAAAAATTCAATCATTTAAAAAACAAGGGACTGGCGGACGCTAAAATTGTCACGTTTACGAGCTTGTAGTGATGAAACAGACAGTCTGTCCTGTAAATACGACTCGCCTCCATTTTACAAAACTCGACTCTAAATTAAAGACTGGAGGTTTTGTGTTATATATATAGGACTCAATAGTTTAACTAAAAGCCTTATATTAAAAGGCTTTCGAGTTGTTTTAAAACGATATAGTGAGTGAACGGTGAAGTAAAACATAACGGTGAAGGAAAACATCGTGATGAAACCTGCATGCCGTAGAAAAAAAAAAATATCTAAGGCATGTGAAATCCGCCAACCCGCACTGGGCCCGCGTGGTGGATTATGGCCCGAGCTCCCTCGATGTAAGGGAAGGTCTGTGCCCGAGCAGTGGGGCAATATAAATAGACTGATGATGATGATGATAGTGAGTGAGAGTAAATATGTCTCTCTCCAAGGCCGTTCCTTCCTTCATGATTCCAACAAAGATACAGTATAGATAATTTTGTTAATACTAAAATTTAGTACTTTTAGTAAATTCTAGTATTAGCCAAATATTTATTAGTTAAACTCGTTACAAACAGTATTGACTAAAATTACAGATATTAAACTAAATCGTAGGTAAAATTAATGTGGTCAGTTGGGGTGAGTGGGTCCGGCCATCCATAACTCTGAATCTGATAATTATAAAATACAGCTGGAAAGTAAGATTTTATTATTATCACAGTTTAAAACTTTTAGACAGTGCTCCAGAGAATGGGCAAAGAGGTGGAGATTCTTAAGACTACCTATTAAAAAACGGAAACTCCAGTATCTAGGTCACATAATGAGGAATAAAAAGTACGATCTTCTACAGCTGATTCTTCAGGGAAAGATCCAGGGCAGAAGAAGGCCAGGTAGAAGGAGAATATTATGGCTCAGGAACTTACGCCAATGGTACGGCAAGAGTACCAGGTCTCTGTTCCGTGCGGCGTTGTCGAGAGTGCAGAGTGACATAATGATCGCCAACCTTCGTAAGAAGACGGCACCATAAGAAGAAGAAAACTTTTAGATGATTTAATTTTATCACAGTATTATAAATGATGAAATAAATAAGAAAAATTAGGCCTCGGTAGAAATGGAATCGACATTTCAGATTTATAGGCAGCCAAGAGCATTCATTATCTATTATGCAATGGTGAGCATTTTTTCCTTGATTGTTTCATCATTTAACGGCAAGCGTTTTTGTAATAAAGTAACAAATGATAAAAGAAGATGGAAAAAACTTTTCGTCACACTCAATACTCGAACTCGGGAACTAGCCATTTCGTGCCATGCTGTTTTCCAACAGAGCTACCGTGTTTGAATTCATGGTTGTGATGTATTTACCAAAAAAATGTATAGGTACTATACGTAAGACTTTTATATTTGATTTGACACAAAAATTTTAGCACTTACATGTTTTAAGATTAGGTAGGTAATTTAATTTATTTAATGTTTTTATTTCAATAAATATAATTTTGTAATAGGTAATTAGTTATTTTTGGAATAAAGTTGAGTATCTAGAAACGTAAAAAAAATTATTATGGCAAACATTATTTAACTATATGTAAGTACTTATATTATTTAGTTTTTCACTTCGCATTGCATAGGTATATGCCAGAAAAAAATCATATGAAGTACATTTTTAGCTTTCGAGGGATATAGATGCTGACACTCACACCCCATCTAACCCTCTAAGCACTAACTTCATATATTTTCACAATATTTAAATTAATATATAGTAATAACTGATTTTTTATTGTAAATTCTTATAAAATATTTTTGGTTTTAATCACGATTTATTAAACAAGGGCTCATTTTAGTAAAAACTGTTTGCAACTAGTGAGAACGAGTGTTAATTAAAAGATATTTTGCCAATTGTAGGATTTACTAAAATCGTAATTTTATTATTTTAATTAACAAACATTATTCTTACGTGCTGTTATTCATAAACCTAGTTAAACCTCACTTCCCTTATTGCTATCCCTTTCACACTTCGTTAAAAAAGGTTAAGATAGAAAGGGACAGAGGGCCTAAACGGTGGCGTAACTTTAAATCACATTTATGAATAACAGCCATGATAATTATGATAGATAGCGTCATAATGATGATAGCACAACGAAAAAAAAACTTAAAATTGTTCACACACTGTATTTTTGATTTTTCAAATTTCCATTTTCCATAAATAGATATTTAATAGTTACATCTATAGAATAGCGATTTATTAGGCTTACAAACAATTATATTCTGGTTTGTATAGGTACCTCTACTTATGCACCATTATGATAAATTATAATAATTTTATTTCACACTAATACTTAAACTAAAGAATCTGCATTAAAAAAACAAGTAATATTCCTTTCAAATCGATACAGCCAATCACAACGTTCAAATCGACCAATCAAGCACAAATGGTAAAATTTTGAATTTGGAAGTAACATTTTGGCTTTTTCGCATTTACTTACGGAGACATGAACCTCTTCTTCCACTTTGCCCTCGTGGACTCTAAACCTTATCATTACCGTTGAACACGTATTTTCGCTTAATTAACTTTTTAAGAGTAAAAGGAATGACAGTAATTTCTAAAATGAATTAGTTTTATAGAGTTAACATGAAATCAATTGATAAGTTGATGAATAATTTTTAAATAGCACAATTCAGTATTTAAGGCGGCTTGCGTGAGATTCTATTTAAATTACTTTTAATTTTAGTTAGATAAATAATAGTAACAATGCGGGGTTTCTCTTGAAAATGGCGGGAAGCGACGGTTGCAAAATTATTTGATAATTTTTGTCTACAGTGGTTATTTTGTGTTAAGGTAATCAGAAAATGTTCGCGAATGTATGGTGAATATATTCGATAATTTGAGCAAGATCTGAAGTTTCAAGCTTTTATCAAGAGTTCCCGCTACAAGCTCGGGAGTGAACGTGACTGTTGAGCTGCTTCGTCCAGAGTGACGACGCTACGGCGACTGCTCTGGATGAAGATAGAAGACTATGATATTTAGAATATTCTGTAACATGATGACATTGGCGAATGACGAACTGTCGAGTCCATTAATAAAATAAATAAATGCTTAGGGGGTTAAATGCGTTTAGACTACTGCTAAACAATATTTAAGAACATTAGGTAGGTACGCAAGTCGCCTTAAGTATAGCAATAATCACTGTCCGTTTGGCGTCAGCTCAACTGGAATTACTAAATCCAGAGAAATGGTAGATTTAGTGGTTTCTTTTGTTTAGTAAGGGCTATAACTTTTTAGGATATCATCGGTTGCGCAACCAGTCGTGCAACCAACCATATGTTTACATTAGAACATGATGAAAACATTCTTGCCGTGGGCAGGACTTGAACCTGCGACCTTGTCATTCCGTGACAACAAGAATTTTTTCATCATGTTCTAATTTATTCACCGAGCATGGATAATGCGTAATTTAAATTCTGTGCATATGTATACAGCTGTATAGGGAATACCGCACATGGAGTCTGCTTGGTTGCGCAACCAATTTAATGGCAACTACCGAATTCGCGCTGGTTGCGCAACTATGGTGTCCTTTAGGATTCCCACACAAAACTGCGAGCATCACAAAAATCTGCGAGCTGCCACGACTATTTCGATACAATTAGTCGTCCACACTAAGATCTTGAATATTCTGTACATGGCATTGGCAAATGACGAACTGTCGAGCCCATTAATAAAATAAATAAAGATCTCTGCACCTTTCTGTGTTATATCCTATCGCATCGCAGTTTTGTACAAGATCACTAATGTTGTTATTCATAAATATAGTCAAACCTCACTTTGCTTAAAATCGTGTTGCTATCCCTTTCACACTTCGTTAAAATAGGTTAAGATAGAATGGGACAGGGGGCCTAAACGATGGCGCAACTGTTTAATCACGTTTATGAATAACAGCCTAAGACAGTATTCACTTTTACAATCTTAGGCTTAATAATAGTCTGACCTCAAGCCCGCCCTCAAGAGTGAATTCAGCTGATACACTCTCAAGACGTGATCCCATCTCAAGTAGGTATGTCATTTATTAATAAACCAACCATGAGGCGTATCACGTGATGTCTTTCTCAAGTCGCGGTTCGCCTGCAATCGCCTGAATGCCTGAGTTTGACAGTTCTCTTGCGAACTGAGTTTTGTTTATTAAGCGTTACTCACGTGATACACGATTCCTAAACGCGCTCCTAAGTTACGTTTATTAATAGGAACGCCATCTTGAGGTCGTTCTCAAGATTGACTTTTGAGCTGAGAGTGATTTATAAATACGGGCCTTTTAGGAATCGGGTATCACGTGAGTAACGCAGTATTAATAAACAAAAATCAAACTCGCACTCGAGACCGTATTTGCTGATTGCAGGCGAACCGCGACTTGAGAAAGACATCACGTGATACGCCCTCTAGATTGGTTTATTAATAAATGACACACTTGAGATGATGATCACGTCTTGAGAGTGTATCAACTGAATTCGCTCTTAAGGGCGGGTTTGAGCACAGACTATTAATACGGGCCTAAGTGTTAGACTGTGCCTATCGCATCGCAGTTTTGTACAAGATCTCTAAGACAGTATTCACTATTACATCCCATTCTTAGAACCTGAAGTTGTATATCACTCTCAAAGTCCTATAGACGCTCCCCGCAGCCAGGGGCACTACCCCCCTTCCCCCCACTAGTCGCGGAAGGGGAACAGCCCCCCCATGCCGCCCGCGTCCCAGTCGGCCACCTCCACGGGGCCGAAGCACTCGTCGAAGAATTGCTCCATGGCCTTGTAAAGATGGAGGTAGGAACGCTCGAAATGATGACCTTCGTCGGGGTATACCTGGGGAATGAGAGAAAGAGTTAACTGTGGGTGCCCACATACATGCGTACGTGTCCGTAAAACGGAACGTATGGCGGCGGGCCATCGCGGGGTCGCCGCGCGGGGGTGAAGTGTCAAAGTGAAATGTCAAAGTGCAGTGTCAAAGTGCAGTGTCAAAGTGAAGTGTCAAAGTGCAGTGTCAAAGTGCAGTGTCAAAGTGCAGTGTCAAAGTGAAGTGTCAAAGTGCAGTGTCAAAGTGCAGTGTCAAAGTGAAGTGTCAAAGTGCAGTGTCAAAGTGAAGTGTCAAAGTGAAGTGTCAAAGTGAAGTGTCAAAGTGCAGTGTCAAAGTGAAGTGTCAAAGTGCAGTGTCAAAGTGCAGTGTCAAAGTGAAGTGTCAAAGTGAAGTGTCAAAGTGAAGTGTCAAAGTGAAGTGTCAAAGTGAAGTGTCAAAGTGAAGTGTCGAAGTTTCAAGGTCAAAACTGTCATTATATTCAATTAGCAACGACGAGAACTTTCGGACGTATCTACAACGGACAAGCGTAAAATTTCTTTGTTTGTAACGAGCTCTTACCTGATGCGTATACACCGCGCCTGCCTCAATGAGAGCCCTGGCCAACGCCAGCGCGTGGCTCGGCGGCGCCAGCACGTCCGCCGTGGCGTGCGCGAGCAGCAGGCGCCGCGGCGGCAGGTTGCCCGCCTTGCGCCACACCGCGCTCACGCTCAGCGCGCCGGCCCAGCTCGACCCGTAGCCGCTGTAGCGCTCCGTCCAGTACGAGTCTGACACGACAAATACACAGCTATTTATTTTATTAATGGACTCGACAGTTCGTCACTGTCATGTTACAGAATATACAAAATATCTTCATCCAAGGGAGTCGCCGTAGCGTCGTCACCCTGGGTATCGGCGTCTTCTTGTCTTCATCCAGAGGAGTCGCCGTAGCGTTATCACTCTGGACGAAGCAGCTCGACAGTCACGTTCCCGAGCTCGTAGTGGGACTCTTGACCATAGCGTCAAACTTCAGATCCTGCATGAATCTTCCAATAATTTCACCATATATTATTGTGAATTGTCACGAATGACATCCAAATCGTAAATAGGAAATCATACTCACTTTCAAATGAAATAAGGAATGAATTTGTGATTGTATGATCTTGCGTGTAATATTAACAGAATGGTTAGTTGGAGAAGACCAACGTGAAAGACACCAGAAAGGGTGTGAATTCTCGAGGATATCGGTAAGTGTTTGAACTGTATCCTAATGAAGGAGAATCGGGAATCACGGCTTACGGATAACCGTGAATGTAAATGAAATTGCACAATAAATATGAAATACGAGCTTAAGTGATAAATCTCGTGGTGGAAAGAATAGGGCGGGACTGTAGGGTGTGTGTGGAGGTCCCAGCTGGACCTGAAGGTCCAACGTTGAAGGAGACGAGTGACAGAAGTCAGAGTTCTCACCCGAAGTTGAAATGAGAGCATTGTTTCCCGATATTTAGTTATTAGAATACTCACTATAATGTCTCAAGTCGGTGATAGGCGCCAAGACTGCCAGGCACCTGGTCACATTCCTGGCATCATCAGCCGCTAACGCCGCGGCCGCGCCACCCCCGTAGCCCTCTCCCCACACGCCCACGCGAGAACCATCAACCATCTTTAGGTTATCGCGAAGATATCTGCAAAAGTATTAAAATTGAGATTTGCAAGAAATTCAATATAGCCCTTTATTGCAGCGAATTATAGCCACTTCGGTATTGTAGGCGATGATGACCGCTTCCCATCAGATGACTCATCTGCCCCCTTTTCTCAGAAAAGAAATTGAGGAAAAACAATGGACCAAGAATGGAACCCTGTGGTACTCCTATCTGTATAAGGCTCGTTATCGTATTTTTAGGTTTGTGACTTACTTGTGACGCGAATCATTTAAAAACAGTTCTGCTATGTACGTAATATGAATAATATTAGTATCAATGTTATTTATAGGTACCTAGTAGAACATAGATTCAGTGTCAAATGCTTTTAAGCGTACCAACATTACCAACAATGGATTAGGATAAGTAACTTACGATAGTACAGCTATTTGGTCTTCCACGTCTACCGATAGCAGCTTGTGGTAGATTTCAGTTCTAAGTTCTTCTCCCTAGAAAATTGAGAAAAGCTGGGTTAAGTCAAGAGTTTTAATAGGGCAAGTTAGGATGTGTTAGCTGGCAAGTACGTAAGTAAACACAGCTGGCATACAGGGTGACCTTGCGTTCATTCGACAAAATTAAATGGATGGTTAGGCTTGTGACATACATTAATTCTGCAAAGCGTTTAAGTAAATTAAACAACTTTACATCGTTACTGTGCTTTGGAGTTTTTACATTTTCATGTATTTTTAATTTATTGCAATGATTTCTTTCACTGGAATTTGATGACTTAGTTCAATGTTTTTTGCAGTTTCGATTTACTAAAAAAATCTTACCAATTTAATATTTATCATGAGTACAACCCCATGTTTCAATTTGTCGAATGTATGACTGTATACGAGGCTTGTGAATGGTGGTATGTTTGTTCGGCTCTACTGGCAGCAACAAAGATCACAGCAATGAATGAAAGGGTATTTACTCATTCGCTATGGAACGAATTTACTACAGTACTCATGTACAGTCGAAGACAGGTTGCCTCAATAAGGTTGAGATTTTCTCAAAAACTACTGGACCGAATTTAATAATTCTTTTACTGCTAAATAGTTTTCACTTTTATCTATCAAACAGTGAAAGAATTTTTGCAATAGGTCAAGTAGTTTTTGAGAAAATTTCAATCTTAAAACTCACCTGTACACCTTTCTCTGTCTTCCACCGTATATACCTATTTGGTACAGGTTCATAAATTATTAACAGTCAAAATATGACACTAACTTGTCCTCCAGCGCCTCTCGCGTCAATTTCGGCGACGATGAAATTTCTCGCAGCGGCGAGATACCAGCCCCAGTCAGGTCGCCATCTTTCTGTCACCAACTGACCACCAGGTTTTGCTGAACTGGAAAATCAAACCGCGCCAATTTGTTAATTCTAGAGATGAAACTACTGGATTTTGTGAAACAGCACCTAACAACTATTCAGAGCTTGCTGATGCAGTGGTTGGTTACTGGAATTATAGGAGGTTTTAGGTTAGGTCCCGGGCCAGGGCAGCCATGTACGGACAACAGCAGATCAATGGTAACACTTGCAGTACCATTTCAACTCTTACAACGCAGAAAATAAGAACGATCTAAAGTCCAAAGTGTTACACTTGATCTGCATTTAGCAGGCGCAGACCACTAATTTTCCTTGTTTTTTTTCTCGAAGGAAATACGTACATTTACCAAATACTCTCAATACAGTGAAGGAAAAACATCCTGATGACACCTGCATGCCGTAGAAAAAATCTAAGACATGTAACGTGTAATCCACCAAGTGTGTTGTCTAAGTATTGTCTGTCGAACAATCGACTGTCGAAGTAGTGGTCATTCGAAGGTGTGTGTCGTCTAAGTATTGTCTGTCGAAGCAATGACTTGACGATCTATGTGTTTTCGGAGTTCGGAACGTGTCGAAATAATGTACTGTCGAAATTCAGTCCGCAAGTCGGCCCCGCGTGGTGACTGAAGCTTCCTCGATATAAGGGAATGTCTGTGCCGAGCAGTGGGGACCTAAAATAGACTGATGATGATGAACAACTAATTGTACAAAGTTACAGGTAGATTACCTAAGCATATTTGCCAGTTAAAGTGATGCAGGTTTGTGAAGAGTATCAAAAGATACCAGCTGATGTCGGGACATAAGCAGTCTAATTCATACTTACACATGTAGAACTAACGGCAGCGGCAGATCGTCCGCTTCACTGAACCCTGGTGGCAGCAGGAGGCGGACTCTCGCCTCGCGGTCTGCCTGAACCTATAATAATAATATACAAAGTGGGCTTTTGAAAATGGCGGTAAACGACGGTTGCGAAATTATTTGATAATTTTCAGTGTAATGTCTACAGTGTGTGTTTTGTGTTTAATATCACGTTAAATTAATCAGAAAATGTTCGCGAATGACAGTATGGTGAAGTTATTGTATAATTTGAGCAAGATCTGGGGTTTCAAGCTTTTATCAAGAGTCCCGCTACAAGCTCGGGAGTGAACATGACTGTCGAGCTGCTTCGTCCAGAGTGACGACGCTACGGAGACTCCTCTGGATGAAGACATGAAGACGCGGATGCCCAGGGAGAAGACGCTACTGCGAATCCTCTGGAGGAAGATATAGACTATGATATATTGAATATTCTGTAACATGACATTGGCAAATGACGAACTGTAGAGTCCATTAATAAAATAAATAAACTGTTATAAGTAAACTGCGCAGCACTGACCTCGACTCTAAAGACCCTGTACTGCGGCGTGGCCAGTGCGGCGAACTTGGCCCGCTGCGGTTGTCCGTCCCACAGCACGGCGCGACGCACCCCCGACGCGGTGCACAGGAACGTGGCCGGCGGACCGGGGCCGAGACACTCCTAGTAACATAGGCGGTGGTCATCAGGATTCAATCGAGGCAGAGGTTCAGGTAGTATTAACTCTACAGAACATAAAGAAGATCTATTCAGAGCTGACACTGAATATATTAATATCTCTTTAGTCCTGACACTGCTAAATTGATGAAGTTAATAATATATATACTCGTATTTCAGTGCTGGCATTGAACAGATGAAGATTGAAGATATCTAAATGCTTAGATGAATATTGAAGATATATTCAGGACTGACAGCACTGACTGAATATTAAAGATATTTGACTTCGACTTTATTCAAGGTTAACACTGAATAGATGAAGATTGAAGATATATTCAGGGCTGACATTGAATAGATGAAGATTTATTCAGTGCTGACAAGATGATGATTGAATGGATGAAGATTAGCTGACGATCTAGATCTTCAAACATTTCCTACTGATACTTAGTTCGAAACCAGGATATTTATTTGTGGAATTAGGTTTCAAACAAAACAAGTGGTGTTCAATTTTTTTTATAAATGTTTCACCAAGTCCTGCCTTTGTGACGTACAACAGAAGATCAATAGTATCACTTACAGTACGATTTCAACTCTTACTACGCAGAAAATAAGAACGGTCCAAAGTCCAAAGTGTTACACTCGATCTACTGTTAGCGGTACAACAAACATAATAAATACTCAATGGAATTGTACAAAACATATTACCGGCAGAAAATATCATTAGTTTCAATTTCTAGTTAGCTGTACCTGAACGTAATAGGAGAAGTTTTTGCTAAATATGACTCTATTATAGAGGCATTCTGTAGGCAGGGTGTCGTTCTCATCAGCTACGTGTGGCAGCACTGTTGATGTGGGCCACGCAGGCAGGGCAGATGTAGAGTTCTCCAACTCCTGGAAAAATAAGTGGATATTCTAAGAGAGAAAGCCATTCGTTCGGATTGGCATTATAGTCATCAGATATGGAGATTGGAGATGTAGATTAACACATTGCTCAACTTTGTTCTCTGGTGGTTTGACTTTGACCAAAGTCAAAGTCAAACCACCAGAGAACAAAAGATATGGAGATTGGAGATGTAGATTAACACATTGCTCAACTTTGTTCTCTGGTGGAAAAACTCTTGGACCCTTACGGGGTCTTCACTAGTCGGTTCCACCGCGGAGTCTTTTGTTTGTATTATACCAGAAAAGACCAGGCTACTGCTACTTTTGCTGATCCTATGAGCAATGTCAACTTTGTTCTCTGGCCTTTGTTATACTGCGACAATCAAGTTCTCGGATGGATCACACAGTTGTCTCCAAGAAACCTTTCCCATTGGAATCTTACCGGGTCTTCACTAGTCGGTTCTACGCTTGAGTCTGGTGGCAGCGGGTCTTCCCCGGGACACGTGAGGCAGTGCGCCGCGTCCGGCCACTGCGCCGGGTCGGCCGGCACCCGGATCCGGTACAGGTGCCTCTCCCCGGCCTTGTCGGGAGCTGTGCCCATTACATATCTGTCGATAGAAGTAATTTCACACTTTAAAGCGTTCCACAAACAGCCGCGACCTACACACTACTTGCGGCCTGCGACCAGTTGAAACGCATGCCCCGCCCCATTTTCTGGACATTTTAACGTCCAGTAGGTAGCGATTTGAGACCTGCGATCTATGTTCAGTAGGACACGACGGCAGAAAATGGGGCGGGGCATACGTTTCAACTGCCAAATGGACAGGATCTCAGGTACAGTCGACAGCAGATGGTAACACTTTACTTTTGACAGTTCTTATTATTTGCGTCGTAAGACTGTAAATCGTACTGCAAGTTATCATTGATCTGCTGTCGACTGTACCTACATCTCTCATGCAATATGTTTTCTATCACAGTTTTAGAGAGCATTCGCTAAATGTACCTACCCTACATACTGAATTCTCGTTGGCCCTTAGGTCCTCTACCCGAGAAAAAACTCATTCACAAGTACCACAGCTCCACCGAGTTCTTCATTGGTACAACTGGGACAAACCAGTCCCTGTACTGGCCAATGGTACGGTCGAAGACAAAGACAGGTGTACAGGAGAGTTTTTAAGGTTGAGATTTTCTCAAAAACTACTTGACCGATTGTAAAAATTCTCTCACTGTTAGATAGATAAAAGTTAAAACTATTTAACTGTAAAATAATTATTGAAATCGGTCCAGTAGTTTTTGAGAAAATATCAACCTTATTGGGACCCCCTGTATAATTATCTCTGTCTTCGACTGTACCATGTACCAATGGTACAACACGTCCTGCATCCTCATACCATATCCAACATATTCCAATAGAAACCTGTCAAGGCACTCACAGCAGCCTCCTCCGCTCATCCCACCCCGTCAGCTGCGTAATCTCAAAGCTTCCTTGCGTCATCGTAGACTTGGCGTCCTGCGTGATCCTGACCGCGTGTCGCCACGTGCCGCCCTGGTCGGCCACTGGTGTGGAGGTGAAGATGCCTCCGCGGCCCCCGATAAGGGCCCCGCCCCCGCACCAGCCGCAGTCGTCTTCCACAGGGTCGGCGCCGAGACCAGACCAGCGTCTGCCGTCAGACTCGTCGCGGTATATCTGGAAGAGGAATTGAAAAGTACAAGCACTGTACCTTACTGTGCCTTAGGTAGCTGTGCGGCGAGACGCCAGAGTGGAACAGCTGGCTTCACTATGTTATCTTATAGAGGATGACATTGAATTCATCCGACAAAATTAAATGGATGGTTAGGCTTGTGACATATTCTGCACAGCGTTTTAGTGTCCGACCGAAACTAGGTTTTAGGGCCTATATTTCGGCCCCGGTCTTAGTTTCGTCCGAAAACGAAACCGAAACTTCCATATAAGGTAATTTTTTCGTGGAAAAAATAAATAGGCAATTATGATCAGTCAGTTTTTTATGTATAAATCATATATTAAGCACTACATATTATCACTCTCTTATTTCAAATAAATTATTTACGCTTTTAATATTATAACGTTATATGCTTATTATAGGCTCTTGAACTCAGTTTCGGTTTCGGCCGTAGTTTCGGCCGGATGACAGCCGAAACCGAAACTAAGCCGAAACCCGTTATTTGGCCGAAACTAGGCGAAACCGAAAGTTCGGTCGGACACTATTGGGAAGTGAAAGCCATTTATGTCAGCCATATTGCTTTTGATCTTACGAAACAACGTGTTATTGGAACTGCATTATCTTCAAAGAATACTCACATCTTGGCAGTTGTAAGTGGCTGCGTTGCAGACGCTGATGATGGAGACGTTCTGCGCCCTGTTGAGGAGCAGCACCGCTATCTGCCGCTCCGCGACCCAGGTCGTCCACCGAACGTACCAACCTGGAATTGGCCAAGCGAATTGTTACAGCCAGGTAAGTATTTCTTCCCAGTTCCCGGCCTGGTAGTTCTAGCAGCGACTAAGGGGGGTGCTAACCCCCCTTGCCATTACCGTTCTACTATTCTTAGCAGAATTCCCTGGTTACGGGAGGCTGCTAAGCACAACTGACCCTGGCAACGTAGACGGATTCTAGAATGGAGTGGAGGCCACAAAAGGGGAAAAGTACCTAGTGTGCCTTCCGACCAGATGAAGGGATGCTCGGCGTAAGATTGGCATAGGCTCGATGCAAAAAGCTGAAAATTGGGTTTTGTTGCCTTTAAGATGAAGAGAAGCACTCAGCCCAGTTTAAGTTTTTTTTGGTAACAGTAATAGTACACGTTGAAAACAATCGTACAACGTTGGACGAGGTCAGGATCTGGATGGGTGACCGCTAGTGTCATTTTCATCTAAGGCCCTCCGTGTATCAGGGAGCACGTCAAGCAGTTGGTCCCGGTTGCTGTCGGCAGCAGTCGTTAGGCCATGTCATAGGCTTCTTGAATCTTGAAAACTGGGCTCGTTCGCACTTTGGCCAGTGTGCGCGAGGCGGCTGGCGCTACTCTAGCCAGACGAGCTCAGTCAGGAAGGCCAACAGGTTCTTAATGAATCATAGGCTGTAGGCCGCCTGTAACAGGTGGCCTGAATAAGAGCTAGTTCAGACTTGGCGGATTCCGCGCGGTTACAAATAGCGCGGTTAGACCGCGCGGAGCTTATTTTAATGACATCTTACTAGAGCGTTCACACTACACCACGCGGACCATGTATGTAACGATATAACCACGCCGTTTGCAAACCGCGTGGATTCCGCTTGTCTGGACGGGCTCAAACTCTGACAATAGGTTCGGTCACTAAACCACACTTGAAAGAAGAACTTACCTTTGTCAACCTGTGAGGTGAACTGTATGGCGTGTGGGAACAGGAACTTGGGAGTCTTCAAGCTCACCACGTACACTGTCGCTACGGGGTTGTTTGTGTTCACCTGATACAATAATGTCATCATCATCATCAGCTACACAGAAAGAAATACACAGAGCGAATGTTGACGGAAGGGTCGGCAGAGGTAGACCGAGGAGAACGTGCGTCGACCAAATTGGCGAGGTCCTGAAAAAGGGTCAAGTGCGGTCTACTACAAACCGACGAGCATGCACGAAGAGATTAATGAATGTGGAAGGCAAGGGTTGTGTGCCATGATCGCTGCAGATGGAAGTCCATTTGGGCTTCAGTATACGTAGATACACCTTAACTTCGCCTCTTTCCTCACAACGTCAAATCTTTCTCTGATATTTTGACCTTTAAACAGTTTCTCACAATTCGTTTAAGGTATTCTTCCATGAGTCAACTAGCGCCGCCAATCTTGAAAAAATAATATCTTCTAATTTAATCAATTTTATTAAAAAAGCTATGTACACTATCTTTATTAGGATGAATACTATTTTTCAATATACAATACATGGCATGGCAAATCTTCAATACCACAATGCCTAAAAACTAAGGTCTTCAACCAGTGCGTCCTGCCAGTGATGACCTACGGAGCCGAAACGTGGACATTGACGGTGAGACTGGCACACAAGTTCAAGGTCGCTCAGCGAGCTATGGAAAGAGCTATGCTTGGAATTTCTCTGTTAGATAGAATAAGAAACGAGTATATCCGCCAGAAGACAAAAGTGGTTGACATTGCTCATAGAATCAGCAAACTGAAGTGTCAGTGGGCTGGTCACATCTGTCGTAGAACCGATAACCGATGGGGTAGACGAGTTCTCGAATGGAGGCCACGAACGGGTAAACGTAGTGTGGGACGCCCCCCGACCAGATGGAGGGATGACCTTCGCAAAATGGCTGGCAGGGACTGGATGCAGAGGGCCGAGAGTAGGGTTGATTGGCGCGCTTTGGGAGAGGCCTACGTCCAGCAGTGGACTGATACGGGCTGATGATGAATACATGGCATAATTGCGACAAGCTAAGTTGTAGTTCACAAATGTGCCAAAAACGGCCGTTTTTCGCAATTATGCGAACTACAACTTACCGAAACTGAATCACGTTATAAATAAGCATTTAAAAAATAGTATTTATCGTAATAAACATTTTGTACCTAGCTTTGTTAATAAAATTGATTATATTGGAAGATATTATTTTTTAAGATTGGCGGCGCTAGTTGGCTTACAGAGAAATTATTGCAAAATGCAGCGAACATAAAAGGCGCTCTATTTTAATTTCAGTGTAGAGTTCGCCCGGAGTTTTTTTAATAAAAAGAAACCCGTTGCAAACAGCGCAGCCTGTAATTACTTTGTGAATCTGTAGAACCTTCTAATTATCAGCGGCTCATGGAAGGCCCTTAATAAAATTATTTAGTGTAAAGAAGATGGGCAAGTCTCTCTCAATTACTTTTATTGAATTGAATAATATAATACACGATTAAAAACTAACATTAAATAACTAAAAACTAAAACTACCTATAAATAAATTAACTATAAATAAAATATGTCCTCTAGGAGGGCTTCGGGAGTCACTGTGCCCAGAAGGCTGGCAGCATTCCCTGTCTATACTGCCAACGCAATACGTTGGCAGAGGTAGCTGCCAGCCCTCTGGTCACCGGACTCCTCGACCAGCCGCTTGGACAGCTCTTTGACGAGCTGTCGAGCGTCCGGCCCCCACGGCCCCAGTGTCTCTCTCAATTTAATTTGAAAATCGTTTGTCCCATTGAACTAAATTCTTACGAGAACAATATGTCAAACGAATTCTTTCAAACACAGGACAAAAGTCAAGCTTCTTATTCGTTTTCACAACAAAGAAACTTCCGGAACGGAACAAACAACAAATTGATTTATTGTTCCGTTCGCAAAAGTTTTGTTCGTAACTTCAGTGAGACGTTAGAGGTATGTACATTGTATACAAAATAGATTGTTGTTGATGAAACTAAACGCAGACACTAAGTGTCGCCGCACACGGGCCACACGCGACAGCCACAAACGCCGCCACGAGAAGCTAGAAGCTTGTAGCGTGTGGCCGCCACCGGCGCCAACCGTGTGCGGCGAGTCCGTATAAAATGTATGAAAATTACAGGAAATATGCCAGTGGCGGCGTTTTGTGGTTGTGGCCGGTGGCCCGTGTGCGGGAGCACTTAGGCCCGTATTAATAGTCTGAGCTCAAACCCGCCCCTCAAGAGCGAATTCAGCTGATTCAGATTCAGATTCTTTATTGGTAAAAAATTATTTATAGGTCAAATTTAATATGTTAAATACTTAGTTAAATCACAATAATAAAATAGTCATACAAAATTAATAATCATAATTAGTCATAATAATAAATAACAGCTACTATATTGTAGATCAATACATTTGGTACATTATGTCAAAAATTCTTGATACACTCTCAAGGCGTGATCACCATCTCAAGTTATGTCATTTATTAATAAACCAATCTTGATGTCTTTCTCAAGTCGCGGTACGCCTGCAATCAGCAAATACGTTCTCAAGTGTGAGTTTGCCAGTTCTCTTGAGAACTGAGTTTTGTTTATTAATACGGCGTTACTCACGTGATACCCGGTTCCTAAACGAGCACCTAAGTTACGTTTATTAATAGGAACGCCATCTTGAGGTCGTTCTCAAGATTGACTCTTGAGCTGAGAGTGATTTATTAATACGGGCCTCAGTTAATTACACAGGAATAAGAAGAACCCTTACCTTAGGATACCTAAGAGTCTTAATGCTGGGGTACGCCGGCGGCTCTTGCAGATCCAGCCCGTACCAGGGGTACTTGTGCTGCTGGACCTGGCTGTCATTGTACGCGACGTACATGAGGGTCTGGCCGTCCGGGCTGAACCAGAGCGCGCGGTCCAGGCGGAGCACCTCTGTTTCGTATAGGAAGTCCGGGACGCCGTTGAATATTACGCCGGGGACACCTGGAGAGGTAATTCAGTCAATACAAGTAAGGCGTATGTCACAATTTCACTCCAGTCAACGTCACTTGCTCAGGGAAGCAGGGGTGCTATTCTGCAAGCTCAAACCTTGAACGTTGAAGGCAATCGAACACTGTATAGTGAAGGAGTTTTTTGACGAACCATCATGAGGACTTACATTTATATTTTTGTAAATTGTAATAATCTTTTTGGTAAATAAATGTATTTGTATTTGCGCTTAGAGAATTTACTCCTGGACAACCTTAAGAATATCGCCGAAAACAAAAGACCCCTTTGGTGTATGGTGGAACACAGAGAAAGGTGTACAGGAGAGTTTTTAAGGTTGAGATTTTCTCAGCCTATTGCAAAGATTCTTTCACTATTTGATAGATAAAAGGTAAAACTATGTAACTTGGGGGACTTCAGAGCTGGTGAGTATTCTGCCCAGCGCCTGAGCCTCGCTATACAGCGGGGCAATGCGGCCAGTGCGCTGGGCACCCTGCCGCGCGGGACGGGCCTAGACGAGGTGTAGTGTTGGCTAGATATATCTTTTTTATATAATATGTCATTTTTATAAACAGTTGTAAGTATAGTTTTATTGTAGTTTTAAATAAAACTATGTAACTGTAAAAGAATTATTATACTCGGTCCAGTAATTTTTTAGAAAATCTCAACCTTATAGAGGCCCCCTGTATACTTATCTCTGTCTTCGACTGTACACGTTGAAAACGATCGTACAATTTAAGCAACGCTGGGCGAGGTCAGGACCTAAACGAGTGATCGCTAGTGACACTTTCATCTGAGCCCCTCCGTGCCTCGGGGCGCACATTAAGCAGTAGGTCCCGGTTGCTGTCGCTCGGCAGCAGTCGTTAGGCCACGGCAGAGGCCTACGAATAACTCTGACGAATAGGTTTGGTCACTAAACCACACGGGAAAAAATCTGTTTATACAGGTGGCCTTGAGTTCATTCGACAAAATTAAATGTATGGTTAGGCTTGTGACATACATTAATTCTGCACAGCGTTTAACAATTCGAGAAAAATAAAAATAAAATATTTACAATAAATTCAACTACTTATCCATCGTTAATGTGGGATAGAGTGTAGATGTTGACGATGATGATGTTCCGCATGAAGGATAGAGTGTAGATTACTAACAATGGTAATAGTTGTGTAATAATTTTTACTTAATACCTAGTTATTAAGTAATTGTGTAATATTTTATTTTATTTATTTAATCTTTGTTACATTTTATGTATCGGGCGAACTTGCGGCATTTTCTTCCAGTTTACCTTTAATATTCTCATAATATAATAGATGTGCTGCTGATAGTTTTTTGCCACTTTTTCTCCTCAGCGTTGGCATCTTTTCCTTGCAAAGTGGTGTAAATGTAAATTCAAAAATATGTTGACGTGCATAAATGTACACAACGCATTACTTGCAATAAAGAAATTTGACTTTGACTTTGAAGACACTTGATTTTAGCTCCGGTATGGTTAGCAATTTACCATTGTTGGTGATCCTGCAGACCAGAGTCTTGAGGACCCTGGGCTTGTAGTAGATGTCGTTGTCGTGTACGAACACCAGACTGGAGCCAGTTGGAGACCACTCCGCGTACTGCAGCAGCGGTGCTGACCGGTCATCCTCCACTGGCGATATGGAGATCTTGTTCCTGGGGACAAATATTCAGGTTAGGAACATTTTAGAAAATGTGAAGGAGTTCATCAGCTCGTGACAGTCGCTGTGCTTTAGCGAGGTTGTATGTTGACGACGAAAACACGAAATAATAAAAATTCCAAAAGTTTTGTACAAGTTGCGATTCGAAAAAAACAGCATTCAGAAAATAGTAAGAAATCGAAGCGATTTATTCATTGTTTTTGTTATTCTTCTATAGGAGTTGCGAGAGTAGTAGAAAATGATACTGATTATGATTATGCAAAATGAAACCTGTAATAAGTCCCCAACAAAATGATAGCCAGCTTAAATGGTCACGTAGTTTTGTGGGTGGGGCAAAGCTCCATTGAAATGTGGCAATGTCTTTTAGGAAGAGTACAAATCCAAAAACACCGGTTTCTTAGCAATATTATATGTTCTAGTCGTAGCAAACTAAAATCCTTGCTCTGTAGTGGAAGTGGTTTCTGCAAAATTACCTACAGTTTTCCACGGAGGATATTTTGCCAGCAATTTTCTACGGACCGTCTGTCCTTGCTCTAGTATTGTAGAGTCCAGGAGGTAAACCTAGAGTTTACTTTGTAGAAATTGCAACGCAATATGCTCTATGAAATTAGAGAAATATAAGAAAGAGCTTGCATTTTCCATTTTGTTTTGGAATACGAATATTCATTTCGTTTCAACTTTCCACACACTTTATTAAACAATGAATGCAGTAACTATCTATTTATCTACAGATTTAATCCTTTACGTCTTGTGCTATAAGACCTAGCTTCTTGGTAAATGACATTGCCACATTTCAATGGAGCTTTGCCCCTCCTTTGGTAACCTACGTGACCATTGAAGCTCATATATCATTTTGTTGGGGACTTATTACAGGTTTTATATTGCATAATCATACTCAGTAGGAGTTGCGAGAGTAGTAGAAAATGATAACAAAGACAATGAAAAATTCGCTTCGATTTCTTACTATTTTCTGAATTTTTTCGTCTCGCATGTTGTACAAAACTTTAAATTTAATAAAAAACGGAGATATTTTTACATTTATTCGTTATCTTGTTCATCATGCGGTTGATGGTGGGGCTGAATCTGGCATTGTCATTTCATGATGCTAGGTCAACGGGAAGTACCTTAATAGCAGGGCTTCCCAAACTGTTTTTTACTGACGCCCTTGGGAATTTGCAATTTTTTCTGATGCCAAAAAAATTTCCTTCTACAAGTGATGGTACCTAGGCAGCTCATAATAACTAAGAGAGGATAGTGTGGACCAGACAACCTTGGGATCGGACCACATGGAGGAATCATGGAGAGGCCCAGGAGTGGACTGCAGTATGCTGAGGAGGAAGAAGAAGAGAGGATAGTGAGGTGATACTCTATCACTTGATTTTGAGTCACACGGAAATAATGTGTCACCTGTTGATGACGTCATACACGTGGTATCTGGCGAGCCTGGCATGCCGCCAGCCAGGCCGCGCATCAGAGACCAGCAGCACGTACTTCAGGTCCGCAGACACCTTGAAGTCAACAGCATTCAGTTCTCTCTGCGGACAATAGATGATGGTGAAGTTTATACAACACAGAGATATACCTACACATTCTTCATCTCACCCAAGTCCATCATTCGATTCCTGAAGGCCGTTGGCCTTGGAAGTGAGATATAGGAACTCGGTGCGCGGGCACAATAGACATTTGAGGTCGCAGTGACCCTTGAGCGTGTACCAACCCCCTAATATCAAATAATAATTCAACAAGAGAACAAAAGTAATTTGCCTTGAAGTGGGCAATGTCCATCTGTGGACTGATACGAGCTGATGATAATGATGAAGTTGCAATGAAAGTACCAAGATACCATGTCAACAGATTGAGTGAGACATATTGAGACTCCGGCTCTGTCCGTCGGCAATGTTGTTTCCACTTGACCAGAAGCCCTAGCTCTTCAAGTGGGATTCCAAGTACCAGGGCACCATGAGCCGCCTGGAGTCTCATTAGCCCGCGTGTGTCTGTGGGGCGAGTGCGGCGCGAACACAGACGTCGGGCGCTGCAGGAGAGGCCCGAGGCCAGCAGTGGACTGATACGAGCTGATGATGATGAAGTTGCAATGAAAGTACCATGAGACCATGGCAAACCCTGGAGTCTCAATATGTCTCACTCAGTCTGTTGTTTCCACTTGGTCAGAAGCCCTAGGTCTTGAAGTGGAATTCCAAGTACCAGGATGCTATGAGCCGCATGGAGTCACATTAGCCCAAGTGTGTCTGTGGGTCGAGTGCGGTGGGAACACAGTCGTCGAATGGTGCGCCTTGGGAGATTCCCAAGGTCAGCAAGTGGACTGATACGAGCTGATAATGACCCTTTTAACATGTACACTGTTTCGTAGCTCCCTCGATGTAAGGAAAGGTCTGTGCCTGAGCAGTGGGGACATATAAATAGACTGATGATAATGATGTTTCGCACTCTGTCTTCTGTTTTCTCCACCGTTTATAGATATAACATTTTTTTTCATTTCAAGTTTATCGGCAAAGTTGAGGGGTCTAGACCACGTGGGCGGAGATCATCCCGCTGGACTGATGTGGTTGGCAGAATCCTCGGCGTGCCCTTTGAAGAGGCTGTGAGAAGAGCACAAGACTGGCGCCATTTCATACATGCCAAGACGGCACCTGCTGTCACGATCTTCAGCACTGAGGCAACGATTAGGGAGAAGGATAGATATAACATCAATTCCTATAGTTTTTACATCAAATCTGCCCCTAAGACCTATCTGAGAGGCAGCTCAAAGGGCCTATTGAGAGCTATCTTGATCGCATTTTTCAATTTCCTTCACAAAACCTATTTACTCCCTGCCTCCCGTCGCCAGGGAGCGATCGGGAAAAATGTACTGTTGTAATTTCAGGAATTCCGGTCTTAATAATAAAATGCTTTTCGGAGCGAGCGAAGCGCTTTTCTTTGTCGTTTAAAATACGGACCTGTCGACGTCTACGTCTCGACATGTACAGTCGAAGGCAGAGATAAGTATACAGGGGACCTCCGTATTACAAATCCATTGACCTAACCACTGCGCCACCGAGCTCTTTTTAAGAATAGGTACGTACAGTCGAAGACAGAGATACTGGAGGCCTCAATAAGGTTGAAATTTTCCCAAAATCTACTGGACCGAATTTAATAATTCTTTTACAGTTACATAGTTTTAACTTTTACCTATCAAACTGAAAGAATTTTAGCAATAGGTCAAGTAGTTTTTGAGAAAATCACAACCTTAAAAACTCTCCTGTACACCTTTCTCTGTGTTCCACCGTACTATGTCATCATCATCAGTCTATTTATATTGCCCCACTGCTAGGGAACAGACCTTCCCTTACATCGAGGGAGCTGGGGCCATGATCCACCACGCGGGCCCAGTGCGGGTTGGCGGATTTCATATGCCATAGATTTTATTTCTTCTTCTACGACATGCAGGTTTCATCACGATGTTTTCCTTCACCGTTCTGAGAGCACTCGGTAAATGTACGTAAGGTTTTCCGTCGAAAAAATCGAGGATAACTCATTGGTACATGGCTGCCCTGGCTGGGAATCGAACCTGGGACCTCCATATTGCAAGTCCATTGACCCAACCACTGAGCCACCGAGCTCTCTCGAGAATCTCAACCGGAATATCAGAACTCTCCTGTACACCTTTCTCTGTGCTAGAGTGTACCTATAAGCTTACCTCCTTTAGGTATCTAAGCATATAGTCGACCTATATATCAAATCTGTAAACACAGCACGTCTAGCACAAACTTCCATTATCATAAGATCACAAAGTTGTATTCAAGCCGCTAGAACTAGTATTATCTGGTTCGAACCAGATGTGACCCGAATACGGGATTCCCAGTTACCAGTCCCCGGGGGACAGCTGATGTCACGGGCCGGAATTGTATGTCTCACAAAATAACGGCCATAACACATTATAAAAGCAACCGAAAGGCAACGGCAGCGGAGCGGCAGTGGTTGTATGAAATTGGAACTTATTGAAAGATGACAGAAGGTCTGTGGCTAGAGCTTACCTTGGCCAGAGTATATCGCTGGCTATACAACGAGGTAACGTCGCCAGCCTTTTGAGCACTCTTCTGCAGGCCAGCGATTTGGCTTAAATTTTGTATTTGTAAGTATTTTTATTATTATTAAGTATCTCTCTAGGTTTCACGGGTTTAAGAAAACCCGGTCCTTTGAAAGGCTTGCACGGAGACATAGGTCCAACGCGTAGAGGCCCCTTAGAGAACTTTAATTTGAAGGGATATGTGATGCACCTAGCGGGACCCGTCTCTGAGCGCATCTGACTGCACTCAATGACAGACCCCGTCAGGTGCATAAACTATTGCAGTGATTGGAAATTACAACTTAATTGGGGCTATTGGTTTGTGGTGTTGGTGGGTCAGTCAGTCTGGTCTATAGAGCGAGACGTCGGACACCTGCCATGATCACATTGTCTCGAAGTTATGAAAAAATTGTCAGGCGGTGACTCGCCCCTCACTAGATGGGCCCTCAACATGGTCGTCAGAAAGACAACTGAGAGCAACACCGGTGTGAGCGGCTAAGGGGTGTCGAGAGGTGTGTATTATTAATATTATCATTATTATTGTATTATTATTAATATCATTGTTTTTATCAAAAAATAAGTTTGCGTAAATAATGAAACCTAAATTCATTAAATAAATACAAATAACACTTGAAGTATTATTTTAACTTCCATGACTATCTTCCATGTCTAAAGTGTTACACCTGATGTGCATTTGACTGTACATGGCGGACCTGGGGTTTCAACCTGGTACCTCCGTATCGCAAGTCCATTGGCCCAACCACTGCGCCACCAAGCTCTTGTAATCCCAAACAATACTCCTAAAATTCTAACCCCTAAAAGCCCAATCCGCAAGCCACAATTCATTTGAACACATGTTTGCACATGATAGCTCGTCCCGGAATATTCCCGGATTACGCCGGTTAGACCCGGGTAAATCCGGCAGTTTTTCCGGACGGAAACGGAATTCTGTTGAATTTGCGCGAAAACACGGTTGAGTTGTCGCGGGCGCGATTAGGGATATCAATTGTTTGTTTGTTCTAAAACAATTTGGTGTCGGAATATACAATTGTTTATTTATGCAAAAGCTTGTGTTTTATACGGGTCATTTGTTCTGTTGATAGAACAAACCTTAGTCAATGTCGAATTGCCTTTTCTTTTAAAATCCACCTTTAGACTTATAAGGGCTAGCGTACGGTGGAACACAGAGAAAGGTGTACAGGAGAGTTTTTAAGGCTGTGATTTTCTCAAAAACTATTTGACCTATTGCAAAAATTCTTTCACTGTTTGGTAGATAAAAGTTAAAACTATGTAACTGTAAAAGAATTATTAAATTCGGATCAGTAGTTTTTGAGAAAATCTCAACCTTATTGAGGGCCCCTGTATACTTATCTCTGTCTTCGACTGTACAACAGAACGGCGCCGGCGGACGACGCCGTGTACCGCGCCAGTGGCCGGCGCCATCCGACATGGTGCATCGGTACACGGGGCCGGCAGACGCCGTGACACACCAAGCCATGCGACAGCACGGCGCCGCACCGTGACGTTGTACGCCGGCCCTTATACACACACACACACATACCTCGCCTCTATTTATGCCGTCGTTACCTACTGAAAGTAGATCGCAGGCCTCAGATTAAAATGCCCAGATAATGAGGCGGGGCATGCGTTTCAACTGATCGCAGAACGCAAGCCGCGGCTAAGTCGCGGTTGTGTGTGGAGGACATTAAGACTTACTTCGCTGGTTCAGCGACCCGAAGTGGGTCTTGGCCTCTGAAACGAGAATAGGCCAGTCATTGCGGTTCTGCCCCGTCTCCCGCCACGTGTGTGCCTGCAGTCGGCCCAGATCCCTCTCGACTTCATCCCTCCAGCGATATCTAGGACCGACTGGACGTCGCCCAACCGGCTCGACCACGTCGAAAGAATGGGAGACGATCGTGCGGCGAAGAGAGCATACCTGGGACCTTAATTAGATGCCAGAAATATACGCCCTTCTCAGTTGCTCAATATCTAAGGGACATTATTGACCGGAGTAGCACACAATAAGTTATAAAAGGTAGTAAACAGGGGCGCCGGCTTTTAGAAAACCATGGGTGCTCATGCTCATTTGTTGACTCGAAAAAGTGGCGAAGTGTGAGAAGAGAAACGCAACTGATCGACCGACAAATAAATAAATGTCTTACGTTACGTAATGTACTCCGTACTTAATTATAAACGAACATTTTGATAAAGGATACCGGCATCAAAGAAAGAAAGAAAGAAAGAAAGAAGAAAGAAAAGACATTTATTCTGACAACACACCATACAAACACAAAAACTATAAAATATACACGTATACTTAAAACTAGTGGTGGTGTGCAGCGCCGGAATAGGCATGCTGCCTCAGCATGATGTCCCAGCCGTGCCAGGCACGACGGGGACGCCGGTTTTCAGGCAGTGCCTGTCCAGACCCCCAGGGGGCTGCCATCACTAACTGGCATCCGTTGCCCGCATCGGTAATGAACAAACGCCCATCCCTAAAAGGCGATTACTGATCTGTTGCTTGATGTCTATTCTCAGGGGTGCTCGGCACCCACTGTTTATTTATCAGGGGTGCTCGAGCCCCCGAGCACCCACGGAGTCGGCGCCCCTGTGTAAACATATTTGTAATGTGAAGTCAAAGACATTTTGGTCGATGGCATTGGGCCGTGCCATGTACGCCGCCCACGGCGTCGAAGACAGAGATAAGTATACAGGAGGCCTCAATAAGGTTGAGATTTTCTCCAAAACCGCTGGACCGAATTTAATAATTATTTTACAGTTACATAGTTTTAATTATTATTTATCAAACTGTGAAAGATTTTTTGCAATACGTCAAGTAGTTTTTGAGAAAATCCCAACCTTAAAAACTCTCCTGTACACCTTTCTCTGTGTTCCACCGTACGCTTGCCCTTAGGTATACTTACGAATGTTGAATTGTTCATGAGCAGTCTGGTGGTATAGTTGCGCACGTTGAGGAGCGTGAGTCCGCCCCAGCGGTCGCGGAATGCCAGCTCCTCATCTGTAACAAACAGATTACTGCATTTATTATACGGTACGATAAACTGTTTGTCCGTATAAGAAAGGTAAAGAAGGCTGAAGGAGAGATCCGTAGAGGGGGGAATTGTCTATGGTAAGTGGCGTTGGTTTGGGCATACCTCAAGAATGCCAGATACTCATCCTTCTACCTGGAATTTGGTTTCGACAAAATGCATCCGAAATCATATTACAATACGGTCGAACACATGTGCAGCCCTTACCGTGAACTCTTATAGCAGGACTACTTCAATAATACTTTATTGTTTCGTACAATGACGACCTTAAAGTAAGCTTATTAGGGACGTCATGGTACGAAATAACAAAGTAATATTGAAGTAGTCCTGCTATAAGAGTTCATGGTAGAACCGTGAAATAAATATACAAAGATAGTTCGTAATTTCTGAACTTCCAGAAACCGTCGGTATACCTGTCATAAACCTGCTTGGATAAGAACACACACAGTGCAGTTACAGTGCAGGTCCAGATTCCAGACAATGTTTATAGTTCATTCTGCTTTAAAAGTGGGTGACACCAGTGGGCCTATTACGGTTTTCAATCATACCATGTCATATCGTATGAAGAAATCGCTCTGAGCGATAAGGCCGCCTTTGTACAAATTGTTTACTCTCTGTTTTCTATGTATATGATTCTATGTGCAATAAAGTGTTCATAATAAAATATATCTATCTATCGTGCGTGACAAGGACAGTGCTATCGCATTGGTATAGCGACGTCTCTGTTCGGCGCGCCATGATATTATTTCATTGTTTTGAGAACGATAATAGGATGGCAGGACCAAGTAATCATTTTGGAAACTCGTTACGATGCATTTCTCACAGAACAATTTATAAGCCAATGTAACTAAGCAGTGTTAATGGCTACTTAAGGCTTTCACGCAAATTAACCCGATACAACTCGATCACCCTTCCATTCGGATAACCAGATAAAGTTAATCAATCGACTACGCATCGGCTGCTATCGCGTTGCAAAAACGACAGTTGGTCGAGACTGACCTATTTCTTTTGTGGCTTTTTGGGATATTTCTTGAGGATTGTAAGGGCTTAGGTAAGGTCTCTAATCTCAAAGATGAATAGATCTCGATCTTCGGTTTATCATACTCCAGTCGAAGGAGTAGTTATGCGACAAAGAGTCAAGTGGTATAAACTCGAGAACTCGTGGCGGATTTTATAAGACCATTGCATTGGGGACGTAATAGCCTCTTCAGAGGCTCTTGCCACCCCTTGCAAAGTGGTGTAAATGTAAATGACAATGCCAGATTCTGCCCCACCATCAACCGCATGATGAACAAGATAACGAATAAATGTAAAAATATCTCCGTTTATTTATTAAAATTATTGGTTTAAAATAAATTTTTGGACAACATGCGAGTCGAAAAAACAGCTAATATAATTAAGAATTCAGAAAACAGTAACAAATCGAAGCGAATTATTCATTGTCTTTGTTATCATTTTCTACTACTCTCGCAACTCCTACTGATTATGATTATGCAATATGAAACTTATAATAAGTCCCTAACAAAATGATATATGAGCTTCAATGGTCACGTAGATGACCAAAGGTGGGGCAAACTCCATTGAAATCTGGCAATGTCATTTACACAACTTGCAATAAAACCATATAATAGGATATATGGCATAAAACACTTGGGATAATTAGATAGGACAACGATAAGACAGGATGACAGTATCAAAGAATTGAGAGAAGAAGTATTTGAGTCCAACATTATCGGAGAGATCAACCGTGGACCTTCAGACATTGAGAGAAAATAGTGCTGCGAAGAAAGCATATCTGGGATATTCGAGCTGCCACCGACTATTGATCATGCATTCTAGATATCGCCGGTGAAACAGACCTGATCCAGGTCCATACTTGGCAGGAATTGGTAGATCAAGATTCACTTAGGATCGCTGAGCTGATAAATATTGCATACCTCAACTTGGTAATGTTAGCGTTAGCGCAAAATCCAAGTGGGTCTTTGACGCATTTCTACTCCATATTTTCCAATATAGCGTGACCAACTGAAGGCCAGATCACCGGTGGCCATACAGTATAATTATGAGAATGGTGTCCTCACGTGTCCGCGATGCGCAAGGAGTTTCACAGCTAAAATTGGCTACAATAGTCACATGAGAGCTCACCAAAGGGCAGACCAGCGAAGCACCATCCCCTAATTAAGCCGTGAAGCGTCGCTGTAGCCGAAATCGGCCAGGAGACCATCACTCCATATTTTCGGCATTGAACGAAGAAGTATAATTAAATGTTTGCGTGTTGACTGTCTAAAGAAATCTCTTTTTGGCAGTTGATGAAAAAGGGTATTTTCTGTCGATCATTCGCTTACGTCATTTATTTGTGTTGCTCGCAATAAAACGTGGTATTAAATCTCAATTAGGGTATCATCAGTCTTGTGACGTCGGTCTGTCTTCCAAAACTCTTCTACACACAGGTCTATCGATTAGGGAACAGTTTTGCTGCAGCTATATGGTCTGCTGTCTACTATTAATTAGATAAAACGATAATTTACCGTGTTAAACATTTATTATTGATGCCTCGATATTTCGCCAGCATTGCAGCCATCATGGTCACGAGTAGACTGAAGTCGGTGAGTGTTAAACGTCAGAAGGGTGACACAAAACGATCTACCCTCTTTCGTGTTCGCTGACTGCGTTGAGAAAAGTTGTTGATATTTGCAGGTACCCCCATTTAACCATATTTTTATAACCGTGAAAGTTTAAAAAGTGCTGTCTACTATGTCGTAGGAAAGCTAGGAAGAAAGGAAAGGAGACTTCATCATCATCATCAGCTCGTATCAGTCCACTGCTGGACGTAGGCTTCTCCCAAAGCACGCCATACAACCCGTTTCTCGGCCATTTCCATCCAGTCTCTGCTAACCACCATTCGAGAACTCGTCTCCCCATCGGTTGTCGGTTCTACGATAGATGTGACCAGCCCACTGCCACTTCAGTTTGCTAATTCTATGAGCAATGTCAATAATTTTTGTTCTCAGGCGGATATACTCGTTTCTTATTCTATCTAACAGAGAAATGCCAAGCATAGCTCCTTCCATAGCTCGCTGAGCAACTTTGAACAATCTCACCGTCAATGTCCACGTTTCGGCTCCGTAGGTCATCACCGGGCGCAGGAATTAAATCGTGCAATTCCATAACACGCTCTCCAAATGACAATGCCAGATTCTGCCCCACCATCAACCGCATGATGAACAAGATAACGAATAAATGTAAAAATATCTCCGTTTTTTTTATTAAAATTATTGGTTTAAAATAAAGTTTTGTACAAGTTGCGAGTCGAAAAAAATTCAGAAAATAGTATGAAATCGAAGCGAATTATTCATTGTTTTGTTATCATTTTCTACTACTCTCGCAACTCCTACTGATTGTGATTATGCTATATAAAACCTGTAATAAGTCCCAAACAAAATGATAGGTACAGCTTCAATGGTCTCGTAGTTTTGTAGGTGGGGCAAAGCTCCATTGAAATGTGGCAATGTCATTTTATAGCTTTACATCTTTGTACGTAAGAATACAATGTTTGTCGCCCGAGACGGCAGTGTTTCGGCCAACAAGTCGGTAAAAGCCGACTCGTGTTCGGCTGCCGGGTGATTGATCGGAGTTATCCGGGCAGAGCTAAGAAAGTGCGCACAACTTGTCAGAAGCCTCCTCAGCGGAACTCAGCTACCAGGATATCATAAAATTGTGATGACATTATTGATAAGTCTGTAAGGAAGGGATCGATGGCTATAATAAATTACGTATGAGATTTCATGGATCTATTAAAATGTTTATAGTATGACCGTCTAAATCAGTCTTCGCCTGCGCGGTACAGGGATGCGGGGGAAGGCGACAACGGGGACCGAGAGAGGTGCGGGAGGGGGGGGGGGGGGGGAACCGAAATGCGCCTGCCGCCCGCACCTCTCTCGGTCCCCGTTGTCGTCCTACCCCCGCGTCCCTGTACCGCGCAGGCGAAGACTGATTTAGACGGTCATGCTATAGTTAGTGCACTTACGATCTACTGACCTAAGAATCTAAAAATCGACAAAACCTGATTGAGCAATTTACCAGGATATCATAAAATCATAGCGATGTTAATTATTTACAAGTTCAGTGAAGAAGCGAGATTCAAAAAGGTACTGTCGACAGTACTGTACACTACTGTCCTTATTGTCTTCTTTATAAGCGTTATTCAAGTTAAGTCGTATTGATTTTATTTACCAAAGTGGATTTGCTGGGTCAAGAATCTTTAAATCGATGTTACAATTTTCATTTTCTGTCGATTACCAGGATATCATAAAATCATGGCGATGTTATTGACAAGTTTGAGGCCAAAGTTAACGACAATCAAGATAGCAAGCATTTAAAAGACAGCCAGCTGCTTAAAATAAGTTTAAAAGAACCTGAACTACCAGGGAAGTATGAAATCATGGCGATGTTTCAAAGCCAACTAAAAATAATTGCTGACAATTCACATTCACCGCACCTGAAAACGGCGACCATTTCAGCCGGCAATACGGCGACGTTTCCGGCATAGCCGGAACTGGCTCGCTCGCACCGGAAGTGAATTTGTCCGCTATAGTTTTATTTAAAAAATATTCTTTTAGATTTATTGCAGTCACAAATACCATGTAAGTGTTAGTAAGTACTTAAAATGTTAGTGTTTATGTCGCAGTCAACTGGTTGGAATAGACGTGTGATTGAAAAGCTAGCTCGTTGATTGAACGACGCCATCCAACCAAACATCTAAGTCTCAATTAGCTGAGTAGAAATGATTGACCACTGAATGCTCCGAGATTTTAAAACAACCCCGTTAGAGCCAGTTTCAGGTAGCTAATTAGAAGGTTCTACAGATTCACAAAGTAATTACAGGCTGCGCTGTTTGCAACGGGTTTCTTTTTATTAAAAAAATCCCGGGCGAACTCTACACTGAAATTAAAATAGAGCGCCCTTTTATGTTCGCTGCATTTTGCAATCATTTCTCTGTACGTTTTTACGTTAAGAGCCTTCATAGAGCCAACTAGCGCCGCCAATTTAAAAATAATAATAATTTCCAATATAATCAATTTTATTAAAAAAGCTTTTTACGAAATGTTTATTACGATAAATACTATTTTTTAAATGCTTATTTATAACGTCATTCAATTTCGGTAAGTTGTAGTTCGCATAATTGCGAAAAACGGCCGTTTTTGGCACATTTGTGAACTACAACTTAGCTTGTCGCAATTAATATACTTATATAATAATTCTTGCAATAGGTTTATAGTTTTTGGGATAATCTCAACCTTAAAAACTCTACTGTACACTTTTCTCTGAATTGTACCGTACATATTAGAATAGAAGCTCTCTACTCTAGCTTTGATAAGCAAGATTTTTCACACAACATCTGACCTATTTTACATTTTATGCAAATTCAGTAATTAGTATTTCTCTACTGCCTTTTTAGAGATATGTAGAGACGAGTAGAGTCTGGGAGAGGCAATTTATTTTTATGCCTCGTCAAAAGATAATAAGGGCTTGAGAAGTTTGTGTTGGGAATACGGACTTAAATTTTAGGAAGATGTTTACACTTGGAATTTCCAAGATGAAATGGAATGAAGAAATTATACAATACTCCTTAAATTATGATGGAACATTTGGTTACGTCAATATTAAGGTGCTGCCAGCTGTCAAACTCAAGCGCGAGACAGAAGACGTCCCGCAGCGGCGGAGTGAAGAGCACGGCACGGTGACTCCATATTTGTATTTTTATGAATTTTGGATGAATTTTGGCAGGGAAATAAAAATACGCCAACAAAAATTGATTTTTTTACACAAGCTCTCGTATTTATAATAATACTTTTTATTTAGTATAAAATATAACTATTTCGGTTTAGACATAATTTTCATTTTAAAAAACACGGAATTTGTGATTTTTCTTCTATCGAGCGAAGTTTGTCCAATCGTGTATCGGTATTCATCACTCCTAAATAGACACCCCAAGATTGCTATTTTTTTTCAGACGTTTAATTTTAGTAGTTAGTGCCGTAGCCTTCATAGAAAAACTGTAAATCCGCGCATACGAAGCCTTAATTCTAGTAAAAATAACTGCCCCCTTACCATGAAGTATTAAAGCAGGTTACGTTGGAGGTTAGGTTAGGTTGGAGTTATTTTTACATTTTAAAGTAATTAAATTTTTTTTGGCAACGATTTCTTTCACTGGAATTTGACCTAATGGTCATTGTGTGACTTGTGTCGTATTTAGTTAATTTTTTTTGCAGTTTTGATTTACTAACAAACCTTACCAATTGAATATTTATCATGAGTACAATCCCCAGTTTCAATTTGTCGAACCTCAAGGCTGTATAATATAAGGTTATTGTGTTTGTTTTACATCACAGCGTATCCCAAAATACCGACCGAAAAAAGGTTATGGCTCGCATAAAAATTAGGACGCAGAGAGGGTGGTCTAAGTATAGACAATGTGGGTGCAAAAATTCGATGAATTATACCCGGGCAGAAGGCCAAGGTGAGATTATTTTAGCAGATAATGTTTAAGAAGGTTTGGTAGAATCTTTTTATATTAGGGATGAAGCGGATATCCGGTAACTATCCGGTATCCGACCTTAAATATCCGGGCGGATCCGGATTTAAAAAATGCAAAATATCTACTTTATTTAAACCACTTAACAAATATACTTAATCAGTAATACAAAATTTTCATTTTACAGCTTAGAAAATTAGCACTATGGAGCTTTGCCCCACCTTTGGTCACCTACGTGACCATTGAAGCTCATATATCTTACAGGTTTCTTATTGCATAATCATAATCAGTAGGAGTTGCGAGAGTAGTAGAAAATGATAACAAAGACAATGAATAATTCGCTTCGATTTCATACTATTTTCTGAGTTCTTAATTAAGATGTTTTTTCGACTCGCATGTTGTACAAAACTTTATTTTAAGCCAATAATTTCAATAAAAAACGGAGTTATTTTCAAATTTATTCGTTGTTTATCATGCGGTTGATGGGCAGAATCTGGCATTGTCATTTCTCTGCATTGAGAGGTAACAAGCGATTTCGTTTGCTTTCATAAACAAGACCAGCTTCAGAAATAATATTTCACTGTACACACTGCTGCATGTCGCTGCATCGCATAGCTCGAGCCGCGTATCTTCCGCGCACAGCTGCCTCGCGGTGCATCTTCGTAGCACTCAGCGTAGCACTCAGAGTGGCACTCAGCGTCGCACACAGCGTAGCACTCAGAGTAGCACTCAGCGTAGCTTTTCGCGTAGCACTCAGCGTAGCAGTCAGCGTAGCCCTCAGTGTAGCACTCAGCGTAGTACTGCGCGTAGCACTCAGTGTAGCACTCAGCGTAGCAATCAGCGTAGCAATCAGCGTAGCCCTCAGTGTAGCAATCAGCGTAGCACTCAGCGTAGCACTCAGCGTAGCACTCAGCGTAGCACTCAGCGTAGCACTAGTGGAAACGGTTACATAGTTTCGTTGCTTTCGCATCTTCTCAGTATAGCAAATCTATGGTGGAAAAGCAACCTTAAGTGTCAAAGCAAACTGCTATTATACAGGCGGTACCAACTGTCGCTGAAATTGTTTACATTTCATACGTTACGTTATACGTTACGTTATACATTGGCTAACGTCTGAAATACTTTCTTTATTATTATTTTGTTTACAGCCTGTGATAGCTTTTATATCTACTCTTTGGTACATTTTTGGATTTATTGTTTTGTTATTACATTCGGGACCACTCAATTTAATTAAAGATATGTAAAATCTCAAATTTTTGCCATGCACACACACAATATGACAATGTTATTATATATTTGTAATGCTGTGAGATTTTTACGTAATAAATAAATAAAAATAAATATATAGCAATCTTGGGGTGTCTATTTAGAGACTGATGAATACCGATACACGATTGGACAAACTTCGCTTGATAGAAAAAAAATCGCAAAATTTTCCATGTCTTTTAAAATGAAAATTATGTCTAAACCGAAATAGTTATTTATACAAAATAAACATCAAAATGAAGGGTATTATAAATACAAAAGCTTGTTTAAAAAAAATCTTATTTCCCTGCCAAAATTCATCCAAAATTAATAAGAATACAAATATGGAGTCACTGTGCCGTGCTCTTCACTTCGCCGCTGCGGGACGTCTTTTGTCTCGCGCTTGAGTTTGACAGCTGGCAGCCCCGTAAGCGTCACCTCCAAAATAAACTGGCGGTACCGACGCTGAAATTGTTTACATTTCATTTCAGCTAAATTGGAGTTCCATCCAACGATCGACAGTCGACAGATGAAAAAGCTACATTATTCGTATAATTTTAGCTTTGCAGGAAAAATTCTCGCAGACATTTCTTTCGAAGTAAGCTTCAATTATCAGCTACTAAATAACTTTTATTAAAAATGCTACTTATCAAATATATAAGTAAGTAGGTTTTGTGCTGTGCTATGTTTTTCGAGTGTATGTATGTTAACCCAATCCCAAATCAAGTGTCTTATTTTGTAAACAAAAACTGCCCTACCCTACTAACATTTTAAGCTGTTCTGTCTGAGGGGCCCGTAGTCCAGTTGCGAGTACACGTTGAAAACGATCGTACAAGTTAAGCAATGTTGGGCGAGGTCAGGACCTGGATGGGTGACCGCTAGTGACACTTCCATCTGAGCCCCTCCGTGCCTCGGAAAGCACGTTAAGCAGTTGGTCCCGGTTGCTGTCGCTCGGCAGCAGTCGTTAGGCCACGTCAGAGGCCTACGGGCGACCTGAATAACTCTGACAAAGAGGTTTGGTCACTAAACCACACGAGAAGAAGAAGAGCTGTTCTGTGATTATTCATAGTTATTTTTACATTATTAGATCGCATTACTTTATTTTCACAATGATGAACAGGTTCGATCAATCAGTTCCTTCAATGTTACATCACAACAGGTAATTAGACGATCATATTTGTTTTTATAAGACACTTGATTTGAGCTGCGGTATAAGTATGTCTAATTCTTTGTTCCGCCCTGCAGCCTAAACGTATGAGGTTTTAACATATTATGAGGTGTCGTTAGATTCGTCTTGATAGGAGTGACATAGGCTGTAAAAATTGAATCTTAGTTTTTGTCAGTCGGGTTTTTTGTTTCTTAAATTAATTTCAGCTTGTTTAAAATAAAATCGGTCTATTAGATTTAAAGACATGCATTTTTTAAAGATCCAGGTTGCTATTACAGTTAGTTATGGCGTCCGACCGACCTTTCGGTTTCGATTTCGATTTCGGCCTAGTTTCGGTCAAATAACGGGTTTGAGCTTAGTTTCGGTTTCGGCTGCCATGCGGCCCAAAGGAGTCTATAATAACCTCTTACCGTTATAATATCAAAAGCGTAAATAATATATTTGGATTACTTCAAATATATCAGAGACTGAATTGTTTAATATGTGATTTACAAATGCATATATTCAGGGATGTCTCTGTACTTAACCGGTTTAACACTGGTAGTGACCACCGACTCGTGCGAGGCACCCTGAATATCGATTTTAAGCTAGAAAGACTCCGTATGATGAAGTCTACGCTCCGACCTAACCTGCAACAGATCGTAACCGGCTCCGATAAATTTCAGCTGGAGCTGAAAAATAGATTCGATGTCTTGGAAACCACAATTGACGTTGACCAGGCGTTTGACACAATGGTGAAGACCATCAGGGACGTAGGCGTAAGGTTTTGCAGGTCGCAACGTACTGGCACGAAGTCTAAGCTCTCAGTGGAGACTCTGGATCTCATGAAGGAAAGACGTGAAAAGGCTACGCAAATCTCTCAGACAGAACAGCGGACCCTCAACAAACATGTAAGGAAGCTTATACGACGTGACCTTCGTCGCTCCAATACACGCCGCATACAAGAGGCAATTGAGCAAAATCGAGGGTCAAAAGTATTCATACAGCAGTTGGGGAGAAGCCATCTGACCAAACTGAAGTCGGCGAATGGCAGAACCGTCACTTCCAAACCAGAGATACTCGCTGAGATCGAAGACTTCTACGGCCGATTGTACGCACCTCACGCACCGCAACCTGAGCCTAGTACCGATGATCCCCGAGCTACGTTAACACGCCATTTTACCGAAGACCTGCCGGATGTGAGTCTTGACGAAATCGGACTGGCTCTCAAACAGCTTAAGAATGGAAAAGCCCCCGGTGAAGACGGGGTTACATCTGAGCTCCTGAAAGCAGGTGGTACTCCTGTCCTGATGGAGCTACAGAAGCTTTTTAACTCCGTCATACAGAGTGGGAGAACTCCGAAGGCATGGCACAGGAGCATTGTTGTCCTGTTTTTCAAGAAAGGGGACAAAACCCTATTGAAAAACTATAGACCTATCTCTCTCCTGAGTCATGTATACAAGCTGTTTTCGAGAGTCATTACGAATCGTCTTGGACGGAGATTTGACGACTTCCAGCCCCCGGAGCAGGCCGGGTTTCGCGGAGGATATGGCACCATAGACCACATCCACACAGTGAGGCAGATTATACAAAAGACAGAGGAATACAATCGGCCCCTGTGTCTTGCATTTGTGGACTATGAGAAAGCATTCGACTCTATCGAAACCTGGGCTGTTCTGCAGTCCTTGCAGCGATGCCAAGTAGACTGGCGGTACATCGAGGTGCTGAGGTGCCTGTATGACGCCGCCACTATGACCGTCCAAATCCAGAACCAGCAAACAAGATCTATCCAGTTGCGTAGAGGTGTGAGACAGGGAGATGTTATATCACCGAAACTCTTCACAAACGCGCTGGAAGATGTCTTCAAAACACTGGACTGGAATGGACGTGGCATCAATGTAAATGGCGAGTACATTTCACACCTTCGGTTTGCCGACGATATAGTGGTCATGGCTGAGTCGCTGCAGGATCTGCAGGCAATGCTGGATAGCCTTAATGCTGCTTCTCGCCGTGTCGGGCTCGGGATGAATTTGGATAAGACCAAGATCATGTTCAATGATCTGGTCGTCCCGGAACCAGTAGTAGTCGATGCCACGGTCCTCGAAGTTGTTCAGAAATATGTCTACTTAGGACAAACTCTACAGCTGGGTAGGAACAACTTCGAGAAAGAGAGTGACAGGAGAATTCAGCTGGGCTGGGCAGCGTTTGGGAAGCTACGTCATATCTTCTCGTCTTCAATACCACAATGCCTAAAAACTAAGGTCTTCAACCAGTGCGTCCTGCCAGTGATGACCTACGGAGCCGAAACGTGGACATTGACGGTGAGACTGGCCCACAGGTTCAAGGTCGCTCAGCGAGCTATGGAAAGAGCTATGCTTGGAATTTCTCTGTTAGATAGAATAAGAAACGAGTATATCCGCCAGAAGACAAAAGTGGTTGACATTGTTCATAGAATCAGTAAACTGAAGTGGCAGTGGGCTGGTCACATCTGTCGTAGAACCGATAACCGATGGGGTAGACGAGTTCTCGAATGGAGGCCACGAACGGGTAAACGTAGTGTGGGACGCCCCCCGACCAGATGGAGGGATGACCTTCGCAAAATGGCTGGCAGGGACTGGATGCAGAGGGCCGAGAGTAGGGTTGATTGGCGCGCTTTGGGAGAGGCCTACGTCCAGCAGTGGACTGATACGGGCTGATGATGATGATGATTACAAATATTCCTCGTCCTTCTAATTTTAAATCCTTGTTAGGTTATGTTTTTACTCCTTTTATTAATGTGCTTTGCGATTTTATCCGTATTAACAAAATTAAACTGTAGAATGTGTTCGTACTTACTAACTTAAGGTGGTGGTTTAACATTCTGTTGTGTTGTCTTTTGTTTTAGAACCCAAAACCAGAAAACCAAAGTATTTCTTGGACTGTACAACCGCTCTCTGTGTTGCTCTCATGACCGACTGGACACTGGCAGAGTTCTTCAGAGAGGCGCCATAAAACAATAAAGAAGAAAGAATAAAAACTGACTGATTATAGACCGATTAGACGAGTGTGTATCAGCTGAATTCGCTCTTGAGGGGTTTGAGCTCAGACTACGGCCTAGAAAAACGGAACTTTAAATGCGAAAACTAGAGGAGAGAATTGACGGCCAAATCCCAATGGCTTTCAAAAATACTTTGAGAGCATTCCGGCATTCCGAGTGTTGGAGAGTCCTATCGCTGATTGGCTCGCTAGCGGATTGAGAGCTCTGTATTCAATCCAATGAATTTATGCAACTACCCAGTAGATGGATTGAACGCACTGATGACTTACCAACTAACCCTACTACTACAGGGTGGCCTTGAATTCATTCGACAAATTAAAACTGGGGGTTGTACTCATGATAAATATTAAATTGGTAAGGTTTTTTAGTAAATCAAGACTCCAAAAAAATAGAACTAAGTACGTCACACAATGACCGTAGAAATTACCATTAGGTCATATTCCAGTGAAAGAAATCGTTGCAAGCTTCTATGTATTTAGTTTTTTAAAGACCATTACTGATTATCATTATATGGTAAATAATCGCCCTTGTAGCTGGTACAGAATTGAATTATCAACGGATTAATACAGGTACCAGTCTCTTTGGAAAGTTGTGTACCAGGATCGCAGCGGATGGCAGTACATCGTCGCCTGCGCTACAAGAGACAGGCGGGAGTTTATTATGTAGGTATGTCTTTTGTCCTTTCCATTCCAATGTCGTCATCTATAATATCCATTGCAGTCCATTTACCTCTAAAAAGGGTCCCAATAACGATATGATTATAGACCGATTTTTTAAATGCTTATTTATAACGTGATTCAATGTCGGTAAGTTGTAGTTCGCATAATTGCGAAAAACGACCGTTTTTGGCACATTTGTGAACTACAACTTAGCTTGTCGTAATTATGCCATGTATTGTATATTGAAAAATAGTATTTATCGTAATAAAGATTGTGTACATAGCTTTTTTTTAATAAAATTGATTAAATTGTAAGATATTGTTTAAAGATTGGCGGCGCTAGTTGGCTCATGGAAGGCCCTTAAAAAGGGTCCCAATTCCCCAGGTGTTACAATGCCCCCATCGCTCATACCAGGCTACCATAAATCCCCAGCAAATGTTCCTTGTGACAAGCATCTAATCGTCCCGCAGTAAATCAAACGCGTCTCACAGACACATTGCTCGCTCACAGTCGATGTATCATTGGATTTAGTGCAGGTTTCACCCGACAAACAGAAGAGGGGTAAAGTTTTTGAGTGTATGCCTAGGGACTTTTGAAAATGGCAGCAACGTAGTAATAGTTGCTAAATTTATATACCGCAGCCCAAAGCAAGTGTCTTATTTTGTAAACAAAAACTACCCTACCCTACTTCTGTGATTATTGCACAATTATTTTCACAGTTAGATCGGATCACTTTTTTTGCACAATGAGCCGGTTCGATCAATCAGTTCCTTCAGTGTTACATCACAACAGGTAATTAGACGATCATGTTTACAAAACAAGACACTTGATTAGACTGTAAAAAGTTTTATCTGTACATGAGACATTTTTTGAAAAGAAATTGTAATCAGTCGAAAAAATCTATGTATAGAAATTCCGTTGACATGAGCCAACTAGCGCCGCCAATCTTAAAATAATAATATCTTCCAATTTAATCAATTTTATTAAAAAAACTATGTACACAATCTTTATTAAGATAAATACTATTTTTCAATATACAATACATGGCACAATTGCGACAAGCTAAGTTGTAGTTCACAAATATGTCAAAAACGGTTGTTTTTCGCAATTATGCGAACTACAACTTACCGACATTGAATCACGTTATAAATAAGCATTTAAAAATTAGTATTTATCGTAATAAACATTTTGTACATAGCTTTTTTAATAAAATTGATTAAATTGGAAGATATTATTTTTTTAAGATTGGCGCTAGTTGGCTCATGTCAGGCCCTTAAACTAAGATTTTAAACCGCTTTAGTTGGAGACTAAAGAATCTAAAAGCTACGATAACATTTTATTAGAAAAGTCTTAGAAACTAAAGACCGGTAATAAACGATAGCAATCTAAAAATACGAACCAGGTCGAAGTGGGTAAAAGCATTATCTTAACCGGATTGCTCCTAGCCTTATAGTGGAGGCTGGATACACGGGCGGGCGAAACGACGCGTTGAAACGCTTGCTACATGTGAGGTAAAATGGTTGACAAGGGTATAAGGGTATCATAATATATCACTCAATTTCACTTTTTAAACTGCAGTAGACTGACTGACTCGTGACCATGATGGCTGCAATGCTGTTGAAATATCGAGACATCAATAATAAATGTTTAACACGGTAATTCCCGTTTTATCTGATTAATATCACTCAATTTTATTATTGCTAGAGTCAAGTCACATGAACATGTTCTAGCTAATTAATGAGACTTGTAAACTATTTCATAACTCTCGAATTAGAGTAATCTGAGTCTCGGGAATTAGTATCATTTCATTGTACTGACAACAGCAGATCAATGATAACACTTGCAGTACGATTTTAAATCTTACCTTAATCTTACTTATCAAAAATCGGTGCGATACATTTGTGGGAGGCTGGTGTCGAACTAAGTTGTAAAACTTGTATTTCAGGCAGGCCTCCGTCCCTAGGTAATAGGTACATCTATACATATAATAAGACTGTAAAAAAGTTGTGTCTGCACATTGGATATTTTTTTAAAAGAATAATTGTAATGTGTTTTAGGATCGATACTGATGCCAAAACACAATTTTTTAGAATTTTTGTCTGTTTGTCTGTGACTTTGTGCAAGTATCACGCCATAACTACCAAAGGGATTTTGATGGGAGTTTCACTAGGAGATAGCTGAAATATCCGGACAGCTCATAGATAAGCCATGGCGGTATGTGATGTGGAAACAAGGATCCAGAGAGGAAGATCTGCCTCCTGATCTCTTCCATCCTCCTTCTCTACGCAAACGAAGTTGCGGGGTACATCTAGTTAGGAATATGACTTAATTTATAAACCGCCCGTCTGCCCAACCCGCCCACATTACACTAACTAGATTGTCGGCGCGCCCAGCTCCGTATAGTACGTATATCCGTGACGCTACGCCACCCCACTCGTACGTAGAATGTCCTATTAGTGGCGATATTAGCGAGATTGTTCAGACGAAAAACACGCCAGAAACGCGACAATTTAATGTGTTAATTTGTCTAAATGTGAGAAAAGTATATGTATAATAAGTCGCTCATTAAGATTTGCTTAAAAACACTACAATAAATTTTTAAAATTCATTTAGGTATAATAATAATTACAAAGTCTGTACTCTAATCTGGAATAAAATACTAGTACACGAAAATATAACTATACAGTGATTTTTTTTACAATCGGTCATGTAATTTTTAAGTAAAACTAAATTTTAATGAATTACTGAGTTAGAATGCGCGTAAGAACGCCATGTCCTATTACCTAGTTAACGGCCTGATAACAATTCTGAGGCACGTGTAATCCACCAAATCGCACTGGGCCCGCAAGGTGGATCATGGCCCGACCTCCCTAGATATTGTTCCCATCTGTTCCCAACACTTAAATGTCGAATAATTTAATTAAAATACAATGTCAAACTTAAAACTAAAATATCCGGTAAACGTTCGTCAGTCAAATATTATGAATTACTATTGTAATTTTCTCCCGTAAGCAACTCGCCCAGTATCATTAAAGCATGTGGGCCAGTTTACTACGTGAAAATTTACAAAAGGGAAACTCGCTCATGGACCAGATATTTTGTGGGCGAGTTTGCGATCATTCGCGTTAAAAACGCTCGAAAGAAAAACGCTCGTCTTCTGCGCGTTTATAATCCTCCGTGTGCATATGCCCTTAGTGCTATTATCGACTAATGTGACACTCCGTAGTGTCCCACAGCGGGGAGATTTCCTTTGTTGTCACAAAAAGAGGATTAGTCTGGAAGGATCTAATTACAGGGCAATTTTCTGTGGTCAGTTACGTAGTTTTTATCTACCTATGTATGTACACTTGTACAGCTAACAGCAGTTGAAGTGTAACACTGGTTCTCCTGAAAATGGAATGGAAACGACGGTTGCAAAATTATTTGATAATTTTGCTTTTAACGTCTACAGGGACTATTTTGTGTTTAATATCACGTTAAATTAATCAGAAAATGTTCGCGAGTGACAGTACGGTGAAGTTACTGGATTATTTATGCAAGATCTGAAGTTTCAAGCTTTTATCAAGAGTTCCCGCTACAAGCTCGGGAGTGAACGTGACTGTCGAGCTGCCTCGTCCAGAGTGATGACGCTACGGCGTCTCCTCTGGAGGAAGACACGAAGACGCGGCTACCCAGGGTGAAGACGCTACTGTGACTCCCCTGGAGGAAGATAGAAGACTATTGAATTTTCTGTAACATGACTTTGGCAAATGACGAAGTGTCGAGTCCATTAATAAAATAAATAAATAAAAGTGTAACACTTTTGACCGTCCTTATTAACTGCGTCATAGGAGTAAATTCGTACTGCAAGTGTTACCATTGATTTGCTGTTGTCCAGGGTTATACAGGTGATTGGAAATTCGATACATTCCTTGAAAGGGGTGATACTAGAGGTGGTTTGCAATTAGGCCCTATTAACGAGGGGTCGAAAATGAGGACATCCTGTATAGCTTTTCGTTTCTTAGAAATCGGTTCTAGTTTATTCTTATTTCACGGATAACTCATAACTCATTTATTCAGATCTTAGGAACACTAGGTACACTTGATCACGTCAATCAACAATATATCAGAGAAATTTTCAACAATATAAAAAACTAAACCTATGTTGGACAATCTGTTGGCAAAGAGCAGACCGGTTACAATACAATAGATATTGTATTCACACTACCCGTTTCACTACAGAATTGCAGCTATTTATTATAATTATTAATTGTATATGCAAGAAAAGAAATCGTAGACCTCGTAAAGGATCAGTAATTTGGAATTTGAATTACGCATTATCCATGCTCGGTGAATAAATTAGAACATGATGAAAAAAATCTTGCCGTGGTGAAAACATACCCTTTAAGTATGTATAAAGCGATGAAGATTTTCGGTGGGCGTGGCCTGTGGTGGCTCAGTTGGTAAGAGCGTGTCACGGAATGACAAGGTCGCAGGTTCAAGCCCTGCCCACGGCAAGAATTTTTTCATCATGTTCTGATCAGTAAATAAAAACATAAACTTTACCTAAATAATCCGAATATTTTGCGTCGGTTTTATATCACAGAAAGTTTGCCATTTACTTCATACAGAACAAAGTTACTCGGCCAAGTTTCAGAAGCCTTACTTAATAATCCCTATTTAAGGGCCTTCCATGAGCCAACTAGCGCCACCAATCTTAAAAAAATAATATCTTCCAATATAATCAATTTTATTAAAAAAAGGTATTTAAAAAAAGGTTTATTACGATAAATACTAATTTTTAAATGCTTATTTATAACGTGCTTCAATTTCGGTAAGTTGTAGTTCGCATAATTGCGAAAAACGGCCGTTTTTGGCACATTTGTGAACTACAACTTAGCTTGTCGCAATTATGCCATGCCAAATTTGTAAATAGGATTTACAAAATGTTTATACTATTTTTCAATATACAATACATGGCATAATTGCGACAAGCTAAGTTGTAGTTCTCAAATGTGCCAAAAACGGCCGTTTTTCGCAATTATGCGAACTACAACTTACCGACATTGAATCACGTTATAAATAAGCATTTAAAAAATAGTATTTATCGTAATAAACATTTTGTAAATAGCTTTTTTAATCAAATTGATTAAATTGGAAGATATTATTTTTTAAGATTGGCGGCGCTAATTGCCTCATGGAAGGCCCTTAATAATCCCTATTTAAGCGAATGCACTGTCAGAGGCAAAGTTTGGCAACTTTGTATAGGATAACTTCGGAGGCATAAATAAGGTTTCTTTAAACTTCCAAGGGCGAGGATGTTTAAGGCTTCGTATGCGCGTATTTTGACATTTTCTACGAAGGCTACGGCACTAACACTAACTACTAAAATTAAACGTCTGAAAAAAATATATAGCAATCTTGGGGTGTCTTCCATGTCTTTTAAAATGAAAATTATATCTAAACCGAAATAGTTATTCATACAAAATATATATCAAAATGTAGGGTACTATAAATACGAGAGCTTGTTTAAAAAATCAGATTTTTGTTGGCGTATTTTTATTTCTCTGCCAAAAATCTCAACCTTATGAAACATGAAACCGAACCTATCGCTTTATTAAGAATATGCACGGATTCTATATATCTAGGAGCTAATTCATAAACGTGATTTAAAGTTCTTTAACGAAGTGTGAAATGGATAGCAACACGATTTAACTAATGGAAGTGAGGTTTAACTAGGTTTATGAATAACAGCACCAGTGGTTATGTAAGTGGACTGCACTGGACTGCGATGGTCCACCGAGCTCAACCGCGGCCTACTTCACTCGGTTCACGTCACTTGTGTCCAGCGGCCAACCACTGGCACCGTGCCACCCCAATTGTCAGGCTTCTGTTGGCACGAGATTAGAATTTAGAGTTGTTTGGGGATGAAAATGTGCCGTATAAAAAAACCTGGCCAAGTGCGAGTCGGCCTCGAGCACCGAGGCTTCCGTGCAACGCAACTTAACCCCGTAACTTTGCTCTAACGAAAAGATAAACTAGATTTAGAGACCAACTTAACTTTGCCATTATCAAAATATTATGTCCATACATCGACATACTCCTGATTAGTTGATCATTTGCAAATATGAGTTTGTAATAACAAATTTTTTTTTTGGAGGGATGTAATTTAAAATTTTTACAATCAGGATTTTATTCCTTTACTTGTGCTGTAAGACCTAGCTTCTAGCCAAATTTCATGATTCTAGGTCAACGGGAAGTAAACTATAGGTTTTGGTTTTCTTGCATTTTCATACAAATATGCGAGAAAATGCGACATAAACGGCCATATCTTTTGATTGCGTCGACGATGATAATTGATGAATTATCTCAAAACATCGTGATAAAACCTACATGCAAAAATTTAAGACATGTGTAATCTTTTAATTCTCACTGAGTCCGCTTGTTGGAGGTCTGTGCCCGAGCAGTGGGGGTATAAAAGTATACTAATGATAATATAAAAGTACGCATAAGCATTAATAGTTTTCGAAACGACAACAAAGCTAATGGAACCCCCGCCATTTTGTCATTACCGTTGATCAATAGTATTCAATTAAACCAGTTTTAAACCTTTACCACAAGCCTAACTAGCGTCCAATTATCGAAGACCCCGCCGCCTTTTCAAACCCTATTAAAGTTCCAGTGAAATTAACGACATCGGGCTTTTTCGCGGGTCCAATTGAACTGGTAACGAATACAAACACACCTCAGCTATCGAGTTGGGAAAGTTTGTAATTGGATTCTGAAAGTTGGCAACTGGTGGAGGCGTTTGCAAAAAGTTCGTTTTTAGATTTAGAAACTAAGTTACGATGCCGGAATTTTGTAAAGATTGTATTATTTTATTTATTTTATTAATGGACTCGACAGTTCGTCATTTGCCAATGTCATGTTACAGAAAATTCAATATATTCAATAGACTTCTATCTTCCTCCAGGGGAGTCGCAGTAGCGTCTTCACCCTGGGTAGCCGCGTCTTCATGTCTTCATCCAGAGGAGTCGCCGTAGCGTCTTCACCCTGGACGAAGCAGCTCGACAGTCACGTTCACTCCCGAGCTTGTAGCGGGAACTCTTGATAAAAGCTTGAAACCCCAGATCTTGCTCAAATTATCCAACAAAATCACCATACTGCCACTCGCGAACATTTTCTGATTAATTTAACGTGATATTAATCTCAAAATAACCACTGTAGACAATAAAACAAAAATTATCAAATAATTTTGCAACCGTCGTTTCCCGCCATTTTCAAGAGAACCTAAAGATTGTACAATATATTAAAAGCCGATTTGACAGATCATATACATGATTTTACAAGGAACGAACAGGTAATGTATACCGCAGCCCAAATCAAGTGTCTTATTTTGTAAACAAATATGATCGTCTAATTACTGAAGAAACTGATTGATTGAACGAACCTATTCATCATTGTGAATTGGCGGTGAGTAGTGATAATTTATTTATTACCCTACTGCCCCAGAAGGAGGGCAATGTTTTTCAGGTGTATGTATGTATACCGCAGCCCAAATCAAGTGTCTTATTTTGTAAACAAATATGATCGTCTAATTACCTGTTGTGATGTAACACTGAAGGAACTGATTGATCGAACCTGTTCACCGGCGTGAAAATAAAGTGAAATCCGATCTAATAATGTGAAATTAACTAAGCAATAATCACAGAACAGCGTAAAATATTAGTAGGCTAGGGTAGTTTTTGTTTACAAAATAAGACACATGATTTGGGTTTTGGTATAAATAAAAACATTGCTAATTTTTTTTTGTAATTATACATTTACGCCGACGCTGGCTTCCAAATAAATCAAAGTAAATATTAATGATTCTGTAATGTAATTAATATTTAGATGAAAGACAAAAGGTAGATTGGAGTTTCTGATGGTAAGTTATCAACTAAAATTATGCTTTTCGATGAAGCACAATGAAATTCAAAACATTTAATAACTTCGAAAATGTTATTAAGCACGTTTAATTGTTCTTTGAAAATTTCAATAAAATAACAATTTTCATTGCTAAAATCCTTTTATTTAAGCTTTGAATTTGAATAGACGCATGCCACAAAAGATTTAATTATCTCTGAAGTGCTATTTCTGTGAAATTTAATTTATATTTCAGACTGACACAGTTTGCAAAATAAGGTGGGACGTGATTAAAATATACCTAACTGAAAATTTATTATTTGGAATTAAAAGTAAGTGTAAACATGAAAATAATAAACTATCATCTTTGTATAGTCGAAATCAGAGCTAAAAAATATAAGGAGACTGAATAAGGTTGAGATTTTCTCAAAATCTACTTGATCGATTGTTAAAATTATTTTACTGGTAGATAACCTACAAATTATGAAAACTTTCAAAAATCTGTCAAGAAAGAACGTATCAGCCTCGCGATACAGCGGGGCAACGCTGCCAGCCTTTTGGGCACGCTGCCTATAGTGGGGGACCTGGGGCAGGTTTTTTATCTTTAATTTTAATTTTTTATTATTATAATGTTATTAGTTTTTTAATAAAGAATCTATAGATTATGTAATTAATCTTGTATTTGAGAAGACTCTATTTAATGGAGACTTGACTTTTGATACGTGCAAGAATGGATAACTTTGCACCTCTTTCAACATTTATGTTTTTGGTGGGACACCATTTACACTACAAGACATAGTATGTTCAAAGTTGAATCCCCTGAAGCCTTAACGACTTCCGTCTGTCGTTGGCGGCTTGCGACCTGACAGGCCAATGTGCTCACAGGACGAGGCTTTCAACTTAATGGCCCCCACTTGTGGGGACATGATTGACCTGCAATAGCCGGCCTCTAGTTTATCGGTACTAACATTTGTAGGGTTATGTCGTAAATAACATTATAATATAAAGAGGCCTGGAATAAATAGAACATCTACTTCAGTATTGATCTGACGGCCATTGGCTTTTAGTTTCGTTCATAAAAGTACTTGGTTCAGTTGAGATTCGAGATTTATTTTTTTGTTTACCACCATAGCATGTCACATTCGAGGTTTATCACATACCTTCATCATGTAGAAAATTCTGAAACACACGTTAAATGTGCTGGGTTTTAAGTATTTTTTAATTGTCATAGTACGTCACCGCTATTCACTTGTTTTCGCACTCAATTGTAATCACTAGTTATTGAGAGCCTTCCATGAGCCAACTAGCGCCGCCAATCTTAAAAAAATAATATCTTCCAACATGATCAATTTTATTAAAAAAACTATTTACGAAATGTTAATTACGATTGATATTAAATGCTTGTTTATAACGTGATTCAATGTCGGTAAGTTGTAGTTCGCATAATTGCGAAAAACGGCCGTTTTTGGCACATTTGTGAACTACAACTTAGCTTGTCGCAATTATGCCATGTATTGTATATTGAAAAATAGTATTCATCCTAATAAACATTTTGTAAATAGCTTTTTTAATAAAATTTATTAAATTGGAAGATATTATTTTTTCAAGATTGGCGGCGCTAGTTGGATGGAAGGCCCTGAAGTAATTTTGTTATCATTACTTATTTTAAAAGATGTGAGATATCTTTTGATTGCGTTAAAATAGAAGGTTGAATGAGGTTGCAGACCTGAGTATTTGGTAGGTATTATCAACTTAATACGTCTATGCGATTCTGAGATATGTCTTGACAGACAGACGGACAACAAAGTGATCCTATAAGGGTTCCTTTTTTCCCTTTGAGGCACGGAACCCCTATAAAACAGAGTACACTTTTCATACTTTCCATAATTACTATTTTATTTACTTAGACGACATTTTCTTTCCGGGAACACCTACAACGCGCCACAAAAAGAGGAGGGTCTTCATAAAATTTTATTATTTCCTCAATTCAATGTGATTTACTCTTCCAAAGGCCTTCTTGTCGACAGGAAAGTGTTATAGGAATCTGACACAAAAGGCTTTAACCGTTAGGTCGGAAATACCTTTTTTCGGGGAATCATAAATTCTATTCGGTGACGCAAAAATACAGTCAGCAGAGTTGGAGATTTATATTAATTGTATTTCATCATCAGTCTATTTATATTGCCCCACTGCTCGGGCACAGACCTTCCCTTACATCGAGGGAGCTCGGGCCATAATCCACCACGCGGGCCCAATGCGGGTTGGCGGATTTCACATGCTTTAGATTTTTTTTCTTCTTCTACGACATGCAGGTTTCATCACGATGTTTTCCTTCACCGTTTTGAGAGCACTCGGTAAATGTACGTAAGTTTTTCCGTCGAAAAAACCGAGGATAACTCATTGGTACATGGCTGCCCCAGCTGGGAATCGAACCTGGGACCTCCATATTGCAAGTCCATTGACCCAACCACTGAGCCACCGAGCTCTAATTGTATTTGCATAATAGCTTTCTAGAATTATATTTTAATTTGTTAGATTTCCCGATTGATATGACAAAGTCGATTGATTGACAAGATCGCAACTTATTTTATTATCAGCCTATTTTGATTAGTAGGTAATCAGTATTTTAAGGTTATGACTAGTTCAAACCAGTGGAAGGCCATCAAACGCAGTCATTAATCTTGATATGTTCCGCACAAACGCGCCGCCACCTCTGTGTTTCATTAATAATGTCGAGAACAATTTAACTCGTTCATGAAACGGATTTGGGCCTTAAACCTGCGAAATGTAGAACGGATTAAATATAACACCGGTCATAGAAACAAACATAATATCAACTCTGCGAACATTGCGAACTAGTGTTCGACTTTCTTTCTTTGCTTTAAATAGCCGAGGCGTGACTATGTAACGTACGGCATTTCAGCCCCATTGTGTCGCTTAAACCCGTCACTGTATGACGGTCCAATAGTACGCCACTGGTGATCCTTTTCAAAAAGGAGTTACAGTGGGAGAGGGGAAAAAAAAAAAAAAACATAGTGTCCGACTGAACTTTCGGTTTCGGCCTAGTTGGGGCCAAATAACTCATTCAGGTTTCCTCATACATCGTTATGTTATGATGCACCGGGATTTACAAGGGGCGAGTTATTCGATTGACGAAGTTTTAACGGATACTAAGTTTTATGAAGTTTAGACAACATATAATTGGCATATTTGTGAACTACTACTTAGCTTGTCGTAATTATGCAATGTATTGTATATTGAAAAAACAGTATTTATCCTAATAAATAAATTGATTAATTTCGAAGTTTTTTTAATATTGGCGGCGCTAGTTGGCTCATGTCATTCCCTTAAGTGACATTTATGACTTGGTTTGTCATTCCAATTTAAAAAAAAACTACAAATCTGTAGTCGAAGACAGAGTATACAGGGGCCCTTAATAAGGTTGAGATTTTCTCAAAAACTACTGGACCGAATTTAATAATTATTTTACAGTTACATAGTTTTAAGTTTTATCTATCTAACAGTGAAATAATCTTTGCAATAGGTCAAGTAGTTTTTGAGAAAATCTCAACCTTAAAAACTCTTCTATACACCTTTCTGTGTTCCACCGTACCTGCTATCGACCTCAGAAACCCATTTCTCTTCTTTTCTCGTGTGGTTTAGTGACCGCACCTATTTGTCAGAGTTATTCCGGCCGTCCGTAGCCTCTGACGTGGCGTAACGCCTGCTGTCAAGCGACAACAACCGGGACCAGCTGCTTAACGTGCTCCGAAGCACGAAGGGGCTCAGATGAAGGTGTCACTAACTTGTACGATCGTTTTCAACGTGTACTCGCTTTTATACTAAGCCCACAGGACACGGTTGTGGACCCAGCTGAACAATTGCCTGCCGGAGCAAAACAGGATTGGGCGGTCTGGAGAACGTTGAACCGACTCAGGGCGGGGGTTGCACGTTCCAGAGACAACCTGAAAAAATGGGGATTCCTGGATTCGAGTGCTGACGTCAGGTGCAGTTGTGGCCAATAGGCCAGTCATTCTGGCGAGCGTTTGTATGGAGACCCCAACAATAACTCCTCTATCGATGAAACTTTTTTGTATACTTAATAGCATATTTATAAGAACAATTGTCAGAGAATCCAATAATATTTCGAGGCGGAAGTTACTTATTTTAATTGAAATTCAACATTATACCGTATCTTTTTCTGGAACAATGTTATGGTCATAATTCTTTTTCTATAAATTGTATTTTATTAGTGTGCTTCTGTACATTCATAAGTAAAACTACTTTTTAATTCGAAAGTGTAGGTATTTTAATAAAATGTCTTTTTTGGCCGTAGTTTCCATAGGATAATTGCTCCGCCGGGTTTCTGTTTTTAATATGCCTTCAAATTAATATTTCTAGTATAAGTACGAAAATCCAACAAAAAAATCCAAATGAAACAATTCATTATACAGAATTTGTCTTTTAACTATCTCTGGAAAATTACTCTATCAGATATTTTTTACAATTGTAATGAGATACCCACAAATAACCTGATTTCAAAAGAATCCAACAAAATATCCAGGCGGAACACCATTATTTCGAAATACCTATCAAGCGCAGGCCAGCGCGGGGCCCGAGGCGGGCGAGGGGCGTCGAAAACCGGTCGAGCGGCGGGCGAGTTTCTTCAAGTAGGTTAATAGGTACAGCTAACAGAAGATCAACACTTTGGACTAAGTACCGTTCTTATTATCTGCGTCGTAAGAGTTGAAATCGTGCGAATGCGAGCGAGTATTACCATTGATCTGCTGTTGTCCGTACTATACGTACGTATGTATGTATGTATGTAGGAGGTTGATCTAAACATCGCAATTTAATTATTATTATCGTCATCGTTTCGAAACATACGAACGCAGTAAATGTAATATGCGTATTGCCTTGTATAAGTTGAGTATATAGTGTGTGTTTTCTTCGCGACACGGGGTCTAGGATAAACTAACCCAGAGATTCCTTTAGAGTGTCTTTAACTTAATTGGGCGCTTAGTGTTTTTTTTATGTTACTTCCAGCTTTAAGAAACGCCCCTGTTGTGAATCTGTACTAGATTATTTGCAATTTTGTCGAAATCTAGTCGCGTTCATGTCTCACGCTGGTGCATGAGATAGTGTTTGATAATTTCGCCACGCCAAACAGCGGGCGTATTGGTCGAGTGGCTGGAGCGGTCGCCTCCCGTGCACGCGGTTCCGGGTTCGATTCTTAGCTAAATATATGTTTTTTTTTGTTTCGTGTTTTATTTTGTATTTTATTTTAATTGTGTTTCGAATTTGGTTAGTATTTTATCAAACATTTTGTTGTAATTATCTTTGAATTTTATTTGAGCATAAACTCTGAACTCATTTATACCGAAGTAGGTGTATTAGGAGAGCTGGGAATCTGTCTGTACTAGATTACTTGCAATTTTGTCGAAATCTAGACGGAGCGGTCCGTTCATGTCTCACGCTATGGTGCATGAGATATGCTTGGTAATTTCGCCGGGCTAAACAGCGAACGAATCGGTCTAGTGGCTGGAGCGGTCGCCTCCCGTGCATGCGGTTCCGGGTTCGATCCTTAGCTAAATATATTTTTTTTTGTTTTTTTTTTATTTATTTTTTGTTTTGTATTTTGTTTCGTGTTTTATTTTGTATTTTTAACCGACTTCCAAAAAAAGGAGGAGGTTATCAATTCGTCGAATTGAAAAAATAATTGTGTTTGGAATTTGGTTAGTATATTAGACAGATCACCCTCACTTGTAGATTTTTGTGGTTGCAGTTGCGATTACATATTATTAGTAGGTGAATATCTCACGCTCATCGTACAAGTGTAGAATTTAAATTTGCTTAGCTGTAGTCGTCAGTATGACGTAAGTAATAAGACCTATGCCGCACGCAAATATACCCGTAGTCGATGTGCGAGCGAGTTGAAAAATAACAAGCTGTCTTTGTTACTCGAGGGGGTGAGGGGGGTCCGATCGCATGTAGCACGGCGCACCGTTCCGCTGAATCACTTATTGACTGATAATCTATTTTGATTCTAATAATATCACAATACAGTAGGGTTTTATATAACAGATAATTATAATTTTAAGAAATATTTTGATACACGCACACCAAACGAGATCCCACGGCGAAAAAAAAGTGTTTTGCCATTGTCCGTACTAACCTTGACATATGTTGTCGTACTTATGCGTTGATGATACGGGCTAGATTACGTTTTGTGTTTGTTGGCGTAGGTACTATCGTCTCGGTCGAGCTTACTTAAACATTCCACGTAGTAGGTACCTAGTAAGTACACATAAAAACACATCAAGTTGTAACACTTTGGGCCGCTCCAATCTATATATCTATCTGCGTCGTTAGAGTTGAAATCGTACTGAAAGTGTTACTATTGATCTGCTTTTGTCCGTACTAACCTTGACTTGACATGTTGCGCTTATGCGCCGATGATACGGGCTAGATTACAATGGTTTTGTGTATGTTGGCGTAGGTACTGTTGTGTCGGTCGAGCTTACTTAAAACATTCCAAAATCAGATCAAGTGTAACACTTTGAACCGTTCTTATTATCTGCGTCGTAAGAGTTGAAATCGTACTGCAAGTGTTACCATTTGTTTTGCTATGTCCGTACTAACCTTGAAATGTTGTCGTACTTATGCGCCGATGATACGGGCTAGATTAGAATGGTTTTGTGCATGTTGGCGTAGGTCGGTCGAGCTTTCACCACTCGGTAACGAGTTAACCTAAAATAAACCTTATTCGTATAACTGTAGGTAGAGTACAGAATCCTATCTCCAAAATATTTGTTCAACTTCCAATCCACGTTACCGATGCGATAGATATTTTCTACTTGTATAGGAATAAGGTTTATTATAAATTGACTTTGACTTTGAAGAACAGTTCGACTAAGATCGTAAGTATGTTCATAATGATAAGAAAAATCGAACTTAGCATTTTTCTCAACTCTAATTTTTCGTCGATTTCTAGAAAACGCTTGTCCGCATGGATCTTTACTGGACTTTAGTAAAGAGTTAATCTACAATTAACCTTATTTGTATATGAGTAGACAACAGAATCCCATCTCCAAATATCTCCTCCGCTCCGTCCAATTTCTCGTCCGCGTTCCCGCTGTTCTGTACGTGTAATAGGAATAAGGTTGCTAATCGGCCGCAGTAGCGATCCGCGCGCAGTTGCGCATGCACCGCCGCGTTGATTAGAAATATTTGAATACAACTCTATTTGATATTTTGTGCTTCGCCTGCATTTTTTATTGGAAAACTTGAAAAGCAGTTTTAATAAGATAGTCTGTTCATAATGACAAGAAAAATCGGGCTGAGCATTTTTGGAAACCCCCATTTTTCGTCAATTTCTGGATAACGCTTTTCGGTCTGGATTTTTTATTGGAAATTCATAACTACTTTCGAAAGTAATATTTTAAATACATAATTAAATAGAAATTGGAGTGAGTCATTATCCCTTGGAAATTACGGCAAAAAAACACATTTTATTAAAATATATATATTTCCATATGGAAATATGGTTGGATATTCTGTCAACACATGCCTATAGGTAACTAGAACTTGTAAAAAAAGAATTTTGGATAGAGCAATTTTCCTGTAATTGATACCACGTAATTTAAGTTTGACCTTGAAAATACCTAACTTCCGTTTCTACAAATTATTGGATACTATGTCAATTTCAATCTACATATGGTACTCTATCACTGTGCCAAATTTCATAGATAGATGAGTTACTGCTAGGGTCAACTCCTTTAATGACTGGCCTACAAACCCAAACTACCACTCATCTATCGCAATGTCCTCGGTGTACAAGCTCGTGTACTCAAGATGACTTAAGGAGGGCTACTTCCCGGGCTATAGAGGTCGCAAAATACTGGTGCGGGAAAATATGACAAAGCCTAGAATAGCCTAGGCTGCTTTACTCACCTTCACACGTTTAAAAAAAAAGTGTACTCGCAACTGGCCTACGTACGGTGGAACACAGAGAAAGGTGTACAGGAGAGTTTTTAAGGTTGAGATTTTCTCGAAAACTACTTGACCTATTGCAAAAATTCTTTCACTGTTTGATAGATAAAATTGAAAACTATGTAACTGTAAAAGAATTATTAAATTCCGTTCAGTAGTTTTTGAGAAAACCTCAACCTTATTGAGGCCCCCTGTATACTTATCTCTGTCTTCGACTGCACGAGCCCTTGTTGAAAATGATCAGAAACCCATGGCCCAGTGGTACTGAAAACAATAACAATATACAATAAACTACCAGAATCGTTGAAGGCAGAGATTAATGATAATAAATTCATAAAAAAATTAAAACAATTTCTAATCGCAAAATGTTATTACACCGTGCAAGAATATAAATGATAAATTAATATAAAAATAATAACTAATCAAATAAATAATACAGAAAAACACAATAAAATAAAACAATACTAATATAGCTAAATTAACAAATATTCAAATATAACAAAATAAATAGGTATAAATAATAATAATAGATTGATAACGAAATGCAAAAAAAAATACTACAATGAATGACAAGTAATAATATAATATAATAGCCTTAATAGCTACGATTAGCCTTCCTCTCTCCTAATCGTGTGTCCAACAGGGTCCGTAATGTTATATTAACATCAATTCCATAACTTACGGAATACAATAAAGAATTTGAATTTGACATCTCATTTAGTGTATGAGCGTGGACTAAACCTTTGAGTAGTATAGGCTGCGAGTCAGGTGGGCGGGGCGGGGCGTGAGTAATGGGCCTCGCAATAATATAGCGCCGGTTTTTGTGTCAAATGTGCTGCTGACGTTTTGTTATATGGATACGGACATATTACGGAGACATGTCAGCTGTGTTATATTACACAACGTACAGACATTGCCACATTTCAATGGAGCTGTGCCCCACCTACAAAACTACTTAACCATGTATATCGGAGGCCACTTAACAACCATACAGTTAATATAATCTGGTACTGGCTCCCACGGGATAGGCCTAGCCTGGTGTGGGAGTCGCCGCTAATCTTTGATATATGTAAATGTACTGTTAAGAATAAACATTTTTCAAATTTTTTTTAATTTTCATGTAAGCTGTACCATTTTGTTGGGACTTATTACAGGTTTCATATTGCATAATCATAATCAGTATCATTTTCTACTACTCTCGCAACTCCTATAGAAGAATAACAAAAACAATGAATAAATAGCTTCGATTTCTTATTGTTTTCTGAATTCCTAATTAAGCGGTTTTTTTCGAATCGCAACTTGTACAAAACTTTATTTTAAACAAATAATTTTAATAAATAACGGAGATATTTTTACATTTATTCGTTACTTGCGGTTGATGGTGGGGCAGAATCTGGCATTGCCATTTGTCACCGATGAGCGCATAGAGAAGAAGCGGGGGACAGAGGTGCTGTATTAAAGAGATGCGTCCATGTCGATAATATCTCTAGGTTACACATGTCGCGAAGCAATGTTGCGCTCATGTGCAGGCAGACACGGTCGCCCTCCTGGTACAGGTCTATGGGGTAAGTGGTCTGTGCGTTGTAGTGACATTTAATTAAAATACTCTAAGTAAAGAAATACAAATAGATAAACATTTTTGAACTTGTTAAACAAATCCAAAACATTTACTCGAAGTTAAAATACTTTCTAATTTAAAAGAAGTTAAAAGTTAATTTAATTTGTTATAAATGGAAAATGGAGGAGATTGTAGTTATTCAACTTAAATTAAATTTAAAATGTTTTAGTAACTTGAAGATAAACACGACAAGTTTAAAAAATTGAGATATTTTTAAATTCTCATTTATATCAAGGGAGCTGGAGCTATAATGTGACCACCACACTGACACTTTAGTTTACTGATTCTATGAGCAATGTCAACCACTTTTGTTCTCTGTAGTCTTTTGTTGTCGTATGTGTATAAGTAATCATCATCATCATCAGTCTATATGTCCCCACTGCTCGGGCACAGACCTTCCCTTACATAGAGGGAGCTCGGGCCATGATCCACCACGCGGGCCCAGTGCGGATTGGCGGATTTCACGACTTAAAATTTTTTCTTCTTCTACGATATGCAGGTTTCATCACGATGTTTTCCTTCACCGTTTTGAGAGCACTCGGAAAATGTATGTTCTTCCGTCGAAAAAAGCGAGGATAACTCATTGGTATATGGCTGCCCTGGTTGGGAATCGAACCTGGGACCTCCGTATTGCAAGTCCATTGACCCAACCACTAAGCTACTGCGCTCGTTATATCGTTTACTTCATGTAAATGACCACAAACATTTTTTTTAAAATGATATTATGTTATACTTAAATAAACAATAAGGCTCGTAGTGATAAACGTGAAAATTAGGCGACGGTTTAATATGGTTTAAGGATTTACGCTGGATTTCGCCTAACAAAATAGGTGGTTTAATAATCATCAAATTAAGTCACCGTTTTATCGCTACTTCGGCTTCTGTTCTGTTATTGCTTTTTGTAGATGTTTTGTTCTTAATTCATATTAATTATCGTGACTTTGTTTCACCATGTATCATAATAATAATCAGTAATCTAAAAAGATAATAAGACTGTAAAAAGGTTGTGTCTGTACATTGGATATTTTTTGAAAAGAATAATTGTAATGTGTTTTAGGATCGATACTGATGCCAAAACAATAATTTTTAGAATTTTTGTCTGTTTGTCTGTGACTTTGTACAAGTATCACACCATATCTGACTGGAGGGATTTTGATGGGAGTTTCACTAGGAGATAGCTGAAATATCCTGACAGCTCATAGGCTTATAAGCCATGGCGGTATGTGATGTGGAAACAAGGATCCAGAGAGGAAGATCTGCCTCCTGATCTCCTCCATCCTCCTCCTCCACGCAAACGAAGTTGCGGGGTACAGCTAGTAATTAAATAAATGTGACGTTTGATAAAAAATTTTAACGTCTACAGTGGTTATTTTGTTTAATATCACGTTAAATTAATCAGAAAATGACGGTGAATTTATTGGATAATTTGAGCAAGATCTGAAGTTCCAAGATTTTATCAAGAGTCCGTCCGAACGTGACTGTCGAGCTGCTTCGTCCAGAGTGATGACGCTACGGCGACTCCTCTGGATGAAGATAGAAGACTATGATGTATTGTAACATGACATTGGCAAATGACGAACTGTAGAGTCCATTAATAAAATAAATAAATGTGACGTCACAACAGTATTACCTACAATAGTTATAAGATCATTGTAAGTTCATTTGACCGAAATTCATTCTATCGATGAGCGACGACTCAAATATTCGTGGAGTCGAATATTTGTTAAGTCGATACCACGTAGAGTCGACTGTTCGTTCAGTCGAATTTCGTGGGGTTGAAAGTCAGTGGATACAGTGCTTACGATGAAGGGGAGAGTAACTCTTAAACGCCAAATTAACGAGCAATTTACGGCATTGGGCTCGTGAGAGGAATTACAATCACCCTCGTTTATAGGGGGCGGGGGTGAAACGGCTAATGGTTGACAAATGGTCTATGAATGAGGCTTTAGAAGAATAAAATATGGGGTAATTTCTCACTACATCATTCGATGAGAATAAAGGTACCATTCCGCAGCCGACCGCAGACAGCAACGGTGGGGTACGTGTTGTCTGACGCCCGGCTCGTAGCGGCAGACGACTCATCGTATTATTAAGATTACACTTGATCACGTCAATAAACTAACAATACACTTAAGGGCTTTCTAGAGCCAACTAGCGCCGCCAATCTTAAAAAAATAATATCTACAAATTATTAACTTTTATTAAAAAAAGCTATTTACAAAATGTTTATTACGATAAACACTATTTTATAATATACAATACATGGCATAATTGCGACAAGCAAAGTTGTAGTTCTCAAATGTGCCAAAAACGGCCGTTTTTCGCAATTGTGCGAACTACAACTTACCGACATTGAATCACGTTATAAATAAGCATTTAAAAAATAGTATTTATCCTAATAAACATTATGTACATAGCTTTTTTAATAAAATTGATTATAATAATAACTAAATTATATTGGGAGATATTATTTTTCAAAGATTGGCGGCGCTAGTTGGCTCATGGAACTGGACGCGGGCCTCTCCCAAAGCACGCCACTCAACCTTACTCTCGGCCCTCTGCATACAATACAGCCACCTTGCGAAGGTCATCCCTCCACTCGAGATTTCGTCTCCCTCATCGGTTCTACGACAGATGTGACCAGTCCTTCAGACAGATCAGATACTTCAGTTTGCTGATTCTACGAGCTGTAAAGAGGCATTGTCATTCATCAAAATAATAATTTACCTAGCTACAGAAGGTATTTCATAGAAATACATAGACACCAGTAGTCGCGACACGTCGTCTGCCGCTGCCACTGTGGGGGTGTATCGCTCCGTATAATTACCATGAGTTGCCTACCGAAAGTATGCTTACCAACATGCCAACCAATGCGTAAAATACCTTCGTTGAGGCGCACGGTATTGGTTGGGACTTTGATTCCGCTACTGGCAGCTAGATGTGCAACAAATTCCGTACGTCACAGCTGTGGTCTACGCAGCCGCTAGGGAGCGAACTTACGTTAGCACTCCTGGTATGGGTACTGGTTGTTCCGTCTCTGGCTTGTTATACGCCACAAAGCGGACTTTTCTAAAGCCTTTGTTAGAGTTCCATTCAAGCGCTGGAAGTGGAAATTTGTGAAATTACATTCCCATTTTATTAGCTATGTTATTTATTTTTTAAGGGTTGTGTAATGAATTAGGGGTATTTGAATTTAATGCTAACGCAGTGTGGGGCGCCCCCGACCAGATGGAGGGACGACCTACGCAAGGTGGCTGGCAGAGACTGGATGGAAAGGGCCAAGAATCGAGGTGAGTGCTTTGGGAGAGGCCTGCGTCCAGCAGTGGACTGATACGGGCTGATAATAATGATGAAGTTGCATTAAAAGTACCAGGAGACCATGGCTAACTCGGAGTGTCATAAAAATACGGCCCAGTAAGCTAAAACCTGTCTGTTTCCACTTGTTCAGAAGTCTCAGCTCTTAAAGTAAGATTAAAAGTATCAGGACACTATGAGCCGCCTGGAGTCTCATTAGGCCGGTGTCCAGTGTACATCTGTGGCGTCGAGTAGAACCTTGGGAGAGGCTCGAGGCCAGCAGCCAGTGGACTTATATGGACTGATGATGATGAGTAAGGAATGTTATAAGTAGACCCTAGACCTAAGATTATAGGCGATGTATATTATTTATTTATTTTATTAATGGACTCGACAGTTCTACATTTGCCAATGTCATGTTACAGAATATTCAATATTCTAATCTTCTATCTTCCTCCAGAGGAGTCGCCTTAGCGTCGTCACCCTGGGTATTCGCATCTTCTCTTCGTCATCCAGAGAAGTCGCCGGAGCGTCGTCACTCTAGACGAAGCAACTCGACAGTCACATTCACTCCCGAGCTCGTAGCGGGAACTCTTGATTAAAGCTTGAAACTTCAGATCTTGCATAAATAATCCAATAAATTCACCACTGTCATTCGCGAACATTTTTTCATTTAATAATTTGCCGTGGTCATACCACGGCGATTTTTCTTTCCCCGTGGTCATACTGGTAGGACCACGAGTATGACCACCAGGATCACCCAAATGACATTGCCAGATTCTGCCCCACCATCAACCGCAAGTTGTACAAGATAACGAATAAATGTAAAAATATCTCCGTTTTTTTTATTTATTAAAATTATTGGTTTAAAATAAAGTTTTGTACAGTCGACGACAGAGATAAGTATACAGGGGGCCTCAATAAGGATGAGATTTTCTCAAAAACTACTGGACCGAATTTAAAAATTATTTTACAGTTACATAGTTTTAACTCTTATCTATCAAACAGTGAAATAATTTTTGCAATATGTCAAGTAGTTTTTAAGAAAATTTCAAGCTTAAAAACTCTCCTGTACACCTTTCTCTGTGTTCCACCGTACAAGTTGCGATTCGAAAAAAAACAGCTTAATTAAGAATTCAGAAAATAGTAAGAAATCGAAGCGATTTATTCATTGTTTTTGTTATTCTTCTATAGGAGTTGCGAGAGTAGTAGAAAATGATACTGCTAATGATTATGCAATATGAAACCTGTAATAAGTCCCCAACAAAATGATAGGGTACAGCTTAAATGGTCACGTAGTTTTGTAGGTGGGGCAAAGCTCCATTGAAATGTGGCAATGTCTTTTAACGTGATATTAAACACAAAATAACCACTGTAGACATGGAAATAAAAATTTACAAATAATATTGCAACCGTCGTTTTCCGCCATTTTCAACAGCCGTATCATGGTCCTATAAAACCCCTACTATATTATTTACGCCTCTGATAACCCACATGGAACCCATCTCAAATCGGGTCACCTTTCCGCACGAGCGACTTTCAGGAGCGATTTTTTTTCAATACTTTCAGGGGCCGCGGGTATTTTTCAATTTAGCGCGCGGCTGGCTCGGCCCTCGCATTTGTTGGCGATTTTACGCACTCTTCAATCCCGTGGAACTATTGTTATGTTTAATAGGTTGAAGGGTATTTTTGCGATTAGTTTTATTTTATACTATAGTACGTACGCGTTAAGAAAATAGTGAAAAAAAGAGCACGTCTATCCACGGTTGACAAACTAGATTACTTAGACAAATGTGCTATAAGAAGGAAAGTTGAATTTTTTTTTATTGAACTTTCCTTCTTATGGCACATTTGTCTAAGTCATCTAATTTGTCAACCGTGGATAGACGTGCTCTTTTTTCACTATTTTCTTAACGCGTACGTACTACAGCTGCATCTTCGTTTGCGTACAGGAGGAGGATGGAGAAGATCAGGAGGCAGATCTTCCTCTCTGTATCCTTGTTTCCACATCACATACCGCCATAGCTTATAGCCTATGAGCTGTCCGGATATTTCAGCTATCTCCTAGTGAAACTCCCATCAAAATCCCTTCAGTAGTTATGGCGTGATACTTGCACAAAGTCACAGACAAAAATTCTAAAAATTAGTGTGTTGGCATCAGTATCGATCCTAAAACACATTACAATTATTCTTTTCAAAAAATTTCCAATGTACAGACACAACTTTTTTACAGTCTTATTGATCACACAGTTAAAAGTAACCACAGTTCAATTAAAACGGTTAGTTAGGCATATTTTCGATAAAGTCTTAGGCGCGTATTCATAAACGTGAGTTAAAGTTACGCCACCGTTTTGGCCCCCTGTCCCTTTCTATCTTAACATATTATAACGAAGTGTGAAAGGGATAGCAACACGGTTTAAGGAAAGCGAGGTTTAACTATGTTTATGAATAACAGCAATAGTTTATACACTATGTAACGGAAGCCAAAATAAGTGTTTTGTATGGATAACAAGTTTTATTATACAACTTCTCGATTGACTTTTCATACATTTTGTACGGTAGCTAATCGATTTATACGAGACATATATGAAACTGAGTAGGTACAGTCAACAGCAGATCAATGGTAACACTTGCAGTACGATTTCAAGTCTGACGACGCAAATAATAAGAACTGTCAAAAGTAAAAAGTGTTACCATTGATCTGCTGTCGACTGTACTATTCCTTTCAGTCCTGTATATATTAAAAAATAGGGGCAGCCTTGGTCTACCCTTAGATATTAAAACATCGAGGAGTCTTGAGGTAAAATATATGTCGGTTTAAGAACCTCCTTGTTTTAGAAATCGTCTAAAAATCAATTGAACTATTTATCTTAAAACTTCAAAAAATCTCAAAGTAAAACCATTATCTCGTTACGTAGACCATTTGTAGACTCGTAGCACTTTCGTAGCATTTCCGTAGACAAGCGTAGAGCTATGCAAATGCATCTACAAGAATGGCCGTGGAAGATTGTTGCACTCTCTCTTTCATCTACTATATGAGTGAAGAGAGCAGCAATAGGGTATTAGACAAGTATCGAAAATTAAATGTTTTTCATTCTTATTTCAAAATAGACACAAATTCATGATCGACTGTGAAATCAAAATAGAAAAATGAAATAATTACAGGCATTTATAAAAGTTGTGTTAGAAAGAGACAGAAATAGTTTAGGATGGGCCGCGGCCGTGACGTCATCTGCTGGTAATGCCATACAAACTACATACTAAAGACCGTTTTGCTAAAAAGAGATGGAGCATCCGTCCACCACTTGACATAACTGCTTAATATCTTCGGTATTAATTGAGATATCGAAAAACTGATTTCACAGTTCTCTTCAGCAGAAACATGAAAGTTGATTGAAGCAATAAAAAAAACATATTTGACGAAATATTTATACCTAGAAATTCTAACCGAATGTGATTATTCATACAAAATGCTATTTTAGCTTGAATCTGGGTCAGACATAACACTATAGCATGTCCATAGCAAGGTGTCTTAATTTGTAAACAAATATTATAATGGTCTAATCACCTGCTGTGGTGTAATACTGACGAAACTGATTAAAGTGAAATTTTTGCCTATTATTTTGGATTTTTTTTCATGTGTTTTGTGTGTGAGTGATGGGACTAATAATTTAGGTCACTTTACATTTAAGTCAAATGTAAACTGTGATACGTGTAATGTATTTTGAAACACTATTTTATTAATTATAAATTGGTCTTTGAACGCGACAGAGCAAAGTTTAAAATGTTAGTCGTTTTTGTTTACATAACAAGACATTTACTTTTGACTTAAGTATACACATCAATGTTTTATCGAATCCCATAGCCGAAAATCGCTATTTATAGGGTGGATTCAGCAGAATGATGGGTCAGTATTACTATCATCCGCTATGGGGTGGCTATTTTTCAAGCTACGCGATTACTGTATAAGGGTGGATTTTAGGGTTCAATCTCCACCAACCAAACATCGAAGTTTCATTGGAGCATTTATTTCAACTGTCCAACTTTCGACTTTTACGATCTTTCGACATTTATTTGACCCACATATTAATTCCTGCGATCCTGGTACACCATTCCTGCTTTACACACAGTCATCACTCTCTTCAAGCAAGTTCGTCGATTTTTAGTAGAACTTTCCACAGTTAACAATTTCACAGCTTTTATACCTTTTACTTCACTTCACTTCACTTTTTAAAATATGGCTTCTACCGTGGCTGGCACAGTAATTTTGCCAGTGTCGAAGAATTTGAATTCTGACATCTTATTTATTTATTTATTTTATTAATGGACTCGATAGATCGTCATTTGCCAATGTCATGTTAAAGAATATTCAATATATCGTAATCTATCTTCCTCTAGAGGAGTCGCTGTAGCGTCTTCACCCTGGGCAGCCGTGTCTTCATCCAGAGGAGACGCCATAGCGTCGTCACTCTGGACGAAGCAGCTCGACAGTCACGTTCACTCCCGAGCTTGTAGCGGGAACTCTTGATAAAAACTTGAAACTTCAGATTTTGCTCAAATTATCCAATAAATTTACCATACTGTCATTCGCGAACATTTTCTGATTAACTTAATGTGATATTAAACACAAAAATATCATCTGTGCTGTGGACATTATAACAAAAAAAATTCAAATAATTTTGCAACCGCCGTTTCCCGCCATTTTCAAGAGAAGCTTGTCAACATTTATTGTCTTTTTCAAAATCAAGATGGCGGCGACTATCTCCAAATTTTTTATTATTCTCATTCGAGTAAAAGGCATAGGACATTTAGATCGTACAGCCACTCACATCCATGGTAGACAATGTATGTGTTCGCAAATTACGCCATTGTACTTGCTGTTAGTTTAAAATCGAATAGGAAAATACCCACACTAGTTAGAGATTTGAGAACCAGACGAGACGATGTTGCCAGCTATAATTATACTCGGTATACCCAGTAACGCGATTCCATTGTTATTGTGGGAACAATACGAATTCCTGGCAAGCTCTACGCCGCAAAATTCCATGTCATTCCATTCTATATCAGCCTCTCGGGTGGCCTGGGTATTACGTAAGTTGATCTTGGAATACTGGCAATAATATGCTGTAAAAACAGATGGAGGGATGACCTTCGCAAGGCTGGCAGGGACTGGATGCAGAGGGCCGAGAGTAGGGTTGATTGGCGCGCTTTGGGAGAGGCCCAGTCCAGCAGTGGACTGATACGGGCTGATGATGATGATGAAAACTCTTAAAGCAAATGTTAATAAACAAGTGTTATTTATTGTAGAAATACTTAGATGATGATTTCCAATAGTCCAATGTCGAGCCTTCCCATATTGCTGTGCCCGACGGGGGCCACATGTATTGGGAACTTTAACTGTGTTATGTATAGTCGAATACAGAGATAAGTATACAGGGGGCTTCAAATAATTTCGCAACCGTCGTTTCCCGCCATTTTCAAGAGAACCACCTCATATGTTACAATCCATCAAAGGCTGAGGAGGCGGGACAAAGAATTAGGCATACATACTCTCGAAAAACATAACCCTCCTTCTTGCGCAGTCGGGTAAAAAGAATTACAGATTGCCCTACGAGACAAGTTTCAAAGACAAAATTCAAAACAGAAAAAATTCGCAAAAAAAAAAACCTTTTAGTTAAAATTAATGTACCTCTTAGAATGAAAGCCGGAGGCTCCGCCGCTAAGGACATTGCCCTGGCTGTGTAAGGCTAGACAGGGTGAACGGTTGCACTGAAACCTGCTAGGAATACCATGTCGTTAACCGACTGAAGAAGCAGAATTCATTTATTGCATATCACACATATAATATTACGAGTAGGTACGGTGGAACACAGAGAAAGGTGTACAGGAGAGTTTTGAAGGTTGAGATTATCTCAAAAACTACTTGATTGCAAACATTCTTTCACTGTTTGATGAATAAAAGTGAAAACTATGTAACTGTAAAATAATTATTAAATTCGGTCCAGTAGTTTTTGAAAAAAATCTCAACCTTATTGAGGCCCCCTGTATACTTATCTCTGTCTTCGACTGTACAGTAGGATGTTTTCCGAAATCATATGCTAATATTTTGGCACGAGTCCCGCCCCATATGAGAAATTCTCGTATATCTGCCGTATAAATGGTACCTACATGAGTTGTTTTCGCTCTTTCGTGAACAAACATCGGTTGTTTGTACAACGGACCCGAGGAAAGGACTATGGGAAGTGACTATTAAGGGCCTTCCATGAGCCAACTAGCGCCGCCAATCTTAAAAAATTAATATCTTACAAATTATTATTTTTTATTAAAAAGCTATGTACACAATCTTTATTAGGATAAACACTATTTTTTAAGAGCCTTCCTAGAGCCAACTGGCGCCGCCAATCTTAAAAAAATCATATCTTATATATATATTGTAATACTAACTGTATAGCCTATTTCTTTTGTGTAATACTTTTTTTATTTTTTTTGCAATAAAGAATATTTATCTTATCTTATCTTCCAATATAATAAATATTAAAAAAGCTACGTTCACATTGTTTATTGCTATAAATATTATTTTTTAAATGCTTATTTGTAACGTGATGCAATGTAGGTAAGTTGTAGTTCGCATAGTTGCGAAAAACGGCTGTTTCTGGCACATTTGAGAACTACAACTTACCTACATTGAATCACGTTTTAATAAGCGTTTAAAAAATAATATTTATAGCAATAAACAATGTGAACGTAGCTTTTTTAATAAAATTGATTATATTGAAAGATATGATTTTTTTTAAGATTGGCGGCGCTAGTTGGCTCATGTCAGCGCCTTAATATACAATACTTGGCATAATTGCGACAAGCAAAGTTGTAGTTCTCAAATGTGCCAAAAACGAAACGCGTATGCAACGCCATCTATCGGACAATAGTAGAATTAATACAATTTAACAGGTTCAAGTCCTGCCCACAGCTAGAAAAGACATTGCCACATTTCAATGGAGCTTTGCCCCACCTAAAAAACTACGAGACCATTTAAGCTGTACCTATCATTTTGTTGAGGATTTATTACAGGTTTCATATTGCATAATCATATTCAGTATCATTTTCTACTACTCTCGCAACTCCTATAGAAGAATAACAAAAACAATGAATAAATCGCTTCGATTTCTTACTATTTTCTGAATTCTTAATTAAGCTGTTTTTTTCGACTTGTAAATAACTTTAATTTAAACCAATAATTTTAATAAAAAACGAAGGGACTTTTACATTTATTCGTTATCTTGTACAACTTGCGGTTGATGGTGGGGCAGAATCTGGCATTGTCATTTATCATCAGTTTAATTTGTATACTTTATTCTGAGTTGGATGGACCCCTACTAAAGCTCTTCAATTCGTCTCCGTCACGTTTCTGTCGACGCAGATTAAAAATGTCTTTGAGCACTTTACAGGCCGGTCCCTTTCCAGGGTCCATTTATTCGGGGAATTCTCCCCGGGAATCATTTATAAAGGACCCATTAGTGATGAAGTCGATTCCTTTGGGGAATTATAGGCTACAAAAAAGGTACTTATGTCAAACAGAAAAGTATACAGGCATCCTCTTAAATATTGAGATTTTTCAAAAATACTTGAACGGTTGTTAAAATTCTTTTTCTATTACATGGTATGTACGGACAACATCAGATCAATGGTAACACTTGCAGTACGATTTTAAATCTTAGGCGATGCAGATAATAAGTCCAAAGTGTTACACTTGATCTGCTGTTAGCTGTACTATAAACTATGTACTAGTGCAAGATTTTTAACAGTAGGTAATGTATTATTTTATTTATTTATTTATTTTATTAATGGACTCGACAGTTCGTCATTTGCCAATGTCATGTTACAGAAAATTCAATGTATAATAGTCTTCTATCTTCCTCCAGGGGAGTCGCCGTAGCGTCATCACCCTGGGTAGCCGCGTCTTCTTGTCTTCATCCACAGGAGTCGCCGTAGCGTCAATCACTGTGGACGAAGCAGCTCGACAGTCACGTTCACTCCCGAGCTCGTAGTGGGAATCTTAACCATGGCGCCAAACTTCAGATCCTGCTTGAATTCTCCAATAACTTCACCATATTGTCATTCGCGAACAATTTCTGATTAATTTAACGTGATATTAAACACAAAACACCCACTGTAGACATTATACTGAAAATTATTAAATAATTTCGCAACCGTCGTTTCCCGCCATTTTCAAAAAGCCGTAGGTAATGTAGTTTTTGAGGAAATCTCAACCTGAGGTCTCCAAATGGAGTCCCTTGTTGAGGACATTCAATATCTTAAATTTAATCTACAACAAAAGTAAAAATAATATAGAACATGATGAAGAAATTCTTGCCGTGGGCAGGACTTGAACCTGCGACCTTGTCATTCCGTGACAAGATCACGCAACACACTGCCCACGGCAAGAATTTTTTCATCATGTTCTAATTTATTCACCGAGAATTGATACGCGGTATCAAATTCTGAGTAAAAATAATGTCTTTAAAAATTAAAATAATTCTGTAGAGTAAAATAAAATGGGATTCATTTCTTGCCGCGTGACCTGCCTTGCTTCGGTCACTGACCTGTGGCGCGTACGGTTCGCGTACGATCGGTAGTGTTGCCCAAATTCAGTCTTGGTCTTGCAGTCTTGGTCTTGTTCTTGCGTTTTTGCAAGACCAAGACCAAGAACAAGACCGCGTATTTTTAGCAAGACCAAGACCAAGACTGACCGTGCAAGACTTGAGCAAGAACAAGACTAAGCCTGCAAGACTCTTGCGTCTTGCAGCTAGGACTTAGCGCTATTTCACGGAGTAGTTAGGTGTAACAGTTCGGTGTATAGGTACGCTTAGGAATTCTATGAGACGCAAAAAACTGTATCAAAGAATATGAAAAACTGGACCTATGCGCATTACGACTAATACCATAAACATACCTACATAGCGAATAAAAAAATATCCATTAAAATCAAACTGAGTGCATGCATAGTATGTTTTAACCATCGGCACTTTGATAATGCGGCATCAAAGGTTTTGTACTTACTTCTCAAAGAAATTTGCCGCTTTTCGGAAGTACATGGTTATAATACACGCGCCGGCGGCTTCTTTTGAAATCATATACAACAATCGTTGCCGCCGCGCCGAAATCACAACATTTGACACTATTAGATTGCCGCCACAGGGCGTAGGTATACTCATGCAAAATAATTTCGAATTTTAAGAGTACCTACAGGTGTTCCAAAGAATAAATAAGTTTCAGAGTGCTTAGAATGAAAATGAATACATTATACTGATCACGCAAGTAGTATTATGATTAGGATAAAATGGTAAGGATAGGTAGTAGATGTCATAATAATTTAATTCAATCTCTTTCTAGACAGATATTGTTATTTAAAATACAGTCAAGTTATTGTAATTAATTTGTTTTTTTACATGTTTTAGCAAATGTAAGCTTATAAATCATAAATGTTTATTAAGAAACAGTTACTTCCATGGAAAACGACATATAGGTCAGTTGATTTTTCGACTTTCTTATCAAATCTTCAGTTATTTATTAATCTGATTGATCTTTACTATGGCTATGTTAATTCAATTTTTAACAAATTTTTCTAAGATTTAAAGTAAACTTTAATAAATAGCAATAGACTAATAGGTAATTGCAAGACTTGCAAGACTCTTGCTGCAAGACCAAGGCCAAGACCAAGACTGGGAGCGCAAGACCAAGACTGGGAGCGCAAGACCAAGACTGGGAGCGCAAGACCAAGACCAAGACCAAGACCAGGTGTATTGGCGCAAGACCAAGACCAAGACTGGCTAAGTCTCGTCTTGTTCTTGCATTTGGGCAACACTAACGATCGGTGTCTTTATACAGCCATAAACACATCAAGTGAACTTGGACCGTTCTTATTATCTGCGTCGTAAGACTTGAAATCAAACTTCAAGGTGTCGTTCGTACTAGGTATTATAGTACGTACGCGTTAAGAAAATAGTGAAAAAAGAGCACGTCTATCCACGGTTGACAAATTAGATGACTTAGACAAATGTGCCATAAGAAGGAAAGTTCAATAAAAAAAAATCTCAACTTTCCTTCTTACGGCACATTTGTCTAAGTCATCTAATTTGTCAACCGTGGATAGACGTGCTCTTTTTTTCACTATTTTCTTAACGCGTACGTACTATAGTTATACCGAGCGCTGGTAGCTGCACGGCGAGACGCAGATAGGAGCAGCTCGCTTCACTCTTGATATTTCGCTTCACGCTCTCTCTCGCACTCGCTCGCGTTCCTCCCCCCCGTACGTCTGTCACCACTCAAGGCGCGGTACAGTGCTATCGGTCAGACTATGCGCTGAGGAGGTTCATCCCTCAGATAGCAAAGATTTTACTAGCCAAGTTCTGTCAATGTCTAATTTTCGTCGAAAAATAGTACAAAAATTGGTTCGCGCAGACTTTGACAGGACTTGAACGCCTAAAAAGGTCTTGCAGCTGCAGCTTCTGCACTTCCTTAGCTCTTACAGCGCCATCTATTGACAAACGCTAGCATCAACTCACCTTTTTTTTTAACCCATGTAAAACATGCAAATCATGTGGCACCACGCCCGGGGGACCGTGTTGGTTATGTCAGGCTCACCGCCCTGAAGGGGCAGCATACCGACTAAACATCCTGGGGTGTTCCACCTCGTGCCATTCTTGCCGAGCCACGGGAAACTGTGATACAACCGCGACCCGACTGGCGCCCGAGCACTCCCCATTGTGGGCTGTACTAGCCCACAATGTATAATCCATTCATCCATCACCTTCCTCCTCCACGTCTGAGCCTCGAGCCGCTCGAGCGCCGTGCGGTTCGCGCACTGCGTCCATGGGCCCGGGCCCTTACTCAGGCGGCGGCACCTCGTACACTCCGGTACGCTTGGCACCGCCTCGTACCACCCCAAGCATCAACTCACCTGACAGCCAGGTGCCGTTGGACCGCGCATACGGCTCCAGCAGCAGCCTCAGTGTCGGCCGTCTCCCTCGCACCCTGGCGCCGCCGCTCGCGGGAGTGAGCAGTGCGATGCTGAAGACGATCAGTCCCAGGACCGCAGCAATCACCAGGAGCGCTATGAGGATCCCGCGCCAGTTGCGCTGGGTCGGGGTGGCGGCTGCCAGCTCCTGGGGAAAGAGAGGGGGGTGTTAGAAATATTAATTGTAGTAATTTTCTCAATTTATTATTTAGATTTTCGTTTCGCTTAAGGTAGAAAATATAAAAACGTATTTTTTAAAAAGGAACGCGTCATCAATTAAAAACATGATTTCTAATTGCAATGTTAGATATGAACTTGAGTAATTCCACTATTACTCGATAGATGTCGCTACTGTCCCTAAGACGAATATGGAGAATGAATTCGCCGACCTGGGTACGAGCCACGGTAGCTCTATTGGAATAGAGCGTGCCATGGCATGGCGAGGTCCCGGGTTCGGCCTTGAAGATTTTTTTATCCTATTTGTTATGTAGTATAGTATCTCGGTGCCTCAGTGGTTGGGTCACTGGACTTACTTACGGAGGTCCCAGGATCGAGCCCCGGCCAGGACAGCCATGTAATAATGAGTTTTCCTCCGTTTTTTCAAGGACAAACTTTCGTACATTTACCGAAGGATATAACATCGTGATGAAACCTGCATGCCGTAGAAAAAAATTGAGGGATGAGTACTCTGCCAATCCGCACTGTGCCTGCGTGGTGGTTAGTAGGTGATCAGTACATAGAAATAGACTGATGATGATGATTAATTTTGGCTGAATTATAACAGGAATCAGCATTAATAGAGTATATATATATGAGAGTCAGGTAGTACAGTCGAAGACAGATATAAGTATCAAGCTTCAATAAGGTTGAGATTTTCTCAAAAACTACTGGAACGAATTTAATATTGCTTTTACAGCTACATAGTTTTTACTTTTATCTATCTATAAGAATTTTTGCAATAGATCAAGTAGCTGTTCTCTTGAAAATGGCGGGAAACGACGGTTGCGAAATTATTTCATAATTTTCCTTTTAATGTCCACAGGGACTATTTTGTGTTTATTATCACGTTAAATTAATCAGAAAATGTTCGCGAATGACAGTACGGTGAAGTTATTGAATTATTTATGCAAGATCTGAAGTTTCAAGCTTTTATCAAGAGTTCCCGCTACAAGCTCGGGAGTGAACGTGACTGTCGAGCTGCTTCGTCCAGAGTGATGACGCTACGGCGTGTCCTCTGGATGAAGACATGAAGACGCGGCTACCCAGGGTGAAGACGCTACTGCGACTCCCCTGGAGGAAGATAGAAGACTATTGAATATATTGAATTTTCTGTAACATGACATTGGCAAATGACGAACTGTCGAGTCCATTAATAATAATAAAAAAAGCTTTTGAGAAAATCTCAATATTAAAAACTCTCCTGTACCTTTCTCTGTGTTCCACCGTACTAACTTCGGCGAAAGTTACATAAAGACATAACTTTAAGGAGATAATAATGTTAATGTCTACATCATGTGCCCGCTAAGGGTCAGCCAATACCTACCCGCTGTTTGCGTAGGACGCGGGGCAAGTATATTGCGACCCTACAGGATGGTGATGAAATGAAAATTACGTCACAATTTTCCTAAATTAGAACACACGACACACGAAGATAGAAAAAAATCGCAAACACATTCCATGTGTGTTTAAAATGAAAATTATGTCTAAACCGAAATAGTTATTCATACAAAATATATATCAAAATGTAGGGTACTACTCGTATAAATACGAGAGCTTGATTTAAAAAAATCTGATTGATGTTGGTGTATTTTTATTTCCCTGCCAAAATTCATCCCAAACTAATAAAAATACAAACATGAAGTCACTGTGTCGTGCTCTTCACTCCGCCGCTGCGGGACATCTTCTGTCTCGCACTTTAGCACTGAGTACTTTTTTTTACAGCTGGCAGCCTTTTTTTTAAATTAATGGACTCGACAGTTCGTCATTTGCCAATGTCATGTTACAGAAAATTAAATATATTCAATAGTCTTCTATCTTCCTCCAGGGGAGTCGCAATAGCGTCTTCACCCTGGGTAGCCGCGTCTTCATGTCTTCATCCAGAGGAGACGCCGTAGCGTCGTCACTCTGGACGAAGCAGCTCGACAGTCACGTTCACTCCCGAGCTTGTAGCGGGAACTCTTGATAAAAGCTTGAAGCTTCAGATCTTGCATAAATAATCCAATAACTTCACCGTACTGTCATTCGCGAACATTTTCTGAATAATTTAACGTGATATTAAACTCAAAATAGTCCCTGTAGACATTAAAAGGAAAATTATCAAATAATTTCGCAACCGTCGTTTCTCGCCATTTTCAAGAGAACCGCTGGCAGCCTTATTCAAAATAATTCCGTTTTCATCATTGATCACCTATAAACAACTAGATACACAAAGGTCTTACTAAAACAATTTAAAAAACGTCCAAATAAGGGTCCATTGTTAACGTCCAAATAATGTCCAATAAAGCAAATGACCATTCATCCGTTTGGACCTTCTTTGCGTTCGGACATTATTAGAAGGCAGACTGTGTATCTAGTTTAGGAGACAAATGATTTTTTTTTAAATTTATTTATTAATTTTTAACAAAATTGCAATGTTACATCTGTCGCTGCACTGCAATGCAGTTTGTTGCAGTTAGCTCTCTTACTTCTACACTGGCAGCACACTCGACAGCACATCAATGGCAACCCTCGCAGTACGATTTCTATTTAATGGGACAGATAATAAGGATGGTCCAAAGTACAAAGTGTTACACTTGATTTGCCTTCGATTGTGCAAATACAATCTTGTAAGTACCTACTTAATTAAAATTTTATTTAATTTGAGAACATGTTCCTTATTTAAGGATTTAATTTTAATTTGACACTGTTGTTTAATCTAGTTATGTTATGATAACATCAAGCCAACAGGGTCATAATGACTGTAATTAATATTCCTAGGGTCTTATCACGTGTGTTTGACAGATCAATTTAGCGCGGCCCGCGGCGACCTGGGACCCGTTGTGTCGGCACCCTACTTAAAACAGACGACAGGTTAATGATCTTTCAACAACTTTGGTATTATGAAGTGCCTTGAACTTAGTCCAATCGTAAATCCTATCATAAGTTTCTTCTTCTTATAGTGCCGTCTTCTTACGAAGGTTGGAGACCATTATGTCACTCTGCACTCTCGACCACGCCTCACGGAACAGAGACCAGCCCCCCATATTACCGTTCTCAAAACGATGAAACTTCCCTTTAATACACTCCACTTGGGTAGAACGGGTCCACATTCAATGGCAATTCAAATTTATAATAATATTCCCAACTATATAAAAAATCAGGAAAAATCACCTGCATTTGAGAATTCTCTTAAAAATATATATAATAAGTAAGGCCTTTTATAAATTGAGTGAGCTGTTCGAAGACAATTCGACATAGGGGAGCCAATTATAACTATTTTAATTGTTATGTATCGTTAATAATATAATTGTACCTATTTTTTTAATTTTATTTTAATGAAAAATGAAAATATATTTAATCTATTTAAGTACCTAAATGTAGCGCCTCTCTATTGTTGCGGTGCCCCCACGGGGTGCCACATGCATGAACATTTGATCATGTAACATCTTATATACCATGTGGCAAGCATAATAAAGAATTTGAATTTGAATGAAATCATACGATGTCATGGCGCGCCAAACAAAGACGCAGCTATACATCGCAATAGCGCTGTCCCTGTCACGCTCGCTATGACATTTTTTATTTATTTATTTATTCTTAGGAAGATTTACAGCTATTTCATACTAATATAGATAACAACTATAAGTAACTGTAAGCCATTTACAAATCTCCACATATGAGGTACATGGTATGATTTGATCGTTTTGAGAATCGTAATAGGTACTCTTGCCGTACTATTGCCGTAAGTTCCTGAGCCATGATATTCTCCTTCTACCTGGCCTTCTTCTGCCCTGGATCTTTCCCTGAAGAATCACTTGTAGATCGTACTTTTTATTCCTCATTATGTGACCTAGTAACCAGTGATAAGTACACAGGGGCCAATAAGATTGAGATTTTTTCAAAAACTACTGGACCGAATTTAATAATTCTTTCACAGTTACATAGTCTTAACTTTTATCTATCAAACAGTGAATTTTTTTTGCAATAGGACAAGTAGTTTTTGATAAAATCTCAACCTTAAAAACTCTCCTGTACACTCTCTGTGTTCCACCGTACGTAATATTTTTGGAGTGAAAGGGATTTTGCCCAATTTCCGACCACATGATATTCAATGGTAACAATATCTCGCAGGATATCCGGAGCCATCCCACTCACTAATGACTTCTGCAGTACTCACATTGTTACAGTGCGCGAGGCGTAAGCTCAGGTTTACATTTGTGTGAGTGATCGCCAAGCTGCTAGCGGTACAAGAGGTGAAGTGCGGTGCGTGCGCGGCAGGGTGGCGTCCCGCGGTGTATAAATGACAATGCCAGATTCTGCCCCACCATCAACCGCAAGTTGTACAAGATAAACAATAATTTTATTAAAATTATTGTTTAAAATAAAGTTTTGTACAAGTTGTTGAATTCAGAAAATAGTAAGAAATCGAAGCGAATTATTCATTGTTTTTGTTATTCTTCCTTAGGAGTTGCGAGAGTAGTAGAAAATGATACTGATTATGCAATATGAAACCTGTAATAAGTCCCCAACAAAATAATAGGTACAGCTTAAATTGTCACGTAGTTTTGTAGGTGGGGCAAAGCTCCATTGAAATGTGGCAATGTCTTTTGTATGCGTAGGACGCGTCGCGCCTCAGGCCGAATATCACTCTACACTATCTGTGTGCACTCACACAAATGCAAACCTGAGCTTACGCCTCGCGCACTGTACTTCGAGAAGCTGTTATGTGGTTATTGGGCGGTTGGGAGTCTCATTGTGGCATTTCTTATTCGCTATTGGATGTTTGTCGTATTTGTCAAATACTTGACGTACATACAAATAAGACGAATATTTTGTCAAGCATACCAACCACACATGGCAATTATGACAAATACGCAAATACGAATAGCCAAATGAAGTCAATTCAATTCAAATGATTTATTGCAGTCACAAAGACCATGTAAGTGTTAGTAAGTACTTAAAACTATGTTAGTGTTTACACGAGGTGTATTACGCGCTATGACATTTATTTTATTTATTTATTATGGAAAACATACAGCTTTAATGATACTTATGAATAGAGACTAAAATTAACACATTAGCCAATAAAGTTTTCACTACTAGTTAAACAGCGTACATGATAACGATAACTAAGTACTTACCTATATCAATCAATTGTATAGGTACTGAAAAACTATTGAATGGACCAAAATAATAAAGTTATATAATGCTATGGTTTGTCTAAATGTGATATCTGATTTTATAACTTTTTGACTGCTGATACTATATATAATCGTTATATTCTTCATTAAGCATATCTATATGGGTATAATAACTGTTATAATTACGGCAAATAATTGTTATAATTGACATGCGACTTAGGTCCGACTCCGAGACCCCGGGACATGTCAGTACACCCAGTGTCTCAGAGGACTGTCCATGGTATCTGCAATGCCCTTCAGGATGCTGTTAGGGCTGCTTCCATTAGATACATAACACTGAAAAAACGTTACCCCTTCTTTTCAGCAGTCGGATAAAAACATTCCCGAAAGCTTCGTACAAAATATAAAAACTCATTTGCCTCGAAAATGTGGAGCAAAGTGGGTCGTTTTCAGTCCACTGGAGCGTACGCAGTGCACGGTATACATTTCTGCGCTATTGAGCGGCAAACAGGCGGACATCTTGACAGGAGAACAAATGTACGTCGAAGTGTTTGTGCTGCGTTGAAGCCTCCATTTAGCCTTGTTTTATACGTACACGTCAAAGCACAAGTGTAACACTTTGGACCGCTCTTATTATATACGTCGTAAGAGATGAAATCGTACTGCACGAGTTACCGTTGATCTGCTGTTTCTAAGGTTGAGATTATCTCTAAAATTACTTGACATATTGCAAGAATTTCTTCACTGTTTATTTATTTTATTAATGGACACGACAGTTCATCATTTGCCAATGCCATATACCTACAGAATATTCAAGATATCATAGTCTTCTCTTTCTCCGTAGCGTCGTCACTCTGGACGAAGCAGCTCGACAGTCACGTTCACTCCCAAGCTCGTAGCGGGACTCTTGACAATAATTATTCAATAAATTCACAATACTTGTCATTCGCGAACATTTTCTGATTAATTTAACGTGATATCAAACAGAAATTAAACCACATGTAGACATTAAAATTATCAAATAATTTCGCAACCGTCGTTTCTCGCCATTTCCAAGAGCTTTCTTCATATTTCGTTAAAATATTCATTGTTCGTTAAAAGATAAAACTATGTAACTGTAAAATATTTATTAAATTCGGTCCAGTAGTTTATGAGAAAATCTCAACCTTATTGAGGATACGAAACGCCGGTCACGTAGGCGGCCGTAGCAGATATCCTATACTGAAGCCTAAAATATCAAGTGTCTTATTTTGTAAACAAAAACTACTAACATTTTTAACTTTTCTGACTGTTATTCATAAACGTGATTTAAAGTTACGGCACCGTTTAGGCCCCCTGTCCCTGTCTATCTTAACCTTTTTAACGAAGTGTGAAAGGGATAGCAACACGATTTAAAGGAAGTGAGGATTAACTAGGTTTATGAATAACAGCCTATATGGTTCATCATCATCATCATCAGTCTCTTTATATGTTCCCACTGCTCGGGCACAGACCTTCCCTTACATCGAGGGAGCTCGACCCATAATCCACGACATACACCAAATTCAAGTAAACACAATGACGGCCAAGGCACCTCTTTGTCACTGCTGCTAGCCTGGTACTTCAAATATTATTCTCAGTCTATTTATTCCCACTGCTCGGGCATAGACCTTCCCTTACATCGAGGGAGCTGGGGCCATGATCCACCACGCGGGCCCAGTGCGTATTGGCGGATTTCACATGCCTTAGATTTTTTTTCTTCTTCGGCATGCAGGTTTCATCTCGATGTTTTCCTTCACCGCATATGTGGTTATTGCATAGTTATATTCACATTTCACAATGAACAGGTTCAATCAATCAGTTCCTTCAGTGTTACATCACAACAGGTAATTAGACGATCATATTAGTTTACAAAATAAGACACTTGATTTGGGCTTTTTTTTTTTTTTTTCTCATGTGGTTTAGTGACCAAACCTATTTGTCAGAGTTATTCAGGCCGCCCGTAGGCCTCTGACGTGGCCTAACGACTGCTGTCAAGCGACAGCAACCGGGACCAACTGCTTAACGTGCGCCCCGAGGCACGGAGGGGCTCAGATGAAAGTGTCACTAGCGGTCACCCATCCAGGTCCTTTTTTTAACCCAGGTAAAACATGCTAGATCATGTGTCACCACGCCCGGGGGAGCGTGTTGGTTATGTCGGGCTCACCGCCCTGAAGGGGCAGCATACCGACTAAACGTCTTGGGGTGTTCCACCTCGTGCCATTCTTGCCGAGCCACGGGAAACTGTGATATAATCGCGACCCGACTGGCGCCCGAGCACTCACCATTGTGGGCTGTACTAGCCCACAATGTATAATCCATTCATCCATCACCTTCCTCCTCCCCGTCTGAGCCTCGAGCCGCTCGGTGCGCGGACTGCGTTCGTGGACCCGGGACCTTACTTAGGCGGCGGCACCTCGTAACCCATCCAGGTCCTGACCTCGTCCAACGTTGCTTAAGTTGTACGATCGTTTTTAACTTGTACTCGCAACTGGCCTATGAGCCCCTTGGACTTTGGTATACATACTTCTTTACGTAGGGGTTCAAAAAGGTATTTTTCCACTTTGTACGAAACCCGAAAAAATCTAATAAATCCTTACCGCGACGTATCTGACATACTTTATACCTCATTGGGTATTCCTCATGCGACTATGAATAGGCCCCATTATGTCGCCCAAAGGTTGGACTCCAATATTCATGGTCGGGAACTCTGCGAGATGGCCGGCCTTACGCTTTCACTGCCACGTTGACATAGCACCCTTTTATGTGAAAGAATGAGTCGTGAGGCGTGTATGACAATTTGGTACAATTGCATATTTGATAAAGTCCAAGGTTTTTTTCCTCTCGTTTTTGAATCCGTAAAATAAGCCATATTATGCGCCATAATGATCCAACCACTTGGATGGCGTCGTTCAATTATCGTGCTAGCTGTTCAATCAAACGTCTATTCCAACCAGTTGACTGCTACATATACAGGGTGTAACGTAAAGGGTATAAGAAGCCGAAGGGAGGGTGTTCAGTATCGGTAACTGAACAACTTTTGTTGTACGACTTTTCGATTTTCGCGAATTTATTTTTTGACTTTTCACACATTTCGTACCGGTCAGCTGATCGATTTGTATGAGACATTAATTTATTTTTATTTTTTAATCGAAAAGTCGTAGAACAGAAGTTGTTCAGTTACCGATACTGAACACCCTCCCTTCGGCTTCATATACCCTTTACGTTACACCCTGTATATGTCGCAGTCAACTGGTTGGAATAGACGTTTGATTGAACAGCTAGCACGTTAATTGAACGGCGCCATCCAAGTGGTTGCATCATTATGGCGCATAAAACGTTCAACATCTCAGCTGACTTAAAAGCCGCTGTACTGTTGATTTAGTATGACTTTATCTTTTTAGGGTTTAATTTGACAGTTATGCATTCCATTCTCTCTACGTACGTCAAGGACTTGTGTCTACACCGAAACCCAAATTAAGTGGTAAGACACTTAAGGCACTAAGTGTTAAGACACTTAAGGCAGTAAGTATTAAGACACTTAAGGCACTAAGTGTTAAGACACTTAAGGCACTAAGTGTTAAGACACGTAAGGCACTAAGTGTTAAGATACTTAATGCACTAAGTGTTAAGACACTTAAGGCACTAAGTGTTAAAACACTTACGACACTAAGTGTTAAAACACTTACGGCACTAAGTGTTAAAACACTTACGGCACTAAGTGTTAAGACACTTAAGGCACTAAGTGTTAATACACTGAAGGAACTGATTGATCGAAACTGTTCATCATGTGTAAATAAAGTGATGCTATCTAATAATGTGACAATAACTATGAAATAATCACAGGACAGCTTAAAATGTTAGTAGGGTAGGGTAGTTTTTGTTTACAAAACCATTATTACATAGCATCCATTGATCTCCTATAAACAACTAGATACACAAAGGTCTTACTAAAACAATTTAAAAAACGTCCAAATAAGGGTCCATTGTTAACGTCCAAATAATGTCCAATAAAGCAAATGAGGGTCCATTTATCCGTTTGGACCTTCTTTGCGCTCGGACATTTTTAGAAGGCAGACTGTGTATCTAGTTGTTTATAGATCAATGATAGCATCACTTTATTTACACAATGATGAACAGGTTCGATCAATCAGTTCCTTCAGTGTTACATTCCAACAGGTAATTAGACCATCATATTTGTTTACAAAATACGACACTTGATTTGGGCTGCGGTATACGTATATAAGTAAGACATTACTTTGTAGTAAGCTTTGGAAGAAAGTAAAAGAAAATCTATAACAAAGTACAACGTCTTACTGTCAGAACTTCGTCGTTCCTACTTCGCAAGGAAAATCCCTTAAGGCTCTTTGCATACTAAAAGCTATACTGACAAGCATAAATGACGAATTTTGTTTAAAATGCAGAAAAGGTTATAATTTGTAAGTACTTACTTAGTAAATAAATAGTATATAAATAAAGAAAATGAAGGGCTCGTCAACGTTGGGCGAAGTCAGTACCTGGATGGGTGACCGCTAGTGACACTTTCATCTGAGCCCCTCCGTGCCTCGGGGCGCACGGTAAGCAGTTGGTCCCGGTTGCTGTCGCTTGACAGCAGTCGTTAGGCTACGTCTAAGGCCTACGGGCGGCCTGAATAACATTGACATATATAGGTGCGGTCACTAAACCACACGAGAAAAGAAAAAAAAGAACTTAGATATGTACCTAATTATACAGATTGGAACAACCAAAATTAATTAGTCTCAAGACCCGTATTAATAGTCTGAGCTCAAACCCACAAGAGCGAATTCGGCTGATACAATCTCAAGACGTGATCACCATCTCAAGTATGTCATTTATCAATAAACCAATCTTGAGGGCGTATCACGTGATGTCTTTCTCAAGTCGCGGTTCGCCTGCAATCAGCAAATACGTTCTCAAGTGTGAGTTCTCAGTTCTCTTGAGAACTGAGTTTTGTTAATAAACGTAATGAAGTTTTTTTGGAGTTTCGACAACCGACTTGATAAGGTTTCTGATGGTTTCAAGCTTTGACCTCATATGACTGTATTCGAGCATATAAATATTTCATTTCATTTCATTTGTTTTTATAATCAGCAAATACGTTCTCAAGTGTGATTTAGACAGTCCTCTTGAGAACCGAGTTTTGTTTATTAATACGGCGTTACTCACGTGATACCCGATTCCTAAACGCGCACCTAAGTTACGTTTATTAATAGGAACGCTATCTTGAGGTCGTTTTCAAGATTGAGTTTTGAGCTGAGAGTGATTTATTAATACAGGCCTTAATAATTTTACATCTTCTGTATCGCTCTTAAGTTTGACAGCTGGCAGCCCCTCAATAAAGTTAAGTACAGGTTGTTCTTATGTAAGTCAAATAATAGCCCAGTGATTCTCTTGGCCAAAGTTTAGCTATCAGTGTCTCACCAGCATTACCCTCAAAAAGTTTCGCTGCCACTTTCGTGGGCACAATCCCTTTTGTCAGGCGCCGTGTCGCCGTCACTCGGCCGAGACAGACATATTGGGAAAGTTTCTAACATATGCGACTACTTTGTCGGTGACTGATCGAATTTAGAAGCAAAATACTCATAATACTCATTTATTACACCTTAGCTACTCTATGGAACACTTAGTTACGTTAATATTATCCATAACATAAATTAATTCATTACATTAAGAGCCTTCCATGAGCCAACTAGCGCCGCCAATCTTAAAAAAATAATATCTTCCAATATAATAAATTTTATTAAAAAAGCTATTTACAAAATGTTTATTACGATAAATACTATTTTTTAAATGCTTATTTAGAACGTGATTCAATTTCGGTAACTTGTAGTTCGCATAATTACGAAAATCGGCCGTTTTTGACACATTTGAGAACTACAACTTAGCTTGTCGCAATTATGCGATGTATTGTATATTGAAAAATAGTATTTATCCTAATAACGATTGTGTACATAGCTTTTTTTAATAAAATTGATTATATTGGAAGATATTATTTTTTTAAGATTGGCGGCGCTAGCTGGCTCTTGGAAGGCTCTTAAATAGAGAGAGGTAGAGCAAAATGCAAGAAGAATAAAATGGGTTCTCTTGAAAATGGCGGGAAACGACGGTTGCGAAATTATTAGATAATTTACCTTTTAACGTCTACAGGGACTATTTTGTGTTTAAATTAATCAGAAAATGTTCGCGAATGACAGTACGGTGAAGTTATTGGATTATTTATGCAAGATCTGAAGTTTCAAGCTTTTATCAAGAGTTCCCGCTACAAGCTCGGGAGTGAACGTGACTGTCGAGCTGCTTCGTCCAGAGTGACGACGCTGAGGCGACTCCTCTGGATGAAGACATGAAGACGCGGCTCCCCAGGGTGAAGACGCTACTGCGACTCCTCTGGATGAAGATAGAGGACTATTGAATATATTTAATTTTCTGTAACATGACATTGGCAAATGACGAACTGACGAGTCCATTAATAAAATAAAATAAATGAAAAACAATATTTTACAAAGGTATTTACAAAGAGTAGGAATAATACAGCTACATATAAAAGGATAAATAATAATATTACATAATCCTAAAATATGTTTAATTCACCTTTTTCTTAAAAATTACAATCCGTTCATTATCACTTTTTAAACTTTCACGGTTTGTATACATATTAATTAGATAAAACGGGAATTACCGTGTTAAACATTTATTATTGATGTCTCGACATTTCGACAGCATTGCAGCCATCATGGTCATGAGTAGACCATAGATGTAGACTGACCATGATGGCTGCAATGCTGTCGTAATACCGAGACATGTTTTTTTCTAATTAATATGTAATTCGTTCATTCCTTGACTTATTAAACTCCGTAATAACCTATGAAACAGAACAGTATTGTTTCAAAACTCCGACATGTCGATTGAAGTTCCATACAATTCCTCCGGTACCAGCGGTGGGATGGGACCCCACGATCTATTATTAGAGCCACCTCCCCCCGGCCATCCCTCGACGAGAGATCGATAGCTGCGTTGGTTTTAAAATAAATACGTATATTTATGGAGTGCTAGTCACCCTGGGAGTAATGTTTCATCATTCATGCAAGCACTCTCATTAAGTCATGGTCTCCTGGTAGTTCGTTATCATCATTCATTAATTGTGTAGTCAGTTCACTCGCTAGCGAGTATGTAAACACTGTAGACGTTGTTGTTGACATCAAAAGACATTGCCACATTTCAATGGACCTTTGCCCCACCTACAAAACTACGTGACCATTTAAGCTGTACCTATCATTTTGTCGGGGACTTATTGCAAGGTTTCATATTTCATAATCATAATCAGTATCATTTTCTACTACTCTCGCTACTCCTATAGAAGAATAACAAAAACAATGAATAAATCGCTTCGGTTTCTTACTATTTTCTGAATTGTTAATTAAGCTGTTTTTTTCCGAATCGCGACTTGTACAAAACTTTATTTTAAACCAATAATTTTAATAAAAATCGGAGATATTTTTACATTTATTCGTTATCTTGTACAACTCGCGGTTGATGGTGGGGCAGAATTGTAATTTTGTCGTCAACAAAATGAAGAAAAAACTCGTCACGGCCGGGATTCGAACCAGGGAGAGGTCCCTGGTTCGAATCCCGGTCTCGACGAAATTTTTTATCCATTCATTATTTTATCAAAATATCAAAACGCATTCTCATTTAAGTTTTAAATACTTTACTAACCAAATAATGTCAGTGTGGCACTAATATTCCCAGCTACATTTACTCAGTGGAGCTAAGTTCCAGGGTGAACTTTAAGCGCGGCATAGATCAGGCGACAGCCCTAGCAGAGACGTCACGGCGATAAATGGTTGTGACCTAGGGCTGCCACTGAACTTAAAGTAAAGTTTAATTTAAAGTTTTAGTTTGTAGCCATAATTCAAGCGACAAATAGAAATGACAGTGATATATCGTTGGACTTTTAAACTTATAAGAAACTTTTTAATATTGTAAAACTTACAGTAATAGATCAGATGGCAAAAGTCAAATCTGAATTAAGAATAACATTAACCTAAAGCCTTTTCAGGTTACAAATAGTGTTGGAGGATTACAATACGTCGTTGATTTTTTATTGTTAATATTTTGTTGTAAGTGTAATACAGGTTTTTTACCTATTTTATTATTTTGTCATGTGGTTCATAAATCAAATGTCAATGCCAGATTCTGCCCCACCATCAACCGCATGATGTACAAGATAACGAATAAATGTAAAAGTATCTCCGTTTTTTATTAAAATTATTGGTATAAAATAAAGTTTTGTATATCAAGCGAGTCGAAAAAAACAGCTTAATTAAGAATTAAATAAATAGTAAGAAATCGAAGCGAATTATTCATTGTTTATGTTATTCTTCTATAGGAGTTGGGAGAGTAGTAGAAAATGATACTGATTATGATTATGCAATATGAAACCTGTAATAAGTCCCCAACAAAATAATAGGTACAGCTTAAATGGTCACGTAGTTTTGTAGGTGGGGCAAAGCTCCATTGAAATGTGGCAATGTCATTTCTTTATTGCAAGTAAGCACGTTGTGTACATTTTTGTACGTCAGTATTTTTTGGAATTTACTTTTAAGTATATCTTCTTCTTATGTGGCCGTCTTCTAACGAAGGTTGGCGATCATTATGTCACTCTGCTCTCCCGACAACGCCGCACGGAACAGAGACCTGGTACTCGTGCCGTACCGTTGGCGTAAGTTCTTGAGCCATGATATTCTCCTTCTACCTAGCAGTCTTCTGCCCTGGATGTTTCCCTGAAGAATCAGTTATAGAAGATCTATATAATTGTGACCAAACCTATTGTCAGAGTTATTCAGGCCGCCTGTAGGTTTCTGAAGAATAAGAAAACCAGTTCAGTTCAGTAATTTATTAATAAATAAATAAAAAAATTACAAGTCATTTTTTTAACAAAATAGGTGATATTAAACCATACAGATTGTCTTTATAATTAACAATTTCAATACTTACAATCAATGACGAATTATTCGTTGAGTATTTAAATACAGTACCTATTAAGTATAATAAAACAAAGCTTGAACAACCCTACAGGCAAAACCGTAGCGCTCGGCAAAAAGCTAGAATAATAGCACCGTGGTGTATGGATGGCACCTTCACAAGAAACTGGCGAGATGCTGAACTGAAATGGCGAAATTGATGGTTCTGGCTCTATTCCAGTATTGTATCAGCTTGCTCCAGTGACATAAGCATATTTGGCGAGGTCTTATTCATATTCCATTGGGGCACAGACCACTTACCATTGACATTGCCACATTTCAATGGAGCTTTGCCCCACCTACAAAACTACGTGACCATTTAAGCTGTAGGTACCTATCATTTTGTTGGGGACTTATTGCAGGTTTCATATTGCATAATCACAATCAGTAGGAGTTGCGAGAGTAGTAGAAAATGATAACAAAAACAATGAATAATTCGCTTCGATTACATACTTACTATTTTCTGAATTCTTAATTAAGCTGTTTTTTTCGAATCGCAACTTGTACAAAACTTTATTTTAAACCTATAATTTTAATAAAAAAAAAAACGGAGATATTTTTTACATTTATTAGTTATCTTATACATCATGCGGTTGATGGTGGGGCAGAATCCGGCCTTGTCATTTGCACGCGAAAAATTATGTCAACGATGAGCGCATAGAGATAGAGACGAAGTGGGGGACAGCGGTGCTGTATTAAAGAGATGCGTCCATGTCGATACTATCTCTAGGTGCCACGTGTCGCTAGGCAATGTTGCGCTCATGTGCGGGCAGACACGGGCCCTCCTGTTACAGGTCTATGGTGTAAGTGGTCTGTGCATTGGGATGATTTGAAAGAATTTCTTGCGCCTTAATGGGAAGTAATCTTTCTGGATACAAAACTATGACGGCATAAAGTCAAGCTGTACTATTATATATTCTGTGGTCAAGCAGAACACGATGTTAACTTTTATTAATCAGATGCTTTAATTGTGAGCGCCTGAGGGAGGCGACGGGTGACCCTCGTGCTGGCGGCTTTCTCGCGCAGAGGCTGAGCCTGGCCATCCGGCGCGGGAATGCCGCCGGTGTGATGGCCACCCTCCCAAGAGGGACAAATTTTTTAAACTGTTTTTAGGCAAGGTTTTTTTTCTAGGTAGTTTTAAAGTATTTTAGGTAGTATTATTAGTTTGTTTAGTTTAGTTTTATTATATTTGTGAAATAAAAATATTAATTGTGTAGTTATATTACCGTTATCCTAATATCAGTACATTTATCATTCAATTTCATCAACCTTAAATTCAAAGAAAAGTGTACAGGAGAGTTTTTAAGGTTGAGATTTTCTCAAAAACCACTTGACCTATTGCAAAAATTATTTCACTGTTTGATAGATAAAAGCGTAAACTATGTAACTGTAAAAGAATTATTAAATTCGGTTCAGTAGTTGTTGAGAAAATCTCAACCTTATTCAGGCCTACAGGCCTACTTATTCAGGTATACATACTTATCTGTCTTCGACTGGACCTACTGGAAGATTTTTATTTCTTTTTACAGACGAATTTATATGTATATTCAGAGATTGGCAGCTTCTACTCCATTCTTCCTACATAAATATAACCTCTCTACTGTTTAAAATACATCTCTCTTATTTACTGATCTGAGCTCCGAACTAATTCATATATATCCTAAGCGCGAAATGTCAAAAGCTCGAACGTGGTAATTCCGGCTCAGAGCGGCCTGAAGCATAGTAAAATCAGAATAGTAGGCTATCTCCGACATCTTACGAAACTTAAAATTTACATATTTACACAAATAGATCAACCAGGGACTTACATCATTATTGCATTATGATTTAAATTGCAACGCGGACGTGTAAGGAACCAAAACAGGTAGGTACTAATCGGACGTTTGTCATGCGCCTGCGCGGCCCTGGCTGACGGCTCCTGTACTGGGGCGTGACCGCGACTTCCATCGTTTTCGTAATCGCTTTCAACATATGGACGCTATACTTTACTGTAATATTTTGTAAGATAAGATAAATACACTTTATTGCACCATAATACAGTATTAATTACATTATTGAAAATCTCCATTTTTTATCCTCCTTTTAAGCTCCATTACATTTTTAATCCGCTCCGCCATCATTTTGGAATGCCGGATTGATTTTTTTATTCGTTAATTTTTTATTTACATGAATACTCTCAATAACTTGACAATGGCGAATTTTCTCTTGAATAAGAGTAGAAGACAATCAAATAAAAGTAGAATATAAAAGCATGTACAATTTTTTTTCCAAACGATAACAAAACGGAGCAATGTATGCATCGTCCATGTGTCAAAATGAATACTGTACAGGATAAGTATAAAGGGGGCCTCAATAAGGTTGAGATTTTCTCAAAAACTACTGGACCAAATTTAATAATTCTTTTACAGTTACATAGTTATAACTTTTATCTATCTAACAGTGAAAGAATTTTTACAATAGGTCAAGTAGTTTTTGAGAAAATCTCCACCTTAAAAACTCTCCTGTACACCTTTCTCTGTGTTCCACTTCCACCGTACACGACACTCGTATATTCTACCCGCGCGATGTACCTTTCCTTGAAGCTAGCTTACTCTTCTTGTTTTACTATGCCTTAAGGCCTGGAGCCCGGAATAGCACAATGGGCACAATAGAGCCTTCGACTTACAATGTAGCCTTTTGAGAGGCTGGTAATAATTTATCACTCCTTGCTTTAGCAGGCTTTTACGGGGACGGGAATATTTCGATGGATTACGGAAAATCATATTTGTATACCGAATAAAGGGGTTTGCCAGTAATCTTCATAATGGGTTAAATAAGATAAATAACTCTGTGGAATAATTTTGCGTAAATGTAGAGCTCGATGTTGTAAGCTATCGTAGAAGTTAAGCAACGTTAAGCGACTTCAGTACTTGGATGGGTAAGCTTGTGACGCGCACTGTGCTCGTCAGAAGCTCGTGATAGGCTTTTTGAAAATGGCGGGAAACGACGGTTGCGAAATTATTTAATAATTTTCAGTTTAATGTCTACAGTGGGTGTTTTGTGTTTAATATCACGTTAAATTAATCAGAAAATGTTCGCGAATGACAGTATGGTGAAGTTATTGGAGAATTCAAGCAGGATCTGAAGTTTGGCGCCATGGTCAAGAGTTCCCGCTACGAGCTCGGGAGTGAACGTGACTGTCGAGCTGCTTCGTCCAGAGTGACGACGCTACGGCGACTCCTGTGGATGAAGACATGACCACGCGGCTACCCAGGGTGAAGACGCTACGGCGACTCCCCTGGAGGAAGATAGAAGACTATTTTACATTGACTTTTCTGTGACATGACATTGGCAAATGACGAACTGTCGAGTCCATTAATAAAATAAATAAATAAAAGCTCGTGATATTTTAAACTTTATTAGGTGTGACGTACGTGTAAGCATTACAAGGTGTGACCTAAGTCTACTATCACCAATGTGGAATAAGCCATGCATGATAGCATTGCTCAGTAGCATTGCAGCAGGCGGCCTGAATAACTCTGACAATAGCGTTTGGTCACTAAGCCACACGAGAAAACTTAATAGTAGATTTTTGAGAAAATCTCTAATACACTTTTTTCTATTTAAAAAAAACAGCCTAGTACGTCCTACTACAAACCGACGAACCTGCATGAATAATTTGATGAATGTGGTGCAGGTTGTATGCCAGAATTGCAGCAGATGGAAATCCATCGTATTTATTTATTTACAGGTCGTTATACAGCATGTTACATTTGAAAAAAATACATGTATAAAAATATATACTTAATGCCAATTACATAACAACGCAAAATGAATTTCATTTAACATGTAGGTACCAAATATTATATAGTACTTATATATAAAAAAGTGAATATAAAATACATAAAATAGAAAACTAAAATTTCGAAGTCTATGTCTGTCTATCTGGTCTAGCTATTCAATTCAATTCATTTATTCAGTTATTACAATTTCATTACAGATTAAGTTCCAAAGCGAAATTGTATCCATACAATAGTAATAAAATATTTAAGTCAAAAACTAATCTAACATAATCAATTATTAAATTGTATCAATGTCAAAAACAATAAAAATAAATTATTAAATAAAATCACAATACAATCAAAATACAGTTCATATACCAATATAATAATATGAAGTACTTATATAAAATATAAAATTATCACAAATACAATGTGTGTGTATGTTAGTGTATGCATGTGGGAGGGTGCGTATGTGTGTGTGTGTGTGTGTGTGTGAGGGTGTGTGTGCGTGTTTATCATTCTACAGTCGGTTGCTCTGTGAGTGCTTTCAACATATTATATCCGGCGTGAGTTGATGTATTGTATATGTAGACCTATAAGTTATCTTTATATATAATATATAATAATAAAAGTTAACCGGTTCGCCTTAATTACAAAAAAAGGTAGGAAAATGTACCCTCCTTTCAAAATCACTCCGGCCGTCAGTCAAACAGGTGTTCAGCGGTCTCTGACTAATTACTAAGCTGTTAAAGAGACAAAAAGCTTTTATAAAAAGGTCTCGGCTTTTACAAAATGGAGGTTCTACAAAAAAACGCCTTGGAAAGCGCTGGTCATAATGAGAATAACAATTCAGCGGCAATCTAATGAAAGTTTAGCAGTATTGTATGGGGGAAAAATTTCGAAACGATCCATAGAGAGAGCCTAAAGTCTATTTTGTCTCACTTTCACTCTCATTGTTAGCTGTTTTTTATTTTTTTTATTCAAAGTCAAATTTCTTTATTGCAAGTAAGCACGTTGAGTACATTTTTGCACGTCAATATATTTTTGAATTTACATTTACACCACTTTGCAAGGAAAAGGTGCCAACGCCGAGGAGAAAAAGTGTCAAAAAAACTCTCAGCAACACATCTTTTAAAACAATGATAATACAATGATTACTTAATAACTATACAGTACGTAACTATTACTATTGTTAGTAAGTTTATCCCTCATGCGGAACCGGCGACACACACCATGCATGTTCATCGTTTAAATAGTCATCTATCCTATAATACTTAAATAATACTATTAAATAAAGTGTCATAATCTGATACTTTACGATCTAGCCTAAATACAATAAGACTAATAAGTAATTTGATTTTTAACTAAATTTCTATAAATTGACACTTATAGCTAAGAGTTAGTCCAACGACATTACTTAGAGTCTATTTGTAATTTATTATTTGTCAATTATGTAAATTTATATTTATATTTGTGTCTTACATTATTTTATTTCAATTTTAATTTCAATTATTGTAATTATTTTGAATTTGAATGGGTTTATACCTGTAAATAAAGAATTATTATTATTATTATATTAAGGGCGATCACTTTGTTCACGTGTCTTACATTCGCGCACTATCTCTACGAATTGGTTTCACTACACTAACTCAAAAGGTTTGGTTCTTTTCAGTCTTCTCACTAAGTCCGTGTTATCAGCCTCTTGCACTTAATGCAACAAAGTTCATAATATCCCATTAAAATACGACATTCGTCCACTTCATTGCAAAAACGACTCCGCTCAGTATAATTCGGTCATAAAACGCACCGCTGTTAGCAAATAGCGGCCATTAAAAATAATATGTTGCTTCCTGTATTATTCATTGAAAGATGGACACCCTACCGAATCCTGTCGAATGTTTCGGAAAACTTCTCATATATTCCGAAATATTACGAATAATTGCGAAGGATTTGTGATTATTTTAGATTTTTGTCATAGAAAAGGCAAGTAAGTTAATCTTAAAAAAATAAAATCTTCCAATATAATCAATTTTTTTTAAATGCTTATTTATAACGTGATTAATGTCGGTAAGTTATAGTTCGCATAATTGCGAAAAACGGCCGTTTTTGGCACATTTGTGAACTACAACTTAGCTTGTCGCAATTATGCCATGTATTGTATATTAAAAAATAGTGTTTATCCTAATAAAGATTGTGTACATAGCTTTTTTAATAAAAATTAATAATTTGTAAGATATTATTTTTTAAGATTGGCGGTGCTAGTTGGCTCTATGAAAGCTCTTAAGGATGACGCGCTCCTATTTTAACTTTAAAAGACATTGCCACATTTCAATGGAGCTTTGCCCCGACATTGAATCACGTTGTAAATAAGCATTTAAGAAATAGTATTTATCGTAATAAACATTATGTTACATAGCTTCTTTAGTAAAATTGATTAAATTGGAAGATAAGATAAGATAAATACACTTTATTGCACCATAATACAGTATTAATTACATAATTGAGAAGCATGTACAATTTTGGCGGTCTTATCGCTAAAAGCGATTTCTTCCAGACAACCAACTGCAGAGGATATTATAAAAATATATAGAAGATATTATTTTTCAAAGATTGGCGGCGCTAGTTGGCTCATGAAAGGCCCTTAAATCATGTTTCTAACCAAATGTTAGACATGGTTGTCGGAATACTACTACTATTGTACATTTGTATCTATACGAGGTTTTGAAGTCTGCCCATCTGACACTCGCTCGAAACTTTAGGTGTCCATAATTTACGTGCACCGGCCCGGGACACGCGGGACAGGCACACGTGTCACGTGTCCCGCACACGTCCCGTGCCCCACGCGTCCCCGGTCACGTCACGGCACACTCGTAAAACCGTGCAACGCCGAAATCGTAACCGCAGCGACCCTTCACATCATGTTATGGGAATTGAAGCGAATTACGACAGAGGACGTGGAATATTGAGTTGTAATTAGGATAATTCCCATTTATTAAATGTTTAATTAGATTAATTTGACTAGTTTTTCTAACCAAGGGTCATTGACTTGGTTCCGCATGAGGGATAAAGTGATTACTAATAATAGTAATAGTTGTGTAATACCTAGTTATTAAGTATAATTGTATTATTATTATTTTAAAAGATGTGCTGCTGAGAGATTTTTGCTACTTTTTCTCCTCAGCGTTGGCATCTTTTCTGAACGACGGTTGCTAAATTATTTTTATATTAGTGTCTACAGTGATTATTTTGTGTTTAATAACACGTTAAATTAATCAGAAAATGTTCGCGAATGACAGTATGGTGAATGTATTGGATTATTTGAGCAAGATCTGAAGTTACGAGCATCAAGAGTCCCGCTACAAGCTCGGGAGTGAACGTGACTGTTGAGCTGCTTCGTCCAGAGTGATGACGCTACGGCGACTCCTCTGGATGAAGATAGAAGACTATTATATATTGAATTTTCAGTAACATGACATTGGCAAATGACGAAGTATCGAGTTTAATAATAAAATAAATAACTTATGTTAGTGGTTGTGTCTGTACAAAGCTGTATTTATACTGACTACAGACCCGCTGTATCCGGGCGAGGCTGGTCGCTATCGATGGCCGGCTGTAAACCACAGACTCATAAAACAAATGCCCTACAATGTATGCACTGGATTTAAATTGTAGAGACTTCGACCTGTAATATGCAACGACGATAATATTTATGAGAAAACTCTTTTCCATCATTTTATAAGTTTCGAAAATGTTTGTAGGTATATGAAAGTAAAGACAATAAAATGGAATATTATTATGAATCTGAAGCTATGTATTAAGTACCCATACCTTTAGGTATAACTTCCAAAAACGATAAACCATATCTTTTATGTACTGTGATCTGTGTGTGTGTCAAATAAATGTTTTCTATTCTTCTATTCTATTATATAACACCTTTTCCTTGCAAAGTAGTGTAAATGTAAATTCAAATTTAACAAAAACGACTGCATTATATAAGGAGGGTAATATTTTTCGGGCCCTTCGGCCGTCTACGAAACCGGAGTTTCGATACCGGCTTCGATCGAGGCTTTTGTAGTACTTGTACGTAACTGGCTTCGATCAAGTATTTTTTTTTACTTGTACGTAATTAGTTTCGATCAAGTAATTGTCACATTTTCTTTGGCCGCCTACGAAACCGTAGTTGGAAAGTATTTACAAACTTAGCACTTAGCAGAGTTTGGTTTGAGGTTCTATGGAACTCCATAAATCGTAAGGAAACTTCCTTACGATCAATTTTTTATGTCTATGGTGTCAAGTATAAAAAAATAGCATGATTATCACTGTCATTTGGCTATCACTGCTAGATACCTACATAGAAAAATGTGTATGTCCATTCCTTCCAGCCATCCTGTATCGTCCGTATCTATTACATATACACATACAAGTATCTACAGAGAACAAAAGTGGTTGACATTGCTCATAGAATCAGCAAACTGAAGTGTCAGTGGGCTGGTCACATCTGTCGTAGAACCGATGGGGGAGACGAGTTCTCGAATGGAGGCCACGAACGGGTAAACGTAGTGTGGGACGCCCCCGACCAGATGGAGGGATGACCTTCGCAAGATGGCTGGCAGGGACTGGATGCAGAGGACCGAGGGTTGAGTGACGTGCTTTGGGAGAGGCCTGCGTCCAGCAGTGGACTGATACGGGCTGATGATGATGATGACTCTCGTACATACCTACATACGATCGAAAAACATAACCCTTTTCTTTGCGCAGTCGGGTAAAAATTTAAGATACAGGGACACCCACCATCAACCGCATGATGTACAAGATAACGAATAAATGTAAAAATATCTCCGTTTTTATCAAAATTATTGGTTTAAAATAAAGTACATCCAGCGAGTCGAAAAAACAGCTTAATTAAGAATTCAGAAAATAGTAAGAAATCGAAGCGAATTATTCATTGTTTTTGTTATACTTTTATAGGAGTTGTGAGAGTAGTAGAAAATGATACTGATTATGATTATGCAATATGAAACCTGTAATAAGTCCCCAACAAAATGATAGGTACAACTTCAATGGACTTGTAGTTTTGTAGGTGGGGCAAAGGTCCATTGAAATGTGGCAATGTCATTTCAAATCCGTGACATTATACGCGACGTTAAAACGTTTATAAAACTTTGTCAACGCGACGCGGAACAAAATTGGGCCATCATGGAATGAAATTGGAGCGCCGATGTGGCGATTATGAGCCGAGTGATGGATGGGGGTCGCGGGGTGAGTGACGCAGGCTCCGGGGGTCCTTGGTCGGAGGCTCTACCTAGTCAGTATTATGGCTCGCATTGCACTAATCTCTTATAAACAACTAGATACACAAAGGTCTTACTAAAACAATTTAAAAAACGTCCAAATAAGGGTCCATTGTTAACGTAAAAATAATGTCCAATAAAGCTCAGCGGAATTTGACCTAATGGTCATTCTAAGGTCATTGTGTTACGAAGACAAAGAAAGGTGTACAGGAGAGTTTTTAATGTTGAGATTTTCTCAGAAACTACTTGGCTTATTTTAAGAATTATTTCACTGTTTGATAGATAAAAGTTAGAACTATGTCTTATAAAAGAATTGTGAAAATCAGTCCAATAGTTCTTAAGAAAATCTCAACCTTATTGAGGCCCCTTGTATACTTATCTTCGTGTGTACGGTGGAACACAGAGAAAGGTGTACAGGAGAGTTTTTAGGGTTGATATTTTCTCAAAAACTACTTAAACTATTGCAAAAGTTCTTTCACTGTTTGATAGATAAAAGTTAGAACTATGCCCTATAAAAGAATTGTGAAAATCAGTCCAATAGTTCTTAAGAAAATCTCAACCTTATTGAGACCTCTTGTATACTTATCGCGTGTGTACTTAGTACATTTTTTTTGCAGTTTTGATTTACTAAAAAACCTTACAAATGACAATGCCAGATTCTGCCCCACCATCAACCGCAAGTTGTACAGATAACGAATAAATGTAAAATATCTCCGTTTTTTATTATTAAAATTATTGGTTTAAAATAAAGTTTTGTACAAGTTGCGAATCGAAAAAAAAACAGCTTAATTAAGAATTCAGAAAATAGGAAGAAATCGAAGCGATTTATTCATTGTTTTTGTTATTCTTGTATAGGAGTTGCGAGAGTAGTAGAAAATGATACTGATTATGATTATGCAATATGAAACCTGTAATAAGTCCCCAACAAAATGATAGGTACAACTTCAATGGACTTGTAGTTTTGTAGGTGGGGCAAAGGTCCATTGAAATGTGGCAATGTCATTTCAAATCCGTGACATTATACGCGACGTTAAAACGTTTATAAAACTTTGTCAACGCGACGCGGAACAAAATTGGGCCATCATGGAATGAAATTGGAGCGCCGATGTGGCGATTATGAGCCGAGTGATGGATGGGGGTCGCGGGGTGAGTGACGCAGGCTCCGGGGGTCCTTGGTCGGAGGCTCTACCTAGTCAGTATTATGGCTCGCATTGCACTAATCTCTTATAAACAACTAGATACACAAAGGTCTTACTAAAACAATTTAAAAAACGTCCAAATAAGGGTCCATTGTTAACGTAAAAATAATGTCCAATAAAGCTCAGCGGAATTTGACCTAATGGTCATTCTAAGGTCATTGTGTTACGAAGACAAAGAAAGGTGTACAGGAGAGTTTTTAATGTTGAGATTTTCTCAGAAACTACTTGGCTTATTTTAAGAATTATTTCACTGTTTGATAGATAAAAGTTAGAACTATGTCTTATAAAAGAATTGTGAAAATCAGTCCAATAGTTCTTAAGAAAATCTCAACCTTATTGAGGCCCCTTGTATACTTATCTTCGTGTGTACGGTGGAACACAGAGAAAGGTGTACAGGAGAGTTTTTAGGGTTGATATTTTCTCAAAAACTACTTAAACTATTGCAAAAGTTCTTTCACTGTTTGATAGATAAAAGTTAGAACTATGCCCTATAAAAGAATTGTGAAAATCAGTCCAATAGTTCTTAAGAAAATCTCAACCTTATTGAGACCTCTTGTATACTTATCGCGTGTGTACTTAGTACATTTTTTTTGCAGTTTTGATTTACTAAAAAACCTTACAAATGACAATGCCAGATTCTGCCCCACCATCAACCGCAAGTTGTACAGATAACGAATAAATGTAAAATATCTCCGTTTTTTATTATTAAAATTATTGGTTTAAAATAAAGTTTTGTACAAGTTGCGAATCGAAAAAAAAACAGCTTAATTAAGAATTCAGAAAATAGGAAGAAATCGAAGCGATTTATTCATTGTTTTTGTTATTCTTGTATAGGAGTTGCGAGAGTAGTAGAAAATGATACTGATTATGATTAATATGAAACCTGTAATAAGTCCCCAACAAAATTATAGGTACAGCTTAAATGGTCACGTAGTTTTGTAGGTGGGGCAAAGCTCCATTGAAATGTGGCAATGTCATTTAATATTTATCATGAGTACCACCCCCAGTTTCAATTTGTCGAATGAATTACTACCATGATACTAGGATACCATGTAATATTAGGTACATTGGTTGGAGCTCAACCCGTGGCGTTTATTTTGCATTCGTATTGCGTTCCATTTGCTGCAAAGGGTCGTGGAAATAAAAATAATAAAAAAAACGCTGACAGCCCTCGTAAAGTGGTCATTTAAACGGCACACAACCTCAATATTTTACGTATATATTACTTATACGAGCTCGCTCGGTGGCTCAGTGGTTGGGTCAATGGACTTGCGATACGGAGGTCCCAGGTTCGATTCCCAGCCAGGGCAGCCATGTACGGTGGAAGACAGAGAAAGGTGTACAGGAGAGTTTTTAAGGTTGAGATTTTTTCAAAAACTACTTGCCCTATTGCAAAAATTATTTCACTGTTTGATAGATAAAAGTTAAAACTATGTAACTGTAAAAGAATTATTAAATTCGGTCCAGTAGTTTTTGAGAAAATCTCAACCTTATTGAGGCCCCCTGTATACTTATCTCTGTCTTCGACTGTACCAATGAGTTAACCCTCGGTTATTTCGACGGAAAAACTTACGTACATTTATCGAGTGCTCTCAAAACGGTGAAGGAAACATCGTGATGAAACCTGCATGCCGTAGAAGAATAAAAAATCTAAGGCATGTGAAATCCGCCAATCCGCACTGGGCCCGCGTGTTGGATTATGGCCCGAGCTCCCTTGATGTAAGGGCAGGTCTGTGCCCGAGCAGTGGGGACATATAAATAGACTGATGATGATTACTTATACACATACGACAACAAAAGACTACAGATAACAAAAGTGGTTGACATTGCTCATAGAATCAGCAAACTGAAGTGTCAGTGGACTGGTCACAGTCAGGACAGTCGATGGGGGAGACGAGTTCTCGAATGGAGGCCACGAACGGGTAAACGTAGTGTTGTACTCCCCCCGAATAGATGGAAGGATGACCTTCGCAAGTGAGAGGCAGAGACTGGATGCAAAAGGCCGGTTTGAGTGACGTGCTTCAGGAGAGGCCTGTGTCCAGCAGTGGACTGATACGGGCTGATGATGATATCTACAGTACATTTGAAACAGAAAGTATACGGGTATGAGGTTCTATCGACGTCTATTCATTAATATTTATTGTGATCCGGATCGCGATCCGGATGCATTCAGAAGCTAAATTAAAAAATAATTGTAATGTTTGTCGTTTTTGAAGATACGTAATACATACTCGTAGTTTAAGTGAAGATATACAGAGTGTAAAGGGTATATGAAGCCGAAAGGACGGTGTTCAGTATCGGTAACTGAACAAATTTTGTTCTACGATTTTTAGATTTTCGCGAATTTGTTTTGCGACTTTTCATACATTTCGTACCGGCCAGCTGATCGATTTGTATGTGACATTAATTTATTTTTATTTTTTATTCGAAAAGTCGTAGAACAAAAGTTGTTCAGTTATCGATACTGAACACCCTCCCTTCGGCTTCATATACCCTTTACGTTACACCCTGTATAACAAAAACGCGGATCGGGATCATGATAAATATTGATGGCTTGTTCCCAGTAGGTCCACGATCCTATTGTTTATAAAAACTTAATTTTAATTTTCTTAATTAACTTTCGACCGATTTCGATGGTCTTTTTGACCGTCGAAAATGGTCGAAACTGTCGGTCTAATTGCCGACTTCAACAATATAAGTGAGTGATATCTGTTTGTATATAATAATTTGTAGTAATGGCTCACTGTAGTTTTGTAAGTTCATTACCTACATTTGTTCCCCTTACCTTTACTCTTATAGCAGTATTACTTTCATAATACTTTGTTACTTCGTACAATGACGACCTTAAAGTAAGCTTATTAAGGTCGATATTGTACGAAGTAACAAAGTATTATGAAAGTAATACTGCTATAAGAGTTCAAGGTAAGGGGGCTGGTCCACGACATTTGCGAATTTGATGTGTGGAACTATGGTAATCGGAGGCCACAAAATCGACAGGTACTCTTTCTATTTCGATTTCACATTTGAGATTATACATTTCTGTATGTGTGTGGTATGAAATCGGAAAATGTGTCGTGAAAATTGGTCCTGTGACGAAGCTGACATGCCGCCTGAATCTTTTATAAGGCTTTCTTTATTCCACAATTTTATTCCGGGAAAGGGCCAACCAAAACAAATAAACAAGAAAATAACCAAACACATTTTTACTTTTAGGTTGCGAACATCAAATAACAATTTATATAAGTATCTATGACAGTGATATCGTATAGCTTGATTTAGTTTACTAATGTTTGTTTGTTTGTTTTTAAAATGTCTTTATTGCCAGTAAGTATAACAATTTTACTTATATTTTTTTTATTTTGTTATGTATTTGATAATTGATATAGTTATTTATATGGACATAATACCTACATATTATTTTATGAGTTAATCTAGTGTAGATGTGTTCCTAGATATAAGTAACTTAAAAATAAGACAGTTTTACAGGCTTAGCCTATTTAAAAACTTTAGCAAAATGATTAACTATAAGCGAACATCGTAATATAAATTCATTGACTTAAATCTAAAGTTATGATAATAGGTATGTCCACTTTGATAAGTTGACATTTTTCACCTGTAGCTAAGAAATTACTTGTTACTAATGGACTCGACAGTTCGTCATTTGCCAATACCATGTTACAGAATATTCATAAGATATCATAATCTTCTCCTGCTCCAGAGGAGTCGCCGTAGCGTCGTCACTCTGGACGAAGCAGCTCGACAGTCACGCTCACTCCCGAGCTCGTAGTGGGAACTTTTGACTCTAGCTAGAAACTACGGTTTTTGCATACAATTCTTCGATAACTCCGATCAGGTTCCCCTCCACTTCCTAAAATTTCAACTTCCCGAAAAGTCCACTTCTAAGAAAGACCATTCCTGAAAAGACCATTTCCTAAATCGTCTACTTTGTAAATCCAGTTCCCAAAACGTACATGTTCTAGAAAGACCATTCCTAAAACCTAATGGTGTCACCCATTGATTTTAACGTAATATTAAACACAAAACAACCACTTTAGACAATAAAATGAAACTTAACAAATAATTTTGAAACCGTCACGTTCTGCCATTTTCAATAGACAAAGGTGATCTTATAGAATCGTCAAAATTCTAATGGAATCTCAGACTACAAGGAAACAATGCTATAATAACCTAATTTTGATCCCTCTGTACCAGGAATTCAGAAGACTACAGAGTCCAGACAAGTTATATTTTATTAACGCGAACCTTCGCGTGGCAACTTCAATAGGAGAATTAGCGGATTTTCCTTTGATTGTGACGCGACATTCCGAACCTTCTGTGAAAGTATGAGAGCCTGGTAGTTTGATATTCACAGAAGTTACTGGGAATTTTATATGGAATTTCTAATTATGTCAGATGGCTCTCTGTGTCTGAAAGGAACGGAATAATAAATGGTACTATTCAAAAAATAAAAAAAGTATTTTAAAAGTCAAGTCAAGAAATAATTTGCAATCTTTATGCTGTTTATATTATCATCAATATCAACCCTTGTCAGTACGCAGGCCTCACGCAGGTGCCACGCTAGAAATGATTCTCGGTTCTTTGCATACAGTTACTGTCACCTTGCACAGGTCATCCCTTTCAGGTCAGAGGGCGTCCCACACCACGTTTTACTTAGATTTTGTTTAAATGTTTAAGGGGTATAAGTATCATCCTAGATTAAAAAAACTTATCCAAAAATCCTTTTTCTTCCAAAATTTTAATTACGAAATCTTTAGTGACTCCCGAAGGCCCATAACAAAAGTGTCACACCCCATTTAGCAATTTATTACGGCACCCACGTTTACAGAAATAATGACTTGGCGCATTTTGTCGTCGCGCCCTTCAAATGATGGCTGGTTAATGGATTTTTGGGCGCGCCATATTTGTTCCTATTGCTTTTCCTTTTCTGTAACGAATTTACAACATACATAAAACTCCCGCTTGACTCCCGTAGTCGATGTCCTGCCATCTGCTGCGTTCCTGGTACAAAAGGTGTCCAGAAGAGATATTAAGTTGAGATTTTCTCAAAAAGTACTTGACAGATTTTTGAAAATTCTTTACAATAATATAGTTTGTACTCTAAACTATCTAGTAGTAAAATAATTATTGCAATCGGTCAAGTATTTTGATTTTATTTATTTTATTAATGGACTCGACAGTTCGTCATTTGCCAATGTCATGTTACAGAAAATTCAATGTATAATAGTCTTCTATCTTCCTCCAGGGGAGTCGCCGTAGCGTCATCACCCTGGGTAGCAGCGTCTTCATGTCTTCATCCACAGGAGACGCCGTAGCGTCAATCACTGGGGACGAAGCAGCTCGACAGTCACGTTCACTCCCGAGCTCGTAGTGGGAATCTTGACCATGGCGCCAAACTTCAGATCCTGCTTGAATTCTTCAATAACTTCACCATACTGTCATTCGCGAACATTTTCTGATTAATTTAACGTGATATTAAACAAAAAACACCCACTGTAGACATTAAACTGAAAATTATTTAATAATTGCGCAACCGTCGTTTCCCGCCATTTTCAAGAGAACCAAATCGGTCAAGTAGTTCTAGAGAAAATCTCAACCTGGGGTCTTACCCAGTGTGCTGCAACTTTCATACAACGGCATTGAACGAGGGTTTCGCGGGAATTTGTATGGGTTTAGGTTTCCCATGGTCTTTTTTTTTTTAATAATTGTAGGGTGCAAATTTTGTATAAAAAATGACCATAAACACCGGTTTGCGGAAGCGAAAATGAAGAAAATAACAAATAATGTTTTGTGCTTTATCATCCGCGACAATGAATTTTGGATTATTTAAGACCTATATGTAGTACTTTTAAATTATTTTAAAATGACTTGAATTTTGTGAAGTTACTCGCACACTTTAAAAGACCTACTCAGACACGCGGCATTTTGCCGCCAATCCATCCACCATTTTGAAATAAAAAAATCAAGTCATGAATTTGTTAATACACAATTTTCTCATTTTAATAAATTATAGTGTAATTAATGTTATGTTTGTAATATGAATTGAGCTCAGATGCGAAAATGATTTCTACAACTGCATGTCAACAGAATAACACCAAAGGAATTCAAACTGTAAGTATTTGATAAAATGATTTAACACAAATGATTTGTACATTATCGACACCCATCAGAATATTTATGAATAACAGTAAAAATGTTCTAAACCTAGTATTTTATGTTATTGTGAGATAATATGCATTTGAGAGATTAGCATAATTGCTACTGTTGAGTTAGCCAATGCGCGTAATATTAATAAATATGTCAGTACAAAATAACTTTGTTACAGGACGGACCTCAGGGAGACGGACGGAACGCGGCGCGGTACCTACATCAAGACAATCAATCGTTGTAGTATCATCATAATACAATTACACTTAAATGTTAAGTTATTAAAGCTTTTTACCTTCAGAGGTTTTATTTTTTCTTGATTATGTATGATATGAATATTTGAAATGGATAAGGGAATTGGCGGGGTCGGCGGAGGGCCGCGGGGCGGGAGGAAGGCGAGAGGGACGAGGCAGAGGGGAAGGGTCATGGCGGCGCGGCCGGGGGGAGAAGGGGGGGGGGGGGGGGGGTTACAATGGCTGCAGTGTAGCCAACATAACAAATTTATTATATTTTGCAGTTGTGGTAATTCTGAAATTTTGATGCTTCCAAATTTGAATTTGAAAATTTAAAAACCTAATTTTGCCAGCCCAATTTCGATTGACATTTCGTTTCCTCCTAGTGACGTATCTTGGACGTAGTATTACATTATCTTTGGTCTTACCATGAAGTTTTATAGCATGATTACCTACTTCAATAATACTTTGTGATTTGGTACCATGACGACCTTAAAGTAAGCTTAATAAGGTCGTCATGGTACGAAATAACAAAGTATTATTGAAGTAATCCTGCCATAACGCCGTATTAATAAACAATACTCAGTTCTCAAGAGAACTGTCAAACTCACACTTGAGAACGTATTTGCTGATTGCAGGCGAACCGCGACTTGAGAAAGACATCACGTGATACGCCCTCAAGAATGGTTTATTAATTAATGTGTGTCACGTTTTGAGAGTGTATCAGCTGAAGTCGCTCTTGGGAGTATGAGCTCAGACTATTAATACGGGCCTAGGTATTCAGGCGACTCCTCTGGAGGAAGAAATGAAAACTACTATATATTTTTTTAAAACTAAATAAATATACGAACTAATGAACAAAGTTCAGAACTTTCTAAACCTACGCGAAGTTTCCGATATAAATTAAGCTGTAACTCCATTAATATCGGCGCAGCGCACCCTTTGTTCCTCGCCGCTCGCACAATAAATGGGGATGGGAAAACGAGATTATTTCAAACTTATTATTTATTTTATTAATGGACTCGACAGTTCGTCATTTACCAATGTTATGTTACAGAAAATTCAATATGTAATAGTCTTCTATCTTCCTCCAAGGGAGTCGCAGTAGCGTCTTCACCCTGGGTAGCCGCCTCTTCATGTCTTCATTCAGAGGAGACGCCGTAGCGTCATCACTCTGGACGAAGCGGCTCGACAGTCACGCTCACTCCCGAGCTTGTAGCGGGACTCTTGATAAAAGCTTGAAACCCCAGATCTTGCTCAAATTATCCAACAAATTCACCATACTGTCACTCGCGAACGTTTTCTGATTAAATATTTTTTTCTTATTATAAACTTAAATTTGCAGATGATCAACTAATCAGGAGAATGTCGAGGTATGGACATAATATTTTGATAATGGCAAAGATAAGTTTGTCTCTAAATCTAGTTTATCTTTTCGTTAGAGAAAAATTAAGAGGTTAAGTTGCGTTGCACGGAAGCCTCGGGGCGCAAGTCCGACTCAGTTTTATTTTAGAACTATTTGATTAATAGTTCCGAAAGACTCGTGTATTCCCATCACTATTGGCCATAAACCCAGTTAGATAGTTATAGAGTTACGGGCGCGGACAATCGTACAGAATTAGAGACGGGTCATTGTTGTAAACTATTTTACGTTACCGATAGCGAGCAAGTTTAGTTTAGTTTAGATTCGACAGTTAAATTGTACAAAGGGAGTTGTAATCTGTTGTAGAGCAACTGGTTACAATAGAGAGTTCGGTGGCGCAGTGGTTGGGCCACGGGACTTGCGATACTGAGGTCCCGGGTTCGATTCCCTTACCATAAACTCTTATAGCAGGATTACTTCAATAATACTTTATTATTTCGTACCATGACTTGGGGCCGCAATGACGTCATGCCACAGATAATCATGGCGGACTATGTTTTCAATCGAGGTTGGAAAGTTGCATTTTAAATTGAAGTTTTTGGTGTTTTAAAGGTCTCAAAAATTGTGTAATTTTTTGTACGGTGTAATAGAACGATTGTTAACTATTTAAGACCAAAAAAAATTGGGTCTACTAGCCTATTTTAATGAATTCCAAGAACCGGTCAAGTACTTTTTAAAACAACCTTTAAAACCCTCCTATACACCTGAGGTGTTCATGACTGCGCCTCCTTAGAGATGATAGCATCTCCGTAGTGGTTGCGGCTGGCAGCCTTTTTGCTTATGTATATAAAACAAAAGAAGACGATTGTCTTATGTTTTTTCATTTTCCTGTAAATAGTCGAAGCATACATTTCTTATACTTTTGCCTTGTTTTTATATCTCGCAATTAAATACTTATAATTGTAAATATCAACACGGCGTTTCATTGTAACATTCGGAGTAACTTATGGTTACTCCAATCACCTTTACATGAACTCTTATTTATTTATTTTATTCTATTCGGGGAACTTACAGCGTAAGTATGTTATAATATGAACTTATAAATAATATGCCAATTACAAGTTTCCAAATATAACACTCATATAAATATTGAAATCTTAAATCTACAAATTATATATAAAAAGCCGACTTGTAGCAGGATTATTTCAATAATACTTTGTTATTTATTCGTACCATGACGACCTTAAAGTAAGCTTATTAAGGACGTCATAAGAGTTGGACTAAATAATTTAATTATCAAGCTCTGTCAATGTTTTTATTAGGATAATAAAATATGACAAACATTCACTGAAACTACGAAAGTTTCTTATTGACATTCCTATGGTGATATGCGATAGTGGCATTCACTGTATAATTTCAGTTTATACGTCTTAAGTTTTTAATGATTATAAGAGAATCTAGGTAGACTGAGATATTAAATTATGTCGAGTAGCTTTCTAGAAGTATTTCATAAAGTTTTATTAAGCACGATATACTAACACAGGGCCGCATTAAGGAGTGGGGTCCTCATGGCCATACTAGGAATCCCCGGGGGGCCCAGATTCTGGTTTGTAATTGTCGAAAACACTGCCATCTTTTTCTTTAGCCTAAGTTACGAAAGATATAGATGTTAAAAAGTTAATTAGGTTAGTATTTAAGGCACTGATTAACTAAATACGAATTAACTAAAAAAGTCGGTAATTACTGTCCGTGTGAATAAATGTACCCATAACTTGTTGAAGTTTTAATGGCTCATGATAGTTTTAATTCTAAATCGTTACATACAATCCAAGGCACATAAACTTACGCAAAACCATTGCAATCTAGGCCATTACCGTCGCATATAGTGGTATATCTTAGCTTTCAGAGCGGAAACGGCGCCTGCAACTGGTACTAGTAGAAAGACGATGATTGACTGACTGAATTTATCTATCAGATCTTGCAATTAGGGGGTCTATGATATCGCAGCACCCACCGCCCCCCGGTCCTACCCTTAGTCCAGCCCTGGCTCATAGCACCGTCTCAGTTCACGAACCCAGGGTTATTTTGCTCCTTCGCGGTTATTCACGATAGTGGAAACTTTATTTAGTTCCATTTGGCGTCCGCAATCGCTCGCTTGTTAGTGCGACAAAGTTTTATAGCATTTGTAAGTTAGTCCTTTGTCTGACTGTGTCACACTAACTAGTTTCGCGGCTTTCCCTTGGGTAATACAAGGAGGTATGCATAAAGGACGGTGAATTTGTTTTACCTACTATCATCTGCTGCGATCCTGGTACACAATATAGCTCATCCATCATTTCCACATTCATCAAGCCGTCTACAAATCAACGAAATAGATACTTATTTATTTAGTTTATTAATGGACTCGACAATTTGTGATTTGCCAATGTCATGTTACAGAATATTCAAGATATCATAGTCTTCTACCTTCATCCAGAGGAGTCGCCGTAGCGTCGTCACTCTGGATGAAGCAGCTCGACAGTCACGTTCACTCCCGAGCTCGGAGCGGGACTCTTGATAATTCTTCGAGAGCTCCCAACATATTGATTCGCGAATATTATCTGATTAATTCAACGCGAGATTAAACACAAAACAACCACTAAACACAATGAAATCCATTATTAATGAATAAAACGGCAATTACCGTGTAAACATTTGCATGCAATGCTGTCGAAATATCGAGACATCAATCCTAAATGTTTAACATCGTAATTCCCGTTTTATCTCGTTATACAAACCGTGTAATTTTAGAATTAAAACTATAGTGAGCCATTACTATAAATTCGACAAGTGAAACTTTTATTTTCATCACTTTCATAACTTTTGTTTTCCTTCGCCGTCAGGCCTCCGAAAAATCCAAAAAATCATGGGTAACCATGGCATCCGGATTCGAACCCCAGACACTCGCAACGGTTGCCCGGCACTCTAGTCACTATTTATATATAGGCCACCGACGTTCACCATCAAGTAATAATTCGTTTTAGCATTATTTCGATATTCCGTACATAGCGATAGCGAACATTCGATATTAAGCAATTCGATATTCAGACATTCGGTATTACGTACTCTCGAACTCATGTATAGGTACTTTCGGTATACCGTTCATCGGTATTTTGAACATCGACATTCCGTAGTGCAGTCTAAGTGAGTGATATCCGTTTATATATAATTATTCAAACCGTATAAGTTTAAAAATACAATGAAATCCAAATAACCGAATAATTTTGCAACGGTCAACATAATCCCGCAATTTTCAAAAGTCCCAACCTATTACCGAAAAGCATACAGAAAGTCGAAAAACACTTTTCGGACAAATAGAAGCTGAAAATCGGCAAACAATACGTAGGTGTATGCAAATACATTAGTATGCAGGCTGTTGCCAAAACGAAATGTGGGAGAATCCCCGCCGCCAGGTATTTTCCGTGATTCTAGCGACGAAAGGAAACTATACCCTCTACATCCTCCTCTTCAGTGTTGCCAACCTCACAAGACTGAAAGACGATAAATTGAAATTACTACCTATACCTAATTTTTGGAGGATAATTGAAATAAATACGCGCGGGCGCATCCTACACTCACATTACTTCTTTCCACTGTATCTTTCATACTTAACTATAACATTTTCTATTACTTATTTGTTATAGTACAGATATTGGAAGCAAGTTAAATACTATAGTTAAATACTTTTGTTGCTGTTATCAATTAATATGTATTTGAGGTAGCGGTAAAAAACAGCAGAAATGCCTACATACAGAAAACAGGCACGAACGGGTAAACGTAGTGTGGGAAGCCCCCCGACCAGATGGAGGGATGACCTTCGCAAGATGGCTGGCAGGGACTGGATGCAGAGGGCCGAGAGTCGAGTTGATTGGCGCGCTTTGGGAGAGGCCTGCGTCCAGCAGTGGACTGATACGGGCTGATGATGATGATGACAGAAAACAGGCAAGGCATTAAAAACCGCCCAATTACTGTCAAAACGATAGGGTTGGCAACACTGGTCTGCACCCCTTATAAAACTGCTCGTATATTATCGTCAAAGTGACTCAATCAGGGTCCGCCGTCCAACTGATTGGCGGATTTGGCGTCCGCGGCGCTCCTCTGTGGACGAGAGTGGAACGAATTGTTGGGATACCAAATTGCAGCAAAAATATTCAAGTATTAGCATAAATGATACTTATTTACCAATGAACATAGCTTGCTTTCCAATGAGTATCGCTTATTTGCTAATGAATCTTACCTTTTCTTACCTATCAATTCATATCACTTAATCACCAATGAATAACACTCAATTACCAACGAATATACCTTAATTACCAACGAATATCCCTTCATTACCAAGGAATAATACTTAATTACCAATGAATATCACATACATACCAAGGAATACTACTTAATTACCAATGAATATCACATAATTACCAAGGAATAATACTTAATTACCAATGAATAACACTCAATTACCAACGAATATACTTTAATTACCAACGAATATCCCTTCATTACCAAGGAATAATACTTAATTACCAATGAATATCACATACATACCAAGGAAAAATACTTAATTACCAATGAATATCACATAATTACCAAGGAATAATACTTAATTACCAATGAATATCACATAATTACCAAGGAATATCACTTGATTCCTAATGAATATTATATCTACTACGTAGTCTGTGTGAAAAAAGTGTGGGTTTATAGTACGCGGAATTTCCAATACGCAGAATTACCACTAAAGCCGTCAAAGTACCATCTTTCAGCGTATATTGTCTTACCTGAAACAAACGTGAGAAGATAATTAATATAAGTGGAGATAAACAAGTATAATTAATCCTAATACGTTAGGAGAGGTAGCGACCGACGTCACTAATATTTAGCCGACGACAGACGTCACTAATATTTAGGAGACGTTAGGGTTGGCGAGAAATCGATATTATTTATTATTGTTATTAAAAAATTGTACTATTATTGTTAAATTATACTGTGAAATTATACTATTATTGTTATTAAAAAATTATGACGATCATCTTTACAAATAGGACTGCATTATATACTATTGTAAGAAAATTATGTAAAGATGAAATCTAAATCTATTACATATTGGGTATTCCTAAATCTCCATTTATAGCTACTTACACATCTCAATTACATAATTTAATTATTCCAATTAGTATTTCTCTTTACCACATTTAACCCCATCCTTCATCCTTTTATAACAAGTTGCCAGAAAGTGTCACGACGCTGACAGAGAGGAAATTTAAGAATTTCATTAAAGGAACACTTGTTAAGAAGGCGTATTACAGGATAGATGACTATTTAAACGATGAACATGCATGGTGTGTGTCGCCGGGTCCGCATGAGGGATAAACTTACTAACAATAGTAATAGTTGTGTAATATTGTGTTATTATTATTTTAAAGCATGTGCTGCTGGGAGTTTTTTTGTCACTTTTTTCCTCATCGTTGGCACCTTTTCCTTGCAAAGTGGTGTAAATGTAAATTGTGCAAAAATGTACACAACGTGCTTACTTGCAATAAAGAAATGACAATGCCAGATTCTGCCCCACCATCAACCGTATGATGAACAAGATAACGAATAAATGTAAAAATATCTTCGTTTTTTATTAAAATTATTGGTTTAAAATAAAGTTTTGTACAAGTTGCGAGTCGAAAAAACAGCTTAATTAAGAATTCAGAAAATATTATGAAATCGAAGCGAATTATTCATTGTTTTTGTTATCATTTTCTACTACTCTCGCAACTCCTACTAATTGTGATTATGCAATATGAAACCTGTAATAAGTCCCCAACAAAATGATAGGTACAGCTTCAATGGTCTCGTAGTTTTGTAGGTGGGGCAAATCTCCATTGAAATGTGGCAATGTTGACTTTGACGGGCTAAAATTGTTTGCACTTCTCCGTCTATTTCGATCGATTTCATTTGTTTTGATTATTAAATAAAAATCTATTAAATAAAAACTGGTATAAATTTTTCGAGAAGAAAAGAGCTCGGTGGCTCAGTGGTTAGGTCAATGGACTTGCAATACGGAGGTCCCAGGTTCGATTCCCAGCCAGGGCAGCCATGTACCAATGAGTTATCGTCGGTTTTTTCGACGGAAAAACTTACGTACATTTACCGAGTGCTCTCAAAACGGTGAAGGAAAACATCGTGATGAAACCTACATGCTGTAGAAGAAAAAAAAAATCTAAGGCATGTGAAATCTGCCAACCCGCAGTGGGCCCGCGTGGTGGATCATGGCCCCAGCTCCCTCGATGTAAGGGAAGGTCTGTGCCCGAGCAGTGGGGCAATATAAATAGACTGATGATGATGATGATAAATTTTTCAGCCACGCCAAGCGTATGTATGACGTCATTAGGGCAATGATATAAAGCGGCCATAAACAAGTTCTGACACGTCATAACGCTAAGCCGAGTTTGCGGCTACGTCACAACCTGCTTCTTTATTAATTTACCCACGCACAGCCCTAATAGTGTGCTGCGAGACCACTTCAGTTCGAGCGCCCTAGGGGACTTTTAAATACATAATAAAATATGGAACCGGCTTTTGAAAATGGCGGGAAACGACGTTTGCAAAATTATTTGATAATTTATTTATTTATATATAATTTGCACCTTAACAGCTAGTAGCCAAATAGTACAGTCGATGACAGAGATAAGTATACAGGTGGCCTCAATAAGGTTGAGATTTTCTCAAAAACTACTGGACCAATTTTAATAATTCTTTTACAGTACATAGTTTCCACTTTTATCTATCAAACAGTGAAAGAATTTTTGCAATATGTCAAGTAGTTTTTGAGAAAATCTCAACCTTAAAAACTCTCCTGTACACCTTTCTCTGTGTTCCACCGTACAAACATAACATTAAAATTATTATTACTACTAAACACTCATTCAGTCAATCGAACTTTTAGGCATTCTTCTTTCTGCTACCCTCTTACACTCTGCCATCAAACATCCCGGCGCACTAGCAAATAGATCACACTGTGACCATTATTAATAATTTCTATTTTAATGTCTACAGTGGTTATTTTGTGTTTAATATCTAAATTGCGTGAAAGCGAGAGAAAGAGGATAAACGCCCTTGAAATGTGGTGCTGGAGAAGAATGTTTGGATCACGGACTGAATTTCGTACAAAAGCATCCATACTACGAGAATTAGGCATCAAGCAACGTCTATTCTCTGTAGTTCAGGCTCGCATTTTGACTTTCTTTGGGCACGTGTCTCGGTGTGGAGTTGATTCGATTGAGAGACTGGTGGTCCAGGGCGAGATTGACGGTACCCGAGCGCGCGGCAGGTCGCTGACGCGATGGACGGACCAGAGAATATTACCGTTCTCAAAACGATGAAATCATACCATGTCATGGCGCGCCAAACAGAGACGCCGCTACACCAATGCCATAGCCCTGTCCCTTTCACGGCCGCTATGACATGTTATGATTTGATCGTTTTGAGAACCGTAATAGCCCCTCAGATCAGGGCAGCCGTGGCCGAGCCCTTGCAGGTCTGCACCAGGAGGGCAGCCGGCAGAGACGAGTGGAGACGTGTTGTGAGGCGGGGCACTGCGACTGAAGTAACGACCACGACCACTCTGCCAAGAGTGTAACGACAAAGAAGAAGAATCACGTTAAATTAATCAGAAAATATTCGCGAATGACAGTAACTATGGTAAATTTATTGGATAATTTGTGCAAGATCTGAAGTTTGAAGCTTTAATCAAGAGTCCCGCTACACGCTCGAGAGTGAACGTGTCTGTCGAGCTGCTTCGTCCAGAGTGACGACGCTACGGCGACTCCTCTGGATGAAGATAGGCTATGATTATATTGAATATTCTGTAACATGACATTGGCAAATGACGAACTGTCGAGTCTATTAATAAAATAAATATGAAACAGTTGAGAACGTTATGCTCGAATTTTATTTTTTTCTATTCAATGCTACGGAAAAATCTGCGAGATATTGTTTATTAGAAACCCAGCTCCTAACTCCAAGATTGCTATAATTTTGGGGTGTCTTATCTATCTATGTATTCCGTTAGCAAAATTTAAAAATAACAGAAGACGTCGAGCGTTTATTCTGAAGTAGGCGAGCAATAGTCGCAGTATTAATAAAGTTGCGTTATATTATGTTTGTGCGTTCGGCTGAGACTTAATATCGTCCTATTTTTCTTCCTAACTCAAACCAGCTTGTGTACGTGCCTTTATAATATATTATAACATGCTCAGAATATGCTAAAACTCACGCCTGATTCCCGTAGGGGTATGCACAGACGATGGACTTCCATCTGCTGCGATCCTGGCACACAACCCTTGCCTCCTCCACATTCATCAATCTCTTCATGCTCGTCGGTTTGTTATATATACAGAATATGCTTGAACCGACTGCCGACACAAGGAGGTAACATTTTTCTTTTGTATTTTAATCGAAGAGTTGACAATCAGATAAATTATTAATAAAAAAAACGATTGCTAATTTTTTATACCTCAACTTTGATTAATTTTTTATAGTCTGCAGGGTTACTCTCACCTCTTATAGCGATCCAGTTTAGGTTCCTAAACTGAACCGAATCGCTATTTGCTACAATGACGTTTGACGTCATTGTAGCAAATTGTCAGTTTAGGAACCTAAACTGGATCGCTGTAAGAGGTGAGAGTAACCCCGCTGGTCTGTCACTCCTCTTATTAATGAGACAGACAGTGCTCCAGAGAATGGGCAAAGATTTGGAGATTCTTAAGACCATTAAAAAAACGGAAACTCCAGTATCCAGGTCACATAATGAGGAATAAGAAGTACGATCTTCTACAACTGATTCTTCAGGGAAAGATCCAGGGGAGAAGAAGGCCAGGTAGAAGGAGAATATCATGGCTTAGGAACTTACGCCAACGGTACGGCAAGAGTACCAACGGGGTTACTCTCACCTCTTATAGCGATCCAGTTCAGGTTCCTAAACTGACAATTTGCTACAATGACGTCAAACGTCATCGTAGCAAATAGCGATTCGGTTCAGTTTAGGAACCTAAACTGAATCGCTATAAGAGGTGAGAGTAACCCTTTTTTTACCCAGGTAAAACATGCAAATCATGTGTCACCACGCCCGGGGGAGCGTGTTGGCTATGTCGGGCTCTCCGCCCTGAAGGGGCAGCATACCGACTAAACGTCCTGGGGTGTTCCACCTCGTGCCATTCTTGCCGAGCCACGGGAAACTGTGATACAACCGCGACTCGACTGCGCCCGAGGACTCCCCATTGTGGGCTGTACTAATCCATGGTGAGAGTAACCCTGCTATACACATACTAAATAAATATACTTTAGATCAGACTCTCTCCATAGAGCGCGGCAATTTCTTCCTACATAGTGCTGGAGGTATGAGCTGGAAAATTAATGAAGACTGAGCTCTAAGCTGAGATTTTCTGACTCACTGATTATTAAAATCATTTAGAATGAAAATGCAGCTAAATTGTAAGAGCCTCGCTCGGCTGTGGAAAATTGTACAAATACTGTGTCATCATCATCATCATTAGTCTATTTATATCGCCCCGCTGCTCGGGCACAGACCTTCCCTTACATCGAGGGAGCTCGGGCCATAATCCACCACGCGGGCCCAGTGCGGGTTGGCGGATTTCACATGCCTTAGAGTTTTTTTCTTCTTCTACGACATGCAGGTTTCATCACGATGTTTTCCTTCACCGTTTTGAGAGCACTCGGTAAATGTACGTAAGTTTTTCCGTCGAAAAAACCGAGGATAACTCATTGGTACATGGCTGCCCTAGCTGGGAATCGAACCTGGGACCTCCATATTGCAAGTCCATTGACCCAACCACTGAGCCACCGAGCTCTACAATTACTGTGTAATGATGTACAAATGGCGTTGTTACAGAGTGACATAATGATCGCCAACCTTCGTAAGAAGACGGCACCATAAGAAGAAGAAGACACTCCTTCTTGCGCAGTCGGGTAAAAAGAGATGGTGTTTGAGTCATTTGTGGATATAAGGTACTGTAGGTATTTGAAAAACAATTATTTGTTTAAGTGTGTATTATTCATATTGGAATTCAAAGAAAAGTATACAGGAGGTCTCATTAGCGTCTATTCACATGTACCACAGTCGCGCCACGTCGCACCGGCTAAAAGTGGTTGAACAGTAAGTAAATGTCGGCAAAATGTGGTCCGTGGGAATTATTTTATTCATTTCATTACATAATAAGTTCTGACCACGTATTGTAGTTGTCGCGTGTTTGTGGTACGTTGAATCAAGCCTCCGATTGAGATTTTCTCAAAAACTCCTTGACCATTTGTAAATATTTTTTATATAATTACATAGCCGTAAATGAAACTTAAAAGTTGTTCTACGGTTTAAGCTTATCCGGGCTATTTTAAGACCAATTGAACAGATATTTGTTTATCTAATAGTAATTTTTACGTTAAAAATAAGAAAAAACAGTATTTTAGAAACTAAAATATTACCAATTATTATATATTAACGGATATCACTCACTTATATTGTTAAAGTCGGCAATTAGACCACCGTTTATTAGGCGTGGCGCGCTCACCTTGAAAAAGATCGTCGAAATCGGTCGAAACTGTCGGTCTAATTGCCGACTTTAACAATATAAGTGAGTGATATCCGTTTATATATAATAATTTGTAGTAATGGCTCACTATAGTTTTAATTCTAAAATATTACCCTTGAGTTTGAGTTTGGCCCAGAATGTTGAATTCCCGGAACGTTGAATCCCAAAATCTTGTATTCCCAAAACGTTGAATTCCCATAATGTTAAAATCCCATAACGTTGAATTCCCAAAATGTTGAATTCCCAAAACGTTGAGTCCCATAATGTTGAATTCCCTAAACGTTGAATCCCAAAATGTTGAATTCCCAAAACGTTGAATCCCAAATGTTGAATTCCCAAAATGTTGAATCCCAAAATGGCGTCGCTGATAAAAAAAAACACTCTAACTTGACATTGGCAAATGACAAAAAACGTAGAGCCACCTGCCAGTACTGACGCAGCCTTAGAAAAAAACAAAATTCGTCACACACATCTAAGGTCAACGGACCAAAGTAAAGTAAAACAATACAGCCTTAAATGATTTATTATTTAAATAATATTTGCTCAGGTGTTCAAATGAGCGATATATAAATCCGAGATCTTGCATAAAGATATCACATGCACTGTCTAGGCTTTGAATAACCAGTAAACAATCTGCAAGCAAAATGAAGGTTTTATACGGTGAGTTTTATTTTATGTACTTTTTGGATTTTTTTTTTATATTGTACACAATGAATATGTTTTATTATCAATTTGTATATACACATACACACACACCCTCTCTCTCCATCTCTCTATGTCACACACACACACACACACACACCATACAGTACATCCGTCATGGGGCACTGTATTCGCTTTTATAACAAGTTGCCAGAAAGTGTCACGACGTTGACAGAGAGGAAATTTAAACAATTTCATTAAAGGAACACTTGTTAAGAAGGCGTATTACAGGATAGATGACTATTTAAACGATGAACATGCATGGTGTGTCGCCGGTTCCGCATGAGGGATAAACTTACTAACAATAGTAATAGTTACGTACTGTATAGTTATTAAGTAATCATTGTTTTAAAAGATGTGTTGCTGAGAGTTTTTTGCCACTTTTTCTCCTCAGCGTTGGCACCTTTTCCTTGCAAAGTGGTGTAAATGTAAATTCAAAAATATATTGACGTGCAAAGATGTACATACTCAACGTGCTTACTTGCAATAAAGAAATTTGACTTTGACTTTGACCCCCTCACCCTTTCACACATCACACACACCCTGACAGTTAGTGACCTGCACTCCACTCAATTTTTTCACCCGCTACGCTATTTTGATATAATATAATATCTCCATCTCTTTTGATATTTTCTCGCATAATTCGCTTCGATATTCTTAATTAAGCTGTTTTTTTCGACTCGTAACTTGTACATAACTTTATTTTAAACCAATAATTTTAATAAAAAACGGAGATACTTTTACATTTATTCGTTATCTTGTACAACATGCGGTTGATGGTGGGGCAGAATCTGGCATTGTCATTTGTGTGCAAATAAAGTATATTTGATTTGCAGAATGCAACGAATTAATATTTTTTATTTTTGTAATTTCTTAAACCATGCGTTCTTTTGCCCAGCCCTTGTCCTGATCGTGATGCTGGGCACCCTGGCCGCCGGTGACTCCTCGTGCTCTTGCGCCAAGTCTGGCAGCGTCTGCGGCACGGAGGGGCCCAAGGTGTGCTCCACGACACGATACGGATACGACTGCACGTACCCCAACAGATGCCAGTGAGTAATGTGTTCACTGGTGTGTGTGTGTGTGAGAGAGAGAGAGAGAGAGAGTGTGTGTGTGTGTGGGAGGGTGAGGGTGTGTGTGTGAGAGAGAGTATGTGTGCATTTTTGTGCATGGTTGCACAGACGGGCCTAAGGTATGCTCCAATACATATGGATATAATGAACATAAAATATTATCATGATATAATTGCACGAATACTAGTAATTACTATAATCTTTTTCTTATATTTGCTTAGCTACAGGTGAAAAATGTCATCTATTCGAATGTAACTTATTATTGAAGTGTTTTTAGTTATCATTTTGCTAAAGTTTTTAAATAGGCTTAGCCTGTAAAACTGTGTGATACGCTACGGATATGACTACACGTACCCCAACAGATGCCAGTGAGTAATGTGGACAGAGAGAGAGATTGTGTGTGTTTCTGTGCGTTGTGAGTTGCGTTTAAGAGGAACAGAGACAGAGAAGTGTGTTAAAACTCAAAACACAGGATAATTCCTAGCTTGAACACCAGTCTTCCACCAATCTGTGTCTAATGTTATGTAAAATATACTGAATGTGGAATAAAATAAATTACATTTGAATTTAGTTGCTCTGGATACGTACGCCAACAGATGCCAGTGATTGTGTTGAGAGAGAGATTGTGTGTGTTTTGTGCGTAGGTTGTGAGCATGAATGTGTTTGTGTCTTTTTTACAAATGTAATTTGTGTGGTTAAAGTAAGGTTCTATATTGGCTCGCATAACAACTTATATAATTATTACAATAATTTTATATGGCATAACGTTTATTAGAATAATGATTTTTTCGCATAATAACTTTAGGCATAACCGTATACGCATACTTTATATAGGCATAAAATTATTTGGCATAATGATTGCTTAGAATAATGTTCTAAGGCATAAATTGATAAAAGCACAACGTTAGCACAGCATAATGTTTATTGGCATATTTATAGTGTAGCAACATGTTCGCGGCTTATGGGTGGCCCGACGACCGGGTCTTTTCACCCCTAACATTGGGGGGAGAAGTGCGGGCCTTGAGGTATACCCTCTCTACCCGGGCATGAACTCACCGGATGTTGATCCGATGGTGAGATTGTACCCGCCTGCGATGCGGGATTTGGGAGTTGGGGAATTATGCAGGTCGGTACGTCCGTTTGGTGCACAGCTCAAACCCGCCGCTTAAGGCGACGGGGAGCGCAGCAACTCCCTCTGGAGGCGGTGGCCTTCCGGAGGGCGTGCGTGCAGGGGTGCGAGGTTGCGGAGATGAGCGTGCCTGCTGTTGTCGGCGCGGTCGAATAGTGATCGCGTCAACCTCAGCACGAACGCTTCGATCGACTCAACCCGCACGTCGCGAGCGATGACGTCGTTACGAACGTACCGACCTGCACCGGTACAAATACGTAGGGCAATGTTCTGCTGCGCCTGCAGCTTGGCCCTCTGCCTCGTGGGGCAAAGCGAGTACCAAGCTGGGGCAGCGTAAGTGAGGCGAGAGCGGATATACATCTTGTAAATCCTCAGTTTAGCACGTAATGGTAGCCGTGAGCATAGCACCGGTCGCAACATGGCACGGGCGGCCTTGGCCTGTTTTACCAGGCCTTCGACCATCGGTACCATGCTAAGCGACCGGTCTATGTGACATCCCAGGTACTTCACTGACGATTCCCAATGTATATCCTGCCCTCGCAATTTAAGTTGGGGAGGGAGTTTGCGCTGGCGTCCGGTAAGCAGTGCGGCCGTCTTCCCCACGTTGACGGCCACTTTCCACTTATCGAGCCATCCAGGCAACAGGTCGAGTAGTCGTTGCATCTTACGAGCAGCGATATCGGCCCGCCGCGACGACGCGAAGTAGGCGCTATCGTCCGCAAACAAGGCCAGCTCGACGTCCTGTTCCCACTCTTCCAGGTGACCCTTCAGAGTGGGAATGTCGTCTGTATATGCCGCATACAGGCAGGGAGAGAGGCAGCTGCCCTGAGGTACTCCCGCGCGGATAGGGCGGGGATCAGAGATTTTGTCTTCAACCGAAACAAAAAAGCCGCGGTCTTGGAGGAAAGATGCAATGATTTTAATAATAGCCGGAGGGGTGGGGGTCTCCAATAACTTGAACAGGAGCCCCTCGTGCCACACACGGTCGTAGGCTTTCTCGACATCGAGAAATACCGCCACCGTGCGCCGCTCGAAGTTGCGCTCGACCGCAAGAAGGTGGAGCACCCGGACTAATTGTAAAGTGGTAGAATGCTCACTACGGAAACCGAACTGTTCCTCGCGCATAGGCAAGTGCGGGCTCAGTCGCCGCAGGAGCAGTCTCTCAAAGAGTTTAGCTAAATTTGGAAGAAGGGTGATTGGCCTATAACTAGAAGGAAGCCTCCGGTCTTTTCCAGGTTTGGGGAGTACGATCACCTTACCCGTTTTCCATAAGGATGGAAAATGACCCGTACGCAAGATCCCGTTGAAAAGTCTGGTCAAGGCGACCAGGCCCTTCCTCGGAAGCTGCTGGATAGCGGCATTGGAGATACCCTCCGGACCAGGCACTTTCCTTCTATTTAGGCGGGAAACTACTCTGGCGACTTCGGCCGGTGAGATGAATGCATGTCCTTCAAGTGCCGTCGGTGGGGAAGACAAGAACTCACGCACCCGGGCCTCGACGGCGAGATGGTGCTCGTTAACAGATTCCTCAGGTGCAGCGGGATTCGGGGTGAACTGAGTTTCCAGGTGCTGGGCAAGAATTTCGGCGCGGTCGGCCGCCGCGTAGCACCTTCGCCCCGAACTGTCCAGGAGCGGGCAGACCGGCGCCGGCGTGGATGTGAGCTGTCGGTTGAGATGATGGAGCGTGGTTTCATTTTCGCTCGCCTGGTCGATGACTCTCTCCCAGGCGTCTCCGCGAAAAGCTTTCACCTCATTCGACAGCTCACTCGACAGTCGGTTGAGCTCGGTCTTCAGCCTCGGACAGCGCGTGCGAGCCCATAAACGATTTAAGCGCCGTTTGCGTTTGAGGCCTTCGACAATGCGGTTGGGTAGCCCTGCACGTCGGTTGGACCTAATGGGTACATCAGAGGTGGCAAGCTCCTTAGCTTCCAAGATAACACTCGTTATCTGAGCTGCCGCAGCTTCCACCTCCTCCGCACTCGACACCGGGCCTTTGAACTCGAACTGGGCGAGTGCGGCCTGATAGGACTCCCAGTTCACCTTAGGACGTGGGGGTATCTTCGCCGCGCAGTCGCCAGGACGTCCCAGAGTGATGAGGATGGGTAGGTGCTGCGAATCTATGTCGTATAGCACCTCCACCTCGATGGAACAAGGTAAATCCTTGTATAGAACTATATCTAGGACGTCCGGGCGCCTGCGCGGGTCAGTGGGAACGTGGGTGGGAGCATTGGGACCAATCACCTCATATCCGCCCTCTTCCGAATCATGATACAGTCTCCTACCTGCAGCGTTTTTGGTTTTCGAATGCCAAGCTGTGTGCTTCGCATTCAGATCCCCGGCCACGATAGCAGGGAGCTCTCCATCCAGAAGAGAGCGAATATCGGTTGGATTGAGGGGAGTGTTGGTGGTTGGCGGCCTGTATGCGGCATATATCCTCATCTCCCGTCCCGTCACCCTCACCCTCACACCCACAGTGCGAGTGGAGGTAAAGGGTACGGGTTCCAGGTCCTCGTGGATGACGTCCCTCCGCACCAGAACGGCAGTGCCCCTGTACGGGACGCCCTGCGGAGAGACCTCATCACGACGGTACACTGAGTAATTGGGAAGACGAAGATCGTGATGAGCGGCCAGTTTGGTTTCGCCCAGCAGCACGATATGAATATCCTGCGTCTGGGCGAGGAGTCGCAGGTGGTGGAGGTTGGCGGTAATCCCGCCGGGATTCCAGTATACCATCCTAAGGGCCGTCATGGGGTAACAGTTCTGTTAGCCCATGCAGGGCCCTCAAAATAATACAATGGGAATCCCTCCCCTCCACTAGCGCGTCATGTAGGTCCCTCAGGACATCACTGAAGAATAGTACCAATTTGGCGGTACGCTCCCTCAGCCGGTCTCGGGGCACCCACATGCCGACTTGTGGGGTGGGGTGCGGTATGGGTGCAGGGATGGGATTAAGGGGCGTAGCCTCGGGCTCTCCCTCTGTCGGGATCCGAGGCTCGCTGCGCGACCTCTGGAGAGGCGGCGGCGGCGGTTGCTTAGGCGGCGGCAGCAAGGGAGCGCGCGTAATGTGTGACAGTTGGCACGGTTGCGGCCCCGGTGGGTCCTCAACCGCCCGAGAGTTCGGCGTTGACGTTGCCGGTGGTTTCGCTCCCTTCCTGCCACGCCTACCACGCTTTTGACGCTTTTTGGGCTCGGCGTCTCGGTCTGGCGCCGGATTGGCTGGGGGGGCCAGCGTCGTGCCGGCAGTACCGGCACTGGCGGGCGCCCGCGAAGTTGGGGTGGGCGGATGGGGCTGGGCTTGTGATACAAGGGCCAAGGAGCGAGGTTTTGGTTGGGAGTTAGGAGCCGGAGGGGTAGCGACTCGGGGGGGTGCAAGGAGAGCCGGTGGCGGAGGCAAGGGCGGTTGCAACTGCATGTTGCGCCTCCTCGCCTCCCTCACCAGCACTTTACACCGCCTATCGTTGGCGGTGTGCGCCTCCTTGCAATTGGGCGCAAGTGGGCACGCCCCCCTTGGGCAGTGCACAGTCCGCCACGGCATGTTCGCCACCACATCTTACGCACCGCTGCGGCCTGAAACAGTTGGCCGAAGAGTGACCAAACGCCTGGCAGCGGTGGCATTGGGCTGGACCCCCTCTACCCTTCCAGGCCTCTATTACGATGCCTGGAAGGCAAAGGAGTTCCGTAGTGGCGTACAGCCGCGCCAATTCCTCACGTGAGAGGCGATCGAGCTCCACGAAGAACGTGCAGCCCGGTCGACCTCTGACGGGGGGAATCTCCCTGGCGTGGCGAACCACAAAGCCTAAGTCTCCCAAGGCCGCCTTTATTTCCTCCAAGGGCGTGCCGGACGGCAGCCCCCGGAGAGCGACCTTGGTGGGTAGGTCCTCCGCCACTGTATAACAGTGGAATTGGACCCCCGGGTCTTTGCGATTCGCCTCCACTAGGTACCTCTGTACTATACGAAACTCCTCGGCCGACTTCGCTGTGAAGCGGAGCCCTGTGCCGAAGGGTCTCGCATTGGGAGCGGCGCCCAGCAGGCGCTTCAGGGCAGCGACGTGCACCGTCCAGTTTGGAATTCTATCCACCACTATGGGTGGATAGGCGCGCTTTATAAGGGTAGCGTCCGTCGCGCGATCCCCGGCGGCGGCCCGCGGGGAGCGGGGGGCCGGAGGCGATCGCGCGGGGGGCGGTGAGCGCGGGGGGGACGTGCGGGGCACGAGAGGTGGACCTGCGGCGCGGGCGGCGGCCGACGCGTAGGACACAGGCGGACTAGGGGGCGCGGGGGAGGGGGGATCGGATGGCAACGGTATGTTGTCTAGTTCCGCCATCCCCTCACCCCCCGTCCCCCAGCACGGGGATACGGCGCGCTCCTCCTCTATCGTCTCGTGCGAAAACGGCACCGAGATGCTAGTGGAGGGCCGCGCCGATAAATTCGACATCCCACTGAGGGACATAATGAGGCCGCCGGGCGACCGTAAGGGGAAGGGCGGGGGGGTCGGCGCTCTGTGGCCGAAAGCGAACACCCCATCAGTCGGGAAAGGGCCACTGCGTCCGATCGGGGGCGGGGAGCGCGTCGGCAGCCACCCGGCACACGGGCGGTACGGGCGCAGGCTCACGTCGCCCGGCTCCGTGCGCGCGCGCTTGTCGTCCGGATCCTCGCGGGATCCCGACGGCACCCGGCGCCGTATGCCCTGTGCCCTGTTCACCTCTCTGTCGCCCTCCTCATCGGGGCGAGCACTATTCGCGCCCAGGTGAAGCCCGGGCCCGAATATAGGACGCGGATGAGGCTGCGGGGAAGCGGGGGGAGATACGCCTCGCAATCTGCGCGCGTGACGTATCCCGCGACTCGATTCCCCGGAAGTGGGTTGTTTATCCCTCGATATCTGCGAGCCACTAGTGCTCGCCGACGCCGAGGGCAAAATAAGAGTTAAATGGGGAGGGAGGGTGGGGTGTATACTAGGCGTGATACCCGAGGACCCCAGGTGGGGTTCCCGCCGGTCACCGGTGCCAGCATAAGGGCCTGACCCAGTGTCCTCGGCTGAGTTTATGTCCCGCGACCGCGAGGCGAGTTCACGCTGCGCGACCGCAGACGCGGGTGAGGGGGGCGGGGGTAGAGGAGGCAAGCTCAAGTCCGCACTTACAATGACGTCAGGGTGCGCCGTGATAGCGGCGGAGTACGTGTGTGTCTCGGCGCGGTCGGCGGCGGCGGCACTCGGGTCCACGCAGGCGGCGGCAACGGAAGCAGCTGGCAGGGAGGACGGGCCCGCAGGCTGCGCCCGTATGCGGGGAGCGGGCGTCCGAATGGGTGCCGGCCCAGTCGCCGGGCCCTTCTTGGGGTGCAGAGTGGGCCGGATCGTAATCCTCGTGGCCCGTGGGTTGGCTGGCGGCATCCTCTCCTCCGGCTTGGGCTTCCTGCCTCGGGTGAGAGACGCGGCGTGCGGTGGGGCGGCGGCCGCGGCGGCAGGAGCGGCGGTCTCGGTGGGCTCGGTAGCCGGTGCGGCTGCAGTTGGCGGAACGAGCGGCGGAACGAGCAGCATCGCCCTCGTTCGACGCCGGGGCAGCGGGGGATACTCCACGACGGGTTCTCTCCCGTATGGAGGGACGTACGGCTCGTCGTCCTCTCTTCGGCGCGACATGTAATCGCGCGCGGGAGGTCTGACGGCGTCCAGTAGCCGCCTTCCGGCCGCGGCGGCCGAGACAGTGGGCCGCGGCGGGCGGCGCGGGGCGGAAGGGCGCACTGCATCCAGCGAGCTGCGCCCGCGCACGGCAGCGGTCGGCGGGGGCGCCAGCTGACCGCGCGGCGCGGGCGACGGCTGGCCGCGCGAGGCGGACGGTCGCACAGAGTCCAGCGAACTGCGCCCACCGACGGCGGACGCGTAGGTCGCGGTGGCAACGGGCGGCGACGAGCGGCGGGGTGCAGGTATTGGCGACGGCTGACCACTTGGTGAGGTCGGACCCGCAGCATCCAGGGCACCGCGCCCAGTCGTGGGCGCGGGCGGCGGCGGGCGGGCCGGCGCGGGGGGCGGCTGTCGGCCGGCCATTCGGGTCGCGCACAAGGCGCGCGCGGCACTCACAGAACCGGTAGTACGGCACAGCGGCGAGGTAAACAAATTTCGTGAAGGCAGGTAAAAATATTGTAGGTACCAATCCGTGCGCGCGTGTGCTTGGCTGCACGGATAAGAGCGGAATGGCCACCCCGCCGCACCTTAACCTACTGTCACAACTTCGTATTTGGTGCGATATTGTTTATTTATCCCACTTATATTATTGAACATAATTCCTTTTTTATAGGTTCAAGTTGCAAATGAGTTTTATTATCATATAAATTATGCCATATGTGGTTATGGTAAATTAACATTAGGGTATAAAAAAATATGCCTACGAGTAAAATTTTTATGCCTATCAAAAATAGTCTAAATGAATTTAGTTCTACAGACCATTATGCTTAAGATTCATTATACCAAAGATACTATTATGCAAAACTATCGTTATGAAAGAAAACATTATGCGACATACATTATGATAAACAAAATTAGGGCAAAAAAATTATACGAGTAAATATGATCCCTTAAAGTAATTATGTTACTATGGTCTACAGCATGTACTTTTTATGTTTCAGGAGTGATTGTGATGACGCTGCTTTTAAATATGTCGGCCGTTGTTAAAACATGGTAATAATAAGAATCAAGACGTTTATTCGAATAATAAATTGTAAACTGTTATAAGAAATAAAATTATTTTGATCTACTAAATTAGAAAATTAAAATTATTAATATGAATTAATGTAAAATAAAGAATATTTATCGTATCTTATTATTTTAATTATTACCTAATATAGTTCACTCGCTGTATTATCCGCCAGAAGACAAAAGTGGTTGACATTGCTCATAGAATCAGTAAACTGAAATGTCAGTGGGCTGGTCACATCTGTCGTAGAACCGATGGGGGAGACGAGGCCACGAACGGATTAAACGTAGTGTGGGACGCTCCAGACCAGATGGAGGGATGACCTTCGCAAGATGGCTGGCAGGGACTGGATGCAGAGGGCCGAGATTAGGGTTGAGTGGCGCGCATTGGGAGAGGCCTGCGTCCAGCAGTGGACTGATACGGGCTGATGATGATGATGGTTGTATTATATTCCTCTTCAACATTTGGTCGCTCATTAAAAATATTTTCGATGAAAATGATAGCATTAGAACCCTTAACAATAAAGATAAACCATCAAAGTATAATATATTTAATAAGGAACCCATCAGGCGTTATAATTGGACTGAAATAGGGTATCACTAAGAGTATTTGGAGAAGAGACGCCATTGAAATATTTCAGTACCACCTCTCATAATTATTTCTATAAAACATTTTAAGCGGGCTAGCTAGCGACTCCAGATTTTTTAAGAAATCTAATAGGATACAATTTGGGGTAGGCTCAATCCTTGAAATCCTTATGATGTGGCACATACTCTAAGACACACATGAAACCAGCAGTGTAATGAAATAAATCATGGCGACTAGTGAAAGAGTGTCATTTAATTAATCTTTTTCCAAATAAGTTTTACCAATAGGCGTTCCCCTAAGCAGACTGTATTTAATTTTCAGTTTCATAGCGTAGTAGCGCTGATACTCGCACAGTTTTTTTGCTGTGCCACATGATGATATTGATACAAAACTATCGTTTCTACGAGATTTTCTCTGGTTTTAGAATATGGTTATAATTATAATAGCTCTAGTTTATGTACAACTTTTCATCTGAGCCCCTTCGTGCCTCGGGGCGCACGTTAAGCAGTTGGTCCCGGTTGCTGTCGCTCGGCAGCAGTCGTCAGGCCACGTCAGAGGCCTACAGGCGGCCTATTTATTTATTTATCGTTCGGTCATCAGCTGTCACAACACAGCGTGTAGGTCACAAAGGCAAAATCTTTTTTAGCCACGCGATGGCTTCGTCGTCCGCCATGTTTATTTTGGCTAGTCCTCCCCCTATAGGCCAATTTGGGCAATCGTTCGCGAGGTGAGCCATGCTCTGTATCGCTCCACAGGTACATTTCGGGTCATCTCTATAGCCCCATTTGTGCATCAGCTCAGCGCAGCGCCCCTGGCCGACCCTCAGTCTATTAAGGCGGCCTGAATAACTCTGACAAATAGGTTTGGTCACTAAACCACTCGAAAAAAAAAAATGTACGACCAATGTTTCAGATGAATAAAAGTCTCTTTATTTTATTAATTGTATACATGATGAGTATCATGACACTGGTGACTACATTCAAACTTACTTGAGTTTAGACACAATTCCTGTATAAGAACACGCATAGGAGCAAACTTTTTCGTTATCAAAAAAATAATCTCAAAGGCTGCTCCATTCTGTACGTTGAGGAGCCTCGGGATAATGAGAGTATGAAATCAATTACAGTGGAGAGGGAAATCAGAGGCCCGGGGGGAAATCACGGGGGGAGGGGAGCGCCCGGGGGGAGTTGGGGGGGGGGGGAGTCTCGTATGTCTGAGGAATGATACGTATCCTGGACGGGAATGAGACGTTAAAATTTACCGACATCTCGTTTTATATTGAATTAATAATTTTCATTTGCGTATATGAGGAAGACTGACTTGGGTTGACTGGAAGAAATCCCCTGAGCGGGATAAGTCCGCCTTTGTACAACTTAAGTTTTATCTATATTTTTGTTGAGTGTTACTTATGTAAAATTTATGTACAATAAAGAGTATACAAACAAACATACATTAAGTATATGAATGAATTTGATAAAACGGGAATTACTGTTGTCTCGAGACATCAATAATAAATGTTTAACACGGTAATTCCCGTTTCATCAAATTAATATGTATACAAACCGTGAAAGTTTAAAAAGTGATATATGAATGAAGCGCTTGAGTTTGACAGTTCGTTGCGTCTTAACTCGCTCTCAAAACTATCTGTGAATCTCAAGCAAGGCATACGCCGATATCGATCGGAACACGACACTCGCCACCGGACACTCGCTCCGTGGCCATTAGCGGGCTTTGACCACTGGGCTGTTCACACGGGAACGAACAGATGGCCTCAGTGCATACTTCACACACACTCTTGAACTTGTAACAGATTCGATATTTTTGAAAATGGCGGGAAACGACGGTTGCGAAATTATTTAATAATTTTCATTATAATGTCTACAGTGGGTGTTTTGTGTTTAATATCACGTTAAATTAATCAGAAAATGTTCGCGAATGACAGTATGGTGAAGTTATTGGAGAATTCAAGCAGGATCTGAAGTTTGGCGCCATGGTCAAGATTCCATACGAGCTCGGGAGTGAGCGTGACTGTCGAGCTGCTTCGTCCAGAGTGACGGCGCTACGGCGTCTCCTCTGGATGAAGACAAGAAGACGCGGCTACCCAGGGTGAAGACGCTACTGCGACTCCCCTGGAGGAAGATTATTACTACTGGACTATTATTTTTAGACTATTTTATTTATTTTATTAATGGACTCGACAGTTCGTCATTTGCCAATGTCATGTTAAAGAATATTCAAAATATCATAGTCTTCTCTTCCTCCCTCGCAGTCCCCGTCGCGTCGTCACTCTGAACGAAGTAGCTCGACAGTCACGCTCACTCCCGAGCTCGTAGCGGGACTCTTGATAATTGTTCGAAACTTCAGATCTTGCATGAATTATCCAATAAATTCACGGTACTTTTTCTGATTGATATTATAAACAAAATAACCACTGTAGACATTAAAATGAAAATTATCAAATAATTTCGCAACCGTCGTTTCCCGCTATCTTCAAAAGCCCTAGGTCTAGGTAGCGATGATACGATATCTATAAAAAATAAACAGTGTGTGGCCATAAAACCGACGTAAACCAACGTAACGCACTAAATAACGCATTTACAGCCAAGAACGCGTTACTGCGGCGACGCAGGTGCGGGCGGACACGTTGATTGCCGTTTTATGCGCGGGAGTCGAACCCGAGACCGCAGAACAAATAAATACCGCTGTTTATGTGCTCTTACGTATTTCTGTTTCGTCGTAACTCGTAATCATAAATTGTGATAATAACGATTTATTCAAGCGAATGTCGATTGGATGCTTTTATTTCAAGACGAATGCAAAAACAATATTTCGGCATAGTTTATATTTTATTATAGGGTATTAAAATTAAACTCTTTATGTATCTACTTTATCGCTTTTAAATAATTTTGATGTCCTCCAAACATAATTCTTCCTAGCAATGTAATACATAGTAGGTAGGTACTTATCTAATTGTACTTCAATACTTAATACTTCATTTATTCAACCTTAGGAGCTCTAGGGAACACTTGGTTATGTCATACATAATATAATAATTTTTAATTAACACTTGGTTATGTCATACATAATATAATAATAATTAATTGTAAATTTTAATTAAGTAATTTTAGGCGCTGACATAAGCCAACTAGCGCCGACAATCTTAAAAAAATCATATCTTCCAATATAATCAATTTTATTAAAAAAGCTACGTTCACATTGTTTATTGCTATAAATATTATTTTTGTAGTTCCCAAATGTGCCAGAAACGGCCGTTTTTCGCAATTATGTGAACTATAACTTACCGACATTGCATCACGTTACAAATAAGCATTTAAAAACTAATATTTATAGCAATAAACAATGTGAACGTAGCTTTTTTAATAAAATTGATTATATTGGAAGATATGATTTTTTTAAGATTGGCGGCGCTAGTTGGCTCATGGAAGGCTCTTAAAATACCTAATTAAAAATTTATAAGGTGACGTAGAAAGTAGACGAAGACAAAGAAAGGTGTACAGTAGAATTTTTAAGGTATAGATTTTTTCAAAAACTACTTGACTGATTGTATTTATTGTAGTGTATGAAAATTATTTCACTGTTAGATAGATAAAAGTGAAAACTATGTAACTGTAAAATAATTACTAAATTCGGTCCAGTAGTTTTTGGAAAAAATCTCAACCCTATTGAGGGCTCCTGTATCAATCAATTTATTATTTTCTCATCACAAAGTTTTATATAGGTACATGTATGCTATTAAAGAAGTCGGTGCGAGACATTTGTGGGAGACTGGTGCCTGAACTAAGTTGTAGAACTTGTATTTCATGTCACCAGGCCTCCGTCCCGAGGTAATAGGTACATTAGGAATATACTTAATAACGAGTGTGTACATATTTATAGCATATTAGTTTATTATACTTAAAGAAGTATAAAATATTTATAAAATGTGGTATTTTGACATCAGTATTGATAATCGAAATAAACACCACATTTAATTTAAGAAATTTACACAAATATAATAAAACTAAACTACTTAAAAATACATTAAATTAATTTATAGCATATTTGTATTGTGTAAATAGTATTGTGAGGAGTTAATCCAATTCAATTCTATCAAAATTAAAAGGTATAGGTTTGTGTACAGTTTTTGAAGACGTGTGTGTGTGTGTGTGTGTGTGTGTGTGTGTGTGAGAGAGAGAGAGAGAGAGAGAGTATCCTGTATACTTATCTCTGTCTTCGACTGTAGCAAGACAAGTCCGCAGAGAATTAACACAGTGTCTCATTTAGCAGCGAGTGGTCAACATAGCCCTGAGAGCATCCAACGAGCCAAAAACTCAGACCTAATGGGATTGAGAGTGGTCTAGTCGCTATTTTGGGGCCACGAAACGAGCCATAAGCGGAGCGGAAGAGTACTATTGAGCGGAGCGGAGAAACCGGCGGAATGGCGTACTTGTAATTCAATTCAATTCATTTATTCAGATAAGTATTACAATTTCATTACAGAATAAATTCCAATGCGAAATTGCATCCATAAAATATTATATATTGCATTAACAAAATATTTTAGTCAAAAACTAATCAAACATAATCAATTATTAAATTGCATAAATGTCAAAAAAAAAAATTAAAATATTAAACATGTCAATAAAAAATCATATACAATTCATATGAAGTACCTATATAAAATATAATAAAATTATCACAATTACAAATAATGTCAGTCAGTCAGTAATGTCAATTTATACATCAATGACAAAAACAAGTAAGATAGGCTAGGTGAGTCAACAAGTCACTGCTAGTACAGTTGGCATATCTCAAAATATGCCTTCTTCAGAAATATGCCAACTGTATCAGCGAATACGTCCATGTCCCCGCGCCGAGCGATCAGGGTGCAGAGTGTAGGAGGGTGTAGTCTCTTGTTGGAGCACAAACCTTATCTCGAGGGAGCTATCATTTTGTTTTATTCGGGTAATAAAACAAAATGATAGCGGGTTCCTTACTATATTAAAGTATGTACTTACTGGTTAAATATGAAATAAAAAGCACTTATTTTGTCAAAAATACGCTTTAAATGAATCCTTTCTATTATTTATTTTATTAATGGATTTGACAGTTCGTCATTTGCCAATGTTATGTTACAGAATATTCAAAATATCATATCGTTTTCTCTTCATCCAGGGGAGTCGCCGTAGCGTCGTCACTCTGGCGGCCGAAGAATTAAAAAAAAATATGTTGACATGCATTAATGTGCACATCGTGCTTACTTGCAATAAAGAAATTTGACTTTGACTTTGTTATGCTATTTTCTAAGTGTTACTTTAAGAAAATAGCATAACAAAGTCAAAGTCAAATTTCTTTATTGCAAGTAAGCACGATGTGCACATTAATGCATGTCAACATATTTTTTTTTAATTCTTCGGCCAGAGTGACGACGCTACGGCGTCCCTGGATGAAGAAACGATATGATATTTTGAATATTCTGTAACATAACATTGGCAAATGACGAACTGTCAAATCCATTAATAAAATAAATAATAGAAAGGATTCATTTAAAGCGTATTTTTGACAAAATAAGTGCTTTTTATTTCATATTTAACCAGTAAGTACATACTTTAATATAGTAAGGAACCCGCTATCATCTATTTGCACGCAAGTTTCCTCTCTGTAGTTTGAACAATGGAGGTAAAATGACAATGCCAGATTCTGCCCCACCATCAACCCCATGATGTACAAGATAACGAATAAATGTAAAAATATCTCCGTTTTTTATGAAAAATATTGGTCTAAAATAAAGATTTGTACAAGTTGCGCGTCGAAAAATCAATTTTAAAAGTTTTTCCGCTAATCATTTATTGATATTTTATTATTATTATGGGCCCACCATCAGACAATGTAACAGATAGTGCTGAGCGTTAAACATTAAGAAATCGAGGCGTATTATTAATTTAGTTGTTTTTGTTATCATTTTCTACTACTCTCGCAACTCTATGATTATGCAATATGAAATCTGCAATCAGTCCCCAACAAAATGATAGGTACAGCTTCAATGTACACGCAGTTGTGTATAGGTGGGGCAAAGCTCCATTGAAATCCGGCAATGTCATTTTATCGGACAACTATTAGTCGTGATTTGGTGACTATTAGCGTTGATTTGGTGACAATTGATATTGAAAGAACGAGTCGGTGAAGAGACTCATTTATACCTACGGTGACAGACAAAAGGCTTTGTTCTGACAGCGATCCATCGACATTAAATGTACCAAGATGCTGGCAACCATTGTTTTATTTTGTAACCACTAAATGACCGAAAGTAAGGCATATTGGTAACTTTTCTACTCAAAAGTGAAAATGCATTGTCATTTTTAAACTCTCTGCCTAAGCGGTGGTTTAATTTTACAGTTGATTTTTATGGTGACGTCCAACGATAATCCTTAAACCAACCAAAAAAAAACTTGTTATAATTTGTCGCTATTGTACGCTCAAAATGGGTAAACTATCTATAAGAACTAAACTATTTCTAAGATCTGTAATGCACAATTGCACACAGTTACACAATAAATGATTTCTGATTCTGATTCCATGGTGTAAACTTTAAGGCGCATATTCATAAACGGTATTTAAAGTTACGCCACCGTTAACGAAGTGTGAAAGGGATAGCAACACTTTATAGGGAAGTGAGATTTAACTAGGTTTATGAATAACAGCATAAGACACTATTATTGCTAAAGCAGAGTGAGTTGAAATAAAAACAATAGTCAGAATGACTTTATTTTGAGGTAAAAAGGGTTAATTGTGGAACATTGAGTAATTTTCGAAAATACATTGCAACATTTCAATGGAGCTTTGCACCACTTACAAAACTGCGTGACCATTTAAGCTGTACCTATCATTTTGTTGGGGTCTTATTCAGTGCCGTAACTAGCCTTATATGCGCCCGGTGCGAGCTTTCAAAACTGCGCCCTTGAAAAATGCTCTAACCAGGCTCTGACAATATATTGGACAAATGTGCATAAAAATAAATCTACCTATTTTTTGTTTACGTAGGTATAGGTATTTAGTAGACTTACAAGTGTTGTTGTTTCAAAATCGCTTGAAAAATGCGCCCCTCCAGGGTCTGCGCCCTGTGCCTGGGCACCGCTGGCACCGCCCTAGTTACGGCACTGGTCTTATTACGGGTTTTATATAGCATAATCACAATCAGTAGGAAACCTGTAATAGGTTTCATATTGCATAATCATAATCAGTATCATTTTCTACTACTCTCGCAACTCCTATAGAAGAATAACAAAAACAATGAATAAATCGCTTCGATTTCTTACTACTTTCTGAATTCTTAATTAAGCTGTTTTTTTTCGAATCGCAACTTGTACAAAACTTTATTTTAAACCAATAATTTTAATAAAAAACGGAGATATTTTTACATTTATTCGTTATCTTATACAACTTGCGGTTGATGGTGGGGCAGAATCTGGCATTGTCATTTAGGACTCCAATCGATACCTATTTATGTTCCTATAATTATACTTCAGTCTTGTACTATTATATATTCTGTGCTTCAGTCTCGATATTTTTATCTCTAATATGATGATTTTTATGGCGTAGTCTAATCATTTTTCAAATAAATAAATGACTAAAAAATAATAAAATCTTGAAATCGCATTTCGTGGCCACACCGAGACCTTTGCAAAGATCATCCACTAGAGCCGTCCGCTGAATGAATATTAATAACGGATCATCCGTCTCTTTCCCTCTCCCTTTGTTCGGCAGTCAATGGAAAGAGATGAGACGACTGCTTCAGACATCTTCATGTCGGGAAAACCTTTTGTCGCTCGATTTATTTCACAAAATGACAACGTTTGTTTGTTTTTGTACTTATATCTCGAGAACTACTGAATAGATTTTGATGTAGTTTTCACTGTTATATAGATAATTTCTTAAGGAAGTTTATGGTGTATAAATAATTAAAATTTGTTTTAAGAGCCTTCATAGAGCCAACTAGCGCCACCAATCTTAAAAAAATAATATCTTCCAATATAATCAATTTTATTAAAATAGCTATTTACAAAATGTTTATTACGATAAATACTATTTTTCAATATACAATACATGGCATAATTGCGACAAGCTAAGTTGTAGTTCACAAATGTGCCAAAAACGGCCGTTTTTCGCAATTATGCGAACTACAACTTACCGACATTGAATCACGTTATAAATAAACATTTTAAAAATAGTATTTATTGTAATAAATATTTCGTAAATAGCTTTTTTAATCAAATTGATTATATTGGAAGATATTATTTTTTTAAGATTGGCGGCGATAGTTGGCTCTATGAAGGCCCTTAAGAGAGTTGAGTAATAATGATTTTAGAGAGCCCAAAATTTGCAGAGACGAAATTCGATAAACATTAAAGAATTTTTGTTCAGAGTTCGTATGAAATAAAAGAAGAGGCTAGTCTTAATTCACCTTTTTTGTCACGACGGGATTCGAACCTGGGGTCTCGCCATTCAGTGGCACGTTATTTTTCAACAGAGCTAACGTAAGTCGTGGAGGTCCCTAGTTCGAATCTCGGTCGTGGCGAAATGACAATGCCAGATTCTGCCCCACCATCAACCGCAAGTTGTACAAGATAACGAATAAATGTAAAATTATCTCCGTTTTTTATTAAAATTATTGGTTTCAAAATAAAGTTTTGTACAAGTTGCGATTCGAAAAAACAGCTTAATTATAATTCAGAAAATAGTAAGAAATCGAAGCGATTTATTCATTGTTTTTGTTATTCTTCTATAGGAGCTGCGAGAGTAGTAGAAAATGATACTGATTATGATTATGCAATATGAAACCTGTAATAAGTCCCCAACAAAATGTTAGGTACAGCTTAAATGGTGACGTAGTTTTGTAGGTGGGGCAAAGCTCCATTGAAATGTGGCAATGTCATTTGCCAGCGAAACAGTCTGTCAACGATGAGCGCATAGAGACGAAGCGGGGGACAGGGGTGCCGTATTAAATAGATGTCGATAATATCTCTATGTGGCACGTGTCTCTAGGCAATGTTGCGCTCATGTGCGGGCAGACACGAGCGCACCCCTGGTACAGGGATAGGGGAAAGTGGTCTGTGACGTCCACTCGTTTCAGTTTGATAGTAATCGGAAATTTCACCAATATTCATTAAGACTAGTTAATATTCATTGGTTTTCCACTCTCGACGAGTGGTCCGCGCTGATGTACATCACGCTGTATACACAGCTTGTATACAGCGTGTTGAAAGTCACGACGAAACCAATTTTCAGTGATCGAATTCCAATACAACGGAGATTGGGTGAGAGTTTTAAAATTTTCAATTGACTTTGCTTTAAAAGAACGTAAACTGGCTTTGGATCTTTTGAAAATAGCATTAAAGTGATGGTTGCAAAATGATTTGATTATTCAGATTTTAATAAATAAATAAAACAAATAAAAAAAATTTTTTTTTATTTGAGACCCTTTTTTTACATCCATATTTTGTTAATAAATACTTAAATAACTATGTTAGTACATACTGGTGCGTGCAGGCCTTGCTTGTTTTGTGTTTAATATCACGTTAAATTGCTCAGAGATGATGTAGCATTCAGGTGAAAGAGTTTTTAAAATTTGTCCAGTAGTTTTTTAGTTACGATGTCGTACACTGATCACTTATTTGGTCACACAGACCACTTACCCCATAGACACGAAATCGGTACAAATGACAATGCCAGATTCTGCCCCACCATCAACCGCTCGATGTACAAGATAACGAATAAATGTAAAATTATCTCCGTTTTTTATTAAAATTATTGGTTTAAAATAAAGGTTTGTACAAGTTGCGATTCGAAAAAAACAGCTTTATTAAGAATTCAGAAACTAGTAAGAAATCGAAGCGATTTATTCATTATTTTTGTTATTCTTCTATAGGAGTTGCGAGAGTAGTAGAAAATGATACTGATTATGATTATGCAATATGAAACCTGTAATAAGTCTCCAACAAAATGATAGGTACAGCTTAAATGGTCACGTAGTTTTGTAGGTCAAAGCTCCATTGAAATGTGGCAATGTCTTTTACAAATAAATTTTCAACCGTCATGTTGCGCCATTTTTAAAAGTCAAATATTAAGAAGGATATTTCAGTACATAAACTGTACTGAAACTCGTAAAGACTGTACTGAGCATTGTTCATTGGTACAGTGGGATATAAACGCGGGTAGTCGTAATAAAATGCACATTGTGTAGCCTTTATAGTCATCATAACTGTTTATCGACGGTTTAAACAGTCACTACTTGTAACTTTTTAGATTATCGTTAAAATTTAACAGGAGCTTTGATCATTGTGTTGGTAATATTAGCACTAGGTCAAGTCTGAATCAGCTGTTTTGTTAGTTTTAATGGATTCGATAGGTTTTGCCGTTCATCATCAGCCCGTATCCAGTCAAGTAGTTTTTCAGTAAATCTCAACCTCAATAACTCTCCTCTACACCTTTCTCTGTGTTCCACCGTACCATGATTTATTATTTTTAAACGTAAAAAGTAGTTGACATTGCTCATAGAATCATTAAACTAAAGTGTCAGTGGGCTGGTCGCATCTATCGTAGAACTGATGGGGGAGACGAGCTAGTATACAATAAAATTAGAAGTATCAAATATACCTAGACCTACACAAGAATCTCGCAAATAAAATTGGTGACATAACCTATTTACATGTCATAAATTCTGGGTCACCTTTCTTGTATTTATATCACAAAGGTACATAAAGGGTATATTTGGGTAGCAACATATATCATTTAACTGACACCGGCTTTGCGACTCTATAATATTTTCATAAGGGACCGTCGTGACGAGGGAAAGCTTGATTTAAATGCCCTTTGTTATTCTAACGTGATTGTACTTACTTTATGGCGAGTGTAAATTAAATGTTGGGAACATGAAACGTTCATATTTTCTTTGCTAATTTAGTGAAAGCAAATGTTATATGTCATATCGTATTATTTTGTATAATACTAACTTTGTTAGAAGTTAGGTAAATATTTTTTACTAGCTGTACCCCGCAACTTCGATTGCGTAGAGGAGGAGGATGGAGGAGATCAGGAGGCAGATCTTCCTCTCTGGATCCTTGTTTCCACATCACATACCGCCATTTATTTATTTATTTTATTCATTAAAAGTATAGCATTACAGTTTATCACCTATGCATTATACATTTCATTTAATCATTAATTATATTATTAGAACATTAATTCAATTATATTAGTATTACAGTTATATATTGTTATCAAGCCTCTTTATTCCATTAAATAGGCTATAAGCCATGGCTTATAGCCTATGAGCTGTCCGGATATTTCAGCTATCTCCTAGTGAAACTCCCATCAAAATCCCTTCAGTAGTTATGGCGTGATACTTGCACAAAGTCACAGACAAACAGACCAAAATTCTAAAAATTATGGTTTTGGCATCAGTATCGATCCTAAAACACATTACAATTATTCTTTTCAAAAAATATCCAATGTACAGACACAACTTTTTTACAGTCTTATTATATGTATAGATTTTAGGATGTTACGGAAAGAAAAATAGTATAGATATCTGACCAACTTTCTGTTGCGAATTTTTTATCCGACTGCCCCAGAAGCAGGGTAATGTTATTCGGGTGTTTGTATGTCCATTCCTTCCTGCCATCCTGTAGACTAAACGGCTTGCTGGCTGTTGGTGTATGAGGTATCGTTAGATTCGTCTTCATTACGGGAGTGTCATAGGGTTTAAAAATTAATCAAAAGGGGTTTTTTTGCAGTCGGTTTAAAAAAAAAAATTTCGTTACATTTGCATTTTCGTTATCAACTGTCAATACTATACCGAAGCTCAAATCAAGTGTCTTATTTTATAAACGAAAACTACTAACATTTCAGCTTTTCTGTGATTATTGCATAGTTGTTTTCACATTATTAGATCGGATCACTTTATTTTCACAATTAAGTCCAACGCCAAGGCCAAGTGCGGTCTACTACAAACCGACGAGCATGCATGAATGTGGAGGTGGCAAGGGTTGTGTGCCAGGATCGCAGCAGATGGAAGTCCATCGTCTCTGCTTACCTCTACAAGAATCATGCGTTATAAATAAAAATAAATAAATAAGATTTATATCTCCATCTTTGAATCGTGACACAGATTCGAACCTGCGACCTTGCTTATCTACGCAATATTGTTTCTGTTTTTCCTTTAGTTATTTATCTATTTTTTACTTTATGTTGGAGTCAGGCACGGCCGGGTACCCGCCGGGAGGGGGGATGTAGCCGAGGGTAATGTATGACGACACTGTGTCGATGTTTGCTATGATTTATAGCACGCGACAGATTTATAGCAAACATAATGCTACGTTTTATATCTAAAATACAACCTCTATTAGCCATAAAAAGCTGGTTCGTAATTTTCGTGTTTTGAAAAATTGAGATTTATATATAGTTTTTTTGTTGTAAAATTCTTCCCAGAGGAAAAGGCAAAGCCAACTATAGGCATACAGCCTGGTCTGATGTTAGTAGAATGTCTGAATTCTTCCAAATACATACATATATACGAAGATAACCTAACCTAAACCTACGCACAACCCTCCCAACCCCCTAAACGAAATAACTCAATGATCCACGCAAGCATCAAGCTATGCAAAGGAAACCTTGCTAAGAGCACAAAACTTCACAAACACGACTTCTTTCGAGCACTCCAACTAATAGAAACGTTCGCGGACATCTCCTGATTAACTTAACGTGATCATTAATCACTAAATACCACGGAAACTATTTAATTAGAATTTTCACAAAAAAGTAGCTAATGTCGTTTCACGCGCTTTTCAAGGAATGTTTATAATGTAGGTATAGATTTCAATGTTGCCAGACTGAAAAAAAAATGCTAAAAGAAAGTGGAATTTAAACGTCTTGAAAAGCACCTCACCTACCTATTCGAAAACCACCTCAACTCGAGACAGAAGATGTCCCGCAGCGGCGGAGTGAAGAGCACGGCACAGTGACTCCATATTTGTATTTTTATTAATTTTGGATGAATTTTGGCAGGTATAAAAAACAGATTTTTTATAACAAGCTCTCGTATTTATAATACCCTACATTTTGATATATTTTGTTTTAATAACTATTTAGGTTTAGACATAATTTTCATTTTAAAAGACATGGAAGGGGTATTATTGCAATTTTTTTCTATCGAGCGAAGTTTGTCCAATCGTATATCGGTATTCATCAGTCTCGCATACATTGCTATATATTTTTTTCAGACGTTTAATTTTAGTAGTTAGTGCCGTAGCCTTCATCGAAAACTGTAAATAAGTGCCCTGTTTCAACCCTACGAGACAACGATTTTTATCCCCAAATTCCTAAAGTTGTGGCCACTCCCTTGGGTCCGTCTGTCCCAACTTCGTGCTTGTAAGTCTCCGACAGATAATGAGTTTTCAGAGGGAATCGCTGAAGCGCCTGAAACTTTGTTCAGAAAAGATTTCAACTTCCCAGTTTATTGGAAGGGCCTGAAGTTTCGTTTTCTATGAGAATAGCTTCAAGGCCAAATTCTGAGTTATTTTTGAGCCCAAGCTTAGTATGTAGGTACTCAATTTTCAACATCAGCCCGTGTCAGTCCACTGCTGGCCTCAGGCCTCTCCCGCGGCGCCCGACGCCTCTGTCCGCGCCGCACTCGCCCCACAGACACACGCGGCACCGGGCTAATGAGACTCCAGGCGACTCATAGTACCCTGGTACTTGTGGTGATACTTAAAGAGCTGGGGCTTCTGACCGAGTGGACACAGCAGGTGTTGAGTGAGCCGTATAGAGACTTCGTATTAGCCATGATCTCCTGGTACTTGTTATTGCAATTTCATCATCATCAGCCCGTATCAGTCCCCTGCTGTCCTCGGGCCTCTCCCGCGGCGCACGACGCCTGTGTTCGCGCCGCACTCGCCCCACAGACACACGCCAGGTAATGAGACTCCAGGCGGCTCATAGTGACCTGGTACTTGAAATCCTTCTTTAAGAGTCTGAGGCAGGTGTTGGAGCATATACTGGACCGCGTTTTTATGAGACTCCGGGTTAACCATGGTCTCCTGGTAATTTTAATGCAACTTCATCATTATCATCAGCCCATATCAGTCCACTGCTGGCCTTTCCCAAGAAATCTAGGTTGCGATGTGGTTAATTATGCTTTTTTAAATTCTTCCATATTAAACCTGAATTTGTTAGGTAAAGATATAATTAGATGTTAACGTATTATTACAAACAAACATAACACTACATCATGTCTAAGAATCTCATATATCACAGTAATACCGTAATGGATCGTTTAATTATCTTAGGCCCGTTGCGACCCTCGGGCTTAAACAAAGCAAAATACGTTTTGTTACACTTCTTGAATCAAAAGGAAATAGACGGCAAAATAAATCAGATTTTATTTCAAAAAGATATTAAACCGAAAACCGACATAATATTCGTTGAGAGCATTCTAATGAACCCAAACACGAACCGTTGCTTAGAGTTGGTGATGAGTTGTGTATCCTGCTGATTGCATGGGATGCTGCAGCATCAGGGCAAGGTGACCAGGGTCTTGCAATGCCATTGAAGTAACAACAGATCAGTAACAGATTTTTCAAACAGATTTTTGTTTGTTTCTTTGTTTGTTAGGTTAGTTACTGAAATGTTTTCTAAATTTGTTGAATTTTATTTTTATTGTTAAGATCGATATACATTGTAACCTTTTCCTTGGACTTATAAGCATGCCGTTGTTGCCTATAATTGGGGATGACACTTAGCATAATAATTATTTAATGGACTATTACACTGTAATTGTTTTGGTGTAGGTACACCCTGTGGGTAACCTATTTGATAAAATAAAATAAATAAAGTAACAGTACACAGAATTTAGAAACGATTAGACCCGTGGAAATCAAATAGGTAAATCAAAAAAGTTCATCAACTGGGCGGATAGATTTTCAAGAATAATAGCTGTCCATCTAAAACACCCTTTAAACAATCAAAAGTAATCCAAAATCCATTCATCCGTTCAGGATCTACGATGCCACATATATACACATAGATATACCTATTAAATTTACAACACCCGTCACTTTACGTCAGAGATACTTTAGTTTTTTTGGCATAAATTGTATTCTATGTCAGTCGCATGACCAAGACGAATATAATGAATCAAACTAAATCAAATTCCATCAAGTAATTAACACTTACATACACTCGAAAACATTACAGTTCTCCTTTCAGCAGTCGGGCAATTAGCAAACAAATTAAAGATGACCACTGAGGGAATAAATGAAGCACTACGATAGTCCCGTAGAACAATGTCGCTTGTGATCATAAAGCGAAAGTAGTTTTTTGATTAATTAAGCATCCTAAGGTGCCAAGCTTCATGGCATAATTTTTATTTTTTCTGTATTCTATCTTTTTAATGAGATACTCAGTAGAACAACGTAGCATAAGATTTTTTCTACGCAGAACAATGAAGCATGTTCAGACGCGACATTGTGAGCGCGGCCCGCGCCGCGCCTCACATGCAGGTGCGCCGTTGTTCGCGGCAGAGAGGTCGTTTTGTCATGCTGTTTTAAAACTTATGTTTTACGCGAATTTGTACAGTATTTTTTTAAATAATCATCATGCCTCTATCAAGATCATAATATATTTTATCTTTAGCACTTAAAAAATAATTTTCACCACGAAATATTCAATATGAAGCAGAGGACAATGAGAACGAAATTTCTTTACAAGCAAATTCTGTAGATACCGGTAAGTATTAAATCAGGATTTACTAAATTTATAATAACTATAACAGTTATGTTCTATTTTATGTTACCTGCTTGCATGTTTTTCTGTTTATTTGATTTTATTGCTAAATTACTTTAATGTATCGTCTCAAAGTAATATACTACAATATTCTATGGAATAAACTATAATTAAAATACAGACTTAATAAACAGGATAAAATGATTCAAAATGCGGTTATGTTTAACAGCAATAGAATAAATACAACAACAAAAATATTTTTATTACGTGGTATTATAAGCAGATAAGACATTTTTCGTCGTTAGTTGTAAAGACAAATGGTGTAGCTTGTGCATATACGACGTTGTTCTCCGAATTCAAATGAACAAAATAACATCGTATGTGTACAAGCTACAATTTTCTTTGCAATCGCTTTTTATATGCGTCAATGTTCCACTTTTAATTTTGAGAATACACATGATATTTTTTTTTAATCCACGGCGAATTATACATTTTGATTATTTATAATACCTCCTTGATTTCCAGTTTTGTAGTAAATCATAAACTCTGTTTTTTTTTAATTTTCCATGGTACGATGTCTTCGGTAGTTACATGCAACAACACAAAATATTCATACTGACATTGCCGAGGTGTGGAAAGGCGTATTTGGTGATGGTAAAGAGAGTCAATATCCCGGTAATGTTGCTTGCCATGCCATCTCTACTGCAGAGTGAGAGGTGGCCAGTGAAAAACTGCTTTTGATTGATTCCTACCAACCAACAAGATATTAATATTGCCTTCGTTCCTAAAAACCTGCTATGGAATATGACGTTGCGGGTAAACAGTTGTCTTTCTTTTCCACTAACCTGCATATCCAGCGACAATACCCTGCAACTAAAGACATTATCCCCTTTTCTATTATTCATTTTCTACTGATTGCGATAATTCTCTTACGAGTTAGTATATGTACGTTTTCAATGTTTTGAAAACATTGAAAATAATTCTCCATTAAATTGCTCGGAGTTAACAACCAATATCTCCAGTTAACGTCCATCGAACTTATGAAGATGCATTTTGCTGTCTTCATAATCACTGGGCTGATCCGGTTGGTACCAAGAAGCTGTCTACATCTTGCAATAATTCAAGCACTGCTGTTAATGTTAGTCAAGAGCAGTCTAAAAGCACCGAACCAAGGGGATCAAAGAATCGTATCAAGAGGCGTGAAGAATAGTCCGACGCGAAAGGAAATGTCTTAAAACATAGTTAAAAATAAGTTTCCAATGTGATGTTTTGATCATTCGTAGCGGAACCAGAAATGCATCAGCTCTACCTGATATATACCGTCTATTTAAGTCTTTACCGAATATTTCTAAAATACTTATACGTATTATAATTAATAATAGACGATTTGGTCAGCAGGTATGTGCGATTCCGTAGAGGCAATTGTGGAACATATATATATTTTAAATCTTTACCCGTAGAAAGTAATTAACGATGTACTTGTCAGATATAATTTTACTTAATTATTTTCTTATACTTTTATAGCACGATCTATTTCTTATTAGTATCTTGCGGTGATCTCTGTATGTGAGAAGGTATTGAAACAAATTGTAACTTTTTGAGACTATTAAGAGTAGGTCTCTTATAGCTAAATTTAATAATAAGTTACGTTTATTTTGCCAAAAAATACTGTTTTTAGACTACTTACACTACAACAAATTAAATTAAGTATAACTCGAAGTGCTTACCTGGCTACTTTAGACTTTGATGGTATAATTATTTATCGATTTAAATTGAGTTTTGTTTTAAATTTAGATAACAAAATAGCTTATTTGTTCCTGTTTAATTTTGAGAAGTGTTATTATTGAATAAAAGTGTTGATTTTGTATTTAATATGTCAATTACAACTAATTTTATGAACATACGACACCAAGTGTCTCCCGAAATACCGAAGAAAAAAGTTTTTTATGCATATACCTACTACATCTTTCATGCATCGGAAGTACATTGAACAATGACGTATGTGCTTATAAAGCGATCACTTAGCCATAGAACAACGGCGCATATGATTATAGGCCCCCGTTTTTGGACAAAAATTTAAATATTTTTATATCTTATTATAAATATAGACTCGTCTCATATAATTTAGTAACATAATAAAATTTCTTAGCAATCTGCATTTCACATTGAACAATATTAATAGAAATCTTTGTCACAATCTTTGAACCGCTCTACCGCAAAACTATGATTTTGCAAATACGACTTTGTTCTACGGGACTATCGACTAGCGCGTAACCTTGAGGTACGCCAAACTAGAAGTCATATAAAATGTTTTGACTTTGAAGTAATTGGATGGATGAATAGATTTAATTACATACCGAGACCCTTCAGGGTTGTCAACAACGCTGTATTTACCAACTGACTCCCAAATGAAAATCTGAGCTGAGATGAACGCTATTAATAGCATTACTGAAGACAAAATGGGCCGTTTTAGTTTAGAATTCACGTTTAAGAGAAGATGTCAGCAAGAGTATGACAAAAATGCTAAGTTGAAAAGACTGTGGCCCTTCTAAGTTTAAGTTAAGTTACCCAACATTTTTAGGGGCCGTTATTGACCCGAGTAGTACACATAAGTTATAAAATGTACTAAACCTATTTTTATGTGAATTGATTGTATCCGATACTTGTCAGTATAATCTGATTAGAATTGTTTGTGTTTCGAATATATTGTGAGTTTAGCATTGATGTCTTAGGTACTAAAACAATTTAAAAAACGTCTATATAAGGGTCCTTTATTAACGTCCAAATAATGTCCAATAAAGCAAATGAGGGTCCATTCATCCGTTTGGACCTTCTGAGGGATATTTTTAGAAGGCAGACTGTGTATCTAGTTGTTTATAGGAGATCAATGGAGTTTAGTCACAAAACATCAAAAAATTGTGTGTTTCTTTTCGTTAATTAGCTAACGCCATCTATTGCACCCAAAAAAGCTTGACTATTAAAAACCGCTTGATTACAAAGATTCACTATACCTATTTAGTATTCTGTAACAATTCGTAAATTTTCATTCGAAAAAACCGAGGAGCTCTCACTTCAATCCGAATACTAAATAAATAATATCTTCCCTTTCCATGTATTTACAAAACTCAATATATTTCTGTTTGAACAGACTTTTCCTCATTGATATGTTGGTATCGTTATAGGGATTCTCTAGTTGTACCGTCGACATCTCCAACCATTCCAATATATGCCGTATTACTGCCAGAATAGAGTGCCTGAGTAACTTGACGTGCTGTTGACTTTACCAAAGTTTCGTTAGCCCTTTTGCCAAGATCGCTTGAACGCTTAGTTAGCCCTACGTGTCCGGTTTCACTCATACCCTCAAGAAGGTCAGCCCTCATTATTCGATCCTCAGGCACAAACAGTTGGCACGCGGGGGATGAATACCAAATATCTTTTGTACAGTGTCTTGGTCATTTTAGTATGTCCACTGATGTTAGGAACAACCGCGTTTTCCCAAGATACACTTATATCTCACTTTACTTAAACCGTGTGCTGTCACTTTCACACTTATAACCCAACTTGTCTATACTATAAAACCTCCATGCGCGAATAATACTTCTTCTTCTCAACGTTCCTCTTCTCATCGAAGGTTGGACAACATCATGGCAATATTCACCCTCTGAACGGCTGCCCGGAACAAGGAGCCGGTGCTGCAGAACCAATCCCGTAAATTCTTCAGCCAAGAGTGCCTTCTCGTGCCAACGCTTCTCTTTCCACAAATTTTGCCCTGGATGATTAATTGCCATCTCTCTCAGTAAGTTCCCTCGTCGTAAATGCTTTGCACATTCCAAGTGCCTAATCTCATGGCTGACCCGGGCGAATAATACTAACAATCGTATTAAGAATTAGAAGCACCAAAATTTTTTTTAACGAATCCGTCGAAATACTCGTAGAAGAAAGATAAAAACAAGCTGTAGTCTTGTAAATGTAATTTCAATATTGCAAAGTAGCAGACGGCGACTTGTTTAACAAACAACAACCAAAATAAGTAACTTCAGTCTGTCTCCGCCTGCGAGGCTTTTCAACATTTAAATTATACTTATAAAATTGTATTTTTCTGCTTACATTTTTCATGCTTCAGCAAATATTGGTTTTTGTTTTTCCTATTAATTAGTTTTGATTGAATCATCATCATTCTGATTTATGTCCCCACTGCTCGGGCACATACCTTCCCTTACATCGAGGGAGCTAGGGCCATGTTCCTCCACGCGGGTGTATATTAGCGGAGAACACATGCCCTAGATTTTTTCTAGATTTGTTTCATTACTATGATTTCCTTTACCATTTTGAGAGCATTCGGTACAGTTTTGCCTTCGAAAACACCGAGAAGCTCAGCGAAATTTTCCTTCATTTAGGTTGAAAGAAACCCCATATTATAGATGAAAGAGGAGTTCAAAGTTATTTATTGGTATAGCAGGTAAATAAATACAGATGTTCACAGAAAATATGTTCGCTGCAACTGAATTTCAGCATACAATATTTATAGTACATAGGAGGTTATAATTACAACCCCAACTAGACTAAACCGCAAAGACCTTGGACTCGAGTGTATAATGCTTGGCGACGAAACCCGGTATCTTGTGTCAAAGAGATTTGGGAACTATACTTGGTGTTAAAGGATTACGAGAATGTGTGAAATTACAAGAGGGATGTTACGGCATTACGGAAGCTTTAGCGTGGTCGGGGAGTCAATTCCTTAGTCCATTAGAATTTGGATTTAGCTGGAGTTATGCCTTGCCTTTGATTAATACTTTGAGGGGCTCGTAGTGCAGCGAGGTCAGTACCTGGATGGGTGACCGCTAGTGACATTCTTGTCATAGCCCATCCGTGCCTCCGACAGCACCTCAAGCAGTTGGTCCTGGTCGCTGTCGCTCGGCAGCAGTAGTTAGGCAAAGGCAGAGACATACAGGCGGCTTGAATAACTCTGACAATAGGTGCGGTCACTAAACCACACGAGAAACTAAAATAATTAGTACCAAGAAACCTCAAATGTTCATAGGGCCTTACCACTCATGTGTCGCAATGTCCACGGTGTACCATCACATGCACTCAAGACGATCTTAGGAGGGCTACTGCCCGTGCTATTGAGGTCGCAAAATACTGGTGCGGGAAGATTTGACAAAACCGGAAGGCTGCACCTTTCACCTTCACCTTCACACGTTAAACAAAAAGAGCCTCATTCAGATTTTCTCAAAGACAGATTTCTAATGACGTGGTGTGTGTCGCCGGTTCCGCATGAAGGATAGAGTTTAGATTACTAATAATAGTAATAGTTGTGTAATATCTAATTATTAAGTAATTGTGTTACCATTATTTTAAAAGATGTGCTGCTGAGAGTTTTATGCCACTTTTTCTTCTCAGCGTTGGCACCTTTTCCTTGCAAAGTGGTGTAAATGTAAATTCAAAAATATGTTGACGAGCAAAAATGTACACAACGTGCTTACTTGCAATAAAGATAAAGCTTTTATCAAATCATAGCAAGAGTCTCAATTGAAATGTAGGAAAAAGTTGGGTTATGCACGGGTCTCGAATTAGAGACCTTGCCAATACTCGCTGCCAACTGGAAGTGCCAGGTCGCGCCCGTTCCAGTCGACAGCATATCCACATTAATGCATCTCGACTTAGTAATTAGTTTCGTATGTCAGAAATGTTATCGTACTAATTGTATATGATATATCGTTGAAACACCATTATTACTATCAGTAGTAGATTGAAATGAAATGAAATGTTTATTGTTATTCACAAAAATAGCATAATACAATAATGTTCCTGGCTCCCAAACTAGGATTCCCTGTGCTATGGGAAGCCAGGTCTTTCGTCCTTAAGACTATTGCAGAGGTACCTCCCCGTCCATAATGTCATCCGGCTTGCCGCCCGCACCATGCCGAAATACAAGCCATAAAGTTAAGTCAATCAAATGTTGAAGATTAAGGGATATTCTGTAGCTACTTCAATAAAATGTGAAGATAGGTACAGATGACGAAATAATAAGACATCACAGTCATGACCTATATTCATATTGACATAGGATTCATTGTGATATGGGTCTTGCTAGATACATACACAAAGACGATCATGAATTACATCTAGATTCGGGAAAGTGGAGAGAAAGGTGTTCAGGAGAGTTCTAAGGGTTGAGATTTTCTCGAAAACTGCTTGACTACTATTAGATAGACAAAAGATAAAACTATGTAACTATAAATGAATTACTAAATTCGGTTGAGTAGTTTTTGAGAAAATCTCAACCTTATTGGGGCCCCCTGTATACTTTTCTTTGTCTTCGTGTGTACAGGCATCTTTCTTCTGGAAATCTAACCCAGAATCCCTTGTACAGAAGGCATACGCACTATTGACTAAGTTAGGACGTTGTTGACATAAACTAAGCTTACCTCTGGATTGATAACTGGAGGCATCACAATCTTCTTCTGCGGTGGAGACTTCAAGACCACATTCTCATCTCTGATGATGACCTGAGGTTCCATCGACAGTAGCTTCTTTTTACACTCTTGCATCTGAAGACATTCCTTATCCTTTCTGGACAGCACTGACTCTGACGATGCATGTTTTGATGAATTTCGTGAAGCATTCTTTGAGGATAACTTCAGACTGTCCAATGACGCTGTCATTTTAGAACTTTCTTTGCCGTTTGACGAAGCCATTTTGTATTTTATTCGAATTTTGTTGACTTATTCAATGGAGTTACACAGGGTAGCACTTTAGGTCCAAAGCTATTTATTTGTGACACTTATTTTTAGATTTCTAGTATACATGTTATTGTCTTTATTTTCACGTCTACCTGATCGAAATAAGTAATTATATTAGTTTTCGATATTAAGTCGGTACGTATTTATAAACATGCTTCTAATATACTCTTGAATGTCATTAACTGGCAAAAGCAATTAGATTAGGTTGTAGAAGCAGGGAAATTGAGTTTCGTATCATAATATTTGCCATAATCTTATTAGATTAATCGTCTCAAGTGTTATATATGTATAGGTATTGATCTGCCTATTCCAATTAGGTATTATATTGAGAAGGTATATCGTATTTGTGATGATTAATCTAATTTTATACGAAACCATTGAAGTGGAGTAGTCTATTAAACCTGTAGTTAGGGTTGAAAATAGTATGTTATGCTGGTTTGTGCATTTAGAGCTAATGAATGAAAGAAAGAGTCACGGTAGCAATACGTAGTGTGAATGTTGGTGGAAGGGTCGGCAAAGGTAGACCGGGAAGAATGTCTATAGGAAGAAATGACGTAGCTTCTGTTTCATTAGTTGCTGAAGCAAATTCCAAAATCCCGCCAATCTCGAACGCTAAGGTAATCGCTAGAAAACAAAGCCAGCTGTCAAACTCAAGCACGAGACAGAAGATGTCCCGCAGCGGCGGAGTGAAGAGCACGGCACAATGACTCCATATTTTTATTTTTATTAATTTTGGATGAATTTTGGCGTGGAAATAAAAATACACAAACAGAAATCATATTATTTCAAAACAAGGTCTCGTATTTATAATACCCTACATTTTGATATATATTTTGTATGAATAACTATTTCAGTTTAGACATAATTTTCATTTTAAAAGACATGGACAGGGTATGTTTGCGATTTCTTTTCTATCAAGCGAAGTTTATCCAATCGTGTATCGGTATTCGTCAGTCTTAGACATCACAATGTTGCTATATATTTTTTTCAGAGGTTTAATTTCAGTAGTTAGTGCCGTAGCCTTCATAGAAAAACTGAAAAACTGCCCAACACCGGTATGCAACATACGGTCTAATCGCTGAGAACTGAAAGCCAGATCACCTGTGGCTATATCCTATAATTACAGGGATGGTGTCCTCACATGTCAGCATTGTGCGAAGCAGTTTACCAATAAGATTGGCTACATTAGTCACCTGAGGGCGCACCAGAGGACAGACCAGCGAAGTCCCCAACCCTGATAAAACTACGTCGTCAAGCGGTCGCTGTCGCCGAAATCGGCTGGGACGACATCATCATCATCATCAATCGCTGAGAGAGAGAGCGACCTCTTCCAAAGAACTTTCAGGTTCAATTTGGGAGTTTGGAAGAGGCAATATGATGCAATTATAAATAAAATGTTGTTCAGATTTTAACTACTATTATACCTGGTTATTATATTTCCAATTATTAAATTATAATTAATTTAGTTGAAGGTAAATAATTAAATATACTAAAACTATATGTACAAACAATATATATATAAAAAGTTATAGATAAAAAAACATGCCCAAGGTCCCCCACTATTGGCAGCGTGCCCAAAAGGCTGGCCGCGTTGCCCCGCTGTATAGCGAGGCTAACGCGCTGGGCGAAGTATGAACCAGCCTTTTGGTCACGCGATCCCTCGACCAGGCGCCGCGATAGCTCTTTGGCGATGCGGTGTGCTCCCAGCCCCCACGGTCCCAGCGTCTCCACCCCAAACGGCTCAAATATGTAGTTATCCCCGAGGACTGCATATTTGCGCCGTTTGAGGTTTTCCGCTGTGCTGGCCGCAGCGCCGACCTTACTGGACGTAGCTGGAAGATGCGACGGCGCAAGGGTGTTGACGCAGGTTGCGTCCCACACCAAAGGCCGTCCCATCTTCCAAGGCATGAGGGTCATGCCGTCGGGCCTCTTGCCATCGTCGCGCGCCAGACCGTTCGGTTCAAGAACCGAAATACCTGGTTGATACTGATTTGTTTCGTTTGACGTCAGCGTATTAATTAGCTCGCTTTAATTTATTCATTAATGGCAAACTTTCTGTGTGTTCCAGCTTTATGCGGATGAAGTATTGCATAATTTAGCACCGTCTGTAGTCTGTAGCGGTGTCGGAGCATCATCAATCACGGTCGCCGCGTGTTCAATATTGACCGACGGCCCACACGATACGAGAATTACCATTTGTACTAATTTCTCTCGATAGTGACTGCGTAAATACTGGCAATACTTTGTTGCTGTTGGTCCCGGTTGCTGTCGCTCGGCAGCAGGCGTCAGGCCACGGCAGAGGCCTACGGGCGGCCTGAATAACTCTGACAATAGCTGCGGTCACTAAATGTGCCAAAATCTCACAAATCACGAACCTTGTAGCTTCCGTTGTTAAGTACTCTCATTGTAACAATAGCAACTCATGGTACAGTCGAAGACAGAGATATGCCTTCTGTACAAGGGATTCTGGGTTAGATTTCCAGAAGAAAGATGCCTGTACACACGAAGACAGAGAAAAGTATACAGGGGACCTAAATAAGGTTGAGATTCTCTCAAAAACTACTAAACCGAATTTAATAATTATTTTACAGTACATAGTTTTAACTTTTATCTATCAAACGGTGAAAGAATTCTTGCAATAGGTCAAGTAGTTTTTGATATAATCTCAACCTTAAAAACTCTCCTGTACACCTTTCTCTGTGTTCCACCGTACAGTCGAAGACAAAGAAAGGTATACAGGAGAGTTTTTAGGGCTGATATTTTCCCAAAACTTGGCTGATTATAAGAATTATTTCACTGTTAGATAGATACAAGTTAAAACTATCTAATTGTAAAGAATTGTTAAAATCGGTCCAGTAGTTCTTGAGAAAACATCAACCATATTGAGACCCCCTGTATACTTCTTTATCTGTGTCCCATTATCTGTGTCTTCGACTGTACTCTTTTCTTTTCTCGTGTGGTTTAGTGACCGCACCTATTGTCAGAGTTATTCAAGTCACCCGCTCTAGGGTCTCTGCCGCGGCCTGACGACTGATGCCGAGCGACAGCGACCGGGACCCACTGCTGGACGTGCGCCCGACACGAGGCACGGAGAGGCTATGATGAAAACGCCCAACGTTGCTTAACTTGTTCGCAACTGGACTACGAGTGTCATTGTTTTATTTTAGTTTGGTTGATTTTATTTGCAAGCGGCCGTTAGCGGAACTAAATTCACACCTTTTTACGTACTCGCTAGCGAGAGAATTATGTACTACTGAAACTAATGGTAGTGGTTCTATCAACAGAACAGCTGTGTTCATTCGTCAGTCTGTTATGTACTGATTAGTGAACAGTTTTGTAAATATTTGGCAAATAACCTTCTAAAGTTAGGTGTTACAGAAAAATCTGCGGGAGATTGTTTATACAAGTGCCTATTAGTTTTGTCTAGAATTCGAATTGGAAGATGCAGGTGTGCACGGTTTAACGCAGAGGAAGGTGTACATGAGAGGTACGACCAGATGGAGGGATGACGTGCACAAGATACTTAATATGGATGCAATAAACCAAGAGTAGGATTGTGTGTGAGAGGCCTGAGTCCAGCAGCGAACTGATACGGGCTGGTGATGATGAAGTTGCATTAAAAGTACCAGGAGACCATGGCTAACCAGGAGTGTCATGTTAATACGGTCCAGTATGCTGCAACACCTGCTTTTCTCACTTGCTTAGAAGCATTAAGTCTCAAAGTGTCATTACAAAGTACCAGGGCACTATGAGTCGCCTGGAGTCTCATTAGCCCGCGTGTGTCGGGAGAGGCCCGAGGCCAGCAGTGGACTGATACGAGTTGATGATGATGATGAACCCATGCGATAGAGAAGCAGTATTATAAGTCAAACACATGAATAGTCTTCATATTGCAAAATGCAAAGTGCATCGCTCGCTCGCTAGAAGTCCGAATCAAATAATTTATATCTGAAAATATCATGAAGCAATGAACAGCCGGCCCCGATGGAGAGAGCATAAACTATATTTTTGTATGAGGTGTCCGCTCGTTTTGCCCTTTCACTCTAATATGTCAGAAAGAGACATCTGTTTTTAACCCCGACGCTAAGAGGAGTTATAAGTTTCATGCCTAATGTCTGTCTGCGATGTGGTATCTCCAGAACGGATGGGCCGATTGGAAAGCGTTTTTTTCGTTTGATAGGCGGTGGTGGCGAGAAGGCTAAATGATCCAGGGTCTGATGATGAGACCCAAATAGCGACCAGATCTTACGTTTTTTTCTGTGTCGATAGATTTTAAATTAATAAATAATTTAGGATCACGCAACGATGGCGGGCTTGACCTCTTGACACATTAGTGATATGAAGTGAATATTTATTATCGAAACAAATGTAAAAATGCGAGTCTCATTTATAGTTTTTGGATTCATAAATAGTAGTGCAAGTAGCTGATTAAAAAGCTTAACCGAAATTATCATACATACATACTTTATTTGCACACAAAAAACAGTTACTTCTATTGAAAATTCAAACAATGAAAAAATGTGAGTGAAGAGACGCATCAATCATGCAATAGCGGAGTCTGAGATATAAGTATGGCTAACTCCATTCTGCCAGGTATTTCATTGCTCCATGGAAAATATATTCAGCTACCGAATTCCTGCAAAGGACTACTAACTATCTGTTTGATGTACAAATGTTTTCTATTTGTGTAGAGTAGCGAGGGCAAAGGATATTTTATTTTAAAAGAGAGTTCAAGAGAATTTATTTACGGAGGTTGTGTAAATATTTTCTATCGATTGGGATATATAGCTAAGTAGCTTTGAATTTTGTTAACTCTACTAGAATAGAAAGTTACCTTTTGTTACATATTACAAATAACACCGGCCAAGTGCGAGTCGGCCTCGCGCACAATATTTTTGGAGGGATGTAATTTCAAATGACATTGCCACATTTCAATGGAGCTTTGGAACCTACAAAACTACGTGACCATTTAAGCTGTACCTATCATTTTGTTGGGGACTTATTACAGGTTTCATATTGCATAATCACAATCAGTATCATTTTCTACTACTCTCGCAACTCCTATAGAAGAATAACAAAAACAATGAATAATTCGCTTCGATTTCTTACTATTTTCTGAATTCCTAATTAAGCTGTTTTTTTTCGACTCGCAACTTGTACAAAACTTTATTTTAAACCAATAATTTTAATAAAAAAAAACGGAGCTATTTTTACATTTATTCGTTATCTTGTACAACTTGCGGTTGATGGTGGGGCAGAATCTGGTATGGTCATTTACAGTTAGGCTGCAAGGCGTCACAAAGAATTAGACATACATACATCTCGAAACAAACAACCCTTCTTCTTTCGCAGTCGGGTAATAAATAAATGCAATTAGACAGGACCTAGACTAGACCAGACCTCGACTAGTTCAATTTGAAGCAATGTATATAACATAAACACTTATGTATTGCATAACGACATCTTGGATGAATAAATGTTATCTTATCTTATCCTAGATGCCGGATTCTTCATACAACTCAATCTGGTAAACATTTACTTAGATTTGATTCTCTTTGAATTAGAAAGGCCAGCGGATGTCCTGTTTATATTATCATTTTTTGCCTTGTTTATCCGTTTGCGAGAACACTTCACTAGAAGTAGCGTATTGATTTTATTCGTGGATATTTCTACATCAAGTAGGTATTTTGTGGCGGGGATGGTCGAAGGTAATAGGGTTATTATGTGACATTGGCTATGGGAAGCGGACATTATGGGAAAATTGATGGTGTGGGGAAGTGTACGGTGAAACACAAAGAAAGGTGTGCAGGAGAGTTTTTAAAGTTGAGATTTTCTCAAAAACTACTTTACCTATTGCAAAAATTATTTCACTGTTCGATAGATTAGGTTAAAACTATGTACTTACTGTAAAATAATTATTAAATTCTGTCCAGTAGTTTTTGAGAAAATCTCAACCTTATTGAGGCCCCCTGTGTACTTATCTACACATTATGGGAAAATCGACACTATGGAAAAGTGGACGTTATGGGAAAACGGACAGTATCGGAAACACAATATGTAAACTGGATCTTATGGGAAAGTGATCATTATTAGAAGCACATTATGGGAAATTAGATATTATTGTAACATTATAGGAAAGCATATTATTTGGGTTATTCACCATCTATACATGAAGGACTGGCCTCACGCGTGTCCAGTTGGTTAATCGCAATATGTGTTATTTGTTATTTCGTCACCTGGACACGCGCAGAGATCTAACTGTGTCCAGTTAGTTACTTGAATTATAGCACTTCTTACTTGTCGTCAACTGGACACGTTGTGCAAGTGCATGGCGCACCATACTGTCATTAATTGTTTATCGTGTCGGACTACAGCAGATCCACACTTGCAGTACGATTTTAAATCTTACGACGCAGATAATAAGAAGGGTCCAAAGGGTTACACTTGATCTGCTGTTAGCTGTACTAGTGTTTTTTTGTTCCATTGTTTCTTTCACTTTTATTATAGCGTCAAATAAATGATTTTTTCTTTCAGATATTTTGGGAATAATTGCCTTATAAGAGATATCGTACCTAAAATCATTAGATATAGTACCTTGAATCTTATGAGAAAGTGGACTATGGGATCGAGATACTAAGGGAAAGTGTACTATGGGAAGTAGATATTATGGGAAACATATTATGGGAACACGGGAAACGGACACTATGAACTTAAGGCTATACTAATTACTTCTGCCAGTTTAAGTTTTCAAAATCGTTACTTTGGATACTTATTCCATACAAATTGCTGAACTTATCGGAACAATTTGTATGGAGAATTTATAAAAAATAAACAATCATAATTTACCCGTTAATTAATTCCTTACACAATGATAATCTATCTATACCTATCCTAAAATATTAATTTGTCTAAGAATTTAATATTTTAAAAATATTCATAATTTATATTTTTACACACACTACACTACTGTCGTTAATTTAATATTATATTTAACACACAATATTATACAGTAGTAAGCTATGTATTTTTAAAATTAGATTTTAATACACTTTTCTATTTATATTAATTTAGCAGTTCGATCATAATATTTTCCAATCATAATGATTTGCACTAAACTCTAATCATATATTTGTTGTCCCACTGTCAGTATGTACGTAAGTGTAAATAAGGGTCAGCGCACACGCGGCCGCCGCGCTCGCCGTCTGGCGTCTCACTGGCGGCCGCGCGACCCCGACTGGATTGCCAACTTATTGTAAGATTCTCCCTACAAATGGGATGGGAAAATTATCCAGACTTTAAATAGGGAAGACTTTATAGAAATTTTAAATAAAAATGGCTGCTGAGAGCTTTATTTAGAATTACTTACATACCAAAATACAAGACTTGAAATCGTATTGCAAGTGTTACCATTGATCTGCTGTTGACTGTACAAGGGTAAATAAATAATTAAAAGGGGTTTGTCACTTTTTAAACTTTCACGGTTTGTATACATATTAATTAGATAAAACGGTCAGTCTACTCGTGACCATGATGGCTGCAATGCTGTCGAAATATCGAGACATCAATAATAAATGTTTAACACGGTAATTCCCGTTTTATCTAATTAAAAGGGGTTTGAAACCAATTTTATTACCAATTTTATTTTTTAAAGAGTGAAAATAGAAATTAACAACAACAAATTATGACTACCAAACTTACCTAGATTCAGATTGCAAGTAATTACATAATGCCCTGCGCCTACATTAATACATAGGTATATAAACTCACGCCCGTCCACAAGCGGAGCCGACGGAATGCCATCTGCTGCGATCCTGATAAAACTCTAGCAAACTCAACATAATTCTCGCATCCCACCCTTACATTCATTGCCACAAAATCTTCCCGTAAGGGGTAGTGAACCTCATTCGCCCTTTTGTATATTTTTGCACGTCGTCGGCGTTTTTGTTTGACGTAAGTATAAAAATATATAAAATGTGCTATTGAAAGTTTTAACCACTTTTTCGTCTTGGCAAACTTGGCGACTTTGACATTTTTACTTACAAAGTTGTATAAATTTTATTTGCACCTTTTAATTAAAGGTTCAAAGGTGGTGCTATTGACATTTTAAGCTGTTCTGTGATTATTGCATAGTTATTTTCACATTATTAGATCGGATCACTTTTTTTTTCACAATGATGAACAGGTTCGATCAGTCAGTTCCTTCAGTGTTACATCACAACAGGTAATTAGACGATCATCTTTGTTTACAAAATAAGACACTTTATTTTATTTTTTATTTTATTTTATTTTATTCTGGCCACAAACAGTCATTACAATAAAGTATTAACAATAAGCTAAAGTATACTTAAATAGACAAATAGGGCCGAAAAGGAATAATAGGGCCGAAAAAGAAAAATTGGGCTGCGATATAGGTATGCATAATCACTGGGTCCAACCACATAATTTTTTTTTAATCTCCCAATTATCGGGGAGATTGTGTCACGCGGCCTTCCCGGCCCAGGCCGCGCCGCCCGCCCTACGCCGCTCCGCCACTCTACGCCGCCCTAGCGACATACTAACGGTGTTATTGGTAATTTTATGTAATTCCATGTAATTTTGGCCCTGTAGAGATTTAGATTGACAGCTATTTTTTTCATTTACAAGGAAATAATCTTCTAATTTTATAAGGTAACGATATAAAATAAAAACCGGCCAAGTGCGAGTCTGCCTCGCGCCCCGAGGCTTCCATGCAACGCAACTTAACCCCGTAACTTTGCCCTAACAAAAATATTTAAACTAGATTTAGAGACCAACTTATCTTTGCCATTATCAAAATGTTATGTCCATACATCGACATACTCCTGATTAGTTGGCCATCTGTTGTATCAAATTGCATCATTTGTAATAACAAAGAAAGGGATGTAATTTCAAATTTACCGAATGCCAAAAATTTAAGCTCCTTGGTTAAATGACAATGCCAGATTCTGCCCCACAACCGCAAGTTGTATAAGATATCGAATAAATGTAAAAGTATCTCCGTTTTTTATTAAAATTATTGGTTTAAATTAAAGTTACGTACAAGTTGCGAGTCGAAAAACACAGCTTAATTAAGAATTCAGAAAATAGTAAGAAATCAAAGTGAATTATTCATTGTTTTTGTTATTCTTCTATAGGAGTTGCGAGAGTAGTAGAAAATGATACTGATTATGATTATGCAATATGAAACCTGTAATAAGTCTCCAACAAAATGATAGGTACAGCTTAAATGGTCACGTAGTTTTGTAGGTGGGGCAAAGCTCCATTGAAATGTGGCAATGTCATTTTTATAGCCTCTGTCACTACGTTAAATCCATCAGGCTGCTTAGGCTGGGCGTGCCAAATAATCAGACATACATAGTATACATAAATACACTCGAAACCATAACCCTTCTTCTTGCGCAGTCGGGTAAAAAGTTACAAAACAATGTTCTACCGATGTATAGGTACCAGGATTTCATGTATCGCGAACAATATCGTTGTAAATAACCCGATAGTTTGAACCGCGAAATGAGAGAACTTTACCGAGTTCGGGCGCCGCGGGCTCAATTTGTGATGATTAAATATCAGACTAAAACATTCGATATTTTGGTAAAATTGTTTTCATTTCACAGTGTTTGTTAACCGACAGCATTGTGTCTATTTTTACCCGACTGCCCCAGAAGGAGGGTAGTGTTTTTCGAGTGCGTATGTCCATTCCTTCCTGTCATCCTGTAGCCTAAACGACTTGATGGATTTTGGTGTATGACGCATCGTTAGATTCGTCTTGATTACGGGAGTGTCATAGGGTATAAAATAATAATCAAAAGGGGATAGTTTTTTTGCAGTCGGGATTTTTTGTTTTTGAAATAATTATTCCTTCTTTTCTCGTGTGGTTTAGTGACCGCAGCACCTATTGTCAGAGTTATTTAGGCGGCCCGTGCACCTTTTACGTGGCCTGACGACTGCTGCCGAATGACATCAAACGGGACCGACTGCTTCGGAGGGGCTATGATCAACATGTCAATAACGGTCACCCATTACAGACCTGCCCAATGTTGCTTAACTTGTACGGTGAAACACAGAGAAAGGTGTACAGGAGAGTTTTTAAGGTTGAGATTTTCTCAAAAACTACTTGACCTAGTGCAAAAACTCAGCGTGAGCTTGCACTTATGACTGTCAAAATATGAAAACTGACAGTCGTAAGTCCGAACTCAAACTCCACTCATACTCAAAACTGTCTATGACTATCGATCGGACTAAGTGTAGTCGCATTACAAGCATCTGCCACTGGCCGGTGATTTGCCGGAACGACCGCCATATTTTATCAAGCCCTGCCCGTAGACTAATGCGGGGAGAATTAAGATAAATTCACAATCACAGCAATAAACCTGCGTTTTCACACGACCCTGGCGACAATAATTTTGTCTCTGTACACAGATATTTGAGTTTACTAACGTTGAATTTGTATTTTCACGAAATAAAATGACTATTTCCTATCCGAAAATAGACGTAGAAAACTTTCATAAGCTTATATTTATTACAAAAAGAAAAATACTACGCCACCATCCACGCCATCTAGAAATATTATGCAAAACTAATAATGACCGCACTAAAACTACATGCTATAAAAGTTCGACGTTATGCAACTAGATGGCGACCGTACAAATTAAAAGCGCCATCTAGTACAATGTTGGCAAACGAAGTCAAGCCTCAGCACTCAATGAGCCAAATAGAGCTGGTGGACAAAATAATAAGATTATTCGGAAGTCTGCCGCTAGATGGCGCTTATATATATTAGTGTATATTTTACAGCGCCATCTGCTATAAATTGTTTGAACTACAACGGCGTGTACATAGGTAAAGGTAAGTAAGCGTACGTACACTCTCTTGAGAAAATTCCGTGCATCGCCACTAGATGGCGGTATGACTTTTGGAATCAATTTCGCAATAACAGATGGCGCTGTCAATAATTTTGTATTTATTATGGATAGATATTTGTAAATAATGTATTATTTTATTGGAATTGGAAACTGCTGAAAAGTTTCAACTTAAGACATAATTATCTTAAGTCTTCCATAGGAATTTATTTATTTGATTGATTATTTTATTATAGGAGGACTATCCTCATTATAGGAAAAATCCTCATGATTATAGGATGGAGGTCCCAGGTTCGATCCCCGGCCAAATCAAGCCAGTATCAACGAGTTTTTCTAGTATTTTTTAAAGGAAAATCTTACGTACATTTACCGAATGCTCTCAAACGGCGGAAGAAAAACATCGTGATGAAACCTGCAGCACAGCCTTAGAAAAAAATCTAATGCATGTGTAATCCGCCAATCCGCACTGGGCTTGCGTGGTGGATCATGGCTTGAGTTCCCTCGATGTAAGGGAAGGTCTGTGCCGGGGGGACATGACAATAGACAATGATGACGAACTAAAATCTCCCTTTTAGGAAGTTGATAAATTATTTAATACAATATAAATCTTGTTCAATTAACAAGACATTGCTAATTAATCTTTATCGTATCCCCAAGATGGTTTCTTTACATTTCGCCATTTCGCACACAATTAGATGGTAGTTTTCGCTTCGTCTGCCCCCGGAGGCTTCGGGGGCACGACACACAATAGCGAGGCTTTCAGGGACCCAGATTCAGATAAGCTATGCGGTATTTATAATGTTTCACTTTATTTACTCCGCTTAGTGCTGTTAGCCTAGTAGTCCTAGTATCACGTCACTTCCCTTGTACCATGTTTAGTCACTTCCACACTTCGGTTGAAGAAAATACATTTTATTCTGACAGCATACCATATTACACACAAATTAGAATAAAACCCGGCCAAGTGCGAGTCGGCTGTCAGAGGAGCACCGAGGGTTAGACCCTCGGTAATTATTTCGTGATAGACCTTCAAATTTACATTTTTCGGAATTTTTCATTTACTTGTGCTATAAGACCTAGCTTCTTGCCAAATTCCATGATTCTAGGTTAACGGGAAGTACCCTATAGAGTTCGGTTTTCTTGCATTTTCATACAAATATGCGAGAAAATGCGACATAAAAAGCCATATCTTTTGATTGCGTAGACGTAGAAGGTGCTGCATCACGGCTGCATGAGGTTGCAGACCTGAGTATTTGGTATTGATTTCAACTTGATCCGTCCACGCGTTTCTAGGTCTTGATCTTGAGAGACAGACAGATGGACAACAAAGTGATCCTATAGGAGTTCCTTTTTTCCTCTTGAGGTTCGGAACCCTAATAAACACATACCTACACTTGAAACAGAAAACTATAAAGGTACGATACCGAGACGGGCGGCAGACTGTAAATCGCCAGAATGGGTTCGCCAGAACAGACATGTTGCCTCAGTATAATGTCACAGTCGGTTTTAGAAAGGGAAAACCTAAATTGTGGAATAACTTTAACTTTACGTTTCATGGCTAACCGCCTAGTTTTTCAGCATCGATACTGAACACTGTCCATTCTGCTTACTATATACCTTTACACCTGTGATATAAATCTCCATTGTAAGACTCAAGGGAGGTCCAAACAAGCGCAGAACACGGGATTGTCGAGTCAGAAAATTGGACCTCAGATTCCACTGGGACTGCAGTTTACGGAGTAACTGTGGCAGGTTCACACAAACTTGCAGTGTTGGGTTTCGCTACGCCACTCGTGTTTAATCTAACTTAATACGTGTTAAACGAGAAACTGTTTGAAGTGCTCGTAGTCCAGTTGGATCTCATAAAGGAAGGAATTTCGCGCTACGTGGTTCCGAAATTCGAAATGTCGAATAATAGGACGCCTAACTTTTCCAGATTCCGGAATTTGTGTTATTGGTTCTGCAGCACCGGCTCCTTCAGGACAGCCGTCCAGAAGGTGAAAATTGCTGTGATGTTGTCCAATCTTCTAGGACAAGAGGAACGTTAAGAAGAAGTCCAGTTACGAGTACACGTTGAAAACGAGCGTACAAGTTAAGCAACGTTGGGCGAGATATGCACCTGAATTGGGGATCGCTAGTGGCTTTTTCATCTGAGCTCCTCCGTGCCTCGGGGCGCACGTTAAGCTGTCAGTCCCGCTTGCTGCTCCACAGCAGTCATCATGCGGCCTGAATAATTCTGACAATAGGTGCGGTCACTAAACCACACGATAAAGCCTGAAAGTAGTTATTTTTTAACAAAATCTCAACTTTAATGACTGTACTATACTGTGCTTTTGACGTTTGTTTGACAATCGCGAACTTCGTTAAAGGGATTTTCTTGGTCCAGCAGAGATCGAAGCTAAGTGCAGGAGTCACAGATTGTGAATACTCCAAATTCCTTCTTCTTCTCGTGTGGTTCAGTGACCAAATGTCAGAGTTTGTTATATCTCTGCCATGGCCTGACGACTGCTGCCGAGCGACAGCGACCGGGACCAACTGCTTGACGTGCGCCCCGAGGCACGGAGGGGCTATGATGGTACTAGCGGTCACCCATCCAGATATCAACCTTGACAACGTTGCCTTATTTGTAAGATAGTTTTCAACGTGTATTCGCAAATAGATTACGAGCCCCACAAATTAAAACCATTGAATGCACCCGTTTCTTTCATGTTATTTTATTAAAGTGCTCAAATGAAGCCGTCTCGTTCCGGTATAAAAGGATTCCAGACGCCGCAGTAATTATTCAAATCCAGCTCGCAGCCAATTAGCGCTGAATGAAGAATATAATTTGCAAAATGGAATTCTGCTACGAAGGACATTGCTCATAGGATCAGCAAGGTGTAGTGGCAATGGGCTGGTTACATCTGTCGTAGAACCGATAAGGGAGACGAGTTCTCGAGTGAAGGCCGCGAAGGGGTAAACGGATCAGATGGAGGTGTGATCTGCGCAAGGTGGCTGGCTGGCGTGTTGTCCCTTGGGAGACGCCTACGTACGTCCAGTAGTGGACTGATACGGGTTGATGATGATGAAGTTGCATTAAATGTACCAGGACCCCGGAATATCATTATAATACGGTCTAGTATGCTTCAACACCTGCTGTTTCCACTTGCTCAGAAGCCCCAGCCCTTAAAGCAGGACTAAAAGTACCAGGACACCATGAGCCTCCTGGAGTTAGCCCGGTGCCGCGTGTGTCTGTGGGGCGAGTGCGGCGCGAACACCGGCGTCAGGCGCGCCTTGGGAGAGGCTCGAGGCCAGCAGTGGACTGATACGAGCTTATCACTCACGAATCAACCAAAATCTCGTCAAATTCAAACCACAATCCAACAAGCTGTAACTCGATTTAACTTTTTCCATTAAGGCGAGTCCACACGTACATTAATCTGCTCCGCGTCCCAGGGTTGTCACATTACCGCGAGGTGGTTGACGGATTACTCGGGTCTGTGTGTCGACAGTCCTGATTACATGCCGAGGGATCTGTTGTATTCAACAGGTGGGATTTGTAGAATATAATTATATTTAAAGAACAGCTTTGTGTAAATTAACTTCCGTAATCGATCACTGAAAATTGTAATTAGAAATTAGTTTTTCGGTACCTATTTAAGCCAGAGATTGATGGTCAATATTGGGCATCATCCATTTTTTCTCATAGAGTGTTCTTATTATGATTCCAGAATATTCAACTGTTTGAAGATCATCAGTTCTTCTCTCTTGAAGGGATGTGATCATTTGAGCAAAAAATCTCAACTTTATCGAGGCCCCCCGTACCTATACTTTTCATCAGTTTCAATTTTGAAGAAAAAAAAATTACCCCCTCCAATTAGACATTGATTTATTTTTTAATCGAGAAGTCTTAGAACAAAAGTTGTTCAGTAATAGATACTGAACACCCTCCCTTCGGCTTATACCCTTTCCGTTAAACCCGCATTAGTCCAATATATGTACGAACGTGATCCCCCACCCAGCCATTACAACCTGTTACATTTTTCATCATAACCCTGGCTTTTCATATCAAACAACCCCAATACATTATGCTACCCTCATAACATACCTGTACTTTACCCTGGACAGGAACTTAAGTACAGTCTACCGCAGATAAAAAGCGTATTTTATTACCCTACTAACTAGTAATGTTTGTTCGAATATTATATAGTTTTCGGTACTTATAGTGATCGTGAGCGTAGGGCCCTAGGACGCAGTGCACGGTGGGACGCCAACTACGACGCGTGCGTTACGATTTCAACTTGATAAAGACTGCGGAAATCCAAAAATCTAAAATCTAAATATATATATATATATATATATATATTTTAGGGTTCCGTGCCTCAAAAGGAAAAAAAGCGGAACCCTTATAGGATCACTTTATTGTTTGTCCGTCTGTCCGTCTGTCAAGACCTATTATATCAGAAGCGCGTAGAAAGATCAAGTTGAAATTAATACCAAATACTCAGGTCTGCAACCTCATGCAGACGTGATAAAATCAAACTTCTACGTCAACGCAATCAAAAAATATGGCTGTTTAAGTCATGTTTTTTTTTAAATTACATAACTACTTTTTTTTAACTGTCATTCAAATAATGGGTAGTTTAAAATAGATCCAGATTTTTTCTGAAAATCTCAAGTCATGTATATATTTTTGAGTCTGACTGTCTGTACCGCAGTTAAAACGTCGCGAGCCCGCCGGGACGTCGCAATTTGTTACGATATTCCCGGAATATTCCCGGCGTATTCCGAGGAATTCCCAGTGGAGATAAATTCCCACCTATTTTATTCTATCAACCTTTTTCTCGTAAACAGACATGACAAATCTTTGAGGCGACGAAAATGACATCTACAATGTCTGCATTAGGGGGAATGGGTAAAAAAGGCAGGAACAGGAGTTTCGTGGAGTCGAGTTTATGTGACAAAAGTTTGGCCCCAAAGGCAGCAACTTTGATACTTGTATGGATGAAGAAAAAGCCGGGTAGAGTCGTAAGTAGAGAACAAAATTAAGTACAGAAAAAAATACTGTATAAATTCTTATATCACAGCTTATTTGACTTAAAAAGTTTTAAATCTCGCTTTACCAAAAATAACTGACCACCCTCGGTTTTGTGAACTTTCGGTTTTGTGAACTTTAGGTCTTATGAACATTCGGTCATTCAATTTTCGGCCTTATGAACTTTCGGTCATTTAATTTTCGATGTTTCAAACTTCGGTATTTCGGGTATCGGCATTTTGAACTTTCGGTGTTATGATTTTCGATGTTTTATACGTCGGTTTTATGAAATTCGGTCTTATGAACTTTCGGCCTTATGATGCGTAACCCTAGTCATAGAGTAAGACATATACTTCGTAATAGAGAGACATTTGTTACATAGCGATTGAAAGATTGCGTATGCTATATTAGTCGCCGCTAAGCGAGGCGTCCCGCTTGCTCTTACGTAATGTAGCATATGAACGACAAGGACAAGGTGCGTTTATTCCAAGGTGTGACCTAAGTCTACTATGACCAATGTGGAATAAGCCGTTGAACTTAGTGCTCCACAGAATTAGATAGGTTTTAAGGTGCATAGTTTTTAAGGTTGAGATTTTCTCAAAAACTACTTGACCTATTGCAAAAAATATTTCACTGTTAGATAGATACAAGTTAAAACTATGCACTGTAAAAGAATTATTAAAATCGGTCAAGTAGTTCGCGAGAAAATTTCAACCTTCGAGGCCCCTTGTGTACTTATCTTACTTAAAACGTGAAAAAACTTACAGTTACATAGTTTTAACTTTTATCAATCAAACAGTGAAATAATTTTTGCAATAAGTCATGTAGTTTTTGAGAAATTCTCAACCTTAAAAATTTTCCTGTACACCTTTCTCTGTGTTCCACCGTACATTGGCAAATTACATTGTTGATTACAATGTAATTTTATAAGTACATAATTGAACTAACAATAAAAATAAATAAAATGAAAGCTACTCCACATCCCCCTCAGTCCTCGCCGGTAGTCCCTGGCCATTCATCGCCATTACACCATCAGTGCAAATATAAACTAGGTAAGGGATTATTGTAGATGGGGTATACGAGTTCTCGAGCTCTCAAGACGCGTGTCTTGGGAGAGGACTGCGTCCAGCAGTGAACTGACACGGGCTGATGATGATGTATTTGCATTACAAGTACCAGGAGATCATGGCTAACCCGGAGATTCAGTCTCACTCAACACCGGCAGTTTCCATTTACTCAGAAGCCTCAACTCTTAAAGTAGGATTAAAGTACCAGGACACTATGAGCCGCCTGGAGTCTCATTAGCCCGGTGCCGCGTGTGTCTGTGGGGCGAGTGCGGCGCGGACACAGGCGTCGGGCGCCGTGGGAGAGGCCAGCAGGGGACTGACACCGGCTGATGATGATGATGAAATTGCAATAACAAGTACCAGGAGATCATGGCTAACACGGAGTCTCTATACGGCTCACTCAACACCTGCTGTCCACTCGGTCAGAAGCTCCAGCTCTTTAAGTATCACCACAAGTACCAGGGCACTATGAGCCGCCTGGAGTCTCATTAGCCCGGTACCGCGCGTGTAACACCGGCGTCGGGCGCCGCGGGAGAGGACCGAGGACAGCAGGGATTGATGACGATGGTAAATATTTGAACACTCGTCACAGCCTGTCGCTAGTTTGTCAGGCATTAAATATTGCCTGACAAAAGCTAGCCTATCAAAAACTTATTTCACATACACAAGAGGAATATACAATGAAGAAATCCAAAGTAAACTTCTCTATACATTATGACATTCAACCCCCTAAGTCCGCCCTATCAGCGGCTAAGGGCAAGGTCCCTGCAGTCCCGGGCCGCAATGCGGACTGTGTCACCGCACAATGAACGCACAAAAATATTTCATAGTCTTATTAACCGACTTCTGTAAAGGATGTTTTTAAATATACTGGCGCTTACCTCGGTCAATGTTCATTGGCTATACTAATACAACGAGGTACCATTACGTCCATTTTCTATTTATAAATATTTTATTATTGTTATTAGTACGGTGGAACACAGAGAAAGGTGTACAGGAGAGTTTTAAGGTTGAGATATTCTCAAAAACTACTTGACCTATTGCAAAAATTCTTGCAATGTTAGATAGATAAAAGTTAAAACCATGTAACTGTAAAAGAATTATTAAATTCGGTCCAGTAGTTTTTGAGAAAATCTCAACCTTATTGATGCCCCCTGTATACTTATCTCTGTCTTCGACTGTACGTATTGTCGTTAGTAGTAGGTACCATGTTCATAATATCAATATCAAGTTTATTATTACAAACAAATAACAATAAAAACCAACCTAAGTATATGTATAACAAATAAAACTAAAAAATGTAACTATATTAAAATAAATATTCACCTTATGAAGAAATCCAATATTGCAATACATACCTTAGTACCTATCTATTCTTGTCGAGTTCTTTGGTCTATCTACTGATATTTTGTCTATTGAAATAATCATTGTTCAATAAATTTTTTTGAAGAAAAAAACCTGGAGAGAAACTAAAGTCTTAAATACTTACCACACGCTTTAATTGGGACGATTTGAGACCATGGACAATGCTGACTTACCTGAAAAAAATTAAATATCCTGGTTAGTCAGGTAAATATACTTAGGTACAAATCCTTAAACGATCGGCATTTTAACCGCATTTTTAGGCCCTAGTCGGCACTAAAATCACAAACACAAAGCTCGCATTGTCGAGTAAACAGCCGCGGGTCGATCCCGTAGCGTGCATTCCATTTGGTAAGTGCCTGGACCTCACTAATGGACGCTCTCTATTTCGCACAAAACGAAAACAACGGATAGAAAGTATTTACTTTATTTTAGTGTTATTGTGAGTGGAAAGAAAGAATAAAGAATTCAAAAGCAAGGCTTGAAAGCATTTCGTAAATAACATTGGATGTAATTTCGGGATTTTTTTTAATAAAACATGTAAAACATCTTCTTTCTTTCTTTTCTCGTGTGGTTTAGTGAACAGACCGAATTGTCAGAGTTAGGCCGCCCCCGTAGGCCTTTGCCCGTGGCCTGACGACTGCTGCCGAGCGACAGCGACCGAGACCGACTGCTTGACATGCGACACGGAGGGGCTTTGATAAAAATGTTAGTAGCGGTCACCCATCCAGGTACTGACCTCGACTAACGTTGCTGAGCTATTAATAATCTTCAAAAAAAAGGTACAGGGAATATTTTTTTTTATTTAAACACAAAACCATTGCAATCTCTGTCGTATTATGATCACATAAAGTACACGTGCGTTACAATTTAGGTAATGCAACCCACTATACCGAAGCCCGAATAAACTGTCTAATTTTGTAAACAAAAACTACTAACATTTTAAGCTTTTCTGCGATTATTGCATTAGTTATTTTCAAATTATTAGATCGGATCACTTTATTTTCACAATGATGAACAGATTCAATTAATAAATTCCCTCAGTGTTACATCACAACAAGTAATTAGACGATCATATTTGTTTACAAAATAAGACACTTGATTTTGGCTTCGGTATACAATTATAATAGTTCAGAGCTCAGGATCGGACTTGTGTCGTTTGCGCTGCAGTATCACCCTCAAGCTATTCGTCTATTTGAGTACAGAATGCCTTTATAAAAGTCTCCAGAGTATATTGTTCTTCTTACCTTCCAAGTTTTATTATGGTATTACGCCCGCAAGGCACGTCCAGTGAGGTTACAGGAACGGTGAGTGACACGCGGCGCGAGAGACGGCCAGTGTCACATTTCAGCAGAACGTGACAACCGGCTTTATCGACGACAGGGATACAGGGGGCCTCAATAAGGATGAGATTTTCTCAAAAACTATTGGACCGAATTTAATAATTCTTTTACAGTACATACTTTTAACTTTTATCTATCTAACAGTGAAATAAATTTTGCAATAGGTCAAGTAGTTTTTGAGAAAATCTCAACCTTTAAAACTCTCCTGTACACCTTTCTCTGTGTTCCACCGTACGAAAAGTATCCTGGCTAATATTTTGCTAGAGTATAGTTAAAACTCAACAAGTCGATGATGTCATTTTTTTTCTTGAATTAGACATTGGTCTGGTTTTGAACATTTTTAAACAATGCAAATTATTTATGTTAAGAATCCTAAAATCTAATGGAATTGGTATTAGAAAATATGATGATGACGATGGAAATGCTATAAGGCTGTATGATCTTTTGGCGCATTTGCCTTACTAAAAAACGCAACAACAACTGTCATACTTACTCTTGTGGTTCGCCTTTCGCGCGAAAAACCGGTGGTGGTAATTGTGATTCGAATTGGTCAAAAATGTGGTGCTCATTGATGTAACTCAGAGAATATTGATGGCAGTGTGGCTGTGGAAGGGTTCAGGTGGTCCTATCTTTGTGACAACAGCGGAGCTGCAATTCGGTGAGATCAATCCAAGCTAGTATTCCTTGCCATCTCCCAGAGACCCTACCTCGTAGGGTGGCTATCGTTTACAGTTCAGAATTGGTATAGACTCATGCCCGCAAAGGTGACTTAACACGCTTGTAGCCATCGTACCAACCATTGGAGTATACATTTTATTGTACCTATTTATAAGCGTCAATACGAAAATGTTTCTAGCACACTTGTTTGTTCACAAGCGATTATTTTTATATTATTTCCTGATCTTCATGTTAGCAGCAGGGTGTCTACCAACATGCAAGCGTATATACAACATACGAGTGCTCAATTTAATTATTCGGCGACTTGCTGAAGTATGCAGGTACCGGTCGGCATTATTATTATTTATACTTTATTCTATACGCCCTGGTTTACATGGGGACATAGATGCCAAATAAGACATACAAAGGGCATACACATAGCACTGAATAGTATTATTGATATAAATCAGTAAAGTGTGTCACATGAATCAAATGATTTAATTTTGAGGGTTGTTCACAATGACCGTGAGTTAGGGCCGGGCGGTGATCGGAGTCACGAATTAAGAATTTTCGCTGGTCTTTGTTATGACAGAATCGGTGGTTTGGGAACTGTCGAGCATCGTCTCTATGGCTGTGAGCAGAGATATTTTAGATGTACCTAGCGGTGACCAGTCTTGTCCGGTGAATAACTGTACTGATGTATTTTATATTGCTGGCTGATTATGATATGGCAACATTGCATCATCACTGTTTAATGGTGTAACCTGAAGCTGGATGATGTTAATATAATATTTGGATATTGTTTTCTTACCCCGTTAAGTAAGTCTTCATACACCAACCTTCAGGACATTCCATTACTTTAAGTTTGATGAATTTACATACCTACCTACCTACTTTAAAAAAATGAAGTTGAATATTATTATTATACATTTGATAGAACTGCAGCATAATGCTGGTGTGTCTATATCACAGTGTTGGTAAGTTCACAGCTTTGATGTCTAATGATCATGATTCACTATGTAATATAATCCAGTTAATAATGTTTATTTTTAACCACATGTCGAGGCAATTTTTAAAGGAGTTCCCTGATGGTGCAGTTACCACATCATCAGACAGTTTGGTCCATGCATCATCAACTCTGCTATTTAAGAAGTTATGAGCGATTTAGTATTGGCGACAGTGCGGTAGATTTTCATATGGTGTCCTCGCAATGGACGTATGTCTTCGTATATTAAAAAAGTGAATTGGGGGCAATGGGATAAAGGAGCATATTGACAGGGCGAAGAGATAAGAGAGTGTACATATCTACAAAGCTGATATACGATTTGGATGCCATATCTGGTCAGTACTTAAGACCATGAGGATGCAGACAATATTTGAAGCCATGTGGAGTATTATGTCTATATCGGTATATCTAAAGTTATGGATTGGTGGATTTCTTAAGAGTGTTCGATACCTTCAATATGATATTGAAGGTAATGTTGGCTGGCTTTGTACATGATTTTTCCTAAAATTACATCATGGTTTTACGTGTTGTGAACGAAACAGTGACCTAACCATGGGTGGATCTAACTAAGGGCTTTTGGATACATGGTGGCTTTGGATAATTTTATCAATTCTGCGGCATTAGATTTAGATTTAGATTTAGATTCCTTTATTTCACTTTTACATAATAACATACTATACAATAATAATCATTATGTCAAATATAGTCTTATTTGTAAAAATGATCGTCAAATAATAAATAACTTAGTCAAAATGTAAAATACAATAATGTTAACTATAACATTGTAAACGCGTTATTAAGTAAATAACAAATAAAAACAAAATTAAATCAGGTGTATGTCAAAATGTTTATGGGATAAAATTAAAAAGCGTCAAAATGATAACTGAATACCTAATGATTTCATGTCAAAAATAAACAGAATGTCAATTGATGTTAATTTGTTGAATAAAATTATAATTTCATGTCCATAAACTCTTTGATCGAATAAAATTCTTTATCCAACAAAAGGTTTCTCAGTTGGCGACTAAACGTTTCGTCATTGGTTTCATTTCTTAGGTCAGCGGGTAGTTGTTCGTAGTACGTGGGACCGATCACGCGGGGGTTTTTAGTGGCCATTGCAGACCGCCGCTGCACTGTCGCCAACCTACCTACGTTACGTAGTCCACGTCCACCGCCCGTCCTGCGATCGAAACGTGATATATTTATTATTTTATTGCTTTTATTCCTTGTAATGATTACTATTTGTCAGTATATTGTGGATAAAGGAGTATAGGTGTCACACAGAGGAAAATAAATGAAGAATGTCAGTCCTTGACAAACCAAGAAGCAAGTACAAATCGTCTATACTTTGTCATTCCAATCGGAGTATAAAATGGTGAAACCGAAGGAAAGAAAAAAGACTGGATTACTGAAGAATGGAAACTCACATATTTTTGGACGCATGGACCTATGGAACTCCTAAGAGAAGATCGTTGCAGTGATATTCTATCAAGTTTGGAGACCAATAGACATAATCGTTGGTTTTGTATTATGTTGTATTTATTTACTGAAATATGTAGAGGTAACACTGTACGTTTTGTGTCACGGATCCGACTTTGTGATGTGCAATGTAGACAATGTGCAATGACATCTACAACTTATTGTTACTATTGGATAGACAGAACACTGTTCTATTATCAGATGAAAATTATGCGTACAATTATAATATTATTCATTATCAACCAGTGAATACTAATGTTTACTTTTGCAATTGATGCCTTTGGAATAGGAAACAGTCATTGAAGGGTATGATTTGTTACGCTATCTGAAGTTTGTATACCGATACTGTTGCAGTGCTGTTGCTTGTCATGCCAGTAAATGAAGTGCAGGTACCTATGTAGTTATAGTGATAAGCGCCTAGATAGGCCATTTGAAATATGTAAATAGGTTTGTTGACACCGTAAGTAATTACGACTGGTCAATACATATAAATAGCAGTAACATGGGTTGCACGGGTTTTGACAATATTTTGAGCCGCTTGGTGGGCACTTTTGAGGCTTCGTGTCCACTGAAGAAGGTCCCAATTTTAAATACTGACGTAATATGGCGAAATGTTGAAACAAGGGATAGCAGTGACTTTCTACAGCTCTTGACTATGATGATTCGATTCTTTCCGAAAAACCTAGAGTTACACCAGTTTTATTTAAGTTTCAAATGTAAACATAATGGGCTTCTTAGAGCAACGAGAAAAAAGTTCCTTAATGATAAATTAACTGGCACCGACACCAGCAGTGCACGGGCTTTGTGGAGCGTCATCAAGTCCGAGACCAACAAAAATGTGGTGACTGGAGACTCTCTGGCTGTCCTCCGGCACGCTGTGTGTGGCGCGGGCGGCGGTGGTGCCGGCGGCGGCGGTGTGGCCGGTGGCCTGGGGCTCGCGGACGCGCTTAACGCATACTATCTCTCTGTCGTGCGAGATACCCCGCTCCGGCCGAACGTAGCCCGGGCGCTGTCACTGCTGCGCTCGAGCATCCCGCGTATCTCCCGGAGCATGTATTTCTTTCCCTTCACCATACAGGAGATATTAAAAATTATCAAAGTCATAAAACCAAAGGGCACCAAAGACATCTATGGCGTACCCACCCATGTACTCCACAAATTACCTACAACCTTCTTGCATGCCTTATGCGATCAATTCAATACCTCAGCTGGCGGTGGCCGATACCCAGATTGTCTAAAGAGGATAAAGGTCACTCCGGTCTACAAGGGCAAAGGCAGTAAGACTGAGTTAAAGAGTTACAGACCAATATCCTTGGTTCCTGCTATCTCTAAGGTTTTTGAGGTGGGAGTATGTGATCGTCTAATCAGTTTCCTGACTGGAAACGAGTCATTGTGTGAGCAGCAATATGCCTACCAGGCCGGCCGCTCGACGGTGGGCGCGGCGCGCGCGCTGCTCCGGACGGTGCTCGGCCACCTGGACGGAGGAGCGTGCGTCGCGGCCATATTTTTCGACCTGTCCCGGGCCTTTGATCTGGTGGACCATGATTTGATCGCAAGCAAGCTCGACCACTACGGCGTTCGCGGGGTTCCACTCGAGCTAGTAGTATCGTTTCTAACGAATCGAAGCCAGGTGACAATGGTGGGTGGTGACAGATCAGAGACCGGTCTAATAGGAGATAGATCTGTCCCTCAGGGATCTAATGTTGGCAACACCATCTTTCTAATCCTTATGAACGATCTCCCATTTGAGTCACCGAACACTGAGTTTATAATGTACGCGGATGACATTTGCTCAATCGTGAGTGCGCGTGATGACCGGGAACTGAGTGAAAAAGTTCAGTCCGTGATAATGAGCCTCTCCGAATGGTTTCTAGCGAATGGCATGCAGCTCAATGTGGATAAAACAAACCTGTTGAAATTCTCATTGAGAAAGCTTGGAGGCACACCCATGTCTGTGAAGGTGGACGACACACTGGTGTCGCCTGTGCAGCACGCGCGCTTTGTGGGCTTCACCTTCGACGCCGGCCTCCAATGGCACAGTCATATAGACACCGTGTGCGCTAAACTCAACTCTGCTTACTACGCGATTTCCCGACTGACCCCCACGCTGTCCAGACAGAACCTACTGAAAGCATACTATGGCTATTTCCACTCTCATCTCATTTATGGGATAGATCTGTGGGGTTTGGCCGCGGATAGGGACCGCCCGTTTATAATCCAGAAGAGAGTTCTCCGTAGGATGGCGCGAGTTCCCAATGACACGCCAGCTAAGCAGCTGTTTATCGACTACCGCATCATGACTGTGCCATCCCTGTACATACTGGAGGTGGCCAAGTACGTGAGGCGCAATATTGCCCAGTACGCGACCAAGACATGGGTGGGACAGAGACCGACGCGTGTGAGACGACAGGACCTGGAGACCATTCGGCATCGGCTACAAAAGACCGGCAACTCCACACACGTCATGGGCCCTCGTATTTACAATAAAATTCCAAAAAGTATAAAAGAAGCCAAAACTACTAATGGTTTTGTTGCGAAACTAAAATTATGGTTGGTCCAGAAGGCCTACTACTCTGTAGTCGAGTTTTTGGTCGAAGACAGTCCATTTTAAATTGACATACCTACTACTAATGTATTATCATTTGACTAAGTAATTAATTTATTATTGACTAATCTATTTTATAGCGTTAATTTTATTCTATACAGTTGTATAATTAGTTAATAATGTAATTATTGACAGAATTATTTTAATTATTTTATGAAATGTATTAACTTGACAATGTATGATTATTACTAATAAATGAATATGAATATGAATATGAAAGTTAAATCCAGATTTTACTCTCAACGTCGCAAACCTTGATATATCTAGCGCCTACGGGAAGTCATCAGCTTCGAAGAGATGTTCCGGCTAGCCCACAACAGGGGAATATATGAGGAACCGATGGAAAACCTTCAGTAGTGGGGAGGCATCGTAAGAAGTTGAACCAGCTGTGACATCTCACGTTCGAGCAAGTTCTTACAAGTTTTTGTTATCCCTAGCTGCAATACAGAAATAACTACCAACCTAGATCAGTGTTAAAATATATTTACGGCAAGATCTGCTGGCCGGTGCTTGTGCGACCATATAACGGTGATTGCCCCGATCGGTAATGGCCGTTACGCGTGCAATACAGCGCTCGGCCATAGATCAAGATGAGTCAAGATGAGTCAAGATGAGTCAAGATGAGTCAAGATGAGCCGAGATGAGCCAAGATGAGTCAAGAGGAGCCAAGAGGTGTCAGGAGGAGTCAAGTGGAGTCGGAGTCAAGAGAAGTCAGGAGCTGCCAGGAGGTGCTAGGAGATTTGAAGACATAGCAAGACATAGCACGACATAGCAAGACATAGCAAGACATAGCAAGACATAGCAAGACATAGCAAGACATAGCAAGACATAGCAAGACATAGCAAGACATAGCAAGACATAGCAAGACATAGCAAGACATAGCAAGACATAGCAAGACATAGCAAGACACAGCAAGACACAGCAAGACATGGCAAGATATGGCAAAAGAGGACGAGGGACGTCAGGGGAAATCGAGGGAAGTGAAGGGAAATAAAGAGAGGTCAAATGAAGCATACGCAAGCTGAACTCGGCGGGCATCCTCTGGGTGGCGAATTGGTGACCCGCCTACTATACGAATTTACCTTATAACGCTTATCAACTTACCAATACCACGGCGCGGCGGTATTATTACGACACCTACGTAGAGAAAGTGCAGAAAGGCCATTTGCTGTTTGAAACCAGTTGAAAACTTCCTCAAAAGTTGAAGCTGCCGACGTCTCCTAGTTTTTATAATGTACTTATTGGAAAGCTGTATGGTTGTCAAAAGAAACCCGGAGCTGTTGAAATAGTAGAATCGGAGCGTGCGACCAAGGAACACTCAAGTTAAAACTCAAATGTCCAAAACAACTCTTAAGGAAAAAGGTAATCAGTATGGCTCCTAGAGTAACAAACGTTCCGAGTAAATAAAACATGTCAATTATTTGTATCGTGTGGAGTCCGATATTATTTTCGTATGCGAAGAGGCACATTAGAGAAGTCTTATAGAAATACCATGCCACCTTATTTTACCTATGAGGACGAATAAATGATTAGGAATTGGAAAGTAATAATTAGAGGTTCCAAAAGGGATATTTGACCTGCGCCTTAACATATCCAAGGATTGGGAGGTGGGTACTGATGGATACGGTAAGGAGTTCTAGAAGCGAATAGTGTGAGTGTTGAAGAACTTCGAAGCAAAACGTTGTAGAGTAAACAGAAAGGAATAGAATGGCATCGTAGTTGGAGCGGGAACATGCGATCAGGCAGAGAATAGATGGAATACTAACGGCGTGGCGACCTCGAGGTGGACTCATGGGGTCTGAGTGACCAAAAGCTCGTTGGTCTGATGATATACAGTGGGTTACTAGGAAGCAGTGGAACCTAAGGACATCATGTAGCAGAAGCTAATGGCGAAAATGGGGTGGATTATATCCAGTCGGCAATAGTACCAGGTCTCTATTTCTTGCGGCGTTGTGGAGAGTGCAGATTGTCATAATGATCGCCAACCTACTTAAGAAGACGCTACCAGGAGAAGAGGAAGATATCCAGTTAGGCTCATAGGGGCTGAATATGATGAGGATGAAACTTGAAAGAGCACTTGGCCTTAGGTAAGGAAGAGTGAAGAAGAAAAAAAACAGATCATAAGAGCGGAATATAAGAGTGAGATACGGCCAGCAAAGTCACCGTCCTTGCGTTGCATCAACAAATTTAGCGTGTATTCACATGTATCCCAGCCGCACGATGGCTCGAAAGGGGCACGCAGACACCCGGCGAAGTCACAAATTAGTACCAGCTTTTAGCGGGCCCTATCGGGTTACAGCAATATTGGGCTACGACATACGAGATTATAGTGGCATGGAAGGGAGGAATATCTCTGATAGGAATAATAAGAACATTGTTTCAATGAACAATACTAAACCTTGAGTTAATTTTAGCGAACCCGAGTCGGAAAGTGACTATGGTGAAAGAGAGCGAAGGATTGTATTAAACTAGTACTGGCAACTGGAATCCGACTATCAAGGCGTGACCATAATTAACTATTTATCGGACCGAGAGAGACGTAAAGTAGCTGATGATGCTTCAGTCACGGGGTTGAGACCATAGCACCTTGTGTGTTCAAGCGGTGCCCATGTAGACAAACTGGCTGAGGCAGTAGCACCCTGTGTGCGCAAGCGGTGGCTGAGCAAATGAACGGGTTGAGGCCGTAGCACCTTGTGTGTGCAAGCGGTGCCCATATAAGCGGGTTGAGGCCGTAGCACCTTGTGTGTGCAAGCGGTGCCCATATAAGCGGGTTTGAGGCCGTAGCACCTTGTGTGTGCAAGCGGTGCCCATATAAGCGGGTTTGAGGCCGTAGCACCTTATGTGTGCAAGCGGTGCCCAAATAAACGGGTCGAGGCCGTAGCACCTTGTGTGTGCAAGCGGTGCCTGTATGACAAACGGGTTGAGGCCGTAGCATCTTGTGCGTGCAAGCGGTGCCCGAATAAATAAACGAGTCGAGGCCGTAGCCTCTTGTGGTGCAAGCGGTGCCCATATGAATTTATTCATTTACCTTGTGGAATATGGACAGTTAATTTATAATAAAGAGAAACATTACGAGTAACTGTAAGCTACTCTTTGTAATTGACAAACCTCTACCTGTGAACTTGCATTGAAAATACCTTGAGAATCGAGACCTAAGAAATACGATGATATAAATTATATGCATTTAATATAACAATATCGATAAGCGAGGTAGGCCGTCGTACCTTGTGTGGGCGACATGATGGCGCCTGATATGATTGACGGTCAAACCGTCGCACCTTGTGTGTGCAAGCGAACGACGGCGACACACGAATGATTAGTTGTTCTGTGGTCCAAGTAAAAGGAGAGATAAAAAATCAAATTAATTTATTGCTTCATGTGGTACATTACATACATGGTGTTACATCTTAATGACTGTCACATAAAACATTAACACCTGGAAGATTTTGTAAGGAACAATGGACAGATAGCGGCGACTAGCCGACGCAAATATTGGCCAAATTGATATCTAAATATGGATGGATGAATTATAACGTACTATTTACCCGTGTGGCAAGCATAATCGATAGAGTACCCAACTCAGAAATCCGCCGTCGGGCAAAGCTGGTGGATTGGGGAAAGGATGGTTTCCCTGAAGGGGAGACGGGCAGGGCAAGTTGCACGTAGAGACGACGAGCGCTGGGCGTACACAGCTACAGTCTGGAGGCCACGCACGGGACGATGCAGCGTGGGAAGATCACCAATGCGATGGTCCGACGACATCTCGCGCACATTTGGGAAGGAATGGATGCGTCGGTCATAAATACAAGACAATGGAAGGATGGCGAGAAGGCCTACGTCCAGCAGTGGACAGATACAGGCCGACGATGACGACGAAGCATAATAAGGAATATGAATATATAGACCAGAGGCGACATTGTTCATCAGTTTCCAAATATCTCGCTGTTAGAGGTTATTGTTATTCAATGAAGACTTGTGGAAAATGAATAGGTATATCTACGTTAGGATCTTCATATAAATGGCGCGGAAACGGAAGCTGCGGCGAACATACTGAAACCAAACGGCTTATGTAAGGTTGTGTGTGTTTTTTGCAGGAATTAAGTGACTCTTCGAATGGGTCATTCTCTAATGTCGGATGGCCGGAACGGTAACACGACGCCTTAAACAGAATCCACAATAATACGCGGTTTTGTGGTATTGATCCAACATTGCGTTTCGATTATTTATTTATTTAAGCTTTTACACGTTAGGGTGCAAAAGTTGATCTTTATTTTCTAGATGTTTTAGCGTACCGGAATCAACGGAGTAATTTTATATGTTGTAATGACGCATTTAATCGGTTCTGTGTTGTTGTTTTGCTGTGTCTGGGACAGACACTATTTATCAGAATGGCCGAGTGTTAAGAATCCTAAAATCTAATGGAATTGGTATTAGAAAATATGATGATGACGATGGAAATGCTATAAGGCTGTATGATCTTTTGGCGCATTTGCCTTACTAAAAAACGCAACAACAACTGTCATACTTACTCTTGTGGTTCGCCTTTCGCGCGAAAAACCGGTGGTGGTAATTGTGATTCGAATTGGTCAAAAATGTGGTGCTCATTGATGTAACTCAGAGAATATTGATGGCAGTGTGGCTGTGGAAGGGTTCAGGTGGTCCTATCTTTGTGACAACAGCGGAGCTGCAATTCGGTGAGATCAATCCAAGCTAGTATTCCTTGCCATCTCCCAGAGACCCTACCTCGTAGGGTGGCTATCGTTTACATTTATAACCTTCACGTTTATCATAAGTCTATTTCTATATCCCCACAGCTCAAGCACAGAACTTCCCTTACATTAAGGGAGCTCGGGCCTTGATCTACCACGCGGCTCAATACGGAATGGCGGATTACACACGCCTTAGATTTTTCAACGGCATAAAGGTCACATAACCTCAATTCTCATTGGTACAGTTGAAAACAGAGATAAGTATACAGGGGGCTTCAATACGGTTGAGATTTTCTCAAAAACTACTCGACCTGATTTAAAAATTCTTTTACAGTTATATAGTAACTATTATCTATCAAACAGTGAAATACTTTTTTTAATAGGTCAAGTAGTTTTTGAGAAATCCTTAAAAACTCTCATGTACACCTTTCTCTGTGTTCCACCGTACATGCTGACCTAACTCGGGATCGAACCTAGGACCTCTGTACTATCAGTCCAGAGATCCAACCACTACGCCACCGAGCTCTCTTAGCGTCCACGTTATTGGCGGAATAAAAACCATTCTATAGCAATTAGAATTATGGTAGGTATGCGTTAAGAAAATAGTGAAAAAAGAGCACGTCCATCCACGGTTGACAAATTAGATGACTTACAAATGTGCCATAAAAAGGAAAGTTCAATAAATTTTTTTTACAACTTTCCTTCTTATGGCACATTTGTCTAAGGTATCTAATTTGTCAACCGTGGATAGACGTGCTCTTTTTTTCACTATTTTCTTAACGCGTACGTACTATAGAACCTTTGCCTCCAATCCCCAAGAGACTCAAACCGCAACGTCTGTAGGCCAGTAGGTCTTCCCTACAATTTGCGTGGTCTGTCGCCCTGTTCAAACGCAATTGCCTTTTTCATTTCATTAGATCGACATTTATGTCGCGAGTGAGAAATGTTCATTTTACTTTATTGCGTGCTCGGCTCGTGCTCCTACAAATGAAATGGAAACTAGAGCAGAACATAAAAGCTTTGTTTTGTCTTCTAAATTTAGGCAAAATTTGTGATTTAAACTATGTTTGGAATTTGGAACAACTGTCACTGGCAAAAGCATGATTGAAGACTAGTTTATTGCATAAACCCTGTGCTGCCATCTATCTGTTTTGTTGGATGACTTAACGTTGTTTTTTTTGCTTTATTTCTTTTAACCGTGCATTTTCTCAATTCGTTGGTCATCAACTAAGCACTAGACACTGGCAAAATTACTGTGCCAGCCACGGTAGAAGCCATATTTTAAAAAGTGAAAGTAAAAATTTTGCGGTTATGATACCAATGGTGATTGAATGATCATTTGTTTTATTGGGCAATATTTGGACGTTAACACTGGACCCTTATTTGGACGTTTTAAATTGTTTTAGTAAGACTTTTGTGTATCTAGTTGTTTATAGAAGACCAATGCCGTCTAATGACTTTGTGTGCGTGATGGCAAAAGGTGGACATTTTGATTATGATTTTTTAAAGGTTGTCTATAAGAGATCGCTCTCAGAGATAAGACGGCCTGTTTAATAAAATTGTGTAAGCTAAATATGATAACTACTTATGTATCCTTTTTGTGCAATAAAGTACCTATATTTTATCTTATCTTGGCGAAATAAATTAATTTTGATTTTCCTTTCACGTCTTTTTGAAACTATGTCTTTATAACCTGTGACATAGTTTAGTCGTCGTTCGACACATTCTCAATTCGGTCAATTAGCAATTGGCATAATTCGAATTTGTCACCAACAAAACTAATATTATTGCTAAATCGAATAGTAAGCAATTTTCGACAAGTCGCAAATTCTTGAAAGAATCCTTTAAATTCGTACTGATACAAGTTTTAGAAAAGATTTTAAAATTCTAAGCTTGAGTCTTGCAGCCAAACTTGAGTTGAATTTCCAATTCTCAGTGCTGAATTCCACAGCACGTTCTGAAGAATTTTACATAGAAAGTTCTGGCAAATAGGTAAAGCTCCGGAGTTTAGCGCAGGAACGAAGACGTACGAGAGAGATAAGTACGACTAGGTCCTGGGGCGAATACGTGTACTTAGAATACGTACATTATATAGAAGAAAACATTACTCAGAGAAAAGTATGTGTATAGAGGGTCTCGTTATAACGTTATAATATAGGTGAGGCCGTACGTAACTGAATCACATAGCATAGCATAGCATACAATTAGCATACTAGGTTTTGAGTCGCAATTTTGACATTTTGTAAGTACCTAGTGTGACACTTGTCAATACCAGCCGCTGCACTAGGCGAGCCTGTATCGCGGGCCACCGCCAGCAACCAGCCATGGTTGCTACCCAGTTATATGGTAAGTAGTGTAATATATATAATAATTTAAACATAGATAATAATTTATCACAATAAAGATTTTCTTCATAGCTTTTTTTTATAAAAATGATTACTTATATTCGATGATGTTATTTTTTAAAGATTGGTGGCGCTAGTAGGCTTATGTCAGGCCCTCTCAAAAACTACTGGACAGATTTTATTAATTATTTTACAGTTACATAGTAAACTTTTATCTATCGAATAGTGGAAGATCTTTGCAATAGGTCAAGTATTTCAAATAAATCACATCCTTAAAAGCTCTCCGTACACTTTTAGGTTAGACCTTATAGAATGTGTATAGACCTCGATGAGGTTGAGATTTTGTTAAAAACTCATGGTCAATTTAGAAAATTCGTTCACTAAGTTTAACTTTTATACTATTTAGAAGAGTCAAGGCATAACTCTGTAAATATCCTATATATGTAATGATGTAAGTATTATCATGCAAAATAGAATCGCATAAGAATCCTAAATTAAAATTCATTTTTTTTCGGCACTCTCTGAAGAAAAAAAATATCAAAAAACTTTCAGTAGTAAATCTTTAAAACTAACAATATTTAAGTAACCAAGTTTCTTATGTCGCTTCTATGAAACCTATTAGACCTAATTCTGATTCCCGCAGTCGCGTCACAGTATACGATATACTTTGCATAAAGGCGTATTTAAGACGTCGCGGCCCTATAAAGCCAATGCGAACTGTCGCAGTATTATTGGCTTTTCTCTTTATTCTCGCAGCAAAGAGATAATAATCTTAGCAAGGGGAGAAACGTAAAAGTAATACGTAATATTATTTACAAAGGGAAGAAAAAGGATAAACTCATTAGCACGAGTGCCAATGACTCGGTAACTTTTCATTTAAAATCTTTTTAGACCTTTAATAATTTTTCGTAATAGCCTATTAGACGATAAGCCTAACATTTTTATCTATATAGTAAGTAACGGTAAGAAGCGTTGGCACCTTTTACTTGCAAAGTGGTGTAAAAATAAGCTGCAAAAAAATGTTGACTAGCAAAAATATACACAAAAAACTCATTAAAAATAAATCATAGACTTATAATACGTTTCCAAACATAATAGATATTAAACTAATATTTCATTGCAACCCTTTTCTAACTCGCTGTATAAATTTCCCGCACCCCTAAATCGTGTTACCAATTATCTCGCGAACCCGATCCCAGCACAAAGGCTTTAAATCATAACTAGTGCGAAAGTGAAACTCGATCACGAAACTACTCCGTGTTTTATTAAAATTACCTAATGAAATTATAACCAATTGAGAATAATCCTTTTCGAAAGTTTACAAAACTTGTAAGTGGTTTTTGTGGTGTTAAAACTTGTACCTACGCGATTGATCACTTACAAGGTAATTTAGATAAGTAGGTACTTAAATATAGTATTTATAATAAATTATTATAACAAAAATAATTAAATAAATATACTATCAAAGGACGACCTTTAGTATTTAGTTTTTTTATTTATTTATTTATTTTATAAGTAATGTGTATTTATAGATAGTAGTTAGTTTTATTTTAATAAAGTATACTATATTCATCCTTCTAAACATTTTATAAATAGCTTTTTTAATAAAATTGATTAAATTGGAATATTTTTCAAATATCAAATCAGAAAATGCATAATTTTAAATAGGGAAGTAATTGAATGTTTAGTCGTTATTAAATATCGCGAGCGGGCTTGTTTTTTAGTTTCTATCAGTTATTCCATTATTTGCGTCTTGTTTAATTACTCGGTGTCTAATAAGTGAAGACCATTATTTACAATATATTATTATTTAACTATCTACATTTATCATGTACAAATCTTAAATTTTAACCATTTACAATTTAATTAATTTACAATTTTATTAAGTACAATTAATTTATACTATCATTAGCGAAAGTTATGTGTCAGGATCGCAGCAGATGGAATACCATCGCCATGTTACAAATAATTAAATGATACCGTAAAAACCTTACCTTATTTATTAGGAAAACATAAAGCTAAAACAAGACAAATAAATATATATTAAACAACTAAAGAATACCTTTGAAAATTATGATTGATATGATGACTCCAAAAACATGCCTTGAGATTTTTTTTATAGTGTTAAGGAAAATCTGGTCTGAGTCCTTTTTAAATTCAAAACGATGCGCATTCCGTGAATGGTAAACTATAATCTAAAAGTATGGGTGTGACCAAAGTCGACTTGTAATATTTTAATCTCTAATAGGTGTGACGGTGGAACACAGAGAAAGGTGTACAGGAGAGTTTTTAAGATCGAAATTTTCTCAAAAACTACTTGACCTTTTGCAAAAATTCTTTCACTGTTTGATAGATAAAAGTGAAAACTATGTACTGTAAAATAATTATTAAATTCGGTCCAGTAGTTTATGAGAAAATCTCAACCTTATTGAGGCCCCCTGTATATCTCTGTCTTCGACTGCACGTGGAAGCATTCCAAGGTGGGGCCTAAGTCTACTATGACCAAGGTGGAATAAGCCATAAAAATATATAATCATCTTCCAAACGAAATAAAAAATGAAACAAATGAAAAAATATTCACACGACTGCTAAAACAACACCTACATGCTAAATGCTATTACACAGTAGATGAATTTCTAAATGAGAAAATATAATAAACAATCGCTACCTACTACTTCTTAGTTACTACAAATTACATTATATTTGAGCAATAAATGTCGTCTCTCTCTTATATTGCTGCGCCTAAACAAGGTCCATAAAGAACATTGTAACATTTTAATGTTAAGTATGTGAACATCTGTATTATAACTTATGGAATGCAATAAATATATTGAGTATTGAGCCAACTCTTAACTAAGCCATCGCGTCTGAAATAAATTAAATTAGTAATAAATTAAAAAGCCCAACCAAATCCCTACCGAAATCCCCTCAAAACCAATTCGAGGCGGATATTGAAGCATTACCAATGGAAATGCCGACTTGGATCTCTGAAGTATCGCAAATTTACATTTTTGCGATATTATCGAAACGTGGAACGCATTCTAAGTTGAGTACCTTGATTTGAGTACTGCTAGTGTGTAATTCATCGGACTTTAACTTTGATACACAAAGGTCTTACTAAAACAATTTAAAAAAGTATAATAAATACATATAATATCCATTATTGCTTTATTGGACATTATATCCCGTAAATATAATGTCCAATAAAGCAAATGATGGGTCCCATTCATCCGTTTGGACCTTCTTTGCGCTCGGACATTTTTAGAATGCAAACTGTGTATCTAGTTGTTTATAGGAGATCAATGGTAAGAACATAATATTTCGTTCTCTGCTGTTTGTTTCGTCGGACTCGCGACAGCCGACTCGCACTTTGACGTTTTTTTATAGTAGTCATCTATACATATAATAAGACTGTAAAAAAGTTTCATTTTCATTTCATTTATTTGCCTTCAATTGCAGGTTATTATACAGAGATTTTATACATATATTAAACATATACATATATTGTGTCTGTACATTGGATATTTTTTGAAAAGAATAATTGTAATGTGTTTTAGGATCGATACTGATGCCAAAACAATAATTTTTAAATTTTTTTGACTGTATGTCTGTGACTTTGTGCAAGTATCACGCCATAACTACTGAAGGGATTTTGATGGGAGTTTCACTAGGTTATAGCTGAAATATCCGGACAGCTCATAGGCTATAAGCCATGGCGGTATGTGATGTGGAAACAAGGATACAGAGAGGAAGATCTGCCTCCTGATCTCCTCCATCCTCCACCTCTACGCAAACGAAGTTGCGGGGTACAGCTAGTTATTTCATAAGTTTCTGTTATTGTCAGGTTATTGTACATATTTTAAATAAATGTTTTTTACAGATTAATCACCCAAATATCAATGAATCGTTACAGCCCACTAGATACCACCAGTTATTTTTATGTTTCCTGAAACTGCGGTCCGATTGCGTCACATCCGGTCCCCCGCGCCAATATCCGGGTGCTGATTGCCCCCTGGCTTCCGGGGCTTTGTCCCGTGACCTGGATTACCCTGGATGAGTCAGGGAATGCCCAGACTCGGGCTGGAACTTTCGTGTTTAGAATAGTTATGGTTACGTAAGCAATGACAATCGGAATCACAGTTAAAAGGTCGGATAAATAAGAAAAATATGAATTGGGAAGTTTTGAAATTTTAATAATTTTTACCCGATGCCCTAGAAGGAGGTGTAATGTTTTTCAGGCGTATATGTATGTATGTCCATTCCTTCCTGCCATCCTGTAGCCTAAACGGCTTGCTGGCTGTTGGTGTGTGAGGTATCGTTAGATTCGTCTTCATTATGGGAGTGTCATAGGGTATAAAAAATTAATCAAAAGTTTTTTGCAGTTGGTTTTAATGAAATAATAATAATAAACAAAAACTACTAATATTTTAAGCTTTTCTGTGACTATTGCATAGTTATTGTCACATTATTAGATCGGATGACTTTATTCTCACAATGATGAACTGGTTCAATCAATCAGTTCCTTCGGTGTTACAGCAGGTAATTAGACGATCATATTTGTTTACAAATTAAGACATTTGATTAGGGTTGCGGTATAGTCATCAACATTAATAAACAATACAAACACACGCACAAAACGTTGGATGTTAACTTTTTAAAACCAGATGCATTATTTGTGAAGTTATTTTGCCGTTACTTGAACATCAGCACATTTATCATTCAATATCAACCTTAAATTCATTACACCTCCGATAGTACCGGAATGATCTTAATTCCTTTTTGAAACTAATATAAAATTGAATTTGAACAATATTCCGATAACGGCAGTAAAACTTAACGACTAAGCATCTGATTTGAAAAAGTTAACAAATAACGTGTTCTTTGTGAATTTATGCCGACCTAGTTTTAATGCAGAATGGGGCTAGCGTTGGCCCTTAATAAAACCAAATAAGAAATCCTACAGCCCCCTTACATTGAACTCTTATAGCAGTATTACTTTCATAATACTTTGTTACTTCGTACAATGTCGACCTTAAAGTAAGCTTATTAAGGTCGACATTGTACGAAGTAACAAAGTATTATGAAAGTAATACTGCTATAAGAGTTCAATGTAAGGGGGCTGGTCAGACAAAGAGTCCGAAGTTTCTTTCCACAACACAAACTACAAAGTATAACTTACAAAGAAAGCATTCTACGCTCACTGAAGGCGTTCCGATCATGAAGAAAGAAACGCCGCGTAAATGGAGAGAGCCTACAGTAGAAAAAAATGTAAACAAATGACATTGCCACATTTCAATGGAGCTTTGCCCCACCTACAAAACTATGTGACCATTTAAGCTGCACCTATCATTTTGTTGGAGACTTATTACAGGTTTCATATTGCATAATCATAATCAGTGTCATTTTCTACTACTCTCACAACTGCTATAGAAGAATAACAAAAACAATGTTTTTTTTCGACTCGCTACTTGTACATAACTTTAATTTAAACCAATAATTTTGATAAAAAACGGACTTTCTTTTACATTTATTCGTTATCTTGTACAACTTGCGGTTGATGGTGGGGCAGAATCTGGCATTGTCATTTGACGTGCAAAAATATTTATGCAACGTATTTATTTGCAATAAGAATCCTCAGGGTTGGCACCATTTCATTGTAAAGTGGTGTAAATGTAAATTAAAAAACGTACCTATAGGTACGTGTTTGCTTACTTCCAATAAAGATATATGATTTGAGATATCTGTATGTTATACCAAGTACTGGGGAAATTGAAAAAGTATACTGTCACATACCTCTGTACTCCCGTTTCTGGTCGTCCTCAGGGTATTTTTTTATATAAAAAATTAATTAAACTAATAAAAAAACTAAGAAAACAAATATAATTTTTACGTAAAATAATCTAGAATGACCTCTCATACTTTTGACTCCACAAATCAATATTTTTACTGTCAGACCCACAATGAGGAGGAAGGGAGGAAGGGGGGGGGGGGGGGGGTAAATACTTTAAATATTTTGACTTCTATTAAAAATTTAAACAATGGATTATGTAGTGAGTACAGATACGAGACAAATCATCACACAAGAGCGGTATCTGCGATGTAAATATGGCTAACTCCATCGTTTTCCTTGCTACATGGTTCCGATCCATATTTTATTATTTACACTTCTCTACAATTTTTCCACCAGTTAGAGTTGCCATGGCAACGAATCCAATTCCCCACTAACTTCGCGAAGCTGCAGGAACTTCCGCGGAGTATTGTGTAGCGTCAAATGCATTCACTGCTCTACAAATCGACTCAGATTCCACCCGAATGGGTTCCCAGAACTTTACCTAGAGTATTGGTGGATGGAATAAATGTATGCTTCGTTGAGTGAAATGAATGCGCCGCTTTTAGAGAATATTCACAAGTAGGGAATGGAATCTCGCAGTAAAATATCAATCTCGGTATTTGCAAGATTTAGGAGGATAATTATTGCAAGATCTCCGTTGCAAGTTTTGCGAGCTCTCCCAGTACACTACAGTAGATACTATGAATAAATTGCTAATGGTGGCTTCTATCATTGTAATTACCTAATATAAGTACATAATACTTCATTGTAAGTTGTTACAAAGATAAGAAATCATTAAGATGAAGTAATTTACCTGCGGCTTACAATTAGGAGAGAGGAACGCTAATTGTTACTTGTCAATATTCAAAATAATAAATTACTCAAGGAATAACCTTGGAATACATAACTATAATTATGTATCACAAATCTTTTAAATATGAATTTATTGGATAATTAATAAAGCTTAAAATTACTACAAATAATAAAATACAGTAGATTGTATTTGCACAAACGAAAGCAAAAAAGACCGTCCTTATTATCTGTCCCATTAGATAGAAATCCTCCTGCGAGTGTTGCCATTGGTGTGGTGTCGAGTGTGCTGCCAGTGTAGATGTAAGAGAGCTACGACAACAAACTGCATTGCAGTGCAGCGACAGATGTAACATTGCAATTTTGTTGCAAATAAAAATTACATCTATATATTTTATATTCAGAATTTGAATTACGCATTATCCATGCTCGGTGAATAAATTAGAACATGATGAAAAAATTCTTACCGTGGGCAGGACTTGAACCTGCGACCTTGTCATTCCGTAACACGCTCTTACTAACTGAGCCACCACAGGCCACGCCACGCTCACCGAAAATCTTCATCACTTTATACATACTTAAAGGGTATGTTACGCAACTCCATCTATCGGACAATAGTAGTAGTATTCCGACAACCATGTCTAACATTCGGTTAGAAACATGAATTATGATGATGCGCTCCTATTTTTACTCAGAATTTGAATTACGCATTATCCATGCTACACTGTATCCATGGTACAGAATGGGTGCCATCGGACGGTCGCCGGCGTCGTGGCGGACCTCGGCGTGGGTGGAGAGACGATATCGTTAGATACAGGGATGGGTGGCTGGAAGAGGCTCAGGATAGGGATGGATGGAAGAGGAGGGGGGAGACCTTTGCCCAGCAGTGGGACAAATTATAGGTTTACAAAAAAAAATGTAGGTACCTAACAGGAAGGCCTACAAGTATGGGGCCCTCAATAAGGTTGAGATTTTCTCAAAAACTACTGGACCGAGTATAATAATTATTTTACAGTTACCTTGTACTATTATATATTCTGTGCAGTTACATAGTTTTATCTGTTATCAATCTAACAGTGAAATAAATCTTGCAATAGGTGAAGTAGTTTTTGAAATAAACTCAACCTTAAAAACTCTCCTGTACACATTTATCTGTGTTAGACAGTACGTTGGAACCTCATAGAGATTGACAATGACAATTAAAAGTAGTCAGATTTAGGTACAAAAGATCTACTACTTTTAATTTTCGTAAAAATATAAATTGTGGAATAATTCTAAAAAATTCTGAAAAATTCGGGGTGCTTATGGGAAAGCTTCCCAAGATATATAACTTAAGTCTTGATTTAAATTACATAGTCGCTCTCACGAAAATATTGACAAGTAAATAATTATGTTTGTAACAATGTAATAAAGCCTCTTATTCGGATCTTGTTTTTTTTTGGTGGCATATTTAAGACTGTTTGATTTCTGATAAATAAATAAATATGATTTGTCGTTTGATGAACTTTTGCAAGTCCGTGTGCCAGTTGGCAAAGGCCTCCTCCAATCTTCTCCATTCTTGCCTATCTCTGGCAACCTTGTTCCGGCAACCTGTCGAATACATCATCCCATCTTTTCTGTGGTCTGCCTCTCTCTGACTTTCTCTTGGGTACCACTATGTAACCATTTTGCTCCAATTATACCTTCCTCTTATCATGTGGCCCGACCATTTCCATTAGCCATCTAATTTTTAGCGTTATGGTCTGTACTTTGGTCTTGTTAATTATGTATAATTATGTTTAGTAGGTATTAAAAAATAATCTAAAAGTGACAAATAACAACGCTCAAATCCCAACCTATTAATGAATTATTTTATGTAAGTATAGTATACGGTGCAACTGTTCAGGAGTGCAGTAGACTGTACCTAAATGGCTTCTAACAACAGACTATACAGACATCGTCTACAAAGTATTAAGTCAACATGCAACAATTTCAGAGGTTCAAAGTTTAAAAGCGAAACTATTCGCCGGCTCTCAAGTCCCCAAGTTTGAAGTTTGTGTGTACTGTTTACTCAGAGAAAAGTATCCAGAGTTGAGTTTGAGTTAAAAAAAACATATTGTGGTTATTTACACAGAAGCATAAGATGCTTCAAAAGAAATGTAAATGAGCCCATATTGGAGGTGTCTCTAGACGACGATGACCGCTTACCATTGGCTCTTCGTCTTATAAAAAAGCCTTATAAAAAGTACTTGACAGATTTTTATTTATTTTTTATATGATCTTGCACTATAAACCCTATTAAAGATTTTTCTTCTTTGAATGTTCTTTGCAGATATTTTACTACTGGTCTGATAAAATCTAATTTTATATTATAAGATCCCTTGTACACTATTCTCGAGTTGGACTGTACGCATGTAGTTTGTGGGTACGAGGAATTTTTCTCCAACTCGATTTGGAAGTTTGGATGAGTTTCGGTAATTTTCGGAAAGTTTCGGCAACTCCGAACTTTTAGGAATGTTTGGGAATCTTGTAAATGTAAGGTGGTTCAGATGTAAAGTATTTATTGAATTTGACTCTAAGATAACTCCTATAGAGTTGGGATATTATTTACCTCTTTTTTGATAGTGTAAATCACTTAGTAACCTAATTATAGTTATTAAAATGTCGGTAATTTCTATAATTTAAAAAGTTGTGCTTAGAGTTAAGATAAGATAAATACACATTATTGCACCATAATACAGTATTAATTACATTATTGAGAAGCATGTACAATTTTGGCGGGCCTATCGCTAAAGGCGATTTCTTCCAGACAACCAACTGCAGAGGATATTATAAAAATTTATCAGAAAGAGGTAGAGGTAGTTATACTCGTCATATCTGGCATTTTTCATTTCATTTCATCTTTAAAAGTTGGGGAAATAAAAAAAAATATTAACGGAATGTATACATAATGTATGTATAATTACAATATAATGATGTTTCAGATCCATTCATACACTGACTCCAGGCATTTTCTTTGTACAAATAATCATCTACCTACCTATTTTGTAATAAACATATTTATTAAGGCTGGGTGTGTTTTTCTAAAGGCTACGGCACTAACTACTAAAATTAAACGTCTGAAAAAAATACATAGCATTGGTGTCTATTCCCTAAATAGACTACCGATACACGATTGGACAAACTTCGCTCGACAGAAAAAAATCGAAAACATACCCCTTCCATGTCTTTTAAAATGAAACTTATGTCTAAACCGGAATAATTATTCTAACAAAATATAAATACGAGAGTTTGTTTAAATTTTTTTTATTGTTTTTGGCGTATTTTTATTTCCCTGCCAAAATTCATAAAAATACAAATAAGAAGCCACTGTGCTCTTCACTCCGCTGCTGCGGGACATCTTCTGTCTCGCGCTTGAGTTTGACAGCTGGCAGCCCCGTAAGCGTTGGTTTTCTCTCTGTTACTCAACAATACGTGTAAAACAAGGCAGACCATTTACAAAGGGGTCTTCACACCACACGACTAAATTATCGCAAACCTTTCGGTCCGGCCAACCCGACCATCTCATCATTTTGCCGTCCATACATCGTTCGATCCCACCTTCATCCAACTTCAGTCGGTGTCTCCCATGAAGGAAAAAAATGGCCTCGCCCTCTGGAGAGAGTCTAAATTACATTTTGTAAGGATACAAGGTCGTCAATGTTATCAAATCAAATAAATAAATAAATGTCTATTTCTGACACATGATAGTGATATCATGTGTCAGAAATATACATTTATTTATTTTATTAATGGACTCGACAGTTCGTCATTTGCCAATGTCATGTTACAGAAAATGCAATATATAATAGTTTTCTATCTTCCTCCAGAGGAGTCACAGTAGCGTCTTCACCCTGGGTAGCCGCGTCTTCATGTCTTCATCCAGAGGAGACGCCGTAGCGTCGTCACTCTGGACGAAGCAGCTCGACAGTCACGTTCACTCCCAGCTTGTAGTGGGACTCTTGATAAAAGCTTGAAACTTCAGATCTTGCTACAATTATCCATTAAATTCATCTCGCCAACGTTGCTTACGATAATTTTCCAGGTTTTTGTTTATTTTCTATTTACATGAATACTCTAAATAACTTGACATTGGCGAAATTATCTCTTTGTGGCTGTGGCATTATGCTGAGGCAGCTGACCCCTTCCGGTGCTGCACATCAATGTCAGATTAGTCAAGGAATTTGTAATATTTGTATTTGTGTACTACGAGCTCCCCAATAATAGGAAAATTCAAACAACGGAAAAGCTAGAGAGTAGACTCGCAAAAATTGTCATATTACACGGACTTGCGACGTTAATAATACCTAATATGGCTTTCTCCATTGGGTCTGTTCCTTCCTTCATGGCGTCATGCCCGCCCGTCCCCTTAAGTTTTTACGGCTCTGCTGGAATTTCTATATCGATAGAAGCTGACTTGGTTCTATCAATTTGAATATAAAACAGCTCTGAGGTTAGGGAGTAGGGTTGTCGCGACGAATTACGAATATTTTATTATTAGATATAGATTCACTCGTATTTCTAACAGAGATGTAGAGACATAAAAGGTACGGTGGAACACAGAGAAAGGTGTACAGGAGAGTTTATAAGGTTGAGATTTTCTCAAACACTACATAACCTATTGCAATAGTTCTTTCACTGTTAGATAGATAAAAGTGAAAACTATGTAACTGTAAAATAATTATTAAATTTGGTCCAGTAGTTTTGGAGAAAATCACAACCTTATTGAGGCCCCCTGTATACTTATCTCTGTCTTCGACTGAAGATACATTTACATCGCAAGTTCGGCTGTAACCTACGTAAAAATTTAGTCGAGTTTTTTCCTCATTCGGAACTGGTTACAATACGTCTGCCGGTTACGAAGGCGGCCGAAGTGGAATTTTTATTCAAATCTTTTAGATTAAAATAATAATTTAGAAAGGTCTTTGATTTTCAAATGCTCTGTTATTTTGTACTAAAATAATATAACTAAAACACAGTTTCTCAGAATGTTCCGCACTTTTCACAGATGTCGTCATAGTAATTTTTTTTTATCTAATTAAGATGTTTTCAGAATAGAGATGAGTGGAAGGGTTGGGGGGGGGGGGGGGGGGGGGGGGAGGCCTTTGCCCAACAGTGGGACATTATAGGCTATTAAATAGTAATAAATAAATAATGAGATGTTTTGACTGCGATCAATTCCAAATCTGTTCGTTTATTTAATACATCGTCCATTTCCTGCTGCCGACAGAAGACAATTGAGCAAGTTATTTAATAGCTACGAGTGACACCCCTAGCATAGATCGTAAAAATATCGTAGATACGCCTTTGTAAGCGATCCCGCGTCTTGTCGCCGTATGAGCTTCATAAAACGCAGGAATACTATAAAGTATAGGGGGGCTATTATCATACCGCTATAATATACTTACAACTAGAGATGGAGGAAAAAAAAGACCTTTTTCTGTCATACAGATTATATGAAAAATATTATTATTATTTAATTATGTACAGGCAGCTCATATATGTCATTAACTTCACAGTGTTTATAAAGTCTATCACTTAGTGGTATTATTTTTGGTTTTAAAATAACTGTATAATTTGTTTTTGAATTCGTTAACTGAGATGGCAGAGACAACGTCGTCTGAATGTGAGTTCCAGGCCTGAACCACTCTGTTGCTCAGGACACATCTTGACTAGGGGATCCTCCAAAAATATACGCAATATACCTATTTTACTTGCAATATAAAATATGATTCTGATTTCGTAACATCTTTGATTATGTAATATTTATCATTATTAATGTGTTAAAATAACACACAAATTAATTTGATTTAAGTGACAAGAGATTTAGACATCCAAATGACCAATGAAATAGAAGGATGTTTTCAAGTATGATAAAACGGAATTAACCATTTACGATACGGTTCCCCGAATTAACCTTCGTCAAAATCACTCTTCACTCAACATTATCTTAATTCACAACATAAATCTATTACTTACAGACAAAACAATACCGCTTAAACTAAACTCTACCCGAACAAAATTAATTTCATTTCCAAGAACACTTACCAACAAAAGTGTTGAATGTTTCCAGGTTGTTAGTCATAAACCTAGCTTAATTTTGTTTCCTTTAAACCATGTTTCATCACTTTCACGTTTCGTTAAAAACCGTTAAATTAGAAAGGGACCGTGGCTTTAAAATAAATGGCGCGTATATGTTTAAATAAAATAAATAAAAACTAGGCTTATGAATAACAGCATAAAAGTTTAAAGTCACATTTATTACTAACGGCGTTTATATCCACTCGGTGGAACACACAGAAAGGTGTACAGGGGAGTTTTTAAGGTTGAGATTTTCTCAAAAACTACTTGACCTATTGCAAAAATTATTTCACTGTTTGATAGATAAAAGTTAAAACTTGTAAAAAAATTATTAAATTCGGTCCAGTAGTTTTTGAGAAAATCTCAACCTTATTGAGCCCCCTGTATACTTACCTATCTCTGTCGTCGACTATAAATATTCTTTGAAACTTGATAATCATTTATTCTTATAAACAAACCGAAATCTCTTCACTAAATAAAAATTCCCCGTAGGCATACTTTTTATCGGATCAGCCATTTTGTTATCTACGCGGATAATCGTCGCGCGTTGAGAATCGCCCCCCTGGCACGCGTCCAGCCAGTTATCGGATTGCTATCACTTGGCGTATTATGATTTATCGAACACTCGATACAAAGCGAGCTGTCGACTGCAAAGCGAACGCTTTCGTTATCGCACGCCTAATACTTGTGATACATTACAAGTTGCGTTTAGTTTAGTAGATTACGCACTTTAGTAAGATATTACAGCGAGCTGCCTTAGGGCATCAAAAACATAACCAGCCTTAACCCGAGTTAAACTATAATATAAACCATAAGCTATAAGCGTGATTTAAGGGCCTTCCATGAGCCAACTAGCGCCGCCAATCTTGAAAAAATAATATCTTCCAATTTAATGAATTTTATTAAACAAGCTATTTACAAAATGTTTATTAGGATGACTATTTTTCAATATACAATAGATGGCATAATTGCGACAAGCTAAGTTGTAGTTCACAAATGTGCCAAAAACGGCCGTTTTTCGCAATTATGCGAAGGTTTTGAGTTTTTGCGTTTTCATACCAATATGCGCCAAAATTCGACATAAACGGCCATATCTTTTGATTGCGTTGACGTAGAAGTTAGATTTTTTCTCGGCTGCATGAGATTACAGACCTAAGTATTTAGGTTTTATGTAAGGTCTTGACAGACATACAGACGGACAACAAAGTGATCCTATAAGGATAAGGGTTCCTTTTTTCCTTTTGAGGTTCGGAACCCTAAAAATTATCAGATTTTATACAATTTTGACAGTTTTAAGACAACACTAAACAACTCAAAATTCGTTCCTATTGTCTGCTCCATAAGTATTGAAATCGTACATCTAGTTTGATGTGTTGTCGATTGTATAAAGGCGTGCATTGAGTTATCTACTGTAATAAATGTGATTATGTATTTAATTCAGTTTCAATAAATGTTGACACAATTTATCTGTGATAGTAGTCTCTTTAAGCAGTAGATAACATCAGTTAGTAGTGACATGTGGCTGCTAGTGTTTATATTTGGGTGAATAATTACTTTCTACTATTTATGTAATTTATCTTTCTTGTTTGTCATTATCTGCCAGGGGCTAGCTGAAAACCAGCGCTGTGGCATGCCGCAGCACTATGCTGAGCTAGCGCCCTAGTTATCATTATTTCTCAATGTTTGTTTGTATATTGTTATATTTATTATATCTCGTATTAGTATTATATCCATTTTATAGTTAAATTTTAATTCATAGTTGTAATCTACTGCTTATGTATGACTTATATTTATAACAATGTATTTATTTCTTTGTACTATTTATTAATGATAAATAAAATTGTTTTACTTTACTTTACTTTACTCATTAAAAAAATATCTTATTATCCAGGGTTTTGGCGAGCGTGTCGCGGGAATCAGACCTGGCGTTCCCTCCAGGGTTCAAGTTCGGAGCCGCCACAGCAGCATACCAGGTGGAAGGGGCGTGGAATGTCAGTGGTATGTAGAGTTCCAACATATATTGCGGAATTATGAATATCAGGGTCAGTGGTCCAGTTGTAAATACATGTTGCAAAAGATTGTGCAACGATTGTACGTATCCGTCCGTAAGGGAGCTCGGTGGCTCAGTGGTTGGGTCAATGGACTTGCGATACGGATGTCCCAGGTTCGGTTCCCAGCCAGGGCAGCCATGTACCAATGAGTTATCCTGTTTTTTTCGATGGAAAAACTTACGTACATTTACCGAGTGCTCTCAAAACGGTGAAGGAAAACATCGTGATGAAACCTGCATGCCGTAGAAGAAGACAAAAATCGCAGGCATGTGAAATCCGCCAATCCGCACTGGGCCCGCGTGGTGGATCATGGCCCCAGCAACCTCGATGTAAGGGAAGGTCTGTGCCCGAGCAGTGGGGCAATGTAAATAGACTGATAATGATGATGGACGAGGTCCGTGCAACCCCATCCTTGACTCAATGCAGTTATATCCGACCGCAGACCTCTGCCATTCATTAGATCCTCTAGCCACTGCCATGCCATTGCCTGGCGACTGTTGCCGAGCCACAGCGACCGGGACCTACTGCTACGCGAAGCATGGCTATGATGTAAATGTTACTGTAATGTCACTAATCCAGGTTCAGATCGCGCCCAACGTGCTTAACTTGTACGATCATTTTCAACTCGCAACGTAACCTGAAATTCTAGACCATTCCCACTTACCAGGTTCATTCTTTAAAAACCTTCATCATCAGCAGCAGCACGTATCTGTTCGCTGCTGGACGTAGACCTCTCTTTAAGACACCTTTTAGAAAACAAATAACCTTTGATGATGAAATGGGAAGCCACGAAATAATTTTCCTTTCAGATAAATCCGAGAGCATCTGGGACCGCTTCACCCACCAACACCCAGAGGTCATCAAGGACCGCAGCAACGGGGACGTGGCCTGCGACTCCTACCATCAGTGGAGAGAGGATGTTCAGCTCGCTAAGAACCTTGGACTGCATTATTATAGGTAGGTATTACCATCACACCATGGTCTCTTAACGTCTGCCAACATTTAATGTCTCCACGTTTCGGCTCCATAGGTCATCACTGGTAGGACCCACTGGTTGAAGACATTGTAATTTTGAAGACGAGAAGATATGACGTAATTTCATCATCATCACTCCAGCCACGCCTTGAATTTAACTAACTGAACACAATGAATAAACCATCCCAGGTTCTCCATAGCCTGGCCCCGACTCCTACCGACAGGGTTCTCCAACAAGATTAGCGAAGACGGCACGAGGTACTACAATAACCTGGTGGATGAGCTGCTGAAGAATGGCATCGAACCTGTCATCACGCTTTACCACTGGGAGCTGCCGCAAAGGCTTCAGGACTTGGGTAAGCAGAATAGGATTACTAGCATTTATTTTTGCATGCAATAAACACAGTTCGATGAAACTTCACTCAAATATCTTCACTTGGTTTAGCTGGTTATATTAGACGGAAATAGTTATATTCAATGTATCTCTGTTGCCGATTAGAAACAGAAACGAGGTTTTTCATCAGATAACAAAACTTTATCCATCTCAATTTCAAGGTATTTGCTGCATCCTTTGTCAGAAGTCCAGATCTACCATGTGAACCTATTAGAAACGCCATTTTCCCAGGTTTAGTGTAGTTCAGTATCAATCCATCAAAGATGGCGATGATGATACCGATCAAAATGTCTTTTTAGAAATATTTTAGAATAGAGACATGCCTCGTGAGAAGCTACAGGCTGTCTGACTAACTCTGACAATAGGTTTGGTCACTAAACCACATGTGAAGAAGAAGGCAATTGATTGTTGTTTCAGGCGGCTGGACCAATCCCCTCATAGCAGATTGGTTTGCTGAATACGCTAGAGTGGTGTACTCCCTCTTCGCTGACAGAGTCAAGACCTGGATCACCATTAACGAGCCAATTGTAATATGCGACGTGGCATACAACTTGTACAGCATGGCGCCTGGTATCGTGGATCCTGATCGAGCTGCCTACCTCTGCAACAAGTTCGTTCTGCTGGCTCACGCCAAGGCATGGCGGGTTTACGATGAGGAGTTTAAGCCTAAGTATCATGGTGAGTTGCGCACAAAATATGGGTTCAAGTGCCTCAATTTGCCCTCAAATGCCCAAAGTGCCCCCCCCCCCCCTCCCCCCCCGAACTGAAATGAAAACCTGAGCTTACGCCTCACGCACTGTACACTGGCTGACAATTCTAATAGGACAACAGCACTGCAGATCAATGGTAACACTTGCAGTACGATTTAAACTCTTACGATGAAGATAATAAGAACCGTCCAAAGTACAAAGTGTTACACCTGATCTGCTTTGATGTGTACCAAGCTCTGTATCATGCAGTGACAAAGCCTGTCGCTGCTCTTTCGGGATAGTTTTTGCATATCATGTTGACTTGATAAAGCATAATCATTCTTAGACTGCTAGAATTGAAATGTTACATGATGTAGCATTTACACTAATATGTTGCGATTATCTTATCACTTGGTTTACAATTACAATTCCTCACTTTTGAATTTTTATAAACGAGCAATAAAAATATCATCAAATGCTTCATGTTTTACTTTTTTTCCTCGTGTGGTTTAGTGACCAAACCTTATTGTCGGAGTTATTCAGGCCTGTAGGCTTGGCCTAACGACTGCTGCCGAGCGACAACAACCGGGACCAACTGCTTGACGTGCGCCCGACACGAGGCACGGAGGGGCTGTGATGATAATGTCACTAGCGGTCACCCATCCAGGTCCTGACCTCGCCCAACGTTGCTTAACTTGTACAAACGTTTTCGACGTCTACTCGCAACTGGACTAAGAACCCCTATGTTTTACTGATACTCCTAAAGCACCTTGATACTTTTTTTTGAAACATTTCAGAAGATAATTGTTATTTGTTTGATTAGGGAAGGTGTCGATAGCCAACAATTTGATCTGGTTCATACCGGCCACTCCTGATGATGCTGAAGTCGCTGAACTCGCTAGACAATATGGTGTAAGTATTATTTTGACTTTTAAAATTCAAGTAAAAGTTACCGCCAAAATCAATATTTTTTTTATGAGAGAATGAGGGACAAGCCTCAATCATCAATCAACGCCTAGGTGGAGATACTTGGCTTCAATGGAAAAGTCGCTAGCCAGGCGGATTCTATATAGACTTTATACCAAGGTATGACAATTCTATAAATTCCAGATCGGGCGTTATTGCCATGCAATATACTCCAAGGAAGGTGGCTGGCCACCTGGTATCGAAGCCATTATTGCGGAGAGGAGTCGGAAGCAAGGGTACTTTCGCTCAAGGCTGCCAGCATTCACTGAGAAAGAGATCCAGCTAGTAAAAGGTACTGACAACAGCACTGCATAGTGCAGATCAATGGTAACATTTGCAGTACGATTTCAACTCTTAAGGTGCTCCCTCACCGGGAGCATTCGTGTGTAATGTAACGTTGCAGATTCGACTTTGAGCATTACATTACAATACTACCTCCCTGACTGACGCTGTTTTTCTCCCTCACTGATGTAATGCTCGAAACTGTAACGTTACATTACACGCGAATGCTCCCGGTGAGGGAGCACCTTTAAAACGTATCCGCGATAATAACGATGGACTTTAGTATTAACTAAACTAACTTTAGTATTATACTCCAAAAGGGATCTTGGCTTCCGCATTCAAAAATCTCCACTACATGTCCAGTAACTAACCGAAATTTTGAGCTTATACCACGAAACCATGATGATTTCAGGTACCTATGACTATCTTGGGTTTAACCATTATGTCAGTCGTTTGGTGCGAAAAGCGAAGGTTGATGAAGAGGCCGCGGCGTGGCCTCTGTGGGGGATACCGGAAATAAATGGCGTTTTGGAAAATGATCCCAGCTGGGAGACAGCAGCTTCTGAATTTTTCACAGTAAGAGTTCTGTGAAGTCTAAAATAACCCCCTATATTCACCCCCTACACTCATTTCTCATTTTCAGGAGTTTAGTTAGACTCCTCAAAATGTTTAGATATAAACATTGGGTCTTACCATCATCTCTGTCATCCAGTTTACATCCTAAACTGAACTGCTTCGTTTAGGTATCCGTACCATGACGAGAAGCAACTGTTAGAGTATAATTGTGGCACTTCACTTGGCTATTCGCTATAATTGCCATGTGTGGTTGGTATGATTGACAAAATATTCGTCTTATTTGTATGTACATCAAGTATTTGACAAATACGACAAACATCAAATAGCGAATACGGATAGCCAAGTGAAGTGCCACCATGACGGTTCAGTTGGCCAATAGTAGCGATTCCAGATTGCGTACTTATTAAAAAGTCGTCTCTAAGCGAGTCGTCCCGCTCGCTCTTACGCGATGTAGCATATTAACGACAATCACAGTTGTCACATATCACAGTTCATGTTTGGGATTCAACTTAAAGGTCGCTGCAGAATTAGCTACACTGAATCACAAACCATGAAATCATTAATTCAATCGGTACCATAATTTAACATTTAGCGAAGTTAGCACTGTCATTTCTTTCGTGTGTGATGATTCAAATGTGACTCGACTAAGGCGTCATGGTACTAAATTAAGTGTCTATACTTGATAGACACCTAAACTGATGTGTCTCGGACTTGAGTCACTATTAATTGATGGTATAAGGCCCCCTATTTTGATTTTCTTCCAGATATACCCTGAAGGACTGCGGCAGCTGTTGACGTGGTTGAAAGAGCAGTACGGCGACCTGCCTTTCCTGATCACGGAGAATGGCTTTGGCTCCTCAGAGTATGGTCTGGAAGACGACAGGAGAGTACAGTACTACCGCGACTTTTTGAATCAGGTCAGTTTACAATGATATACTACTTATTGCCGACAAAGATGGTACTAACATTTCTAGATTGGACACTAAATTATTTAATGTTGAGGACAAGATACTGTTGTAACAGACTACCAAGACAACCAAGGTAGTGTTTAAAACTCAAGATTTGATTGGATATAAGCCTGTTACTTATCTCATAGTAAGCCTTTGTTCAGTATTGGACCAGTATTTGTTGACGTCATGACTTTAAGTTCTGTCCAGCATTTTATATCATCCATCGGCTTAGGTGGCAACTCACCCTAAAAATCTCAATCTCCCGGTTGCCCGTACGAAGCGTTTTTCTTCATCCTTCATCATACGAACGGCTAGGGAATGGAACGCCCTGCCGGCGTCGGTGTTTCCAGACACTTGTAACCTTGGGATCTTTAAGGCAAGAGTGAATAGGCATTTACTAGGCCCGCGTGCTTCATCATCGGCCTCATCGGCACGCACCATCAGGTGAGATCGGGGCCAAACGCGGGTTTAGTCAATCAATAAAAAAAAAACCTGTAGGTGAGATGCCACCTTTCAAAAATTGTTAGTGGTCAGCTCCAAAGGTTACGTTTATGGAGATATCAAATTGATTTATTGTCCACATATATATCAGTATCACATCATCGAAACAGGTATCAGTATGTCAGTCACATCAGATTCAACAAAATTTAATTTCGTTTCTAGACGCTGCTCTCTATCAAGGAGGACGGTGTGAACGTGACAGGGTTCACTGCCTGGACCCTCATAGACAACTTCGAGTGGATGGATGGATATAAGTGAGTATAGAAAGTCACATTCATCATCATCATCGAGGGGCTTGTACCCAGAAAGCATGATAGTGTTGATAATGATGACACAGAGATCTTAACTTATCGTGATAGAGTGCATTTTGGCAGCATTTCAACGAATTGGGATCTTTTGTAAGCTCGTTTCCTTTATATCCCCTCCTCCCTAAAGAGTCTCCCTTAAGTCCGCTATTAGCTTATGGGAAGGAGTCTGTAGGCCTTGGGTTCCAAATAGACTGACCCCAGAAGACTAATGCGCTTCTAGCTAGTGAGTCACATTCATACATCAAGTGTCTCATGTTTATCGTCACAGTACCTGAAAGTTGACTAGATCAACCATAAGGATATCATAAAAATAGTGATCGTGTGATTAGAACTAAATTATGAAGATGGCGGCCACGAATGGGCAAAAGGCCCAGAATCGGGTCGAGTAGCGTGCTTGGAAGAGGCCTGCGTCCAGCAGTGGATTGATATGGGCTAACGATGATGACGTTGGCAATGTATTTCTATTCTATCCACAGGACGAAGTTCGGTCTACATCAGGTGGACTTCTCTGACCCGCAGCGCAAGCGCACGGCGCGCAAATCTGCGCTGTACTACGAGAAAGTTGTGAAGAGTCACTCCTTGGATGTACCTATTTCATGATATTAAGTTGCTTCATCATTATTTAGTTTTATGTTGTTATACGAGTATTGTTATATTCTTTTCATTTTCTAAATATTTGTACGCCAGATAGGCAAGTTTTAGTGCCATATTTTATTCTTACTTTGAACACCGTTGTTTGTATACATTTACCTAAATCTACAAAAGAAAGATTCTGATTTATGTTTCAGGCAGTTTGGGTTTCGTAAATCATTGCTGATTACCCTGTTGTTTCATTTATTAAAAAAATATTAGTTTAAGATGTATTGGACATATTCTGTTGTGGGCTTTTGAGAGTATGCTCTGACATTTGATAGACAGCAGCCGCGAACGAGTATCGCTACGATTGATAAGAATTTGTGTCTAGACAATAATGTAATATCTAAATAATACAAATGAAATGCTATAATTCTGAAATGAAGTTCTTGATAATTCATAAATACTGTATGTATATTGTGAAGAGTATGAACACGTTACAATATGGTGCCGTGATCAGGATGGTAGTAGGTAGCGATCTGAGGCCTATGCCGCAGATCGCTACCATCGCTAGAAAACCATCAGAAAAGGGAGCGGGGCATGCGATTCAACTGGCCGTAGGACGCGTGCAGGCCGATCGTTTATGTATTTACGTGATGTAACGTCGTTCCACGGTTTAGACCTTCAGTCTCTTTCCAACTTATCGTTTTTTGACAAAGTGTGAAAGTGGCAAAATACAGTTTAAGGGAAGCGAGGTTAGATATTTATGGCTAATATCCAAATAGTTAGGGTTACATATATTCTTATAGACGTCTACTAATGGATAATACAGATAGAATCACTGTGGTAAGGTTGATATTCTGACATCTATGTCCTGGGGCAGACCTTTTCCAACAAGGATAAAACTTGTAGTTATTCCCACATATAACAATATTATATAACGCGGGCGTTACTAGGAGCTGAAGTGGGTTATTGTTAAACTACTGCTATGTTACATTATAACTTCTAAGTCGTGTGCAAACTTCGCTTCGCTAGCGTCAGCCGCTGGGGATATAGAAACTGGAAGATGTGGTGTTTGTTTTAGGTCACACATAGACCACTCATAAAAGCACATATAAAATGACATTGCCAGATTCTGCCCCACCTTCAACAAATCAGTTGTACAAGATAACGAATAAATGTAAAAATATCTCCGTTTTTTATTAAAATTATTGGTTTAAAATAGAGTTTTGTACAAGTTGCGATTCGAAAAAAACAGCTTTATTCAGAATTCAGAAAATAGTAAGATATCGAAGCGAATTATTCATTGTTTTTGTTATTCTTCTATAGGAGTTGCGAGAGTAGTAGAAAATGATACTGATTATGATTATGCAATATAAAACCAGTAATAAGTCCCCAACAAAATGATAGGTACAGCTTCACTACAATGGTCACGTAGTTTTGTAGGTGGGGCAAAGCTCCATTGAAATGTCATTTACAACCGTATATCTGTGAGTTTCTCTATTCTCTCTTCACCCACTTGTATTCAATTAGTCTGATATTGTGTGTTATTGTGTCGTCTCTCTTTTCCCTTCGTTTAATTAATTGTTTCATCTCTTTCCTTTATTGCTCTTGTTTGGTGTCCGTTTGATTCAACTGAAATGGCTTGGTTCCAAGATAGTTGTAGGTTTCTCTTGACAATGGCGGGAAACGACGGTTGCAAAATTATTTGATAATTTTTGTTATGATGTCTACAGTGGCTATTTTGTGTTTAATATCACGTTAAGTTAATCAGAAAAAATTCGCGAATGACAGTATGGTGAAATTATTGGATAATTTGAGCAAGATCTGAAGTTTCAAGCTTTTATCAAGAGTCCCGTTCCGAGCTCGGGAGTGCACGTGACTGTCGAGCTGCTTCGTCCAGAGTGATGACGCTACGGCGACTCCTCTGGAGGAAGATAGAAGACTTATAATATATTGAATTTTCTGTAACATGACATTGGCAAGTGACAAACTGTCGAGTCCATTAATAAAATAAATAAATAAGATAGTTGTAAATATTATAGAATATAATCAGCTAATGAGTGCGACTTGTTTGCTGACAGTTGAGTGTAGTGAGAGAGTGTGATAGGTATTGGGAGAATAACTAAGAACTGCATTCGTTTATTGTAGTATTTAACATTCTAAGCCCTTATGTACTTACGTTTTTATATTGTAAGTATGACTGTCCTACGCCTTGGGGCAAAAATATTAAAATCTTTAAATCATCGAATAACCAAACAAATTCGCTTCATTTCCTGATTTGAACCACCATAAAATATTAAAAGACAATGCCAGATTCTGCCACACCATCAACAGCAAGATGTACAAGATAACGAATAAATATAAAAATATCTCCGTTTTTTATTAAAATTATTGGTTTAAAACAAAGTATTGTACATTAGCGAGTCGAAAAAAACAGTCTAATTAAGAATTCAGAAAATAGTAACGAATCGAAGCGAATTATTCATTGTTTTTGTTATTCTTCTATAGGAGTTGCGAGAGTAGTAGAAAATGATACTGATTATGATTATGCAATATGAAACCTGTAATAAGTCCCCAACAAAATGATAGGTACAGTTTAAATGGTCACGTAGTTTTGCAGGTGGGGCAAAGCTCCATTGAAATGTGGCAATGTCTTTTTGTGAAAGTCTTTTGAATTAGAATTGCATATGCTTTAAGTCAATTATCGCAAAAATAAAATTAAAATAGATTAAATGTCACAACATAAAACATTCAAGATTATTAAACTTTGCAAAAATTTACACTCTATAAAATCAACTTTGATACACTGAACGCCTCAAACTACACCGTCATTTGTAAGTACTTTTTGTAGAAAACGTCGAGATTCCTTCAATTGGAACATTCCATCTTACACTAACTATTGATTTGCCGCGTAGTTTCATTGGCAGCCCAACTTCCATTGCTCTCCTAATTCCCTGGTTCGCTACATTGAAGGATTATTGCATTACTTCGCTTATTTCTTTCGCCCTTCAGCCGAGTACGAGGTCTTAGTACACTTTAGATTCAGTAACTCAACTCCGAAATGGGATAACTGCGGTGCTAGAGAGACGAGAGCATGAGACGAACTGACAGTACCTAACCGTGGATACTTATTATAAGGACAGCCAGGCTCTGTAAAGTAAACCAATAACGCTGACGATGACGATGACGCTACGGCGACTCCTCTGGATGAAGACATGAAGACGCGGCTACCCAGGGTGAAGACGCTACTGCGACTGGGGAGTCGCAGTAGCGTCTTCACCCTGGGTAGCCGCGTCTATCTTCCTCCAGGGGTGGAGGAAGATAGAAGACTATTGAATATATTGAATTTTCTGTAACATGACATTGGCAAATGACGAACAGTCGAGTCCATTAATAAAATAAATAAATAATAAAGGTTAATATAAATAGATAGAAAGGGGCAGGGGCCTAAACGGTGGCGTAACTTTAAATCACGTTTATGAATACATACCTAAAAGATTGTACTGTATGAAACTCAATGAAAAATGACGCACTAAAAGCAGCAACGAGGCGTCAGCGGCAACCGCGCGGCGTTTAGTCTGACAGCTTTCATAGAATTTCATACATTAGAACCGCTGCCGTTCGGTTGCCGTTGCATTTTAATGAGTTTTGGCTTTTATACTAAGTCTGAAGCATTAATATAAATATTTTTATTAAGGGCCTTCCATGAGCCAACAGCTAGCGCCGCCAATCTTAAATAAATAATATTTTAAAAATTATTATTTTATTATTAAAAAAGCTATGTAATTGTATACAATCTTTATTAGGATAAACACTATTTTTTAACATACAATACATGACATAATTGCGACAAGCAAAGTTGTAGTTCTCAAATGTACCAAAAACGGCCGATTTTCGCAATTATGCGAACTACAACTTACCGACATTGATTCACGTTATAAATAAGCATATTTATCGTAATAAACATTATGTACATAGCTTTTTTAATAAAATTGATTAAATTGGAAGACATTATTTTTCAAATATTGGCGGCGCTAGTTGGTTCATGGAAGGCCCTTAATGTTACAAATTAGACTCAGATTGAAGAGTAACAGTGGAAACATAAGGGCATTTCTACGGGAAGAGCCGATTGAACTACTGGAGCGACAAAAGTACCTTTAACATGGAATTACGTACTTGAAAAAAATCATACATGTTTTTAGGACTCTTGACCTGATGGAGAGCATATCTAGAAAACCGTCAGGTTTCATATAGCGCTATAAAAAAAAACCAAAGTTTAAAAACGGGCAGAATTTGGCATAAAATGGCGTGTCCGGTTTCCAAAATAGACTCGTTATTGCTTCATAACTTTTAAAATAATAACTTGCTAATTAATATTCCAACATTCACAGAACAAGGGATAGATAATAAAGCCATTTATGTAAATATATTTATTGTAAATCATTGGGTTTTAATACAATAACATTTTTTAATTTTGTCCGAAGCGTGTGCCTCAATTCGGTGAAATTTAGTTTTGTTTACCTACATCACTAACTACGCGGAGTACGAACGTCACTAGGTAATTCCCGCAACCAGCCAGCTGCGCCCGAGCGGTCGAGCAGTGTGGACGGGTGGATTGTGCTGCTAAGGAGCATTTTTTGGAGGTACGAAATTATTCGGTGCTTTTGGGGTCGGGTCATTTCTGAAATCGGTGGGTGACATTAATTTTGTTCATGAAGTATTTATTGAGATTTCTGCTAAATTAGTTGAATATTTAAGTGATACCTGCCAGTGTATTTATAGAAATGGTTTCAATTGATAAAATTTACAAGTTATTTGACGAAATGTGATATTTTCTCAATTCGGTGGATCTCAATTCCACGGAAAATGGTACACCGAATTGAGAGAACGTACACCGAATTGAGATTTGACAATAATATACTATTTAATTATCTTTATTGCACCTATACATAACAAATAAAGTGTACATCAAAATTTATAGCGTACAATAGGGCGGCCTTATCGCTAAAAAGCGATCTCTAATAGGAAAAAATGGTGAATTCAGCTGTAAGGATTCAATGAAAATCGGTTGTTATGATGTCTCATTAAAGAATTTAGAATATGTTTTTGGAGATCAAAGGCGAGAGTTGCTTGGGCGGTTTTATTTTTACATATTTTTTTTCAATTGGGTTAACTGAGTTAATCCGAAAAAAAGGAAAAGAAACGGATTGCGGAGAGAAGGAGAAAGGAGAGATTAAAAAGTGATCCGATATTATATGAAAGACATAAACAAAAAGACAGTGAAAGATATGCAAAAAGAAAGGCTGAAGGTAAGGTAAAGAAAATGAGTGAAAGACCACGTCGTGAATAAAAAGCTTTGAGAAAGTATTACAGAGAACCTTCGAAGAAAAGTTACGAAAAGAAGAAAATAAACTCACTCAAAGTACTAGACGAAAAACCCATGTTGCTTCCTTCTGATCCTGAAGCTTTGAACAATCACGATCCTTTGAGTGCATCCCGAACCCCTGGTACGAATTCTCCAATATATTTTACAGAGCCTCAGTCTCCGATAAATACCTTTACTGATTCTTCAGTTCCCATTTCTCCTGCTACTTCTGATTTAGAATCAATTGAAGCCCTACGTAATGTTACGCCAACCTCTTCACTTTCATCGGAATGCTCAAGTCCAATAACAGCTATTTCACCAGACTCTTCAATAAGCCGCAGATTACGTTGGAAAGTTCATAAAGACTTAATTGATGCAGCCAACAACAGTATCACAGAAACACCCAAGAAACAACCGTGCGCGCGAACGTCATTCTTTAAGAAATACAAATACAGGGTAAATAAGGAGTTTAAATTACTGCATCATAGCATAGCTGAATTACAAAGAAAGAATGAGACATGCCAAAGAACGATACATAGAAGTAAAAAGAATAAAGTCTTGACGACGACGTTGACAAAAAATACATCAGAAAGATCAACTAAAGAAGAATCTACGGAATTGATAAAGAGATTTACAATGTCATTTGTTACACTAGGTCTATTTTATTAACCCTTTTGATAATTAAGCTGATTTGAAAATCTTAATAATTAATCTGCTCAAGTCGTTTAAAACTGACGATCTCGTGATTACCAAATTTTTTAAATTAGGTGTAATGTGAGTGTTTCTAAATTGGCAGGGCTATTTCTAAATTCGGTGATGCACTTTCTAAATTCGCTGGACCATTTCTCAATTCGGTGATTCATTTTCTCAATTCGGTGCTTTCTCAATTCTGTGATTAACTTCTCTGATAAACCAATCCACAATATTTGGTCCCATTTGAAATCATAGATTCAGTATGGAATATACTTTAATCTTTGTCATGAAATTACTTATAAAAACCAAATATTAATTTAACCACCGACTTGAGAAAAAAAAGGCCCTTCTGTAGAACTGCTCATAATTGATCAGTTCAAAAATAACATAATCTTAATGCCATACATTTAAAAAACGAGAATCTGATTGCAATAATCAAAGTTAGTATTGCCAAAACAGGATGAAGAATAACTTTGAGCACCGATAAACTTTCATTTTGGCTCTTCACTTGGCTATTCGTATTCGCTATTGGATGTTTGTAGTATTTGTCAAATACTTGACGTACATACAAATAAGACGAATATTTTATCAAGAATACCAACCACACATGGCAATTATGACAAATACGCAAATACGAATAGCCAGGTGAAGTGCCGGCATCAGCTGTATCCTCAGCATGATCACAGGAGCTAATTAAGGCAATAAAAAAAATAGTCAACTTTAGTCTTTATAGAGTTATTTGTGTTGAAATACTGGTCGTCTACCTACTGTGTCAGCGGCACACAGAGTAGACAATCATGTTTTTGTTTCACGAGGGCCATTACTGCAGATTAACTGGTAAATTACAATCTATGGGCAGACAATACTAATTAATATACTATGGAGGTCAACTGATCATTGTTATCATCCCGTATTAGCCCACTGCTGGACACAGGCCTGTTACAATGCGATAGTACAGGGTGGCCTTGAATTCATTCGACAAAATTAAAAGGATGGTTAGGGCTGTGACATACATTAATTCTGCACAGCGTTTAAGTAAATTAAACAATTTGGAGAAAAATAATTTTTTTTTTGTAAACCTATAAATTGTCCCACTGCTGGGCAAAGGTATCCCCCCTCCTCTTCCATCCATCCCTGTCCTGAGCCTCTTCCAGCCACACATCCCTGCATCCAACGATATCGTCTCTCCACCTACTGGAGACTGTCACAGAATGGGTGCCATCGGACGGTCGCCGGCGTCGGGGCAGACCTCGGCGTAGGAGGAGAGACGATGTCGAAAAAAATAAAATATTTACAATAAATTCAACTATCAAAAAAATTCTTAATTTGATGTCCATCGTTACTGTGCTTTGGATTTTTTATTTTGGCCTAATGGTCATTTCTAGGGTCATAAGTGTGACGTGACGTACTTAGTTCAATTTTTTGGCAGTTTTGATTTATTAAAAATCCTTACATATTCAATATTTATCATGAGTACATCGACATACTCCTGCTTAGTTGATCATTTGCAAATATAAGTTTGTAATGTGAAAAAAATATGTTTTTGGAGGGATGTAATTTCATTTTTACAGTTTTCGGATTTTTTCCTATAATTGTGCTATAAGATCTAGCTTCTTGCCAAAAATGATTCTAGGTTAAAGGGAAGTACCTTATAGGTTTTGAGTTTTTTTGCGTTTTCATACCAATATGCGCCAAAATGCGACATAAACGGCCATATCTTTTGATTGCGTCGACATAGACGGTTGATTTTTTCACGGCTGCATGAGGTTGCAGACCTGAGTATTGGGTATTAATTCAAACTTGATCCGTCCACGCGTTTCTGAGATTTATGTCTTGACAGACGGTCAACTAAGTGATCTTACAAGGGTTCCTTTTTTCTTCATTTGAGGCACAGAACCCTAAAAAGTGGGGCTGGAGAATTAACCTATTTTATAGTAGTTCAAATCACAACAATGTTTTATTTCTACGATAAAATATAAATATTTATAACAGCAATACCTTTTGCGTTTGCTGTTTCACCCATAAATGTACCAGGGCTGCATAAAACGGGAGCAATTACGTACAGCAAACAGCACAGAGCCTTATGTTAGTTGTACTAATTCATTCATTCATTAGCACCGACTACACGCCGAGCAAGGACATCTGCATTGCAAACGAGCTGGAATGAACGAGACCGACTGCTATTCACTATGTCAATAGGATATTTCACTGAAATTTTTTATCACATTTTTAAATTAGAACATGATGAAAAAATTCTTGCCTTGGGCAGGACTTGAACCTGCGACCATGTCATTCCGTGACACGCTCTTACCAACTGAGCGTGTCACGCAAGGTCGCAGGTTCAAGTCCTGCCCACAGCAAGAATTTTTTCATCATGTTCTAATTTATTCACCGAGCATGGATAATGCGTAATTAAAATTCTGACATTTTTAAATGTTTAAGTTCTCGGAAAACTTTGAATAAATCAACATTTTATTTATAATCATCATAAATTCACGCCTGTAGAGGCAGAGACGATGTACTTCCATCTGCTGCGATCCTGCGGCATACACCTCTAGCTTCTACTTCATCAATCTCTTCATATACGCTCGTCGGTTTGTTGTACTATTTTATAATTTATTTTATTAATAGACTCGACAGTTCGTCATTTGCCAATGTAATGTTACAGAATATTCAAAATATCATATCGTCTTCTCTTCATCCAGAGGAGTCGCCGTAGCCTCGTCACCCTGGACGGTAGCAGCTCCAACAGTCACGCTCACTCCCGAGCTCGGAGCGGGACTCTTGACTATAGCGCCAAACTTCAGATCCTGCATGAATCCTCCAATAATTTCACCATATTGTCATTCGCGAACATTTTCTGATTAATTTAATGTGTTCTTAAACACAAAACAACCACTGTAGACCGTCGTTTCCCGCCATTTGCAAAAGCGTTTTGATGGAAAACTGTTGGTTTTTGGTATGCAGTAATAAGATCTGAAATTCATTGCCAAATCTATTAACATAATTTGAATTACAAAGCAGCTCGAATGCAAGCAAGTTTCGACTCTGTGAACACAAAGCACTGACTGCACTGAAGTTAGTGGGGGAAGGATTCAACTTGGACGTTCATTTGTTTACCTGTCGACAAGTTCGGTGTTTCATTGCTGAGGTGAGGCTTCGTGCAGGGGCGGAGCGATAGGCGGGGCGTTCAGCGGAGCGTTAGGCCCGGTATCCACCAAAACGGAGAGGAGAGGAGACGAGAGTATTTGAATAACCAATCAGATTTCGTTCCTTTTCCTAAGCGTAGAGGAGATGTGGAAATAACGAAATCTGATTGGTTATTCAAAATACATCTCCTCTCGTCCGTTTTGGTGGAAGCCGGGCCTTATGCGAAGCGATGTTTAAGCTATGATGTGGCCTCAGATCAGTAAACTAGATCTGGCCAACGCTTGCTCTTAAACTATCCACTTGTAAAATTAACAGCAAATAGAGTAACTCTATGTGGCGATAGGATACAGGATTCATTCCTAGTTTAAAGCACCAGTCTCCGCTTCCCACAAACAATACTTGTAAAATGGCTGTTTCAATTATTAATTGTATGTGGTGAGAAATAAACTCTTTTAACAATCAAACATTCAATCCTAAACGTTAAGGCGAGGCCATTGGGCCATTTGAGCCTAGTGAGGGGGTGAGGTGCGGGGCGAGGGAGGGGCGAGAGAGGGATGACGCGCATTGATCGGGGTCATTACTCGCGCAGGTACACAGAGTAATCGTAACCAGTGTCCTCACTGTGACGTCACAGCTCGCTACCCATAATAATACATATACAGAATGTCCCACGGATAGACGATATATCGAAGTCCACTTGTCGGTGCCAACATTATCGACCCATTTAATGCCAAATAGGGAAATCCCAGCAGAGCTCGGTGGCGCAGTGGTTGGGTCAATGGACTTGCAATATGGAGGTCCCAGGTTCGATTCCCAGCCAGGGCAGCCATGTACCAATGAGTTATCCTCGTTTTTTTCGACGGAAAAACTTACGTACATTTACCGAGTGCTCTCAAAACGGTGAAGGAAAACATCGTGATGAAACCTGCATGTCGTAGAAGAAGAAGAAGAAAAAAATCTAAGGCATGTGAAATCCGCCAACCCGCACTGGGCCCGCGTGGTGGATTATGGCCCGAGCTCCCTCGATGTAAGGGAAGGTCTGTGCCCGAGCAGTGGGGCAATATAAATAGACTGATGATGAGGGATATCCCAAGTCTCACAGCTTCGGAGTTACTTATTTCAATTTTCGCGATTGTCGGAAAATATTTCTTTCAATCTTGAACTTTTGTCTATACTAAATGTTGTCGCACATTATGTCAACTCGGAACCGTATCATCATCACCCCTCCTGTTCACCTCTCGCCGCCAACCAGGCTTCAACTTCTACACTGGCCCTAACACGGGCTGTGCTCGTGACTATCCCATACCACACCCACTAATATTATGCGCAAGTTTGGATGGATGGATGGATGTTGCTGAATGAAACTTTACAATAATATAGCTCATATTATACATCAAAATAACACATAGGCTATAATTTATAATCCTGCGCAGACGAAGTGGTGGGCAGAAGCTAGTTGACAATAAAGTAAAGCAATTTGTACTTTTAAACGTATTTATTTATACGGAAGGTCATAAGCAGACATACGTTAAACCGACCGTCCGGAGTGGGTTCAGTGCAATCAAATTCGCGTCTACAGGTTATATATTTTAATTATTTTTTAAGTTATTTATATTGACGTATGATAGTATGACGTAGTAGAATAAAATACTATGTTAATACTAATCTGACGGAAAAAAAGACCTGTTATAATAGGAATGTCAATTAGGTAATATTGTTGTAACAAAATCAATAAAAGTGAAAAATTGGAATAATCAAATTATTTGCTAGGGGAATATATTTTGAAAGTACTTTCACGCGATTTAATAAAAAATGGTAATAACCATAGAGATTACATTACAACAAATCTGTCTTTGACAAATTTAAGTGACAAACTGTCAAGTGTATCAATAAAACTAAATAAATGACGAATTTTTTAACGTGATGTTCATCATCATCATCAGCCCGTATCAGTCCACTGCTGGACGTAGGCCTCTCCCAAAGCGCGCCAATCAACCCTACTCTCGGCCCTCTGCATCCAGTCCCTGCCAGCCATTTTGCGTAACGTGATGTTACGTAAGTATTATTATTGGTGTCAGGTGTGACGTCAGTGATGGTGAAATCTGGCCCGTGTTATCACTGCGTAGGGTAAAACATGACACACATTATGTGCTGTTGACTGTACTTTTAAAAGTAGGCACAGTGTATATTGAATCAGTCTATAACTACGTAGCTATTGAAATTTGGCCCGTATTATCACTGTGCTTAGAGTAAAACAGGTATATATCGCACACCACATTACAAACCACAGCTACACTTGCATAGCTATTGAAATCTGGCCCGTATTTATTATCACTGTGCGAGTGTGCGTAGAGTAAAATGTGGCAAACTTTATGTGATGTTCACTGTACATAGTTTTACAAGTAGCAACTACGTATAAACTATTTTAAGTTCGATTGCTGTTTGTTTGTTTGCTCTGTGGGACAAATCACCGTCAATAGTCATTTGTTTTGGCCTGTTCCACTTTGGTCAATTTGGAAGTTACTGATCAGCCCCCCTATTACCGTTCTCAAAACGATGAAATTATACCATGTCATGGCGCGCCAACCAGAGACGCCGCTATACCAATGCAATAGCACTGTCCCTTTCACGGCCGCTATGACATGGTTTGATTTGATCGTTTTGAGAACCGTAATGTTATAGCCCCACTGTAATGTTAGCCGACTTGTCTTCATCTGCAATTATCAGACCACTGCTCGCTCCCAATATACGACACTCGACACTGGTGTTCGTGTCGCGTGTAATATGATGACTTCAAAAACATGGTTCGCGAAAAATCTATTGTGTTAAGGAATATCTGTTTTAGGTTATGATTCCTTTTATTTATTCAAAACGATGCACAATCATTCCGTGATTAGTAAACTAATAATCTTAAAGTATAGGTGTGACCAAATTCGACTCGTATTATTTTAAATTTTATTACGTTATGACGATCGTGGGAGCATTCCAACTATTCCAAGGTAAAGACCAAAGTGGAACATTTGGCAAAAATCGATACAGGTCCGACCTCGGCAGCGCCCAGCGGCGCACTGAAGCTCGTAGCGCCGTGCATTTGTATTTATACAAATTGTGTTTTTTCTTAAATTTTGCCTGGTATAAAAAAACGTTAGAAACAACAGATTTTTAATTTATCAAGCTCCTCTATTTATAATAACCTACATTTTGATATATATTTTGTATGAATAACTGTTTTAGTTTAGACACACTACTCAGTGAAAAGACAGGAAAGGGGTATGTTTGTGATTTTTTTCTATCGAGCGAAGTTTGTCCAATCGTGTTTCGGGAGCCAACAGTCCCTAAATAGATACCCCAAGATTGATATATATTTTTTTCAGGCCTTTAATTTCAGTAGTTAGTGCCGTAGCCTTCATCGAAAAACTTAAAAACGTCCCAACACCTCGCCTTAAGATATGTTAAATAAATGAGGAAATCATTTCACCAAAACAATATTATTATAACCTATTTTTATTAATCAAAAAATATTTTCATCTATTCATTTTAACAGTTTAATTGAGTTCGGTATCAATGATATTAATTTTTTGGCTGAACCAACCGAAGACATGTCATGCATGAAGGCTGAGTTTGGAACAAAGTGGATCCTATTATAATTGTAAAACAACCTAATATAATCTCTAGCTAATTCTAAAGGATAAACACCGTGGCGCGTATTCATAAACGCGATTTAAAGTTACGCCACCGTTTAGGCCCCCTTCTTATCTCTTTCTATCTTAACCTTTTTTAACGAAGAGTGACAGGGATAGCAACACGATTAAATGGAAGTGAGGTTTTTGTTTTTACTTGATGTCGACATTTTTTCCAATTCTTTAAATCAATTCAAATCAAAATTAATTAAATCTTTGCTACCTAAAAGCCACAGAAGTAAGGAGTCTAAGAGCTAGGTACCAATTCCCGGATTGGTGCTGTGGACACATGGTTATGTGTGCACAGCGCTAGTCCGGGGGGCCTGGTTGTTGGACCCCTTTGCTAATCATTGTCATAGTGTAATTATATAAGTACATTATTATGTAATCTACGGTTACTAGCTATAAGTGCTAGCTCTAGCTACGCTCCATCTTCAATTCAATTCAATTCAATTCATTTATTCAGATATTACAATTTCATTACAGAATAAATTCCAATGCGAAATTGCATCCTTAAAATATTATATATTGCATTAACAAAATATTTTAGTCAAAAACTAATCAAACATAATCAATTATTAAATTGCATAAATGTCAAAATAAAATAAAATTAAAATATTAAACATGTCAATAAAAAATCATATACAAATCATATGAAGTACCTATATAAAATATAATAAAATTATCACAATTACAAATAATGTCAGTCAGTCAGTAATGTCAATTTATACATCAATGACAAAAACAAGTAAGATAGGCTAGGTGGTAAGTCAACAAGTCACTGCTAGTACAGTTGGCATATCTCAAAATATGCCTTCTTCAGAAATATGCCAACTATATCAGCGAATACGTCCATGTCCCCGCGACGAGCGATCAGGGTGCAGAGCAGTTCCCTCGCGCGCACGGTGGGCGCGTTGCGGGCGCGGCGCGTGCGCACGGTGGGGCACGCGAACACGCGCAGCAGCCGGCGCGGCGCGACCGCTCCGTCCGCACTACGCGTGCCCGCGCGCGGCACGCTCAGCCCCATCTGGGCCAGCACACACGGATTGTCCACCCTACTGTGCAGCAGCGAGTAGTAGTGGACCACCAGTAGCAGCTTCCGCCTCAGCGCCAGAGTATCGAGGCCCACCATTCCAGAGACGAATATAGACGGATAAAGGAATGGATAGTACCCGTACCGCCGCTTGTACAGCCACCGCGTAAACTTTCGCTGTACTTTTTCCACCACTGATACCCAAATACAACTTTAGGTCGTCGGCAAACATGAGGCACTTCGAGGCACGTACTACTTCGGGCAGATCGTTGATCATCAACAGAAACTGCGTAGGCCCCAAAGTACTCCCCTGACTTACTCCGGACCTGGTGTAGTAGTCTTCGGACTCATAACCGGCTATCCTAACATACTGCTTACGGTTTCTCAGATATCCAGCAAAGAATTGGAGAAGCTTGGGTGTGAAACCAAGCTTAGCAAACTTCTCTAAGAGTATGTCATTGTCCACCAAATCGAACGCTTTCCTGAAATCGAAATAGGCTGCGTCCACCTGTCTGCCACCATCCAATTGTGTGGTGACATAGTCCACTAGATTTACATGATTGGTAACAGTGGAACGAGCCTTGCGGAAACCGTGCTGACAATCATTTAATGCACTGCGAACCTGCCGTGTAATATGGCATCCATGTGACCTTATGTTCGTTTGTAAGTTATGGGACTATAGGTCTATTAGTATTTAAGTTCTATTTATCATTGTCTGTATATGACTGTGTGTTTCCCTGAATAAAATAAAATAAAATAAAAACTAGTTTTATGAATAACAGCACGTGAGTAAACAGGAGTAAGCGGAGCGGATCCGCCCCGCCTGTCGCTCCGCTGCCCGCTCCGCTCTTAGCAAGCCGCACCCTAACCGCAATGTATTGCAAAACGCGACTTGTTCGTCCGAAAGTTTTATCATAAAAGCTCTTTCAGCGCTGCAGTTTTGTTTGAATTTTGAGATAAAATTGAATTTCCATAATTATTCAGTTTGTAAGTTTCTTACAGTTTGGTTTCCAGCGCTTTATTAATTAGAAGAGCCGTCATAAAAAGTAATTTTCTTTTGGAAAATGGATTTGCATTTATAAACCGACTTTATTTACGTAATTCAGTAGTACGTATTTTAATTGTACACCACGACGGCTGGTCTCGCGGGTTTGCTGGTAGAAATCTCTTTTGAGATAAGCTCGCCCTTTGTACCAATTTGTATCTCTGTATGTTATTTATGTATTATGGTTGTGATGACTTTTCAATTCTAATTTATACCTATTACGTAACTTTTAACCGTTTATTGACGAATGCGCGAATACATAAACATGATTTAAAGTTACGTCACCGTTCAGGCACTCTGTCCCTTTCTATCTTAACCTTTTTTAACGAAGTGTGAAAGGGATAGCAACACGATTTAAGGAAAGTGAGGTTTAACTAGGTTTATGAATAACAGTATAAAACTTTACCTATACACGAATAATTTAAAAGGTAAACTGACGGAAGGGTAGGTATATACTTTTGATACAAGACTTTTAGGTAGTTTTAATGTATTTTTAGGTAGTTATTTTCAATTAATTATGCAAGTCTTTTTATTCGAATTTTCGGATTATAATTAATTTTTTTTTTGAGAAAATCTCATCCTTAAAACTCTGCTGTGCACCTTTCTCTGTCTTCGACCAAATAAAAGTAAGATTTGTCAGGCCTTGAGAATAATCCTAATCCTATAAGTCATAGTTAAATGAAGGATCAACAATAATGATTTCAGTTAATAAGTATTTCGCTAGAGTGGCAACACTCTAATATTCTTTATTTATATCAAATCAATAACATATTTACATAACCAATTTTTTTTTTTAAATTTAAAAATAAAATACTTACTTAAAAAATAAAATTCTAAAAATGTACCTACTTGGACGCGGTATTCCAGCTGTGAGTGGCCTCTACCAGTCACAGGTAGAACACCGCGTCCAAGTCGCTCCCATGCGGCAGGGGGCCCAAGAGAGCGGCCGCGTTACCCCTTTGTATGGCCAAACTTATTCGTTGGCCGAGGTCTCGCTCCCGCTCTCTTGTCACCCGTGACGTCGACCAGACGACTCGACAATTCTTTGTAGAATTGCCGAGCGTCCGGTCCCCACGGGCCCATCGTCTCCACTCCAAACGGCACAAATTAATAAGTTGATCATAAAAATTAATTAATGTCTCATGCAAAACTGTCAGCTGATCACAAATGTATGAAAAGTCTAAATATAAATTCTAGAAAATCTCGGGAGAACTAAAGTTGTTTAGTTTTCAATACTGAACATCCTGCTTTCGGCTTGCCTCAACAATGTGGACATACGAATGGACTGACTATAGCAACTCTTGATAAGATTGATTAGGGTAGCATAGAGTTGAGTCCTGTACTAACAGTGGGGTCTAAATCCAATATTTGTGCTGGCTCTTAGTGCGAACTAGGTTAGCATAACATCGCTCCCTGTTGGCTACATTATTATTACACATAATACTAGCTAGAGGAGAATACATGGAAATTCCGAACTAAAATTCTAGCCCACTGCTGGCCTCGGTCCTCTCCCACGGCGCCCGACGCCTGTGTTCGCGCCGCACTCGCCCCACAGACACATGCGGCACCGGGCTAATGAGACTCCAGGCGATTCATAGTGACCTGGTACTTGTGGTGATACATAAAGAGCTGGGGCTTCTGACCGAGTGGACACAGCAGGTGTTGAGTGAGCCGTATAGAGACTCCGTGTTAGCCATGATCTCCTGGTACTTGTTATTGCAATTTCATCATCATCAGCCCGTGTCAGTCCCCTGCTGTCCTCTCCCGGCGCCTGTGTCCGCGCCGCACTCGCCCCACAGACACACGCGGCACCGGGCTAATGAGACTCCAGGCGGCTCATAGTGCCCTGGTACTTGGAAATCTTGGAATCCTACTTTAAGAGCTGAGGTTTCTAAGCACGTGAGAACAGCAGTTGTTGAAGCATACTAGACAGTATTATTTGACACTCCTGGTTAGCCTTGGTCTCCTGGTACCTTTATTGCAACTTCATCATGAACCCGTGTCGCTGGCCTTGGATCTTTCCAAAGACGTCACCGGGCTAATGAGACTCCAGGCGGCTCATAGTGTCCTGGTACTTGGAATACTACTTCAAGAGTCGAGGATTCTGAGCAACTGAGAACAGCAAGTGTTGGAAGCATACTGGACCGTATTATTTGACACTCCTGGTTAGCCATGGTCTCCTGGTACTTTTAATGCAACTTCATCATTATCAGCCTATATCAGTCCACTGCTGGACCTCTCCCAAGGTACACCACTCCTGATTCTCGGTATTATGCATCCAGTCCCTGCCAGCCACCTTGTGCAGGTCATCCCTCCATCAGAATAATAATCCCTCCCAATAATCACAGAAGACATGTCACAGTCGGCCAAACCTCCAGTGTCCCCACTAAGCTTCAATCAGCTTGATGACTTAATAACACTCTAGGAACGCATTTGCATGGCAAGTGATGGCGAGCCGCCAGCTGAGCAAAGACACGTAATTAGAGCTTCCTTCACACCGTCGCGACATCGGAATACTTTTAAAAATAATTCATATTGTTTCGATTCAAGGATTATCAAAATGACAATGCCAGATTCTGCCCCACCATCAACCGCAAGTTGTGCAAGATAACGAATAAATGTAAAAATATCTCCGTTTTTTATTAAAATTATTGGTTTAAAATAAAGTTCTGTACAAGTTGCGATTCGAAAAAAACAGCTTAATTAAGAATTCAGAAAATAGTAAGAAATCGAAGCGATTTATTCATTGTTTTTGTTATTCTTCTATAGGAGTTGCGAGAGTAGTAGAAAATGATACTGATTATGATTATGCAATATGAAACCTGTAATAAGTCCGCAACAAAATGATAGGTACAGCTTAAATGGTCACGTAGTTTTGTAGGTGGGGCAAAGCTCCATAGAAATGGGGCAATGTCTTTTATAATTTATATTTACACCACTTTGCAAGGGAAAGGGGTAATAAAAATAAGAATTGCATTTTTTAAAATAATTAATTAGGTGCATACGTAGGTAAGCATTAGAGAAAAGTCTACAGGAGCGTTGAGATTTTCTCAAAAAGTACATACTTGACTGAATTTTGTTAATTATTTATGTCCTTACTTATTGTGTACAAACTAGGTACTAAACTATCTCCTAATAAAAGAATTGCTTGAGAAACCTCGATCTGATTGCCCCCTGTTATACTTTTCTCTGGTTTAAACTATTTTCTATTTTTTTTTTTACAAAATCCTTTTGGGTAGTTTTCTAAATTATTTACTTTAGTTATTTATAAGTAAGAAATGATAGCAATGTTTTTTAGGGAATCTCAAGAGGAAAAAGGAACCCTTATCGAATCAATTTGTTGTCCGTCTGTCCGTCTGTCTGTCAAGACCTATATCTCAAAAATGCGTAGACGTATCAAGTTGAAATTAATACCCAATACTCAGGTCTACAACCTCATGCAGCCGTGAAAGCAACTACGCAATCAAAAGATATCGCAAGAGAACCAAAACCTATGGGGTACTTCCCGTTGACCTAGAATCATGAAATTTGGCAAGAAGCTAGGTCTTTAGCACAAGTAAAGGAATAAATCTGAAAACTGTAAATTTGGGGTTCCATCACGAAATATTTTTGTTTTGTAATTACAAACTTATACTTGCAGTTAAGTAGGTAGGTAGTAAGAAATGATAGCAATGTGTTTTTTCAGTTATCGACAATAAACGATGAACAAGCAGGGATTAGTGGGAATTTAGTCCAGCTACTAACCGCTATGGGTGTAACAAAAAAGCTAGACCGCGTTTACATACTTGCTAGCGAGCAAACTTGCTATATCAACTCATGTTACTAACAGTAGCTAAGTATAACTACCCAGCCAAAGTATAATCCCGTGCAAGGTCAAGTAAAAGCTATTATATTCCTCCACAACATTGACAAGTTAATAACACTCGCAAAGTGGAGTATTTGCATAGCAATGAGCTGGCGGTGAGCCCAGCAGTAAGCCGACGTAAACCGCTACTAGGTTTACTGTGGCTTCCAAGTTACGCCATACTGCAACGCTGCAGGGACGGATTTTCTTCGACATATTACACTTTTTTTTTTTTGATAACCTATAAATTGTCCCACTGCTGGGCAAAGGTCTCCCCCCTCCTCTTCCATCCATCCCTGTCCTGAGCCTCTTCCAGCCACCCATCCCTGTATCTAACGATATCGTCTCTCCACCTACGCCGAGGTCTGCCCCGACATATTACACATAATGAGGGATTTTCAAGGTTACATTTACAAAAGAAAGAAAGTACCGCTATCCCCGGTAGATGGCACTGACTGGTCTGATGTCAACATTAAATGCGTTGTTATTGCTTATATCTTGTGCTTTTCGTATGTCATACGTAGTATTAATTTGTACTGTATTGTTTAAATTACACAAACAAACTAATAGTAATTATTAATTATTTTCTAGGTTAATATTATAATAGTTATTTTTATTTTTTATTGTTTTCGAAATAAATAATATTTTAACTAATAGTATCGAATAAAAAATAAAAATAATTTAATGTCTCATACAAATCGAACAGCTGACCTGAACGAAATGTATGAAAAGTCAAAATATAAATTCGCGAAAATCGAAAAGTTGTAGAACAAAAGTTGTTCAGTTACCGATACTGAACACCCTCCCTTCGGCTTCATATACCTTTTACGTTACACCCTGTATAATAATTTTTGACATTATTTTACAATCAAATGCAATGCATTCCCGCGTCGCCCCTCGTCCCTGTGCGTGGGAAGCTGCTCCTAACAAGCTGCCTTCTGCTTCCCGCGCAATGCTTGGCTGATAACTCCGCTGAGCTTTGTTTAGACAAACGCTCATTGCGGTCACAACGTTAGCTTACATTCACAATAAACCTAATTTAAACTCATTAATTTAATTCGCCGAAGACCATTAATAATATAATGCGCATACTTGTATTATATGAGATTTCAGTATTTTTATTATTATGAAATCATGTGCCTGGTTCTCTTGAAAATGGCGGGAAACGACGGTTGCAAAATCATTTGATAATTTTCCTTTTAATGTCTACAGTGGGTTTTTGTGTTTAATATCACGTTAAATTAATCAGAAAATGTTCGCGAATGACGGTACGGTGAAGTTATTGGATTATTTGTGCAAGATCTGAAGTTTCAAGCTTTTATCAAGAGTTCCCGCTACAAGCTCGGGAGTGAACGTGACTGTCGAGCTGCTTCGTCCAGAGTGATGACGCTACGGCGACTCCTCTGGATGAAGACATGAAGACGCGGCTACCCAGGGTGAAGACGCTACTGCGACTCCTCTGGAGGAAGATAGAAGACTATTATATATTGAATTTTCTGTAATATGACATTGGCAAATGACGAACTGTCGAGTCCATTAATAAAATAAATAAATAAATGTGCCTAATATGACACTTTATTCACATTACGATCTAGCCTATTACACTAAGACTAATAAGTAATTTGATTTTGACCTAAACTTCTACAAATTGACCCTTATATCTAAGAGTTAGTCCAACGACATTACTTAGAGTGTATTAAGGGCGATCGCTTTGTTCACGTGTCTTACATTCGCGCACTATCACTACGAATTGTTTTCACTACACTACACTAACTCAAGAGGTTTGGTTCTTCTCAGTCTTCTCACTATGTACGTGTTGTCGAGGAGCTGGATTGCCTCGACATTCACATGATGATGAAGTCTGTGTTCGTGAGCTTCTCGTTCTTTCCATTAAGGGCCTTCATAGAGCCAACTAGCGCCGCCAATCTTAAAAAAATATTATTTTCCAATATAATCAATTTTATTAAAAAAGCTATTTACGAAATGTTTATTACGATAAATACTATTTTTTAAATGCTTATTTATAACGTGATTCAATTTCGGTAAGTTGTAGTTCGCATAATTGCGAAAAACGGCCGTTTTTGGCACATTTGTGAACTACGACTTAGCTTGTCGCAATTATGCCATGTATTGTATATTAAAAAATAGTAGGTATTTATCGTAATAGACATTTTGTAAATAGCTTTCTTTAATAAAATTGATTATATTGGAAGATATTATTTTTTTAAGATTGGCGGCGCTAGTTGGCTCTATGAAGGCTCTTAATAGAGTACCCAACTTAGCAGTCCATCGGTAAACTAAGCTGGTGGATATTGAGGAAAGGATAGCTTCCTGAGAACGCGCGATAGAGTGACTGTGTAAATTGGAAAGATTGCGAGAAGGCAGTGTCCAGCAGTGGACGGATACAGGCTAAAAATCATGTTGTGAATGTTGCCAATATTCGCATCCGCATCCGCAAATGCGGAGCTTCCGCATGGATTTGGACATCTGCATCCGCATCCGCAATAATCAGAATGCGGATGCGAATGTAAAAAAAAACACTACAAAAAGAGTCAGTTGTGGACGAAAATCCTCTTAAATGGCGGAGTGTTCATCGAGAGGAATTTAAAATATTATCACCCATAGCACCAAGATTGTTATCCATTCCACCAGGCAGTGTTCTTAGTGAACAATTATTTAGTAACGCGGGTTTAACTGCGTAACTGGTTTGAATCAGAGAAAGCGGCAATATTACTTTTTATTAAATATACCTAATGCTCCTATTTTTAACTTCACTTACTAATTCTAATTAATAAAAATGTTAATAATTACTATATTATTATCTTAATTCTTCATTCGTATACTTTTTTATACATCCGCATCCGCATTCGCATCCGCGGATGTGAGTCCTCAAAAGTCCGAAAAAATCGGCATCCGCATCATAATTGCTAAAAACGACGACGCGACGATGAACGTATAGCCTACATTTCAAAATGTTCTGTAACTATTACAAGCGATCAATCACATGTATGCAAAGACACTATGTAATATCGTGTCGTGTGACGCCCGCACGCTTCACGCGGCTCGGCGGGAATTCGATCATCTCCTCAAACACGGGCACTGTAATCCAATAGCGCGCTCCAGAACCGGATCGAGGTTGCCACACGATTTTCTATTTTCCCCCTTTTCTCCAAAACGTTACTATTTTACCCAAAAAGCACAGCCTCGTTATTTGCCCGCGGCGAAATTCTGGTGGTAGTAGGTACTAAAGGCAATGTTATTGTACGTGGTTCTTCCAGTAAAATTAGGAACATTATGGCATCCAGTAAGAGTATTGTTTAATATGTCGTATTTGCCTAATATTGATTCGGAATTATTAGTTAGGATCAGAGTTTTTATGCCAATATTGTGTGTTCGGTTCAGAGTTATTTTGAGATTCTGAATACATCCTAAGGATGGATTCACCTATCAATAATGGATATAGAATCTCAAAAAAAATGGAATTTACCACAATATTGGCGTGAAAACGCGCATTTTAGATGATAATACCAGAAAATTAATTATACAAAATTCTACAATATATTTTTTTCTCCATTTTTCCAGGAGGCAAATTTTTACAAAGATTTGCAAAATAAATCAAAATTTGGCAACCCTGAACCGGATCGAGCCGCTTGGAACTGGAGCGAACCGGATTGAACTGCAATCCGCTGGTGTTCTATTTGCTTGCTTTGCACAGCCTATCATTTGGACTCGCAGCGTGATAGATTCTATTAGGTTTTTAACGGTTCTAATCTAAAACACAAGCCGTATTTACACCAGGCACTATTTACACGAAACTTTTCGAAAGACTACCTTTATCTTTGAAAAATGGTAAACTCGACACAAGCCGATATTTTTCTTGCCCGAGTTGCCCCCTTACCAAATTCACTACCTTTCTTGTGACTATGAAAGGTATATAAAATGTAACATGAAGAAAGAAAACGCTGATATAGTCAGCCATAGTTAGATCGCAGACCATCGCTGTGAAAATTCTCGTTTAAAAGTACCAGGGCACTATGACCCGCTTAGAGTCTCATTAGCGACGAGTGGCGCGCCCCGCGGGAGAGGCCCGACAACTGACTGTAGGGCTGATGATGATAACATCCTGGTGCTGTAACGGAAATCCTGGAACTTTACGATTTTTCGTCGTGTCACGTCAATAAGACGTATGACACAAGTTCTAATAATGAATCATTTTAAATGCAAGGAATCTATAATCATCAGTTCTGCCACAATAACAAACAACAAAACGATTAAATAATGTGTTGTAATGTTGACTAATACCCGCTAAACGCAATTTGCGTACAATCTTTTGGTTAGGGTCTTTTTGGGTTTGTCAAAAGACATTGCCACATTTCAATGGAGCTTTGCCCCACCTACAAAACTACGTGACCATTGAAGCTGTACCTATCATTTTGTTGGGGACTTATTACAGGTTTCATATTGCAATAAATAATAATAATAAATAATAATAATCAGTATCATTTTCTACTACTCTCGCAACTCCTATAGAAGAATAACAAAAACAATGAATAATTCGCTTCGATTTCTTACTATTTTCTGAATTCTTAATTAGGGTGTTTTTTTCGACTCGCAACTTGTACAGTCGAAGACAGAGATAAGTATACAGGGCGCCTCAATAAGGTTGAGATTTTCTCAAAAACTACTGGACCGAATTTAGTAATTCTATTACAGTTACATAGTTTTCACTTTTATCTATCAAACAGTGAAAGAATTTTTGCAATAGGTCAAGTAGTTTTTGAGAAAATCTCAACCTTAAAAACTCTACTGTACACCTTTCTCTGTGTTCCACCGTACAAGACTTTGTTTTAAACCAATAATTTTAATAAAAAGCGAAGATATTTTTTCATTTATTCGTTATCTTGTACATCTTGCGGTTGATGGTGGGGCAGAATCTGGCATGGTCATTTGCAACTTATTACCTACCACCTTACACGACTCGCGAACTGTTATTACAAAAAATACAAAACTAACTACTAGGGTTCCGCTCAGAAAATGATAACAAAACCTGGTACACATTATCAGCGCAATGTATATCTGCGAAGCGCATTACATTTCCATTAAGGTCGTTTGTGGGCTTCAAGCGATAACACAGGAATATGTTAAGGGATTTCGTATCACGTCTGGTAGCGTCGTGCACGCAGCTCCGGAATATGCAGAAACTTGCAAGGATTCCATAGTGTACAGTCGACAGCAGATCAATGGTAACACTTTTTACTTTTGACAGTTCTTATTATTTGCGTCGTAAGCTTGAAATCGTTGTTTTTTCGACTCGCAACTTGTATAAAGCTTTATTTTAAACCAATCATTTTAATAAAAAACGGAGATATTTTTACATTTATTCGTTATCTTGTACAACTTGCGGTTGATGGTGGGGCAGAATCTGGCATTGTCATTTCGGAAGCCAAATAAACGACTTGAGTCGACTGCGAGTGTACCACTACCAGGGTACCATGAAGACGACGGTAGTAGAAAGTTTCTGATCTTCCCAAAAGTGATAAAGAAAATGATTACTTACTGTATGCAAAATACTTCATTCCTTCAGCTTTCAAAACACAGTGAGGAGTCTGAACGGATTCTGGGTTTTATACTGCATTGGTATGTTAATGATATCAAGGTATCACGAATAATACTTTTAATAGCTTTTGGAACATCACGTTATTACGATATTAACGTATAATATTTTTAACTATGACTAGTCCATGACTTTTTTGTTTTAGAATGTGTGAAAACCAACTAATAAACTGTAAAATGTGATTATTTTCTAGACATAATTTGACTTGTTCACTAGTAATATTGTCATGACTATATTAATATTTTGGACTGCGTTGAGTGAGATAGAAGCTCGGAAAAAAAATGATCCCTCATTTTGCGTCCATCAACCAAGATTATTTTTCTCAGGAATACAGCGAGCTATAAAATTAATATCAAATACTAAAATATGTACTCAAAATCCGTCAATGCGCTGCGACCCGGCCCGTTACTAATATGCTAAGTAATTACCGTCAGAATGGCGCGGACGAGCTCCCAGGTCCTCGAGGCCTATCCTGGACTGATGTACCGCTTAAGCTGGAATTAGTGACGGAGTCTCATAATTTGTGACGCAATAGTTTAAAAGTTATAAGCCTTTGAAGGGGGCCGCGCCAACCTGACGCTTGAAAATCTGACTGATCAAAATCAAATTAATGAACCCATATGGAACAAATTTGATTGAAAAAACAGGATGTGACGCTGAAATGATGAACATGTACCCAAATTTCATGTTTCAAACATAAACAGATAAAAAGATATAAGCCTTCATAGGGGGCCGTGCAGAATCTCGCACCACCCCCCCTGGATCTCGAGAACCAGACAAGCTACACAACAGCGGATTGTATGAGGACATAATGCCGCAGAACGCTGAATTCGTGACGGAAGAACCGACATTTAAACCGCAATAGTTCAAAAGTTATAACCATAAGAACTTTTCGGACCGTCAGGATGGCGCGGCCCCTTACAAACGCTAATAACTCGGTAAATATATCATCACGGATGACGTGACTACCATCAATATTTCGGCATTCAGCGGCTCTAATTTGTGACGCAAGGTCCGGGGCTCCAAGTTTAATATTTGCTGAGAAAACAAAAAAACAAATTCCTATGGAGGAAGTCGATAGGGTGACAATGTTACTGAGTTTTACCGGACTTATACTAAGACTATGTCAAACATGATGACATAACGATTTCTACAATCATATGAAGCGAAAGGTAGAAGCCACCTAGCATATACAGCATACACATAATAAACATAATAATAACGTAACATTTATTTTAATTTAAAAAAAATAATTAAGTATTGCTAATAACTTTTTAATTGATAATTACTTATATACCATTATGTCATCCTGTTATACCTACATATACTAAGTACAAGTCCGATAAAACTCAGTAACATTGTCGCCCTATCGACTTCCTCCATAGGAATTTGTTTTTTTGTTTTCTCAGCAAATATTAAACTTGGAGCCCCGGACCTTGCGTCACAAATTAGAGCCGCTGAATGCCGAAATATTGATGGTAGTCACGTCATCCGTGATGATATATTTACCGAGTTATTAGCGTTTGTAAGGGGCCGCGCCATCCTGACGGTCCGAAAAGTTCTTATGGTTATAACTTTTGAACTATTGCGGTTTAAATGTCGGTTCTTCCGTCACGAATTCAGCGTTCTGCGGCATTATGTCCTCATACAATCCGCTGTTGTGTAGCTTGTCTGGTTCTCGAGATCCAGGGGGGGTGGTGCGAGATTCTGCACGGCCCCCTATGAAGGCTTATATCTTTTTATCTGTTTATGTTTGAAACATGAAATTTGGGTACATGTTCATCATTTCAGCGTCACATCCTGTTTTTTCAATCAAATTTGTTCCATATGGGTTCATTAATTTGATTTTGATCAGTCAGATTTTCAAGCGTCAGGTTGGCGCGGCCCCCTTCAAAGGCTTATAACTTTTAAACTATTGCGTCACAAATTATGAGACTCCGTCACTAATTCCAGCTTAAGCGGTACATCAGTCCAGGATAGGCCTCGAGGACCTGGGAGCTCGTCCGCGCCATTCTGACGGTAATTGCTAAGTAAGCATTTTGCCCTGCGCTGCGGCCGGCGCGGCGGCCCGCCCCGACGCGCTGCGGCCCGGCATAATGTGCGCGAAGCATTATGGTGTTAATTGTAGGTTTATTCCCGTTGTCCCCACAGTCTTTTCTAAATAAAAAAATGAGGGTTTTGTTTCTTTTCTGTACCAGTACCCTAAAAAAATAACACCATAATCAGTCATTCAAATAGTTTTATCTTTACAAGGACTGTAAATTAAAAATATAATTATTATGTATCACCATTACGTAATGTTAGTAAGTTTAATCATATAATTTAAGTTACGATGTGGTATAAAATACAGGATCCGTTCACATACCGCACTGTAATACTGATAGCTGAAGCAATGAAGTACTTTGCATATAGTAAGTGATCTTTTCTTTGCCCTTAAGGTGCAACACTAGTGGGGGTTCTGCATACAATACTAAATCGGTATTGTAGGAGTGACATAGGCCTCAAAAGAAAAAAAATAACCCTTATAGGATAACTTTGCTCTCCGTCTGTCTGTCAAGACCTATATCTTAGAAACGCGTGGACGGATCATGTTGAAATATTTACCAAATACTCAGGTCTACATCTTCATACAGACGTGTAATAATCAACCTTCTACGTCAATGCAATCAAAAGATATGGCCGTTTATGTCTAATTTTGGCGCATATTTGTATGAAAACGTTTGGGAAAACCTATAGGGTACTTCCCGTTGACCTAGAATCATGAAATTTGGCAAGAAGCTAGGTCTTTAGCGCAAGAAAAGGAAAAAATCCGAAAACTGTAAATTTGAAAGTACATCCCTCCATTTTTTTGTTTGTTATTACAAACTTATATTTGCAGATGATGAACTAATCAGATGTATGGACATAATATTTTGATAATGTCAAAGCTAAGTTGGTTTCTAATTCTAGTTTATTTTTTCGTTACAGCAAAGTTACGGGGTTAAGTTGCGTTGCACGGAAGCCTCGGGGCGCGAGGCAGACTCGCGCTTAGCCGGTTTTTATTTAATAAATTCTACTTGGCATACTAGTTTGGGCCAAGATTGTAATGACTGTTACTTTTATTCCAGCGTTCCTGGTCTTCCTCATCCTGGGCCTCCTCTCCTGGGGCACCAGCGCCCAGGACTGCACGTGTACTACTGAGTTCGATCCAGTCTGCGGGGTGGATGGCGTCACCTACTCCAATGATTGCCGGTAAGATAATCTAACTAAAACTATTGGATCTATTTCAACAAAGTACCGGCCAAGGGTTCCGTGCAACTTCACCATAACATTTGCTCTAACGAAAATTTAAACTAGATTTAGGGACAAACTTATCTTTGCGTTTTCCAAACTGATAACGTACATATATACATCGACATACCAGGCGTCAACTGCAAATATAACTTTGTAATTACATAAAATAATTATTTCGTGATGGAACTCCAAATTTACAGTTTTAGATTTTTTCCTTTACTTGTGATATAAGACTTAACTTCTTGCCATAGTACCTATACGAAATATAAACTTATATACATAAATTTTTGGTATTCATAACTTCATTCAGAAATCAGTTTATCTCTTTTATTTAAGAGCCTTCCATGAGCCAACAAGCGCCGCCAATCTTAAAAAATAATATCTTGCAATATAATCAATTTGATTAAAAAAGCTATTTACAAAATGTTTATTACGATAAATACTATTTTTTAAATGTTTATTTGTAACATGATTCAATTTCGGTAAGTTGTAGTCCGCATAATTGCGAAAAACGGCCGTTTTTGGCACATTTGTGAACTACAACTTAGCTTGTCGCAATTATGCCATGTATTGTATATTAAAAAATAGTATTCATCCTAATAAACATTTTGTAAATAGCTTTTTTAATAAAATTGATTAAATTGGAAGATATTATTTTTTCAAGATTGGCGGCGCTAGTTGGCTTATGGACTTCAGCAATCGTGAGACCAGTCGATGGTTTATAGTGTCAATTATACTCAAGGCCCATCGATAATGCTACTGTTAAAAATGTTTATGTTTGTTTTCAGGAGGCAGTGTGCAGGCGTGGACCTGGCCCACTTAGGGGAATGCTGACATGTACCGACTGTACACTGAATCACTGGACTGCATCACAAACGGACTGCTTGCTACCTATTTCCGAATGCAATTTTAATAAAAGTGATTAATCAACTGTAAAATGTATTGTTTATCTTTTAGTCTTTAGGTAAGTACATAAAAGTACATTAGATTAGGGCCGTTGAAAATGGCGGGAAACGACGGTTGCAAAATTATTTAATAATTTTTATTTTAATGTCTACAGTGGTTATTTTGTGTTTAATATCACGGTAAATTTATCACGGATAATTTATTGGATAATTTTAGCAAGCACATTGCTAGGAGGGCAGATAGTAAGAAGTGACGTCACGTCTTTCTAATTCCATACGCACTCCATCATCATAAGCCCGTAACAGTCCACTGTTGGGCGTATGCCTCTCCCAAAGCACCCAGTCATCCCTCCATCAGGTGTTCCATACCAAGTTCGAATTTATAACGTACATAACCAGGTATTTAGACGATCATATTTGTTTACAAAAGAAGACACTTGATTTGGGCCGCGGTATAAACATTTATTATATTCCATTCTAAATCAAGTGTCTTAGTTTGTAAACAAAAACTACCCTCCCCCACTAACATTTTAAGCTATTCTGTGGTTATTGCATAGTTATTTTCACATTATTAGATCGGATCACTTTATTTTCACAATGATGAACAAATTCAACCAATCAGTTCCTTCAGTGTTACATCTCAACGGGTAATTTGACGATCATATTTGTTTACAAAATAAGACACTTGATTTGGGCGGTATAAGTGGAGCGATGCGAGATAACGATAAGTTTGTATGCGAAGTGTCACCCATCCAGGTACCTCGCCCAAAGTTGCTTAACTTGTATGATCGTTTTCAACTAGTCCCCGCAACTATGTATTTTGCCATGAAGCAACAAACTACCTATGAGGTAAGCCATATTTACATCGCATAGGTATCTGTTCTTGCATGACAAGTTTTGGCGTCTCTGTCTCATTTTGCATGAATTTTCAATAGAAATCGAATATTATAAAAGCAAATGTCTCTTTCTTCAAGTATTTGATAAAAATGAAGCAAAAAAACTATCCGTTATTGATTGATTTTTTATACCCTATGACACTCCCGTAATCAAGACGAATCTAACGATACCTCGTACACCAACAGCCAGCAAGCCGTTTAGGCTACAGGAAGGAATGGACATACATACATACATACACCCGAAAAACATTACCCTCCTTCTGGGACAGTCGGGTAATAAGAATGACAAGGACGGATACCTGTCGCCACATAAAATTTACTTACTTTAGTTCTCTCCACTGAGCGTGGAGATTTTTTTTCATATATTTAGAAAATAAATTACTTATTGTAAGTATGTTGTACCAAAAGTGTATCCCATTTTCGACAACCAATGAAGGAAAAATAATCTAAGTATATTTTGTATGGGGACAGGTCTCCGTCCTTGTGGTCACTGTCACTCTCATACGTCAGAAAGAGACATCTGTTTTCAATGTGTTCCGACTTTTATTGAAAATTCAATCAAGGGAAAAACAAGAGAGTAGAGAAACTTGTGTTACGAACGGACTTGATAATATATGTAAATATTACTTTCTCCATAGGCCGTTCCTTGCTACATAGTTACTACATATGAGTAGGTATATTATTTTTCAACCTTTATGTTTTTACACTTTAAAATAAGTAAAATTACAGAAAATAATTATTTTTCAAGAAACTTGTGAAAACAAATTAAACCGTGTGTTATCTTATTAATTAAAAATAAAAACGACGCATAAAATTATCGTTATCTTTCCACTGCATATTAAGAAACATTATTATGTATCGGAATTACGTAATTAGTGCAAGTATTGAAAAAAAAATTGTGATATCTATTCGATATAAAACCGAGGACTCTTTCGCACGCTGCACTGTATTTTACAAATTGAAACAATGAAGTACTTCGGATACAGTAAGTTGCACTCGTAACCTTTAAAAGACATTGCCACATTTCAATGGAGCTTTGCCCCACCTACAAAACTACGTGACCATTGAAGCTGCACCTATCATTTTGTTGGGGACTTATTACAGGTTTCAAATTGCATAATCATAATCAGTATCATTTTCTACTACTCTCGCAACTAACAAAAACAATGAATAAATCGCTTCGATTTCTTACTATTTTCTGAATTCTTAATTATGCTGTTTTTTTCGAATCGCATGTTGTACAAAACTTTATTTTAATAATAAACGGAGATATTTTTACATTTATCCGTTATCTATATAGATATTTATTAATAATGAACTACTTAAAAATATATGAACAATAATAATAATAAAAATACTTATAAATAAAAAATGGACGCCAATTCGCTACCCTGTGGGAGAGTCCCCAAAAGGCTGGCAACATTACCTCGACGCTGGCCGAGGTAAGCGCCATCCCTTTGGTCACCCGACGAGTCAATGAGGCGCGACGACAGTTCCTTGAACAGTCGCCGTTATCTTGTACAACTTGCGGTTGATGGTGAGGCAGAATTTGGCATTGTCATTTGTCTTATTTTTTTAATACTATAGATTTTTCTTATAGTTTTGATGTGATAAGCAGAGAAAAATATTAATTTTGACATTATAGACGCATCGCGAGTCACCTTTTTATAATATTGGTTAGGACATGGATGTAGGATAGCTAAAAAGAAATGTCTCCCAAAATTATCGATGACCTTCAGCTAACAGATTCACTCGGCTTTGGCACCTTTTCCTTGCAAAGTGGTGTAAATGTAAATTCAAAAAATATGTTGACGTGCAAAAATGTACTCAACGTGCTTACTTGCAATAAAGAAATTTGACTTTGACTTTGACCTTGTAGCGTTTTTACTATTCTCCGAGTGCCAAAATATCCGATGATATTCAGCTAGCAGATCATTCTTTCATACTGTTCTTTAAGGCTGGGTGTGCGTTGATTTTCAGTCTTTCTACGAAGGCTACGGCACTAACTACTGAAATTAAACATCTGAAAAAATATATAGCAATCTTGGGGTGTCTTTTTAGAGACGGATGAATACCGATACACGATTGGATCAACTTCGCTCGATAAAAAAAAATTGCAAACATACCCTTTCCATGTCTTTTAAAATGAAAATTATGTCTAAACCGACAGTTATTCATACAAAATATAGGGTATTATAAATACAAGAGCTTGTTTAAAAAAAACTGATTCTGGTTTTCGTATTTTCATTTCCCTGCCAAAATTCATCCAAAATTATTAGAAATACAAATATGGTGTCATTGTGCCGTGCTCTTCACTCCGCCGCTGCGGGACATCTTCTGTCTCGTGTTGGAGTGACAGCTGGCAGCCCCGTAAGTCTCCCAAAATATCTGATAATCTTCGCCTAACAGTGCTTGCAGCATTCATACTGTTCTTTAAGTCTTCGAAAATGTCTGATGCACTTAATCTAACCATGTTCTTAATCTAACCTTCCAGCGTTATTCGTCCTCGCAATCCTGGGCGTGGTGGCTGTGCTGGTCAGCGCTGAGGACTGCACGTGCGACACGACCGACTACACGCCGGTCTGCGGGGTGGACAACTTCACATACACCAATGACTGCTGGTATGTCATCATCAGTATCAGCCCACTGCTGTGCTTCTCCCAAGCTTGTGTTCGCGCCGCACTCGCCCCACAAACACACGCGGGACACCGGGCTAATGAGACTCCAGGCGGCTCATAGTGCCCTGGTACTTGGAATGTGACTTTAAGAGTTAAGGTTTCTGAGAGTTGCAGCATGCTGGACCAATCATGACACTCCGGGTTAGCCATGGTCTTGGTTCTTCTTCCTCAGCATGCCGCAGTCCACTCCTGGACATATGCCTCTCCATGAATCCTCCATGTGGCCCGATCCCAAGATTGTCTGGTCCACACCGAGCCAGCAACCCTCTTGATGTCGTCGGACCATCTGGCCGGTGGTCTTGGTTACCAGACCTTTAACTTCATCATCAGTCTCGGTCCTCTCCCGCGGCGCCCGACGCCTGTGTCCGCGCCGCACTCGACCCACAGACGCACGCGGCACCGGGCTAATGAGACTCCAGGCAGCTCATAGTGCCCTGGTACTTGTAGTGATACTTCTAGGGCTTCTGACCGAGTGGAAGCAGCAGGTTTTGAGTGAGACATATTAAGACTATGTTAGCCATGGGTTCCTGGTACCTTTAATGCAACTTCATAATCAAATCAGAAATCAGTCGGTTATGACGTCACGTCTTTCTAATTCAATACAGACTCCATGTTGTTTAACGATAAATTAATTAATGTATTTCCAGGAGGAAGTGTGCTGAAATAGATCTGGCCCACGATGGAGTCTGCCTATACGAAATAGAGTCGCCGAATGAAGAATAGCGAATGGACTGCGCTCCTCACAATGCAATCTTAGCACTAATAACATCTATTTAATAAACTGTGAAATTGTACTCTTTACTTTCAATTACGAGCGAAGTCCGATAAGTTCACGCCATTTTCAATAGTAATTTTTTTAACATAATATTTTATGTTTCTAATAATTTAATAATAAAAAAATTGTGTAAGTACTTATTTGCAGAAAAATATAAAACCACGAAGAGAAAACAAAATTATTTTGTTGTAAATGTAATTTCATGCATAAAATTAATTTCAGTTTTGATATGTTATGAAAAATTTCGAATTTCAATTATTTATATAAACCTAGGTATGTCCAATAATTGATATTATGTTTGTGTGGACGTAACCAAGAACATCATCTGCCAGGATGCTTGCATGCAGTCCAGATATAAGATCCAGAGGAAGCAATCATCATCATCATCAGCCCGTATCAGCCCACTGCTGGACGTAGGCCTCTCCCAAAGCGCGCCACTCAACCCTACTCTCGGCCCTCTGTATGCAGTCCCTGCCAGCCATCTTGCGAAGGTCATCCCTCCATCTGGTCGGGGGGTGTCCTACACTACTTAGGAAACAATTCTTTTATTATTAATTTAAAAGTCATAAATAATCTTTGATGTTTCCAAAAATATAGGTAGGTACTTATTTGTTTAAAATATCTTTCAAATTGCAAAAAAAAAATCGATTGGCGTCTTTAACACGAATATGGAGGAAGATTGTGGCGAGTCGCGTCGAGTCACAGTAGCTCTGTTGGAAAAGATGACATGGCAACTAGTCCTAAGAGCGGCCACCACAAACAGTCCAGAGGTGGGGATCGAATCTGCGACTCTTGCGTTGCAGTTCACGCCCGAGCTAAGGCAGTGATCCCACCGCCGGCGATGAGCGAGTAGAGCTATCTCTAAAACGAGTGGGCGAGCAGCGAGTGGCGAGTATAGTTTTGTAGCTCGGCTATAGGCCGCTGTCGAGTGTGCTACCAGTGTAACACTAAGAAGTAAGAGAGCTACGCGAACAAACTGCATTGCAGTGCGTCGACAAATGTAATAAGTAATGCAATTTTGTTAAAAATTAATAAATAAATTTAAAAAAAAGCGAGTAACCATGGGATATTCTTGCGCGCAAAAAACGTACAATAGACAGTACATTCCGTATAAACAAAAGAGACTCAGCAAATCTCGCTCGGCGACATAATATTTATAGTTCATCGCCGGGCGAGTGTCGCCGAGCGAGCACATCCCATCGCTCGGCGACAAAATAGCCGAGCGAGTACTCGCCGCGGTGTGAACGATTCATTCCCGTAACCTCGCGTTCCCGTAAGCGCAACTCTCTTGACGTCGCTTTCCCATTACCGCAACTCTCTTTACGTCAACTCACGCTACGTGGAGTCTCTCTATAGCAACTTCTCGCTACGTGTGATACAGTTAGCAAAAGAAGTGAATCTTTCACGAAACGTGACGGCGATGAACTATTAATATATGCGTCTCTTTTGTTTACACGGAATGTACTATCTATTGTACGTTTCTTGGGCGATAAAGTAGCCGAGAGTTACTCGCTTACTCGCCAGTGGTGTGACAACTGCCTAAGGCTAAATGTGGCTGTATAGTTATTGTGTCAAATCGATTTTGATGCTTTATATAACCAATATACCTTGACTGTACTTAACTGAGGCTCAGTTATTGTTAGTTCGTAAGGCTGGTACAATGAAGAGCTTATACGGTAAGTATATTACCTCATATTGCTATTATGTGACCCTTGGTCATGATTAATACCAAGGGTGCATAGTTGGATTCTCTCTGGAGGCATACAGTTGCCTCCAGAGAGAATACATGAAAGATACATCACTCGATACTTCGAGTGATGTATCTTTCATGTATATGTCGTGGTCATATCGTTAAATTGAGCATTTCATGAAATCGACGAAATCGTCAAATGTCTATTGGTCATTTCATGAAATAGCTTGACCAGATCAATGAATAGAAAGCGTTTGACGATATGGCCAACAAACGCACGGCTGTTTCATGATATGACCAATCATAATTGACCATATCGTAGAATAAAAGCAATAACTACCGCTAGAGGCGCTGAGAGCGCGCTTTGTCATTGTTTATGTTGTGTGCGTAATTAAATAATGCGGATTCATTCTGTCGAAAAGTGAATAATAATAGATAATAAAGTGTGTTGGAAACTTGGAAAAGTGTTACTATACGAAACCGTATGAATTTTATGACAGTCACGCAAAAACCGACCGCAATTTACCAAAAACAACTTTAATGATCTGACCAAACGTGGTTGGACAAATCGACGAACGTTGACGTTTGAACGATATGCCCAGCACAACTTGACGATTTCGTGAAATGCCACCATTTCATGAAATGATTGACGATTTCATAAAATGCTCAATTTAACGATCTGACCACGACATATATATATTAGATATGTAATTGCATGCTTCATCATCAGCTCGTATCAGTCTATTGCTGTCCTCGTGCCTCTCCCACAGCGCCCGACGCCGGTGTTACACGCGCGGTACCGGGCTAATGAGACTCCAGGCGGCTCATAGTGCCCTGGTACTTGTGGTGATACTTAAAGAGATGGAGCTTCTGACCGAGTGGACAGCAGGTGTTGAGTGAGCCGTATAGAGACTCCGTGTTAACCAAAATCTCCTGGTACTTGTTATTGCAATTCCATTATCATCAGCTCGTATCAGTCTCCTGCTGTCCTCGGTCCTCTCCCGCGGCGCCCGACGCCTGTGTTCGCGCCGCACTCGCCCCACAGACACACGCGGTGTCGGGCTAATGAGACTCCAGCCGGCTCATAGTGTCCTGGTACTTGGAATGTGGCTTAAAGACCTGGGGCTTCTGACCGAGTGGACAGGAGGTGTTGTTGTTTTCGATATATGAGTAATATTGTATAATTTCAGTGTTTCTGCTGTTGTGTGTGAGTGCAGTGTGGGGTAGCCCCGACCCCTGCGCAGGCAAGCCCATCCACCTCGTGTGTGGAAAAGATGACGTCACTTATGCCAATATGTGCAGGTAGCTATACAACCAATCTATATTTATTTCTCTATGAAATTATCATATTAACTGTGAGTAAGTACTTAATAACAATAAAAGTAAATTCACATGGAGAAATGTAAGAAAAAACTGACTGCCAAAAATTTAACCCCCTGCATTCATTATTTTTATATCCTACGTCACTCCTACAACTACGGCAAAGAAACATTAGACAACAAATTCCAATTATATTAAATTATAATTATAATTTATTACTCTAATAAATACTACAAGTCTCCTCGTATACGATAGACGTTTTCTTTCCATACTATCATTGTTCTGTAGACCTATTGAATACGGGTTTCTGTTAACTTTATCATTAGCAGCGGCTGGAAAAGCGTACCGCATTCGTCGCCGCGCGGGGACGTACTGCATACGGGTTTTCAGGTGTTTAGGCTCTTAGAAATGCGTACCGAACTCGTCTCTCCTCGGGGGACGTACAGAATACGGGAAGCCATATACGCGTCCCGGTTACTGTCGCTCGACAGCAGTCGTTAGGCCACGTCAGAGGCCATAAAAAACATTGTAGAGGTTCTCTTGAAAATGGCGGGAGACGACGGTTGCAAAATTATTTGGTAATTTTTGTTTTATTGTCTACAGTGGCTATTTTGAGATTAAGAAGCTCGGGAGTGACTGTCGAGCTGCTTCGTCCGGAGTGATGACGCTACGGCGACTCCTCTGGATGAAGACACGAAGACGCGGCTAGCCAGGGTGAAGACGCTACTGTGACTCCCCTGGAGGAAGATAGAAGTCTATTATATATTGAATTTTCTGTAACATGACATTGGCAAATGACGAACTGTCGAGTCCATTAATAAAAAACAAACAAAAAAACATTGTAACATTTTAATGTTAAGTAGGTAAGATAAAAGATAAAAAGATAAAAGATTTTTATTGACACTAAAATAATGATCAGTGCTTCTTGAAAATAGGTAGGTACTTATACATTTTTAGCAATTATTATACTAACATTTGTTTCAAGAATGTGGAAACGATAGCATCCGTACTAGTTTAAACAACTGTATGACGGATACTAACGCCTTCCATCGGAAATGTAATTGTGCTTGTTTATGCCAATAAATTTAATCTTAAGTAAAAATAATTAAATAAGTAAGTACTTAATGAAAAATATTCTTAAGAGTGTTTTTAAGAGGTAGCAAAAGTGTGTGGGGGTGTGTGAGAGAGGGAGGGTGTGTTTGTGACTGAGGGTGTGTATAATCGAGGTGTATCTGGGGTGTTTTGGGAGTGTCAGAGGGTATGAGAGGGTGCGTGTGTGTGTGTGTGTGTGTGTGTGTGCGCGTGTGTGTGAGAGTGTGTGTGAGTGAGAGTGGGTGAAGATGTGCGTGAGATGGTGAAATTAGTATAGGTATGTGAACATCTGTATTATAACTTATGGAATGCATTAAATATATTGTGTATCCTACGGTCATGAATAACTCTGACAATTCAGTTTAGTCACTAAACAACACGATATAATAGTAAAAGAATGCTTGATGATTCCAGACTGGAACTTGCCGGCACCACGCTATCCCACATTGGCCCGTGTCCGGGTGACCGCGACCTCTGGGTACGAAGACAGTACCCGAAGCACCTGAAGAAGCATCCGACGTAGGGTTAGCATGATAACAGAAGCTAGGGCCCGTATTTAATAAATTGCCTCATAGCAAGTTTAAGATTACCTGAGTTTAAAACTAAAAGAGCCTTCATAGAGCCAACTAGCGCCGCCAATCTTAAAAAAATAATATCTTCCAATATAATCAATTTTATTAAAAAAGCTATTTACAAAATGTTTATTACCATAAAAACTATTTTTCATTCAATATACAATACATGGCATAATTGCGACAAGCTAAGTTGTAATTCACAAATGTGCCAAAAAACGGCCGTTTTTCGCAATTATGTGAACTACAACTTACCGAAATTTAATCACGTTATAAATAAGCATGTAAAAAATAGTAACTAATTTAGAATTCAGAAAATAGTACGAAATCGAAGCGAATTATTCATTGTTTTTGTTATTATTTTCTACTACTCTCGCAACTCCTACTGATTATGATTATGCAATATGAAACCTGTAATAAGTCCCCAACAAAATGATATACGAGCTTCAATGGGTCTCGTAGTTTTGTAGGTGGGGCAAAGCTCCATTGAAATGTGGCAATGTCATTTAATATCATTTCGTATACCTATACATAAAATCAGGCCTTACTCACCCAAGTGTTGGGTGAGTTGACCACTAACGTTTTTGAAATATATAGGTGAGATTTTTGGAGGGTGAGTTGCCACCTAAGCCACAAAATAATTTAATAAGGGTCAATATTGCATAACCCAGGGTCTAAAGTTAACTAATATTAAATAAAAAAATGTAACTATTTTGTTAGATATTCATTTCTATATTGTTTTTATTCGTATATTTACTGTCTTTCTTTAATATAATATTTTGTCGTTTAAAATAAAGTTTTAGATTTATTCATGTAAAAAAAAATCGTGTCTTAATTATTATCGAAATTACCTCATACCATTCTACTTTCGGCAATCGAGTACAAAATTAGTCAAATTATTACTAATTTTGTACGAGAATATCGAACCTGGAACCACAGCTAGAGGTCGATACACTGGCACTTATGTCGAATGAATCGATATACAAAGTAAATATAGTATCACTCGTTGACGGCAATACATAGTGCTATGTACTCGTATTTACTTGTGTTTACATACAAAAGACGCAAATGGTTCTAATTGATCAGCTGCTAATTAAATACTGAATAACTGGCGTTATAATACAGGCTGTATTAAGGCAATTAAGGTTGCTGGGATGCGATAAAATTTGTTTCAGAAATTGGCCGTCGCCTTAGAGAAAGGGGTTATGACTCTCGCTCCGGGTCCTACCTGGTGCAAAGGTTGGCTATAGCTATACAGCGAGCGTTATGGGCACCTTTGCACCGGGTACGACAAGGGGCGGGTTATTTAATTAATTTAGGTAAGTATTTATTTCAATCACGTTTTATTTGTTATTATAGGTATTAGTTTTTATTGTTATTAGTTTGTATTTTTAGCTTATAACTGAATAAATTTATATTATTTACAGAAATTAAGGATTTAATATCAATTTGTCTAAAACACTTGAAACTAATATAAAATCCCTCTAATAATCTAATAATTATCCAAATAATATTGAACTTTAAACTAATCTCCTGTAGAAAAATCATTATAACTGCAACATATTGAAAAAAAACCGGCCAAGTGCGAGTCTGCCTCGCGCCCCGAGGCTTCCGTGCGACGCAACTTAACCGTAACTTTGCTCTAACGAAAAGATTAACTAGATTTAGAAACCAACTTATCTCTCTATTATCTATCTGATTTTTTCACGGCTGCCTGAGGTTGCAGACCTGAGTATTGGGTATTACATTCAACTTGATCCGTCCACGCGTTTCTGAGATATAGGTCTTGACAGACAGACAACAAAGTGATCCTATAAGGGTTCCTTTTTTCCTTTTTAGGTTCGGAACTCTAATCATAATTATTTTAATAACATTGCAGTATTTCTACATACTACTAACAAAAACAATGTTTATTACTAATTAATTACAGTCGACGAAAGTTGCACAAATATGTACTTTATACAAACATAATATGCATTCATAAACATCTGCAATGGTATAATGAACCTTACTGAATAAATAATTCAGTTCATTATTGAATTGCAGACGGATACAAAAATTATTTTAGCGAAGTATTACTGTATTAAGCTGCTCAAAAAATACTGATATAATTAAAACTGGACTTTATTTTGTGGCATTTAACTTCGTTATTGCTATTAGAAAAGAAAGAAAAATAATTGGAATTGACTTGATTTTTCTTTAGCAAATGTGAATCTCATATACATATTTCTTTCTAATCTACAAGCGTTAAGGGCCTTCCATGAGCCAACTAGCGCCGCCAATCTTGAAAAAATAATATCTTCTAATTTAATAAATTTTATTAAAAAAGCTTTCTACAAAACGTTTATTAGGATGAATACTATTTTTCAAAATACTAACATGGCATAATTGCGACAAGCTAAGTTGTAGTTCACAAATGTGCCAAAAACAGCCGTTTTTCGCAATTATGCGAACTACAACTTACCGAAATTGAATCACGTTATAAATAAGCAATTAAAAATCATTTTGTAAATAGCTTTTTTAATAAAATTGATTATATTGGAAGATGTTATTTTTTCAAGATTGGCGGCGCTAGTTGGCCGCCAGGCCCTTAAAAAAGCTATTTACAAAATGTTTATTAAAAAAATTAAAATTTAAAGAATATCTTGATGCGAACATACATACATTTAAAGTATCTACGTAGTAGCAGCAGTTATTTTCCTCACACAAAGAAAATATTACTACAATGTACTAAAAACGTTTAAACACAATAGAGTTATGGCTTTTGTTTTGAATGATTTAATGGCATTTTAATAATAGACGAATATTTCAGCAGGGCTGCGTTTATACGAATGATTTAGGTATTGACTCAGGTGAGGACGCGGCTTATAAAAATAGTTGTCTCCAGTTCTAAAGGCGAGTGTCTTTTACCTGCGGCTACAATGAAGTACTTTTACAGTGAGTCTATTTAATAAGCTTGTCTTAAGATAGCGGCATTTTATTCCAATTATCAAGAGGAAAAAAGGAACCCTTATAGGATCACTTTGTTGTCCGTCTGTCAAAGACCTGTCTCAGAAACGCGTGGACGGATCAAGTTGAAATTAATATCAAATATCTTGATCACAGAACATACGAGTACATTTTATAACAAATAACAGTCATTTTGCAGTGGTGCAGTCTAATTTCATGTGGTGTCCTCGCAGCGGTCGAAATTAGTTAATAGTTTAATTAGACACAAAAATATTTTCTAAGAATATATCCACACGACTGGTCCTCGCTACAGGGGATCTCAGGGCTGGCGCTTACTTCGCTCAACGGCTGAGTTTAGCCGTTCAGCGAGGTAGTGCCGCCAGCATCCTGGGAACCCTGCCGCATGAGGGCGACGTAGGTTTATAATGTAAATATTTTGTAAATAGATACTTTATTATTATTATTAATTATGTTTATTACTCTAAATAAATGAAATAGTTTAATTAATTTTAATTCATTTATTTCCATTTAATTCGATAATTTCTAATTAATAGCATTTTAATACAATGTCAAACTTAAAACTAAAATATCCGGTAAACCTTCGTCAGTCAAATAACCCGCCCCTTGTCATACCCGGTGCAAAGGTGCCCATAACGCTTGCGGCGTTACCGCGCTGTATAGCTATGGCCAACCTTTGCACCAGGTAGGACCCGGAGCGAGAGTCACAACCCCTCTCTCTACGGCCAATGTCTGCGACAAATTGTATGGCTTCCAGTTTAATTAATTATATACAATTACAGCCATCAGCATCCTCCTCTCAGTGGTGTGGCTCCACACCGACGCGAACGTGATCTACACGCATAACCCGGCGTCGTACGTGGAGCCGTGCGTGTGCCCCGCAGACTACACGCCGGTGTGCGGGATCAAGAACGGACGCTTCCACACATACCCCAATAGATGCAGGTGGGGAATACTAGTTGTTTTTAATATGCAGAAATATTTCTAGGGTACCGTACCGTAAGAGGAAAAAAGGAACCCTTATAGGATCACTTTGTTGTCTGTCGTCTGTCTGTCAAGATCTATATCTCAGAAACACGAGGACGGATCAAGTTGAAATTAATACCAAATACTCAGGTCTGCAACCTCATGCAGCCTGGAAAAATTCTAACTTCTACGTCAACGCAAACAAAAGATATGGCCGTTTATGCATTTTCTCGCATTGTATGAAAATGCAAGAAAACCAAAACCTCTATTGTACTTCCCGTTGATAGCAAGAAGCTAGGTCTTATAGCAGAAGTAAAGGAAAAAATCTGAAAACTGTAAATTTGAAATTACATATTCCAAAAATATTTATTTTGTTATTACAAACTTATATTTGCAGATAATGAACCAGTATATCGATATATGGACATAATATTTTGAAAATGGCAAAGATAAATTGGTCTCTAAATCTAGTTTATCTTTTCGTTAGAGCGAAACGGCGTTAAGTTGCGTTGCACGGAAGCCTCGGGGCGCGAGGCCGACTCGCACTTGGCCGCTTTTTTTACTTTGTGAAGTGACTTTAAACGCAAAACCACTCGGTTCGCTTAAAAAATATCTGACTTCGCTTGTTCCAGATTAAGCTGCGACGGGGCACTATTCGCTTCCGACGGCGAATGCCAAATAGTACTACCGCCGGCGACCGAGCCTGTCAGCGCACCGTGCGACACAGTCACCACTACAGACACTTCGTACGCCATCTCATACGCACAAGCGTACGCCCAAGCATACGCCCAAGCCTACGCTCAATCCTTCGCTCAAGCATTCGCTCAAGCCTACGCTCAAGCATGCGCCCAAACCCCCGTGACTCGAGAGGTTGTAGTCACTCAAGCACAACCAGTAGAGTTCATTCAAGTAGCTTCAGCTATCCCGGATTACAGTCAAGCGATCGCTCAAGCTATAGCGCAATCTAACGCTCAAGCCGCCGCTCAAGCATCAGCATCGAGTTCTACAGATTTTTCTTCAGCGATCGCTCAAGCTATAGCTCAAGCGTCGGCTCAATCCTCGGCTCAAGACTACGCTCAGGCTGCAGCTAAATCTTCCACCTATGGCTTAGGAGGCGGTCTAGATTTTAGTCAAGCTTTCGCTCAGGTTTCTGTTTAAATAGTGTTTATAATACTACACAACTTGTGCTATTTTTGTTAATAACAAATAATATAATGATTTGAAAATACAGACACCTAAATAATGTAAAATCGGTAGATTGAATTAAAAAGCGAATATTTAACACATAAAGTGTTTTTATTTATTTATTTATTTTAATAAACAGCAAGCGTCATACGTACAATGTACGGACAACAGCACATCAATGGTACTTGCAGTACGATTTTAAATCTTACGACGCAGATAATAAGAAGGGTCCAAAGTGTTACACTAGATCTGCTGTTAGCTGTACATTCTGCCTGTGTCCCGTAGCGGTGGACATAGAAGATGTCCTTCCATTTCCTGCGATCCTGGTACCACTATACCATTCTTGCTTTACACACAGTTATATCAGAATTAGAATTAACTCTTTATTGCAAGTTGTGTTGGTACAGTCGACAGCAGATCAATGGTAACACTTACAGTGCGATTTCAACTCTTACTACGCAGAAAATAAGAATGGTCCAAAGTCCAAAGTGCTGTTAGCTGTACCGCAATCAAAATACTTATATCGCTGTTTAGGTCGCATTTTCTGGCATAATTGTGTGAAAATTCAAGAAGGCCAAACCTATAGGGTATTTCCCGTTGACCTAGAATCATGAAATGACAATGCCAGATTTCTGCCCCACCATCAACCGCATGTTGTACAAGATAACGACTAAATGTAAAAATATCTCCGTTTTTTATTAAAATGATTGGTTTAAAATAAAGATTTGTACAAGTTGCGAGTCGAAAAAACAGCTAAATATAGAATTCAGAAAATAGTAAGAAATCGAAGCGATTTATAATTTGTTATTGTTATTCTTCTATAGGAGCTGCGAGAGTAGTAGAAAATGATACTGATTATGATTATGCAATATGAAACCTGTAATAAGTCCCCAACAAAATGATAGGTGCAGCTTAAATGGTCACGTAGTTTTGTAGGTGGGGCAAAGCTCCATTGAAATGTGGCAATGTCTTTTGAAGTTCTATCACGAAATAATGATTTTTTTGTAATTACAAACTTGTATTTGCAGTTGACGCCTGTTATGTCGATGTATGACGTTATCAGTTTCAAAAACGCAAAGATACGTTTGTCCCTAAATCTAGTTTATCATTTCGTTAGAGCAACTATTATGGTGAAGTTGCGCGGAACCCTCGAGAACGAAGCCGACAGACGACTCTCACTTGGCCGTTTTTTTTTCAAAGCCTACAGATTCCTTATCAGCCTCCAAACCCATGCGACATTAATGAAAGCTGTTTCATGGCTTTTCCTTTGGACACGAGTCATAAATCAAGTTAAGGCCGACAACTCGCGGATGGGGCTCATACATCACGTCGGCTTACGTTCTGCTTATCGCTGTCAACACCTTAAATTTAAAGCTGATGTTGACACGACAAAATAATATACTTACATTGAATAATAAGCCTTTTGGCGTATAACCGATCTTTAAAGGCAGCTTAAGGATGAGACAAAAATGACAATGCCAGATTCTGCCCCACCATCAACCGCAAGTTGTACAGTCGACGACAGAGATAAGTATACAGGGGGCCTCAATAAGGTTGAGATTTTCTCAAAAACTACTGGACGGAATTTAATAATTCTTATACAATTACATAGTTTTAACTTATATCTATCAAACAATGAAAGAATTTTTGCAATAGGCCAAGTAGTTTTTGAGAAAATAACAACCTTAAAAACTCTCCTATACACCTTTCTCTGTGTTCCACCGTACAAGATAACGAATAAATGTAAAAATATCTCCGTTTTTTTATTAAAATTACTGGTTTAATATAAAGTTTTGTATATCGAGCGAGTCGAAAAAAAACAGCTTAATTAAGAATTCAGAAAATAGTAAGAAATCGAAGCGAATTATTCATTGTTTTTGTTATTCTTCTATAGGAGTTGCGAGAGTAGTAGAAAATGATACTGATTATGATTATGCAATATGAAACCTGTAATAAGTCCCCAACAAAATGATAGGTACAGCTTAAATGGTCACGTAGTTTTGTAGCAAAGCTCCATTGAAATGTGGCAATGTCTTTTAAAGCTGATGTTGACACGACTAAATAATATACTTGGCTTATGAAAATAGCGGGAAAGGACGGTTGCAAATTTATTTGATAATTTTCAGTTTAATGTCTACAGTATTTTTATTTTTTATTTATAGTTAATTTATTTATAGGTAGTTTTTGTTTTTAGTTATTTAATGTTAGTTTTTAATCATGTCTTAGTCCAAATTATTATATTAAATAAACCTTTACTTACCTAATGTCTACAGTGGTTGTTTTGTGTTTAATATCACGTTAAGTTAATCAGAAAATGTTCGCAAATGACAGTATGGTGAATTTATTGGATAATTTGAGCAAGATCGGAATTAATCGATACCTACTAAACTAATTCACTTTTTTAATAAAAGTTAATAATTTGTAAGAACCGGCGACACATACCATTTATGTTCATCATTTAAATGGCTCATCAATTCAATCAATCATCTATTCTGTAATACACCTTCTTAAGGGCCTTCCATGAACCAACTAGCGCCGCCAATCTTAAAAAAATAATATTTTTTGACTCTGATATTTCAATTATACAATGATTGTAATCTGTTTTGTGTACCAAATAAAATAAATAAATAAAAACAAAAATATTAAAAAGAATAACATCCGCCTGTATATATGGATTTATCACCTGTTTTTTGCGGCGTCCATATACCTACTAAACTAATTCACTCCATAGGTACGCCAACCGCAACCGTATTAGCGCGGGAGACCGACCGTGGATATTGTATCACAAATATGTTCGGGAGATTTAAATTAAATAAATAAATAAAGCCTTTATTGTGAATTATATGCATTACAAATTATTATTAAAAATATGTCTAATTATACATTACTATTAGTTATAAATTGAGTTATACTATTTTAATTTTTAACTACTTACATCTACTTACATCTACCCACAAAATGTATCTTACCTAATGTTAAATGTACTAAATAAATAAATAAAAATAAAAAAAATAAAACTAGGGAGATTCGTTCGAGATATGTACTCACGTATTAATATAATTTTGTATGTCAATGTGCGATTTAAAATCAATCGGTAGTTGGCATGTATTGAAAAATAATAATTTTACAAAATAGATTGGCTTGGGGGACACATAACGAAATAGAATCCAAATCAGTTTTGTTACAGACATTTGCAAACTGATGGTAAGAAGTTACTAAATCCATACAATTTTGATGCTAAGTTGGTTTTGTTTACCAAAAAGAAGCACAACTTAAATCATTAATATCTCTGATGTTAATTAGGTAATAAATAAAAATACTAGGTATATGATATCACACTAACATCGTTATATAACATTTTATACAAAAAAGGCGGTAAGTGCGATCCACTACCAACCGACGAGCGTGCATGAAGAGATTGATGAATGTGGAGGAGGCAAGGTTTCTGTGCCAGGATCGCGGCAGATGGATGTCCATAGCCTCTGCATACCCCTACAGGAATCAGGCGTGAGTCTATAAATAAATAAACGAATAAAAACTTACAGGAAATTTTTTCTGTTATAATTCAATCTTGAATTTTGAATGCAAGTAAATAACATTATTTACGTATTTTTGCACGTCAATATTTCCTTACCTGCCAGACATTATGCGCAAATCTTTGCTGTTCTAATTCGATATTCATTGATGGCTTTTTATGACTTCATAGTTATAGATTCTGTACAAAGCCTTCAATGGTAGCCAAAACTTTGCAAATATGCTCAAATATCTGGCGCTGGCATTAGAATTCATCTACATTTACACCACTTTGCAAAGAAAATGCAATGGATCTAAACTTTTCTAGACTCAAATTAAGAAGTCAAGCTCCCAGCGTATAACAGGAAAAAAGTATGTTATTGCAAGGGGATTCCTCAGCCTCTGGTTGATACGTCATCAGCCAAAGACTAACCATTTTTTTCCTCTGTGTTCTTATAAAACGTGTGTTTAGTTCATCCATATGTCAGTTCCTGTTGTTCACTTCAAGGCAAACACCTGCTTTTAACATGAAGCTAATATTTGGTAAGTAATTGTTGTAATAAGTGGATTTAATAAACTCTTTTCACAGTCTGACGACGGGCTATACCATGGTGCGATTGTCTGAAGTAATTTGTACGTAATTATTCTATTATTTTTTAATTGAATGGCTTCTACTCTTATTCAAGAGATAATTTCGCCAATGTCAAGTTGTTTAGAGTATTCATGTAAATTAGACTTGCAACGAATAGAATATTCGGCCATTCGCCGAATACCGAATATTCGGCAGGTTCCCTGGCCGAATATTCGGCAAAAATATTCGGCCGGCTTGGCGCCGTTTGTGTTCTCTCCTGTCGAGAGAGTAGTTTCTGTCGCCTGTCGCGACACGTCTTTTGATTTTTACATGCTTAATCTCATTGTGCAACGTAAATAAAGTCTAGTTGTTATCTGTCTTTCGTCGCGTCGTATTGAGTTAAGTAGTTAAAAATTGAAGTTTTGCGCCTAATCCATCATGGCCTCTAAGTCACCTATATAGGTGACTTCTTTTTAGAGTCCATATGGACATATTTTGACGACGATGAAAATGATCCCAAAAAAGTCGTGTGTAATTTGTGCAAGACAAAAATTTCACGTGGTGGAGAGGGCAAGAAGGCGACTACATCAGACTGGATCGATGCTAATGCGAAAGAAAATTAATTAAACATTTTGTAATACAATAGTCAATCGTTTTTTTATTAAGCATTTATCCAACTACAAAAAATATTCGGTATTCGGCCGAATAGTGCCTAGGTATTCGGTATTCGGCCGAATAGGACAAAAGTGGCCGAATGGGCCGAATACCGAATAGTTGCCGAATATTCGTTGCAAGCCTAATGTAAATAGAAAATCAAATAAATAAAATATCAATCCGCCATTCCAAAATGATGGCGGATATCCAATCCTGTATCTAAATATGAGGTCATTCATATATTTTTTTTTACAGAAATCGATATAAACCGCTACATTTTGTAGCCAACGCATAATATTTGGACTTTAATAATTTGTATCATTATAACCTTTATCTTCAATAAGGTACTTATGTGAAAAAAACTGTCGACATTTAATTATTTAGAGTTTTTTAACGCTTTTATTTACAAGGGGATCGTAGACCAGTTGCGAGTAGGTACACATTGAAAACGATCGTACAAGTTAAGCAACGTTGGGCGAGGGCAGTACCTGTATGGGGTGACCGCTAGTGACACTTTCATCTGAGCCCATCCGTGCCTCGGGGCGCCAGCAGTTGGTCCCGGTTGTTGTCGTTTGACAGCAGTCGTTAGGTCACGTCAGAGGCCTACGGGCGGCCTGAATAACTCTGACAAATAGGTTTGGTCACTAAACCACATGAGAAAAGAAAAGAAAGAAGTGGTCGATTCACCCTGTACCTGGGTGAGAAAACTACTTCTAAAATGTCAGGCCAACTCACCCTGCTCCACTCACCTTAAATCAAAAATGTTCGCGATTATCTAATCATAATAATTTTGTAGTTTTCGAATAATTATGTGCAAGACCTGTTTCGAGCTAGATAGCTCGGCAATGAACGTGACTAAGGAGCTGCTTCGTTTAGGTTTTAAAGACGCTTCGACGACTCCTCTGGACGATGAGAGAAGACGATAGATTAAGATGAATTACTCTGTAACTTGACATCGGCAAATGACAAACTGTGAAGTCCAATAATAAAACTGAATAAATATTCCCTAGCTCTCGCTGTTCTCCTGGTAGTATGTTCTCTGGCCAGTGAGGCCAGCGCCCAGCGCGCCGGCTGCGTCTGCACGGCGGACTACCGGCCCGTGTGCGCTACCAACGGACGCACCTACAGCAACCGGTGCAGGTGGGTGGAATGCACTAGGCATTGGATTACTTGATAATGTCTCGCCGAAGGGCACCGCAAATACTGTTTTAAATCGCGAGCATTTCAGCGAATGACTTGTTCATTTTGCTTTTTGGACACTACATACACTTGTACCAGGAGGGCGCCCGTATCTGCCCGCACGTGAGCGCAACATTGCTTCGCGACACGTGTAATCTAGAGATATTATCGACATGGACGCATCTCTTTAATACGGACCCCTGGCCCCCGCTTCGACTCTATGCGCTCATCGTTGACATAATGTTTCGCTTGCAGTACCGATTTCATGTCTATGGGGTAAGTGGCAATGATCTCCTATAAAAAACTAGATACACAGTCTGCCTTCTAAAAATGTGCGAACACAAAGAAGGTCCAAACGGATGAATGGATCCTCATTTGCTTTATTGGACATTATTTGGACGTTAACAATGGACCCTTATTTGGACGTTTTTTAAATTGTTTTAGTAAGACCTTTGTGTATCTAGTTGTTTATAGGAGATCAATGGGTAAGTGGTCTGTGATTTTGTACATTATGCTCCGAAGGGAGTTCTACCATCCGCTCGTCGACTCTCGCCCACTCGCTGAGCTACCCTGGGAGTGGGCGAGTGAAGCTAGTAATCGCCCGTCGCTCAGCGACACTCGCTGATAGCCGAGCTACAACACTATACTCCCCACTCACTGCTCGCCCACTCGTTTTATAGTTCATAGCTGCGGGGTTACTCTCACCTCTTATAGCGATCCAGTTTAGGTTCTAAACTCACAATTTGCTTCGCAACGTCAAACGTCATTGTGGCAAATTGTCAGTTTAGAACCTAAACTGGATCGCTATAAGAGGTGAGAGTAACCCTGCTGTACTCGCCAGCGGTGGGACAGCTGCCTAATTGAGCTTAAACACTTAAATTCTGGATTCTCCTAAAGCAATTTAAGTAGTATATTATGTTACATAAGCCCTTTTGTTCTAGCATGACCTGTGCCGGAGCCACGCTGAGTCACAACGGCGATTGCCAAAGGAATGGACGACGGCAATAGGTGCTTCTATAATTAAGAATTATACTAACTCTATGTGCAATTTAAGAATTTATTAATTAAGTATTTGCTAGCGGCAGTTCCGTGTGATTAAGTTTTAATTATTATACTTACTAAGAATTATGTATTTTGACGTGACAACGTCTTATAAATTGGTTTGCCGGGTGACACTTCAAGAAACTGCGTTACGCTCCGCTCACGTTATGCGCTCACAATGAGAGCGAGTGAGAGGCACGCGTCCCTTCCACTTTCCCTTCGTCGTTGTCACGTAAAACTTTCGCCCGTATACCGACTTTACAGGCAACCATTTTTTTTTACCTCGTTATTAAAATCATTTAGTACTCAATACTCAATATATTTATTGCACTCCATAAGTTATAATACAGATGTTCATACTTAACATTAAAATGTTACAATGTTCTTTATGGACCTTGTTTAGGCGCAGCAATATAAGAGAGAGACGACAGTTATTTCAAGAACAGTGTAGATCTACATTGCACAGAATGTAAAAGAATTAGAAAATAGAATAGAATCATTTATTGTACAAGTATTAAAAACATATTAAAGATTCAACGACGTGATTATTATTATTTCAAAAGATATCCTGCAAATATATGTTGTTTTGCCACTTCTTCTCAGCGTTGACATTCCTTGCAAATGGTGTAAATTCCAAAAAAAAAAAAAATATGACGTGCAAAAATGTACACAATGCAATAAAGAGATTATAAGTCAGTCCTATGAATACGACGAATCTCACATCAAAACCCAGATTGATATTTGTTGCAGGCATATTATACATTGTGTACCTATATTTTGCACGTCAACATTTTTTGCATTATTTTAGTTGCAATAAAGAGATGTGATTCTGAAAGCTGTGGTTCGGTTGGCAAAAAAACAAAGTCAAATTCAAATTTCTTTATTGCAAGTAAGAACGTTGAGTACATTTTTGCACGTCAATATATTTTTTGAATTTACATTTACACCACTTTGCAAGGAAAAGGTGCCAACGCTGAGGAGAAAAAGTGGCAAAAAAAACTCAGCAGCAGTTCTTTTTAATTTACTTAAGTAGGGTTAAGTATTATATTTATTAACTAGGTAATAAGGTAATTCTTATTGTAATACACTGTCACCAAATTTTCAATAGCTAATTAAATTAATATAAATATTTATGGTTTGGGCTGATGAACATAAGCGCCCAATGCCTTCAACGATTAAAACAAAATGTAATAAAAAGTGTAATGTGTTGCCATTGCTTAGATTTAAGTAGCAAACTGTAGCAATGCTTCACCGAGCAGCATAAAAACGTATCTACTTACTATGGCCGCGTGTTTTTGTCGTATAAGTAACTACTTACTGCAATGCAATTAGGCAATGTTTCCGTCCCCAGTTGTGACTTCCGATGAGTTTTTATTTTCATTACAATTTGAATACGATTGCGTCTTGTTTCCTTAAACGAGAACTAGTTTTTTTTTAATCTCAAATTGTTTAGGGATTTTTGTACACATAAAGTGACGATGCCAATCCTATCGTACCTATTCTAAATTAACTTAAATTTTATAAAAGATCGAGAACAGCATTTTAGCTGGGCCTGAAGTTGGCTCAGCTAAAATGCCGTGGAATATACCTACATCTAATTTGCATAAACCTAAACTATTAATAACATGCTCTCTTTTAGTCGCGTACCGGACACATTCCATCAAAATATGTTGCAAGTTTTCCTTGGTCCCACAATCTTCGCAGTTGGGAGAATCAACTTTGCGCATTAGGAATGCAAAAGATTTTGATGGAATATGTCCGGACCGCAATCTATGTGCAGTAATTATATTCTGTCTACTTATTAATAGTAGAACTAGATAATGAATGAATTAAGTACTTAGAATATAATGTAGACAATGACTGGAAAATGGCGTTGACTTGTCGGTTGCATTGGATTTAACGTATTTATATTCAATATCTGCAGTTTCGAGCTAGATTCAAGAGTCCCATTACTCTGCAGTAAACGTGTACTTCTAAGCTCCTACGTCCAAACCGCTTACCTCATGGTATAGCAGGATTATTTCAATAATACTTTATTTCGTACCATGACGACCTTAATAAGCTTACTTTAAGGTCGACATGGTACGAAATAACAAAGTATTATTGAAGTAATCTTGCTATAAGACTTCATGGTATGGCCCCAGGTAGGAAGAAAGGAAAGCTACGACAGAATTTGAACTAATCTTTCACTTTACATTGGCAAAAGACAATTTGTGGAGTTCATTAATAGACTAAATAAATAATTTCCATGTTCAATGCATTTTTATATCATGACACCACCGAGTAATACTATACTAGAGGGGAAAACCCCCACATCTGTACAACGGACATCATTTTAATGAGACTCTAGGCATGTCATAGTTTCCTGGTACTTTTAATGATACTTAATACATAAGTTATATTATCCGAAACTAAATGAATTATCTTTTTCAGAGAAATAAATACCTAAATAAATACAGTATTTATGTATGACTAAGATCATAATATTATTACATAACAAAAAAATACAAAATACGAAATAATTTATTTACCAGTTTAAACTATAACAAACACCTCATTAAATAAATTTTTCACGACAAAACAGTCAACTATAATTACGTAAAGAAAACTTAATTAAGAGCATTGTCGCTTCACTTAAAAACATCGTCTTCCGAATATCGTAATCAGTCAATACTTTAGCAGCTGTGTACAGTTTTTTAGTACAACAATTACTATAAAATGACTGTCATCGTCCGGCAAGTTTAGTGCAAGTGTCGGAGCAACGATGAAGTTACTTTTCAGTGAGTATATTTATCATGTTTTATTCAGCTTTTAAAATAATCTGACCTCTTTCATCATCTTCATCAGTCTATTTATATTGCCCCACTGCTCAGGCACAGACCTTCCCTTACTTCGAGGGAGCTCGGGCCATAATCCACCACGCGGGCCCAGTGCGGCCCTCTTTATTACAAGTGTATTTGGCACGTCAGCATTTTTTAGAATTTACATTTACACCACTTTGCAAAGAAAAGGTGCCAACGCTGAGGAGAAAAAGTGGCATAAAACTCTAAGCAGCAGCACTATCAAGAAGTAACTAAAGTGACAAAGAACTGCTAGATGGCGCTGGGGTATCTGAACCAGTAAATCTACAATTCCTCTGGATTTAGAAGTTACAGCCCACTTACCATGAAGTCTTATAGTCTTACTTCATGGTAAGGGCGTGCAATACGAATTATCCGAGGGTTTAAACCTACTTTTAATCGATTTATTTACATTTGGAGTTTATTTATTGGTGCAATTGGCTGTCATCAGCTCGTACCAGTCCACTGCTGGACGTATGCCTCTCCCAAAGCACGCTACTAAACCCGATTCTCAGAATTTGCATCCAGTCCCTGTCTTACACAGGTCTCTGCATCTGGTCAGGCAATGGACTGTATATTGCATAAAAACAATTAGTAGGCGTATAAACAATTTTAGACTTTCGGTAGTCTGTTATTTGCCTTATATTTATATATTCTCGTTGTAAAACTTGATACACTGTCATCTCTTATATCGTGTTTCGAGCTAATAAACTCATTTCATAAAATAAAGTATGTATTTCACTTTCCAGCCCTATTCCTGACGCTGATGCTGGCAGTCCTGACGCTGGGCCAGGGCCCCATGCTGTGCGCGTGCACACAGAACGCGCGCGACTGCTCGACGCACACCGAGGCGGACAACGTGTGCGCCACAAACAACTGCAGATACCTCAACATGTGCATGTATGTTTTATTACTGATTTATTTTTATGAAAGGTGTATGCCGCATGCAGCCGGACCGATGGGCCCGGACTGTCACAGAATGGGTGCCATCGGACGGGCGCCGGCGTCGGGCAGACCGCGGCGTAGGAGAGACGATATCGTTAGATACAGGGATGGGTGGCTGGAAGAGGCTCAGGATAGGGATGGATGGAAGAGGAGGGGGGAGAAATTTGCCCAGCAGCGGGACAATTTATAGGTTAACAAAAAAAAAAGTGTATACTAGGTTCGCAGTAGATGGAAATCCATCATGTACTATTTTATTGACTTGTACTCTTATTAATGACATAATGGCCAATGTCAAGTTATTTAGATGAATACTCTAAATAAAGTAAATAGAAAATTAAACAATTATGAAGAAAAAAAATCTTCAAATGTTATACGTAGAAAAACTTGTGATTATGATATAAATCACCTCTCCATCCCTCTGAGAGAATCAATTTGAAATAAATTAATTCGCTATTCCAAAATGATGGCGGATCCCCCAAAGACCTATCGTCTCTGCCTATCCTACAGGAAACACACGTGAATTCTTTCTGATTTTAGATGGTGATTTTTTTTTAATCATTTAAAATGAATCTTACAATTTTAGTCAGTTTACCGTTGAACTAGGTTTTTTTTTCGTGTGGTTTAGTGACCAAACCTATTTGTTAGAGTTATTCAGGCGTGGCCTAACGACTGCTGCCGAGTGACAGCAACCGGGACCAACTGCTTAACGTGCCAGGCACGGAGGGGCTCAGATGAAAGAGTCACTAGCGGTCACCCATCCAGGTCCTGACCTCGCCCAACGTTGCTTAACTCGTACGATCGTTTTCAACGTGTACTCGCAACTGGACTACGAGCCCCTCTATGTTGAACTAGGTGGAACAGGGCACGACGAAACTGTGTCATTTTTGACGCTGTTTAAAATCGCTTAGCGAGTCAAGGAAAGAGTTAAGCTTGACACACACAGCCGCGATCTGCGATCAGTTGAAACGCATGCCCCGCCTCATTTTCTGCCGTCGTTACCTACTGGACGTAGATCGCAGGCCTCAGATCGCTATCCAGAAAATGAGGCGGGGCATGCGTTTCAACTGATCGCAGATCGCGGCCGTGTGTGTGTCAGGCTTTATTACTGCCTCCGCGCAATCGGTTGACTTGCATACACCGACCTATCGAGACATTGTAAGTGTCCCGCCTCGGCGCACGGGCCGAGCGAAACCCGCCCGTACGCGCCATGAGAAGTCGGGTGCGAACGGCGTGTCGGGGACGGCCGGAGCTGGACCATGTAGTCGGAGTAGTACTTCAAAGATTGACACAAAAAGCATGCACATACCGACAAATTATACTTCGAAAAATGATGACTCCCTATCGTATACGGTTGTAAGTTACAAAAAACAAAAACCTAGAATTTCGAATATGCGTGGTACTCTTGAAGTGAGTAGCCGTATACAAGTGGCCGAAACGGAGTGCCAAATTTATGTTTCGCGTACGAAGAAAAACGTAACTGTCGATGACATATGCGAGCATATACGCGATAGAGGGCACGAATGTGTGTCCGTCGAACTGTTGAAGGCAAACCACGAGACATCGTTCAACTCTTTCAAGGTGACGGTGCGGAGTAGCCAATTGGATACTTTCCTTGATGCCGGATTTTGGCCTGCAGGTTTGGTGTATCGCCGGTATCGTGAGCGTTTTACAACCGCACACAACGCCAATAAACAACCTAACAATGTATAATACACCGACATGTCAAGTAGTTATGGTTACGTTTAACTGTAAATCTGTTAAACGATCAGTAGACCAAATAAGAGCGTTATGTAAGCATGCAGACATAATTGCACTGCAAGAGACGTGGCTACTTCCACATGACCTGGGCTTCGTCAACGAGATAAGCGATGAGTTTCAATGTCATGCTAAATCATCGGTGGACACGTCGTCCGGTGTGTTGAGGGGTCGCCCATACGGTGGCTTAGCGTTGCTGTGGAGGAAATCGAAGTTCCCGAAGGTGTCTGTCGTCGAATGCGCTGGAGATAGGGTGGCTGCCGTGCAAATTGGTTTGCATGGGAGTCACATTCTTGTCTTCAGCGTCTACCTACCTGTTGACAAGGAGGAAAACCTGACGGACTTCACGGACTGCCTCGCGAGTGTTGCTGCTGCCACGGCTGATAGCGATGCTGAAGCAGTCTACGTGCTGGGCGACTACAATGCTCACCCTGGTGCCAGGTTTGGGTTGGAGCTCGAGTCTTTCTGCGCGGATCATTCGTTGATCTGCGCGGACATTGAGATGCTGTCCAGTGATACTTACACGTTTGTGAGCGATGCGCATGGTTCCAGACGCTGGCTGGATCACTGCATCACGACGCAAGCAGCGCGAGACACCATTACGGCGGTACAGGTTGACTACGGCGTTTACTGGTCGGATCACCTACCTCTGTCTGTGACGTGCGAGATGAGCGTAGTGTCGAATAAAGTTCAAGTGGATAATGCGATGGGCCCTCTTAGCCAAGTGCGATGGGGTGAAAGAAACTTAGAACAAATCAATATGTACGCAATGCACTGTGATAGTAGATTAAGATGTATCAAATATGATAGCAACTGTGATAATTGTGTGCGTTTTTCCTGTACCGAGCATCTGAATTTAATAGATAAGTTTTATAATAGTATTGTGTCTACGTTGCAGACCGCAGCCAAGTCTAGTGTAAGAACCAGTCGCGGTGCACGGAAAAAGGTTCCGGGCTGGAACTATCACGTCAGGGAGAGTCATGAAAAGGCCAAATTGTACTACAGCTGTTGGACTCACAGCGGTAGGCCTGAGACGGGGGAAATATTCAAAAATATGACGGAAAGCCGCAGAGCCTTTAAGAATAGACTGAAGTGGTGCCAAAATAATGAGGAGACAATCCGTATGAATATTCTAGCAACGCACCGGGCTGACAGGAACTTTGTTCAGTTCTGGAAAAATACGAAGAAGTTAAATCCGAAAACTAGAGTCCCTGTCAGTGTGGAGAGCGTCCACGATGCAAAGGAAATTGCCGAATTATTTTCGCACCATTTCAGTGTTAAGCCGCTACCGGCCAGCGCTGTGACTGCTCCGCGTCCTGCTTCTCTGTTGCTTAGTTCACGCCCAGAGGACAACCGTAAGTTACATTTTACACCTGACGATGTCGCAAAAATTGTTAGACAGATGAGGCGAGGTAAGTCTCCGGGGTTTGACGGTCTGAGTGTGGAGCATATTTTGTATGCGGGCGACGAACTGTTCATCGTTCTAGCAGAATTGTATAATCTCTGCATGAACTTTGGATATTTACCCGAAAATCTAATGAGGACAGTGGTAGTTCCAGTCCCTAAAAACAAAACCGGTGACCTTTCCAGTCTCAAAAACTACAGACCGATTTCGTTAGGTACAATTATAGGTAAAATACTGGAAAGGTTAATACACCCGGAACTGAAACGTAGGATTCGTGTGGATGACGCTCAGTTTGGTTTTCGTCCCGGTCTTTCAACGGATTCAGCGATATTCAGCCTTAAAAGCACGGTGGATTACTACGTACGTAGGAACACGTCAGTGTATGCCTGTTTTCTCGACCTTAGCCGAGCTTTTGACCTAGTTAACTTGGAGTTGCTATGGGGAAAACTCGAGAATTCTAACGTGTCCGGGAAAGTCGTGAATCTGTTGAGATTCTGGTACGGAAATCAAACTAACTGTGTGAGATGGGGCGACACAACTTCTAACGCTTTTAAGTTAGAATGTGGAGTACGCCAAGGTGGACTGACGTCGCCGGACCTCTTCAGCCTATATGTGAACGATCTGATCGTGGAGCTCAGGAGCACCAGAGTGGGCTGCCATATTGGCACATTGTGCCTTAACAACTTAAGCTATGCCGATGACATGGTGCTCCTGAGCCCCTCGATCAGAGGTCTGAGGAAACTACTGGCTGTTTGCGAGCAATACGCGTGCAGCCACGGACTCAAGTACAATGTTCTAAAAACGAAATTGATGGTTTTCAAGGCTGGCAGAGGTCCTGCTAACGTCCCTCCAGTGTATTTGGATGGAGTACCGGTGGGGAGAGTGGGCATGTTCAGGTACCTTGGACACATGCTTACGGAGAATCTCCGGGACGACGAAGACATAGAACGGGAGCGCAGGGCCCTGGCCGTGCGGTGTAACATGCTCTCTCGCAGGTTCGCGCGCTGTAGTGATGATGTAAAGGTGACATTGTTTAGGGCATACTGTCTATGTCTATACACATGTCAACTCTGGACCAGATTCACGAGGCGCGCGATGAGCACCATTAGGGTACAGTACAATGATGCGTTCCGTATCCTGATGAAGTTGCCAAGATACTGCAGCGCATCAAGCATGTTCGCCGAGGCCGGGGTTCCTGATTTTTTCGCGATCATTCGTTCTCGCGTCGCGTCCTTCTGCAATCGTTTGCGGGCGTCCAATAACGAGATTCTCCGTACGCTGTGTGGGTGCATGGACAGTCCCATTCTCAAACACTGGACTTCCGTGCATCGCGACTGGAATAAGAAATAGCTTGTTTTCAAGCTATTTCTTTAGCACGTAAGCTCTTAATTTGTAATTTATTATTTGTCAATCATGTAAATTTATATTTGTGTCTTGTATTATTTTATTTCAATTTTAATTTAAATTATTGTAATTATTTTGAATTTGAATGGGTTTATACCTGTAAATAAAGAATTATTATTATTATTATTATTATTATTTATGCCTGGCGTTTATCTGGTAGTTAATATACGATATGAGTTTACGTCCTGCCAGTGAACAAAAGTAGTCGACCTTGCTCACAGGATCAGCAACTGCCTATGAACTAGTAGAGGATGATGATTCCTGACGCTGATCGTCTCAGTCCTGACGATGGATTTTACTAAAATATTGTGGCAATTTCAGCGTAATTTTTTTTAGTAATTTAATATTCTGAATCCAACCCTAAAGAGAAGAGAAGCCTTGCCAATTTGGCATACAAACTTTCATCAAATAAATGTTAATAAAACTACAATATACTTTTATTACATGCTAACATAAATTGTACGAAAAAATCTTAATATATTTGGCAACACCGGGATTCCACAGAGTACTAAATACGGTCGAAAACTTAGTAGAATTCTTCTACTTCATTGATCTCCTATAAACAACTAGATACACAAAGGTCTTACTAAAACAATTTAAGAAAACGTCCAAATTAGGATCCATTGTTAACGTCCAAATAATGTCCAATAAAGCAAATGAGGTCCGATTCATCCATTTGGACCTTCTTGGCGCTCGGACATTTTTAGTAGGCAGACTGTGTATCTAGTTGTTTATAGGAGATCAATGAATTCTTCAATAAATTAAATATTATTTAATTTGATTACTTAATTAAATAGTAATGTATTATTAATTCTTTTTCAGATTGGAATGCGACATGGCTACGGAGGCGCCATGCCCTAATTAACTCTTAAACCCTCATAATTATAATTCAGTGAAGAAATATTTAATAAATTCTATGTAAATATAATTGAATAATAATAAACACAACAAACAAAGTCGTAGCATTTTATTTTATTGTAAGTAGGCAGTACTTATTAAGTAAATTGTACAGTAATCTTGCTTAAATTACTGTACAAAGAGGTAATTTGCCCTAATTTGCAACATGTAAATGCTTTTGTACAGTCAAATGCGACAGAATCTGAATCATGTATTTTATATAATATATTGTTTATAAACCTTAACATTAATACAAAGTTGGAAAACATGTCAATAATGGCGAGCTTAACCCTATGAGATTCTCTTACAGCTAACCTTATATTAAAGTGGTGATTGCATTAAGTATTTTATTGCAAGTATATATTGTGTACATTTTCGCATGTCAACATCTTGCTAGAATTTACATTTACACCACTTTGCAAGGAAAAGGTGCCAACGCTGAGGAGAGAAAGTGGCAAAAATAAAACTCTCAGTACATCTTTAAAAATCATAAGAGTATAATCTCAAACTCTATACAGTATAACTTAGCAACAGTATTTACTATTAATTCTTACAATAATTAAGTATTGTAGTAGCTAAATAGACCGACAGTTTCGACCGATTTCGACGGTCTTTTTCAAGGTGAGCGCGCCACGCCCGCGGCGCCGGTGACGTTTCTTCGCGCACTGTCTTTAACAATATAAGTGAGTGATATCCGTTTATATATAATAATTTGTAGCTAAATAGTCATTAAAATATGTGCCGCTGAGAGTTTGTTGCCACTTGTTCTCCTCAACGTTACCTTTTACTTGCAAAGTGGTGTAAATATAAAATCTAAAAAAAATGTCGGCGTGCAAAAATATACACAACGTATTTACTTGAAATATAATATAATTATGATTCTGATTCTGAAATTAATCTAAGAAATTAAAGTAGCTATCATGACATTTAAGATCAAATCTTTTACTAGCGTTTTTAATCTATAGTCCGATAAAGATAAGTTGATTTTGCATGGTTTTTAAAATTAATTCATAACTCATATTTTTTTTTATAATAAATGTATTGGCCTATTCTAACATTTTGTGTCTAATTTCCCACCACAATTTGGATACGGAAGTATTTAAAAAAAAATATTATAGAAAGAAGAAGATACTAAAGAAGTTTCTAAATTTAGTGCCAAAATTTTCATAACTTTAGTGTAAAAAAGACAGTCATCATTTTTAGACTTGTTAGATTTATTTTAGTTTTATAAAACACACTAGAATCACTCCATTTGTCTACATAAGACTGTACATCACATAAAACTACGTAATGTATATAATTTATCGACTGAACTACGTCGGGCATGTCTCGTGTGGCTCGGAGCACGGAGGAAAAAAATCACCGAGCTCATGGAGAGAGCCAGCCCTTACAATGAACTCTTATAGCAGGATTACTTCAATAATACTTTGCTATTACGTACCATGACGACCTTAAAGTAAGCCTATTAAGGACGCCATGTTACGAAAAAAGTATTGTTGAAGTAATCCTGCTATAAGAGTTAATGGTAAGGGGGTTGAAGTATATTTCGTATGGGGGCAGGGTCTCTGCCATTGTTGCCACTGTCACTCTCAAACTCAAACGTCAGAAAGAGACATCTGTTTTTATTCAATTCAATTCAATTCAAATGATTTATTGCAGTCACAAAGACCATATAAGTGTTAGTAAGTACTTAAAACTATGTTAGTGTTTACATGAGGTGTATTATGCGCCATACATGCGACTTAGGTCCGACTCCGAGACCCCGGGACATGTCAGTGTACCCAGTGGCTCAGAATCGGACTGTCCCTGGTATCCGCAATGCCCTTCAGGATGCTGTTAGGGCCGCGAACCCGTCGCATCAGGGACGCGACCCTTGCGTATGATGGCATGGAACCCGTCTACGCCGGCTTCCGCAAACATCCCTGATGCGCTGCAGCATCGCGACAGCCCCATCAGCACCCTGAACGCATTGTTATACTGTACACGCAGCGACTTCTATTGAAACTGAAATATTTTATGCGAGCGACTTCTATTGAAAATTTTAACAATGGAAAAACAAATGATTGACAGAGCTAACTAAACTATTTATTATTGTTATAAAATATCTTTACTTAAAGTAATAAGTACCTAATACAATATGTTTACAGCTCACCGACTAAGCCGAAATATAAACTATCTTAAATATTTTTTTTAGTTTAACAGATTATAATCGTCGAAAATAAAGTTATTATTTTAAAAGATGTGCTGTTCAAAGTTTTTTGACACGTTTTCTCCTCAGCGTTAGCACCTTTTCCTTGCAAAGTGGCGTAAATGTCAATTCAAAAAAATATTGACGTGCTAAAATGTACACAATGTGCTTACTTCCATATCGTTTTGACGGGCGGCGTCCATTTCTTAATATGTATGACCACTAGACCACTTCTTCGTATGACCATTTCTGGATTCGACCACTTCTTGATAAAAAGATTTGATTTAATCTGTTGGCATTTTTCACAAACATTATTTATATTTATTTATAAACTCACGCGTGATTCCCGTAGGGGTAGGCAGAGACGATGTACTTCCATGTGCTGCGATCATGGCACACAACCCTTGCCTCCTCCACATTCATCAATCTCTTCATGCATGCTCGTCGGTTTGTAGTAGACCGTACTTGGCCCTTTTTCAAGCCATCGCCAATTTGGTCGCCGCACGTTCTCCTCGGTCTACCTCTGCCGACTCTTCCGTCAACATTCGCTCTGTGTATTTCTTTCGTTACCCTTCCTTCACTCATCCGCTCTAAGTGGACAAACCAACGTAACATACCCTTTTCAATCCTATTTACTACATTTTCTTTCAGACCACGCCGTTCTCTAATCATTCCAGCATTTATCACAAATAATTTTTGAAAATCAATAATTTAGATCAAGGATAAAAAGGCTTACTCTATAGGCTTCATACGTTCCTTGCTTCTTGTCCCGGAGTCACGTCACAGGTAAATTAGTTTGCATTAGTCCGACTGATGGGCAATTCACAGCAATTAGCCGGCCCAATCAATCTGGACTGCCTTGCCTACGTCTCTGGACAGTAATTACGAGGCAGTGCCTAACTGCCTATCACCATGTGGGCAAGAGGCTCGTAGCACAGTTGCGAGTACACGTTGAAAACTATCGTTCAAGTTAAGCAGCGAGGTCAGTACCTGGATGGGTGACCGCTAGATTTTCATCTGAATCTTTCCCTGCCTCGGAAAGCACGTTAAGCTGTTGTCATTTGGCAGTCGTGAGGCCATGTTAGGCCTACGGGCGGCCTGAAGAAGAACTATGGGCTATTGTAGGGCTAACGTACAGCAGATCAAGTGTAACACTTTGGACCGTTCTTATTATCTGCGTCTTAAGATTTAAAATCGTACTGCAAGTGTTACCATTGATCTGCTGTTTTAGTTGTCCGTACAAACTCGTTAGGGCTGTCTATTTCAACACTAATTTTAAATTAATAATGAATAGTTACGAGATCTTAAAATCTACGACTCACCTCATGTTTACAATCCTTCTTCAAGGACCCCCCGTGACCCCCACCAGAACTCTGCACAGTATTCATCTTGACCCCGCAAAATCACTACAGTAAAAACCACTTCATAAACTCTATAATCCGTCTACTTTTAAATGGACATTTCTCACTACTGAGGCACAGTTTTATAAGTCATTTTAACTTCACAGCACTTTGTTCACTTTGTTTTTGGGTTTGTTTTCAATTGACATTTATAATTGTTTTAAGTAGATTTAGGAGTTAGTGGAGACATTGGATGTTTTGAACTAAGAAAGAAAATCAAACAAAAAATTCCTTATGAAATGAAATTAATATTTACAGCAGATCATGCCTTTGAGGAAGGAGCTTGGCACAAATTGAATAAATAATGTTTAATTTATTATTTATTTTCAAAGTCTAATTTCTTTATTGCAAGTAAGCACGTTGTGTACATTTTTGCACGTAAACATATTTTTGAATTTACATTTACACCACTTTGCAATGAAAAGGTGCCAACGCTGAGGAGAAAAAGTGGCAAAAAACTCTCTTTTAAAATAATATTACACAATTACTATGTACTTACTCGTATTACAATTACTTAATAACTAGGTATTATTTAGTTTTTCGGTTAAAACATTATAAAAATTCTTATACTGTTATATTATTTGTAGTTTAAAGTATACAACTATGTAATTGTAAAATGATTTTAAGAATCTATGTAATTGTAAAATGATTTTAAGTATTTGTTTAGAAAATTTTAAGGCACGTATTTTTTTTAGGTTAGGGAAAAAACTTTAAAAAAAGTATTTTGACGGGAGTCCCACATACTCACCGCACACCGAGATGCGAAAAGCATTACCACAAGAAAAAAAAACGTTTGTAAGATTTTTTAGATTGGACTGTCAAACATAAATTATAATTTTTTATTCTAAAAAACACCCATTTTTCACTAAAACCCTTTGAAGTTATTTAAGCGGAAATATTAGCACATATTTTTACTTTATTAAAAAAAATTTTTAGTACATATTTTTACTTACCTTTTAAATTATTTAGAACATAACCCTAGCACCATTTGTGCGGTAGTGGCGGCCATTTATTACGCGGTATCTAGGGTTGTCGATCGGGGCAATTAGTCAGCGCGACAGAGCCGAATGGATTTCTTTTGGCCAAGGATTTAAAATACATTTCCTATAATGACGCAGTCAATTCCTCTTTTGTAATCTGTTTGCCAAAATAGAAATAAATAATTACTTATTCGGTAGAAAAAGGAAAGGTTTTCTTAGTTTGTAAATAAAGATTTTTGATGAGAGTATTTAGTATTATGTAGACTGTGGTTGGATTTAAGAACGAAATCTATAATGTATGTAATTGGCATTAATAAAGGATTTTTTTAACATTTTTTATTTTTATTTTAGACTGTGGTTGAGATTTTCACGATATACTGTGTTTTGCTTACCGTATCTCCGAAAGTAGAATGCTGAAAAATATAACGTAACTATATACGCATAGAGCTCGTTCTCGCGATCACGATAATGTAATAAAAGTGAAAATGCAGTAACTCGAGATAATGTGTTTTCTCAAACGATAACATTTATTTAAATAAAAATATAGGTAGAGTAAATAACAGTAAATAATAGGTTGATATTTTTTCTAAAACTAACATAAACGATTGTAAAAAATATTTTACAGTTTAGAGTACGGTGGAACACAGATAAAGATGTACAGGAGAGTTTATAAGGTTGAGATCTTCTCTAAAACTACTTGACCTATTGCAAAAATTCCTTCACTGTTTGATAGATAAATGTTAAAACTATGTAACTGTAAAAAAAATATTAAATTCGGTCCAGTAGTTTTTGAGAAAATCTCAACCTTATTGAGGGCCCCTGTATACTTATATCTGTCTTCGACTGTACACACTGTATGTAACTGTGGAGTTTAAAAATAATCAGTCACGCAATTTTAAATAATTCTGAAAATAATGAGACCGTAGACGAGACCTGGCAAATAATGATAATATAATAAAGATTATACCTATTATAATATTTAATTAATTAGATAAAAACGGGAATTACCGTGTTAAACATTCATTTATTGATGTCTCGATATTTCAACAGCTTAGCAGCCATCTTAGTCACGAGTAGACTGAAAAAAGTGATATTATATTTATGCTGCAATCTATCTGTTTTTTTGGATGACTTAACCTTTTTTTTGGTTTATTTCGTTTAACCGTGTTTTCTCAATTCGTTGGTTATCACCTAAGTACTCGACACTGGCAAAATTACTGTGCCAGCCACGGTTGAAGCCATATTTTAAAAAGTGAAGTGATATTATATTTAATTTTCCGATTTTAATGTTACTTAGTGTTAAAAAACTTCACATTTGCGCTATTTGCGAATGTAACAAAATAGAAATAAACCTATACTTACTGTAAATATCAGTCCGTATAAAGTACGGCTTTGGCAGCGAATGGCAGCAAAATCCATTTGTCAGTTGAGTATCGGAGCTTTAAATCTTTTTATAACAGAATGCATTAAAAGCTATACGTTGTAGGTATTTGTAGACCTAAATGGTGCATTTGCAGTACGATTTCAAGTCTTACGACGCAAATAATAAGAACTGTCAAAAGTAAAAAGTGTTACCATTGATCTGCTGTCGACTGTACAAGAGAATTTGTAATATGAAGATTTAGCTATGGATGATGTTACCCATTTTTACCCGACTGCAAGGAGGGTTATGTATTTCGAGTGAATGTATGTCTTCTTTATTATCCCTGCAGCCTAAACGGTTGGATGGATTTTAACATATGAGTTGTCGGTGGATTCGTCTGGATTGTAGAAGTGACATTGGCTAAGTATAAAAATTGAATAAAAGGGGCTTTTTGTTTTTTTTAAATAATTTCATAAGTTCACGTCTTTATTCCCACAGGGGCAGGCAGTTAAAATAATTTATCCCTGTTAAATCGTTGGTATACTGATCCGTAGAAATAATAATATACCTGCAATTAGTTCTCTACATAGCCGCAACACAGCGCCATTAGACAAGTTGACTGAAAGTATAACCTACTTTCACCGCAAACGCCTACCGCGTTTTGGTTAAAAATATACGGCCATTTATTAGGGTTGCTATCAGTTTTGGCCATTACTAGGTTATGATATGATTTATCCCATACAAGGGAAAGGCAAAGGAAATCTAGCCCATACAGCCGTGTCTTATGTAGTAATTGACTATGCCAGATTCTGCCCCACCGTCAACCGCAAGTTGTACAAGATAACGAATAAATGTAAAAATATCTCCGTTTCTTATTAAAATTATTGATTTAAAATAAAGTTTTGTACAAGTTGCGAGTCGAAAAAACAGCCTAATTAAGAATTCAGAACATAGTAAGAAATCGAAGCGAATTATTTATTGTTTTTGTTATTCTTCTATAGGAGTTGCGAGAGTAGTAGACAATGATACTGATTATGATTAAGCAATATGAAACCTGTAATAAGTCCCCAACAAAATAATAGGTACAGCTTAAATAGTCACGTAGTTTTGTAGGTGGGGCAAAGCTCCATTGAAATGTGGCAATGTCTTTTCATAGTATGATTAGATAAAGATGATGATGGTAATTGAAATGCCAGTATGACACTTTTCAATGGTTTTTAGAAATACTTGGATCATATTTGTCAAATTAAGAAGACGAAATATTGTAGAGGAAAATGGAGTGTATCACTGATTTTTTTCATGCTGTCTAAATATCGAGAATTCGAGAACTCAATCATAAATTATTTTTTCCCGTCTGCGGCCCGGCATAATGTGCTCGAACCTTAAACTATACATTTATGATTTTGTTGTTATTGTATAAATAATTCCGAGGTCCAGAGCTCAATACTCAATATATTTATTGCATTCCATAAGTTATAATACAGAAGTTCACATACTTAACATTAAAATGTTACAATGTTCTTTATGGACCTTGTTTAGGCACAGCAATATAAGAGAGAGGACGACATTTCTTCTTCAAATATAAAGTAAATTGCAGTTACTAAGAAGTAGTAGGTAGCGATTGTTTATTATATTTTCTCATTTAGAAATTCATCTACCCTGTAATAGCATTTAGCATGTAGGTGTTGTTTTAGCAGTCGTGTGAATGTTTTTTCATTTGCTGCATTTTTTATTTCGTTTGGAAGATGATTATATATTTTTATGGACATGTTCAATGTACCTGATAAGTGGAGATTCAACCGAGAGATTGTAACTGGTACTAGCTAAACTTATCCTGCCTCTATTCAGGGCCTCTGTTGTATTTACGGCACTCCGTCCGAGAGACAATAACTGGTTATCTAAGAGAGAATGAACGAAGAGATTTTCCTTGAGTGTGCGAAAAATATAAGTAGAAATAGGTAAATGGGTACGGTGGAACACAAGAGAAAGGTGTACAGGAGAGTTTATAAGATTGAGATTTTCTCAAAAACTACTTGACCTATTGCAATAATTATTTCACTATTTAATAGATAAAAGTTAAAACTATGTAACTGTAAAATAATTATTAAATTCGGTCCAGTAGTTTTTGAGAAAATCTCAACTTTATTGAGGCCCCTGTATACTTATCTCTGTCTTCGACTGCACCTACACGCAAAAAACAGGTTTGGCTGTAGCAAAACTTTGGTTTTATATGTAACTGATGTATTTTCATTTGTGTGCAAATAAAGTATATTTGAATTTGAATTGAATTGAATAATTAGTTCATATACCTACGATCCAACTAAATATTCATATACCTATTTAATTTCTTCTTGAAACATGTAATAATAATAAAACATTCACACAAACAACGAAGCGCGCTCAGCGCCTCTAGCGGTAGTTATTGCAATTTTTCTACGATATGGTCAATTATGTTTGCTCATATCATGAAATAGCCGTGCGTTTGTTGGCCATATCGTCAAACGCTTTCTATACATTGATCGATTCATAAGCGAAAGCCTAATATTTTCCGCTGGTGAAAATGGCTTGGAGCATCATAAAGTATTACGACGGCTATTAATTGATGTAATTGGTCCAAAAACACCAGATGTGGACCTCATAACAAGAGGATATTGACAATGAAACGTTACTGGAAATTGGCAACAAAAATCTTAGCTCTTGTCATAGAATAACAGCATTACAGTGTAATAACACTGTAATTGATTTTTTGTACACCCTGTGGGTAACCTATTTCATAAAATAAAATAAATAATATGTATACCGCAGCCCAAATCAAGTGTCTTATTTTGTAAACAAATATGATCGTTTAATTACGTTGTGATGTAACACTGAAGGAACTAATTGATCGAACCTGTTCATCAATACTTCAATACTTCATTTATTCAACCTTAGGAGCTCTAGGGAACACTTGGTTATGTCATACATAATGTAATAATTTACAATAATATAAGGTACAGAATACAAACTAGGTTACGGCTGGGCACGAACAGAGAAGCAAAGAACCGACCCACGGGATATGAACAAAATGAACTAATTGCGGCTGTAAAGAGGCCTTGGCAATGTTTTACAATTTAGAGCAAGTTTTCGTTGCGAAAATAAAATGATCAGATCTAATAATGTGAAAATAACTATGTAATAGTCACAGAAAAGCTGAAAATGTTAGTAGTTTTTGTTTACAAAAAAAGACACTTGATTTAGGCTTCGGTATAAGTAAGCGTATGTAGTTGTATAAGTTGTGAAGTTTCGATATTTTCATACTATTAGGTAATCCAGATTCAGTTTAATGCATCACTTACTCAAATTAAAAATTATTATTTGTAAAAAAATATGTCTTAATTGTTCAAATTATTGTTTTTTGGCCGTAATTTTATAATCCTGAATTTTAAAAAAAGGTTTCATGATCTATAACTTTATAATAAAATGGTTATGCAACGGCTAATATTTTTTTATTCCATTAATCATCATAATTATCTCAGATGAAGTGTAGAAAAAAAATCCCTATATTTTCATCAACACCACACAACAGGAGTACGTATTATTTATTTTATTTATTTATTTGTTTATTTCTTATATAATAAAACCAAATTTTACACCAGTCTATATGAACAAATGAGCCAGGTAAGCGTGTCACAGTGGTATGCTGCGGTGTTGCAGTAGCAACCCAAACAGACCGAAGTCTGCGTCAGGGCTAGCTACGGTTCACAATATAAGTGTCGAGAACGACCGTACACGAGTCGAAGCATATAGAATTTGGTTAAATTCAGGGTTGTGACGAGTATTTTTTTTACGTTAATTGTTTTATGTTTAATACTCAGTGTATATAAAACATGTAAGTGTATTTACCCATCTATAACTATAAAATAAATATATTAAAATGACAATGCCAGATTCTGCCCCACCATCAACCGCAAGTTGTACAAGATAACGAATAAATGTAAAAATATCTCCGTTTTTTATTAAAATTATTGGCTTCAAATTAAGTTTTGTACAAGTTGCGATTCGTAAAAAACAGCTTAATTAAGAATTCAGAAAATAGTAAGAAATCGAAGCGAATTATTCACTTTTTTTTGTTATTCTTCTATAGGAGTTGCGAGAGTAGTAGAAAATGATACTGATTATGATTATGCAATATGAAACCTGTAATAACTCCCCAACAAAATTAAATGGTCGCGTAGTTTTGTAGGTGGGGCTAAGCTCCATTGAAATGTGGCAATGTCTTTTATATACCTAATCCGTGCCAACGCTATGCGACTAAACGAAACATATCTGTGCATTAGCATAAACCAATTTGTATGTCACGCGACAGGAGTCGGGCGACAGGCTTGTGCATGGCGGGACATAATGGACTAGCACTTGCGACAATATTCGGGTTAAGGGTCAACGCTAGGCCCCGTTTTGCATGCAAAACTATGTCGGCATAAACTCACTCAGAACACGGTGCCGGTGGTTATTCAACAGGTAATTAGACGATCATATGGTTGTTTACAAGATAAGACACTTGATTTGGGCTGCTGTATATTATGTGAGTTTGTGTGTATAATTCTTAAGCACGCGCTGCAGCTTAACATATTAGGTATGAGGTGTCTTTAGATTCGTCTTATTTTTAGCCTGTAGGAGTGACATAAGCTATAAAAAATCAATGATGCTTAATTTTTTTGGCAGTCGTTTTTTTTTTGTTTTTTAAATTATTTTTTAAAACCAGATTAATGTGCAGTTTATTGCCTAAAAATAATACCTATATAGGAATAATTTACAGACCGTTTTAATAGATTAGGGTTTAAAATTTCAAGATAAGTAATATGAGCAATCTAATTAAATGGTAGGAAACAATATTCGTACTTGCTTACGCAATTTAATTATTCGAGCTTTCGTAAACTCGGGTCAACTTAGCTGCCTCCGTCTGTACATTGTTGTCTAGAAGAAAGCGCCAATCTTCAGGCTTCGTCAACAAAGGCAATTCGCCGAATAGTCACCCCGACGACATTGCTCCGCTCGATCTGTTTCCATGAATAAAATCACCGTCTAATTTTGGCCTTCTACAAATTCCCTCAAACATTCAAGCATATTGTCAAAGAATATGTTACAAGGTTGGAAATGTTGGTAAATGATAATGCCAGATTCTGCCCCACCATCAACAGTATGATGAACAAGATAACGAATATATGTAAAAATATTTTTATCAATGTTATGTTTAAATAAACTCAGAAACCAGTCATTTTCGACCCCTCGTTAATAGGGCCTAATTTGTTGCAAACCACCTCTAGTATCCTTTCAAGGAATGTATCGAATTTCCAATCACAATGTATATAGATAGAGACAGAAGTCTAGAAATCACGAAGTCTGTTCCAACTCCTATTGCAGTGACAATTACGTTACACAGGCGCGTGGCGCGCGGCGTCGCGTCGGCACTAAACACACATTCCTCGCCGCTATACGACCGCTAAAGTCTGTCGCTGACACCGGAGTAAGACGGTGGTCCAAGTAATAAGCGGTGACGGTTTTAAGGGCCCCGTACCTCAAAAGAAAGAAAGGAACCCTTATAGGATCACTTTGTTGGCTGTCTGTCTGTGAAGACCTATAAAAACGTCTCAGAAACGCGACATACACAATTAAAGAACAAGAAAAAAACTTAGTAGTTTTTTTACGTGAGAACCAACCGTCTAAAACCTATCGCAGTAAATGACTTCAGACTTGTCATAAAAATGAGTTTATGGAACAATCAAAAATAAAGATATCTTAGAATGAAATCTATAGTGAGCCATTACTACAAATTATTATAAATAAACGGATATCACTCACTTATATTGTTAAAGTCGGCAATTAGACCGACAGTTTCGACCGATTTCGACGGTCTTTTTCAAGGTGAGCGCGCCATGCCCGCGTCGCCGTTCTAATTGCCGACTTTAACAATATAAGTGAGTGATATCCGTTTATATATAATAATTTATTAATAAAGATATCATCCACGAGCTGTCTACCCGGTTGGTCCACATCTCGGGTGATCCCAGAGCTGGCAGCTACCTCGCTCAGCGGCTCAGTATTGCCATACAGCGAGGAAATGCTGCCAGCATCCTGGGCACCATGCCACAGAACGGGGACCTCGACGACGTGTTCGTTCTTTAGTTTGTAGTTTTATTTCATAAGTTTTTTTTTAGATATTAATAAAATAAGACTAACGTAATATCTAAAAAATTCTAAGATTTAATTTACACGATAATTTTCTGAAGAAACTCGCAAATGTTTATGGCAGTTAAAGTTTAATTTATTTCATTCATGGCCCGACAAATCTGTGTGACCTGGCCCCTAGCAAGCAAGCTGTCCCGGTAATGTCTCTCGTGTGGCCGCGGTTTTATGGAGTGGAACTTTGACGCAAGTTTAAGTGACTATAAAAGTTGAGAACTCGCTATAAGCTTATAACTTGTACGACACAAAGAAGTGTTATTAAGGTTGATATTTTCACAAAAAGTACTTTACTGTAGTACTTAGTTGAATTGTAGGAGTGACATAGGATATATAAAAAACCGGCCAAGTGCGAGTCTGTCTCGCGCCCCGAGGCTTCCGTGCGACGCAACTTAACCGTAACTTTGGTCTAACAAAAAGATAAACTAGATTTAGAGACCAACTTAACTTTGCCATTACCAAAATATTATGTCCATACATCGACATTTTTGTAATAAGAAAACTTTTTTTTGGTGGGATTACTTTCAAATTTACAGTTTTCGGATTTTTTCCTTTACTTGTGCTGTAAGACCTAGCTTCTTGCCAAATTTCATTATTCTAGGTCAACGAGAAGTACCTTATAGGTTTTGGTTCCCTCGCATTTTCATAGAAATATGCGAGAAAATGCTACATAAACGGCCATATCTTTTTATTGCGTTAAAGTAGAAAGTTGATATTTTCACGGCTGCATGAGGTTGCAGACCTAAGTATTTGGTATTAATTTCAACGTGATCGTCCACGCGTTTCTGAGACAGACAGACAGAAAGACGGACAACAAAGTAATCCTATGAGGGTTCCTCTTTTCCTCTTGAGCTTCGGAACCCTAAAAATAATCAAAGTGGGTTAAATTTTTGACAGACGGGTTTTAAGTTTTTTTGAAATATTTTTTCGTTAACAATTGTCAACTCCAAACATATTTTTTTCTATTCTACTATCAATAACGAAAGCCAAGTGGGGCTAGGGACACTGTTCTCTTAGACCTTTTGTCGCGGAACTTTATCTCCCGCGCACTAAACAAAGTCGTCGTAAAGCTAGCGACGGTCGTTATAGCGTCGCTGAGACAACGACACTTTATGCGACACTGTGCTACCTAATGGGAAACAGTCTCGTGCTGGTTGTAAGTGTTTCCATGGGTTTTAATGATGGGACATAACGTGAAGCTTAAAGCTCACAAAATGTACTGCGTTACTGATATTTTTGTATATTTCTTCGAAGGTGTAGGTAGTAAGGAAATAATGTAAATAATACTATTACTTACTTTAATTATAAGTTAACCGTTGCGGAGATATTTTTTTATTATTATTAATATACAGGGTGGTATTGAATTCATTCTTTTTATTAATATACAGATCTTGAATTCATTCGACAAAATTAAATGGATGGTTAAGGCTTGTGACATACATTAATAATTATGCACAGCATTTAAGTAAATTAAACAATTTGCGAAAAATAAAAAATATTTACAATAAATTCAACTATCCCAAAATAAAAAAATTGAGGTGCATCGTTACTGTGCTTTATAGGTTTTATTTTTACATTTTAAGGTATATTTAATTTTTTGCATTCACTGGTATTTGACCTAATGGTCATTTCTAAGGTGTGTGTCTTGTGACCTTATTACTTAGTTCAAATTAATCAGATAAAACGGGAACTACCGTGTTAAACATTTATTATTGATGTCTCGATATTTCGACAGCATTGCAGCCATCACGGTCACGAGTAGACTGAAGTTTAAAAAGTGATACTTAGTTCAAGTTTTTTGCACTTTTGATTTACTAAAAAACCCTTACCAATTTAATATTTATCATGAGTATAAAAAAAAGAAAAATTTGAGAAATATTTATTTTGGACAGGGTCCATAGATGTTAGTAAAATACAATAAAATGACTTATAACCTCCAGTTTCAATTTGTCGAATGAATTCAAGGACACCCTGTATAAAATAGTATGCTTTTAGGTCTTGGTACTTTAATCGAAATACGTATGCTCTACTTCACCGACCCTGTATAATGTTGACACAAGTACTGTGACAAGGTCGGCCTTGAATTATTTTGCACAGAATGTTTCATGATATAATGTTTGAAATATTCCGCTTGAATTGAACGATTTATGAAGATTATGAAGATTTTTATAGGTAAAATGACTTACATTTTTAGAACATTCTTAAGTATTTTTTTTTGTTTTCATGATAAATACTACATATTTAAAAAGTTTAAGTAATAATAACCAATAACTATATCAAGTACATAACAATATAAAAATTTATAAGTAAAAAACTTCATTGTAAAGTCGAGCTTAATGCTTTCTATCAGTTAACCTTTGGTGTTTCGGAAAATGTTGGGGCAGTATTTTTAAATAATACTTCACCTGAAGATGATCAAATCGAGAATAGTAGTACAATAAAAAAAATTAAAAAAAATAGTAAAATAGTCTTTCAAACAATGTCAATGTTAATTTTCATGAATTACTAAAAGCTTATATTTGTCGAGTTTATAAATGTGAGTACCCGACTGCCGAAAGTAAGAAGGATACTATTTTTCCAACTTAAATTGTATCATTTCTTCTATTTATAATCGCGCAATTCCATCATGTTACCTCGAAAGTAAACATTGTACATACTAAAAACTACAATTTTACTACACCTATCGAGATTTAGATTTAAGTCTAAACAATAACATGTGTAGCTAAACAGGGGCTTGTAAAAACGTAAAAATACCCGGTTATTTCCTAACAGAATGAATTATGTACAAACATAATAAACCGAAGCCTGCGAGCAAGGCTTTCCCATTTTATTATCAAAACACACGCAATACCGAGAATCATTTACAAAAAAATAACATTTGAATTTCAAATTCTTTTGCTGGTAAATATAAAAGAAATCTGTTCTCAAGTCTCCTTTAAAAAAGTGTAATTTAAAAAAAAAATACGCATCAATGAGCACTCAAATCAAACACTATCGTATTTCAATCACGAAAGAGTCTGTTTTCATTTGTCAACGAAACACTCCGCGTGGTCACACCTGTAGATTCAAAATTGGAATTTTTTTTTTTAAATTAAAAAAATAAAAATTTAGACTAAGGGATATAGTGCAACACAGCCTAGTTAGTTTTTAAGGAAAAAGTGAAGGTTTTTTTAGGAAGAGGGGAAGCGCGGCCATCCGGCCCGGAGTCGCGGTATCTACTGAGCCTTTCTGCCCGGACTGGGGCAAAGATAACCGGATTTTTGGCCGGATTTATATCCGGATATTTCCGGGCAAGAGTTTGACGTCTGATTGGATATTGCCTTAAATTTTTAGAAGTCATCGGCTGTGAAATTGTTGATTTATGAGGTTTAATTTTGTAGAAGAGGTCGTACCTATTGGCGAGGACGGAGGTGCTTCCTAATAAAAATAGTTATTATAAGGGCACGTAATACTTAAGGGATACTGTTCAAGAACAAAAAATCTAGTTTTCCAGAATCGGAACTCTTCACTGCCAGTGTAGGTTGTGTATATTTTTATACGTATTTTTTATATATAATTTACATTTAACTACTTTGTAAGGAAAAGGTGCTGGAGAAAAAGTGACAAAAAACTCTCAGCGCACATATTTTAAAAGAATAATATGTATTTTTTTTTAATTTCCAACAAAATCATAAAAGCTTTATTTATTATGAAGATCTTGGAAATTTTCCAATATAAATTCCAATCTCCTTAACTTCCTTATTAAAAGACAATGCTTTCGTTTTATTTATTTTATGGATATTTTGATTTTATTTCCCACAGCTCTATGGCCTCAAATAGTTATGAATATATTATACATTTACATTTCGGAGAATTAAAAATATATGTCATCCAGTAATATTTATTATTTGTTTATTATATCTTTGTTTAATATAATGATTATGGTATCATTTTAGTAATTTGAATACTTCAATGCAAGAGTGGGACGTAAATATCCCGTTTCGTAGAACGGATGCTACGAAACGGGTACGACGATGCTGCGTAGCGCGCTACGACACTCGTAGCAGAGTATACTTTTTGTAGAGAATATTATTCATGTTTAGTACATATTGAGATTTTCCATAGAGAGAGTGCGGCCCATGATCCACCGCATGGGCCCAGTGCGGTGTGGTGACATTAGTGTATTTCTTCTTCTCAGGTTTAGGTTGATAAGTGTAAGTTTACCTTTGAATTTAAATCTCATTGGTACATTGTTGAACGAGGATGGAACCTTTTTTTTAACCCAGGTAAAACATGCAAAATCATGTACCACCACACCCGGGCGAGCGTGTTGATTATGTCGGGCTCACCGCCCTGAAGGGGAAGCATACCGACTAAACCTCCTAGGGTATTCCACCTCGTGCCATCCTTGCCGAGCCCCGGGAACTACGATACATCCGCGACCCATGAGGATGGAACCTGTGACCTCCGTAACGTGGTCTGTCCCAATCCAACCACTGCACTACCAACCAATACATACAAATACATTTTTTTCCATTCCTTGCGGTTAGGCAGATAGATCAGAGAACAATGAATCGTATTATGTTTATCATACGTCATTAATTCGCTTACTTCTCACTCGTGTTGGCTCGCTTCTAACGACGACAGGTCTTGCTCCTTCCATCTTTGGGTGGAGCGATTGGGCCTTAGAGTTTCCTCTGTTGCCCCGGCAGGGTCTCGTCGGCCATCGGGCCGACGGTGATGTTGCCCCTCAGAGGGAGGGGGTTTGTGGCAATTGTTCTCGCACGGTTAATAACGATACTGTAATGTAATATTGTGTATGGCGGTTTTCTAGCTCTTTTTCTTTATCTCGGTTCTATTTTTTTTTTTTTTGTGTCGTCGTTATTTGTTTTTGTTGTTTTTTATGTGGGTTTTTTTTTTTTTTTTGCACACAATACTACATAACAGCACCGTAATCAAGCGTGGAGGGGTCAAGGCGTGGGGTGGATTGGGCCTATGTTGGGCTTGCAGGCGCGCTGGGCTGCTCGTGACTCAAACCTGCCACAGAAGGTGGCGGGGAGCGAAGCAGCTCTCTCTGGAGGGGGCGACCTTCCGGAGGGCGCGCGTGCAAGGGAGCTCGCTTCTAATTTACTCGCCTTTGGGCTTATGTACATCAATGTTGAACCTTAAGGACGACCTCCAATTTATCCTGAAAGGACCTCTATTTTTCCGATAAACAGCAATGTAAGTAGACGAAAGAAATTCCAATAATGTGTTGGAATGGAATCCGATATTTTGCGAATATCTTCGACTGCGATAGGTAGGTAGTTAGATATTATATTATACTTAGTAGAGAGAGTCTGTGTTTCGGCAATTATATATGTACTTTCAACGACACGAATAACTACTTAAAAACTACGTTTATTTAAAAGTAGGCGTATTATGTAATAAATCGATAGATTGACTATTTACTCATACTTATCTAAAAATAACTTGTCAGAAATAATCAATTGTTATAATTAATATTTCGAATACAAATAAATTAAACTCCGTATTTTTCGTGTGAAGATTGGGGTAAAATAATAATTTGCATTATAAATATTTATATTAAACACTATTTATTCATTTATTTGATTTGATTTACTAGTATTACAGATACACTCTTATTCACTAGGTAAATCTACGTCAATCAATTATTATACAATATTTAGGACAACACAGGTCAAATTATTATAACATAAATTAGGACAATCAGCCAATCACACATTCATACCCTCACAAAACACCATAAATAAATAATATATAATAATACTATAAATAAATATTAAAATACATACAATACGAGAATATTATAGAAATATAAATCAATCAACAATATTTTGCCGTTTATTGATAAATACTATATTTTCTTATTTAAAAAAATAACAATTTAGACACCATTTTTTAATGAAATCATGAAAAAATATTTATTTATTTTATTAATGGACTCGACAGTCCGTCATTTGCCAATGTCATGTACAAAATATTCAAGATATCATTGTCTTCTCTTCCTCCCTCGTAGTCGACGCAGCGTCGTCACTCTGGACGAAGCAGCTCCACACTCACGCTCACTCCCGGACTCTTGACCGAAACTTCAGATCTTGCATCATAAATTCACCATATTGTCATTCGGAGACATTTTCTGATTAATTAATGAATTCGCCGTTTTCTCGTGGACCCACTAAGTACTTATTTCTCGTAGACCTACTGCTTCATCGGTCTCAATTGGATTACTGTTGATAAAGGACAAAGTATAAGGTGTGACTACGGATCGGTCAAGGTCCTTCCCGAGTAGTTGAAGAGCTGAAAACTTACTACTACTTAAACCAATACTTTATTTACTCCAATACTATTTTTTAAATGCTTATTTGTAACGTGATTCAATGTAGGTAAGTTGTAGTTCACAAATGTGCCAGAAACGGCCATTTTTCGCAATTATGTGAACTACAACTTACCTACATTGCATCACGTTACAAATAAGTATTTGAAAAATAATATTTATAACAATAAACAATGTGAACGTAGCTTTTTTAATAAAATTGATTATATTGGAAGATATGATTTTTTAAAGATTGGCGGCGCTAGTTGGCTCTAGGAAGGCACGTTCATGGACAGTGGCGGCATATGCCGTACTTTGAGTATTCGGAGAATGACAGTACGGCGTATGACGTAGTATTTTGATGCATTTAAAAAGACACAACGGCATCTCCCGCGGCGTTCGTAGGCGGTTTTCTTTGTGGAGCGGTCCCACTGTCATTCTGTGTAGAAAATAGGTATGTGTACTGTCAAAATAAAGGTTGTAGGTACATTTTTGTCGGTCTTGACACGCACATACTTAGAATCCCCCACGGTTATGACAGTAGTTGAGAATTTTCACTGTCATTTCGTAATTTCTACAGTCCATGAACGTGTTTAGTTTGTGAATATTCAAGGCCACCCTGTATATGTAAATTACATGATAGTAGCTTGTGTTCAATTTAAAATACTGCATTGCTTATACGGAGGCGATACCAGTGAATGTATTGGCACACACAAAGCACATTACTTATTGCAGATATCTGTCGCGCGGCGGAAATAGATTTGTTTGTTACGAACAGCGGGAACCTCATTTTTGGAAATCGGTTGTTATTACATTGTATATTGAAGATATTTCAAAGGAGTATATTGTATATGGAAGTACAGTTTAATGCTAGTACGTATAACGGGGCTTTATGTTTTGAATTTGCAAAGTTGTACTACTGAGAGCTTTTTCCAAAATTTAAAAAGCCGACTGCCAAAAATCTAGGCCGCTTTGATTTAATTTTTATATCCTATGTCACTTCTACAATCCAGACGAATCTAACGACACCTCATATGTTACAATCCATCAAACCGTTTAGGCTGCGGGGCGGGACTAAGAATTAGACATTTACCGCAGCCCAGATCAAGTGTCTTATTTTGTAAACAAATGTGATCGTCTAATTACCTGTTGTGATGTCACACTGAAGGAACTGATTGATCGAACTTGTTCATCATGGTGAAGTTAAAGTAATCCAATCTAATAATGTGAAAATAACTATGCAATAATCACAGAACAGTTTTAAATGTTAGTAGTGTATGGTAGTTTTTGTTTACAAAATAAGACACTTGATTTGGGCCTCCGTTTATACATACACTCGACAAATATAACCCTCCTTGCGCAGTCGGGTAAAAGTATAATTATATGCCTAGAAGGGATATCTTACGACTTTTACCATCCATATCTCTGGCATTAATTTGGCATCAGAAATCTAATTTCTTGAGTTTTTTTGGACTGTTTGTAAATGGTTCGTATAACCCACAGACCCTTACCCAAAAGACATGAAATCGATACAAATGATATTGCCAGATCTCAATGGAGCTTTGCCCCACCTGTACAAAACTGCGTGTACAATGAAGCTGTATCTATCATTTTGTTTGGGACTGATTGCAGATTTCATATTGCATAATCATAAACAGTAAGAGTTGCGAGAGTAGCTAGTAGAAAATGATAACAAAAATAACGAATAATTCGCCTCGATTTCTTAATGTTTAACGCTCAGCACTATCTGTTACATTGTCTGATGGTGGGCCTACAATAATAAAAAATATGTCACGTTACAATGAATGATTAGCGGAAAAACTAAGAGGAAAACGTACAAAAACTTTATTTTAAACCAATATTTTTAATAAAAAAACGGAGATATTTTTACATTTATTCGTTATCTTGTACATTTTGCGGTTGATGGTGAGGCAGAATCTGGCATTGTCATTTGCAAGCGAAACATTCTGTCAACGATGAGCGCATAGAGACGAAACGCCGACAGGGGTGCCGTATTAAAGAGATGCGTCCATGTCGATAATATCTCTAGGTTACACGTGTCGCTAGGCAATGTTGCGCTCATGTGCGGGCAGACACGGGTGCACTCCTGGTACATGGGATATGGGGGAAGTGGTACATAAGTCGCTTCGCACATACTGCAATATGGTAAGTAATATACATTATAATAAGTGACGTCACAGCGCAATACCGCGGAGGCACTAAATTCGGTATGTAAATATGTCACGAATCACGATACTGCGTCCGTACAGGGACGGACTCGGGTAGTCAAGCGAAATAATACACAAAGAAAAATTACAGGAGAGTCATTAGAGTTGATTTTTTTAAAGAACGATGATGTAAGGATGAAACGACAAGAACAAAAAAACAATTGATATTTTTTTTATGTTTACGTTAAATTTTTCATACATTCGGAATTCTTACAAACATAATTATGGCGTATTTGACAAGTATTCACCTATAACAATGAATTATGGCCTTAGAGGCAATATTTTAAAAATAAAATAATGCATCTATGGCTGATACTCCGTGTGAACACGCTCTTACGGCTATCAAATGTATGTGAATCTTTGTAATAAGCTCATAAATGGATATTTGCATATTATATTATAAATTAGAACTCCCCATCGGCATACAAACCGTACGTGGTTTCGCCTAAGATGAGAAAACAGATTTCATATTCTTTTTAAATACGTAAAAAAAATTACGTTCTGTAAGAGCGAGGTCACACTAAACTTACGATCAAAATGTCTCTGAATATCTCAGTCCTTCCCTGTGTGACTAGCTCCGTGGCAAAGTCCGGAAATACGTCATTAGTGGCACAATGGTAGCCCTGGGGCCGGGACTGCGCCGGAGACCACGCCTTGAGGCAGCGAGGGGAAATACATAGTCATTTCTAAAACGGAGAGATGGATGGCCATGAGGAGGTAATGTGGGTTAATTTAACGTGATATTAAATATTAATCAGATAAAACGGGAATTACCGTGTTAAACATTTATTATTGATGTCTCGATATTTCGACAGCCTTGCAGCCATCATGGTCACGAGTAGACTGAAGTCGGTGAGTGTGGAACGTCAGAAGGGTGACACAAAACGATCTACCCTCTTTCGTGTTCGCTGACTGCGGTGAGAAAAGTTGTTGATATTTGCAGGTACCCCCATTTTGCAAAAAGAACTAATTATGTCCGCTCGTTTGCACGCACTCGCCTTTGTGCCTCGTTTACATAAGTCGATCACTGGATTCCAAGTTTTTGACAACAGAAAACCATCGTCGCGATTGAAATTTCTGTATTTCTTTATTTCAATGGCCTCGCGTACTAATCTGGGAACATAATGGCGTTCGGACGATAATACTTTTGGATATTAAACACAAAACAAACACTGAATTAAGCAACTACTTCACCATTTTCAAAAGTCATGTTAGCTATTTATTGTGAGCCAAGTGAACCATTCTCAATGGACGCAATAATCCCATAAACCCCGCTCTATTATATTCCCTGACAGCTTGACGTTTATAATCTGTGCCGGCCCTGTGCCAGCGCTCGGACAAGTTTAAAAAAAAAATAGAACTGCGAAGTGCGAGCCGGATGCGGACGGAAGCTGAATTCCGAGAGACTGTCTTTGTAACGCGAGAGACTTGTATTAAAAATATTTAGATGCGAGGTCACTGGAAATTGCACTATAAATATAGGATACTAATATTGTTGTCAGTTGTATCTAGTTGCCGTTCACGCGAAAACAGATTTTAGAGTAGGTAATGGTAACAATAATTAATTTGAAATCTGACTCCTTTGATTATGTTTTACTTTGACATAGAACAGCTAACAGCAGATCAAGTGTACTGTGTACTTTGGACAGTTCTTATTATCTACGTCGTAAGATATAAAATGGTACTGCAAGTGTTACCACTGATCTGCTGTTGTCCGAACGACTAGAGGTTTTTGTTTTGCCTTTTTATCAAGATTTGGCGCCTTTTCCTTGCAAAGTAGCATAAATATAAGTTTATAATAACATGTTTACGTGCAAAAATATACTTGTAATATGGAGATATGATTCTGATTCGAACAAGCTGGCGGATAACCTGATATCTAGAAAGTAGTCGTCATCGTCAATAGACTTAAACTAACCTAACTACCCCAGAAGAGCACTGTCTGCACTGGCAAAGTATCCCTGAGTACCTGATATGTTTGACTAATTATATCTTATGACTAGTTAAATAAATCTATCACGAATGTGGTCTAACAAAAAAAGGGCTTTTTACAGCTTACGGGTGCGAACAACTGAGAGTGAGATTGCACTATCCGAAGTTATAGTGCAATCTTTTAAGTGTCATTTCCAGCACATTGACTTTGCATCTATAGTATTTTAGTATAAGAGCGAGGGAGCATTTTCAGTTTCGCCCGAAATTAGGTTTTTATTTTGTGGCGATATTTATTTGTCTCCGGAGTCCTCTCCTCTTTATTATTATAGCGTTACGAATATCTTATTCTGTACATAAAAATATCTTATTTCATGTAAAAATTAAATATATTACGATGATAGATCAAGTGGAAAGTCCTTGAGTCGTCTTGGGTTCAATCCCATGTGAAATGAAACCACCTTTTAGTAAATTCTGAGCCAATATTCTATAGAGTGTTGAGATATTTTAGAATTAAAACTACAGTGAGCCATTACTACAAATTATTATACATAAACGGATATCACTCACTTATATTGTTGAAGCCGGCAATTAGACCGACAGTTTCGACCGATTTTGACGGTCTTTTTTAAGGTGAGCGCGCCACGCCGGTGACAGGACCCAATTATGAGATCAACCCAATGATCTCCTATAAACAACTAGATACACAGTCTGCCTTCTAAAAATGTCCGAGCGCAAAGAAGGTCCAAACGGATGAATGGACCCTCATTTGCTTTATTTGGACGTTAACAATGGACCCTTATTTGGACGTTTTTTTTTAATTGTTTTAGTAAGACCTTTGTGTATCTAGTTGTTTATAGGAGATCAATGGATCAACCGTAATATTTTATTATGATTATTTTCGTCTCGAAGGCTTCACATTCGGTTCAGGAAAGGTCCACCCACGTAAGTCGCAAAGCTAGTACTTCCGACCGGAAGAGGCTTTTCCACGCTATTTACCCGCATGAATGGAGGCCGCTTCCGACCGCGACGTTTGAGTGAGGGATGTTTGAGAATAATGCTAAGGTCATGACAACCCCTCTTTCCTATTTAAGGAAGACTGTATCTAAGAAGTTTTTTTCTACACCTGCAGTACTGCTCAGTGCTGTTTCAGAGTCCAAGCAATTCGACTGTGGAACTCCATACCGCTCGACGTACGTAATAGTCCTTTCGTCGGCATCTTCAAGAAACGGCTAAAAGAACACTACTTATCCCTGGTCTCTAAGCAGTATGCAAAGTAGTATATGTATTATATTTTATGTAATGTAAATTTTAGTATGTAAGTATATATATATAATGTAGTACTTATTTAAGTAAGGATAATATTATTTATGTTAATATGGTATTTATTATGTGTTAAATAATTATTTAGTAGCAGTTATATGTACCTACCTATTTTATTTATTGGTATTCTCCTTCAATATATTAAATTTTGTGCACGTAAGCTTGTATGTCTACTACTTATGTATCTATATGGTTTTCTTTTAATTAACTAGGCTTTGCTGGAAGAAATCTCTCCTAAGAGATAAGCACGCCTGTGTACATCCTTTCTCACTGTCACTTATATAAAAATATGTTTCGTGTACAATAAAGAATAAACGAGTAAACGAGTACTGCTTATGTCCATAAAAAAAATTATCAATTATTTCGCAACCGTCGTATCCCGCCATTTACAAGAGAACCTGCACGTCAATTTGCATTTACACCACTTTGCAAGTCCATGAGGACTGCATACGGAAAAAAAATAGAATAGAATAACTGTTTTTATTTATTTTATTAATGGACTCGACAGTTCGTCATTTGCCAATGCCATGTTACAGAAAATTCAATTTATAATGGTCTTCTATCTTCCTCCAGAGGAGTCGCAGTAGCGTCGTCACTCTGGATCAAGGACCTGACATGAGCCAACTAGAGCCGCCAATCTTAAAAAAAATATACCTATCTCCCAATATAATCAATTTTCCTAGTTGCCAAGGTCGGCAGCGATCCAACAACCTCTCAGGTGTTACAAGTGTCTGGGCGACGATGACCGCTTACCGTCATAGCTCTTTTGCTTGTCTATCACTCTTCCTCCTAAAAAACTAAGTACTTATTCGTATGTATAAAAGTTTATTCAAACATCCTTATTTATCCAACTGTACATACGTTATCAGCCGTCATAAACTGCCATTACCCGAGCGAGACAGCACATATCATAATGTATATTCCAACAAGTGTGAGAGAGACAGCGCTAGCGCAGTGCAAATTGTGAAATGCGCCATATTTAAGGCAGAGAACACAGTGGCGGTTATAAGTGCGCTTTGCGTGTGTGGCCACGAGACGCGCGGGGAGCGATGACGCGGATCCGCTCCGCATCCGTTATTGCCAAACTTCCGCATGAATTTGACTTCTTCTTCTTCTTGCAGTGCCTCTCCTCTAATGAAGGCTGGCCGTCAGTTCCGCAGATCTCCCTCTGTCCTGAGCCAGCCGGAACAGCTCCTCGACGCTGGCTATAGCTGTCCACTCCCTTATATTGCGGAGCCACGATTTCTTCCTTCTGGCAACCCGACTCTTCCCCTCAATATTGCCTATCATTATGAGGTGGAACCTCTCGTGTCTCAGCACGTGTCCAAAGCCCACTTTTCTCCTCTTGATGGTGGGTCACGAGTTCCCGGGATTTATTTATTTAAACAATATTGTCACAGCATTACAGTCACTTGACCAATGCGCTGTGCAATTCATATTATATTATACATCACTATAGTCCAATTTAATTATTAATATACTTATTACTTAGTCAACTTATCTTAAATTATTATTATTAGATATATTATGTCAATAATTATTATACATTAAACATTCATTACATTACAATATTCATAATTTCTTATCAATATTACAATTAAGACACACAGATCACCCATCTTTCTCACATAACACCATCCACTCCCTCAGTACATTCGTCAATAGTCCAGCAAACAGGTCACACTGGGATTTACGGCGCGTCGCAGGATTCGACATTCAATAAGAGTGTATCTGTAATACTAGAAAATCAAATAAATAAATAAAAATCGTGACTCTCTGGGCCCAGCTTATCCTAAGCATGAATTTGACTAGCTGTCTACAATTCTGTCTGCAGTCTGACCAATCTAATTTTCCATAGAAATATGATTTTTTACAATCGTTCCAGTAGTTTTTGATAAAATCTCAACCATAATTAGGCCACCTGTATACTTTTCTCTTTTTTCGACATAGGGTTTGTCTGTAGGTAACGATAAACAATTGCAAAAAATAACTTTTTTATTTCATTAGTACCGTTTCTGTTTTATCACCAATAACCCAAACTAATGTACCTAAAATAAATACAAATCATTAGAGAAACTTGACACCGGGCATTCGCGGATGTGAGTTTTAAAATATCCGCTTGAGTCCGTGAGTTTTAAAATAACCAGCTCATGTTTACGCGAGTTTGTCGGCTCCATTGGAATTAATTTTAGGACGTAATTTATACTAGCGACCTCTGGAGTTTGTGAGATAAGTGTAATTAAAATAATTCATGTCTATTACAAAGGTCACCAGCGTTGAATACAAAATATCTACGTCGTTTAAAAATTATTTTAGCGAACATGTAAAAATGCTGATATTTTTGGTTGGTTAACAAACAGTCATATAGGCTTTTGAAAATGGCGGGAAACGACGTTTGCGAAATTATTAGATAATTTTCAGTTTAATGTCTACAGTGGGTGTTTTGTGTTTAATATCATGTTAAATTAATCAGAAAATGTTCGCAAATGACAGTATGGTGAAATTATTGGAGGATTCATCCAGGATCAGGCGCTATAGTCAAGAGTCCTGCTACGAGCTCGGGAGTGAGCGTGACTATCGAGCTGCTTCGTCCAGAGTGATGACGCTACGGCGACTCCTCTGGATGAAGAGAAGACGATATGATATTTTGAATATTCTGTAACATGACATTGGCAAATGGCGAACTGTCGAGTCCATTAATAAAATAAATAATAAATAAACAGTAATACAATGTGCATTAAATGAATAGTAAGATTAAAATTAGGCAGCAATATGTAGTGATTTTAGAGTGCTTACACTAAATTTAATCATTACGAAACCATCGCGATGTCATCCCCATCTCATCCGCGGACGATGAGTTTACCACTTATTTACACCATAAAATAGTTTTTATGGTGTAAACTGGCCCTGGTGGGCTTTGCTTTCAATACTCAATATATTTATTTTTGCTTTCGCTCTGATCAGTGGAGGAAAGGTCTCGGTTCCAATAGCGGGGACATACAAATAGGCTGATGATGATATGGGCTTCAAGAAAAAACGTGAATTTTGTGAGTGAATGCTTCGGCTGTGATCCAATCTGCCCGGTGGCTTCATACTATATAAATCTTAACATATTTTTTACGACGAAGAAAAATAACCCCTTCCTGTAAATACAATCTCCCCGCGAATAGACTGCGGAGGCAGTTAATACAATAACGCAAAATAATCTCCCCGCAGCAGCCAGGCTCGCGCTGAAATCCGTTTAGCGCAGATTAGATCCGCGAAGCCTCCTAAACCGAAAATATTTAATTTGCGCGACTTAATTAAAGTTTAAACGGTGGGCCACGAGATGCCTGTGTACACAAAATAAGTAATGAGTATTTACGTAAGGTAGGTACCTACATGAGGAAAGGAGGAAAATTATTCCATTGTAAATGGTTGCGAAACATATTTGCGATGGCGGCTAAATTTTGTATGTCACCATAAAATTGTAATGACAGATGTAAATTTATTAAGGGCCTGACATGAGCCAACTAGCGCCGCGAATCTTAAAAAAATAATAACTTCCAATTTAATCAACATTATTAAAAAAGCTATGTACACAATCTTTATTTGGAAAAACACTATTTTCCAATATACAATACATGACATAATTGCGACAAGCTAAGTTGTAGTTCACAAATATGCCAAAACGGCCGTTTTTCGCAATTATGCAAACTACAACTTACCGAAATGGAATCACGTTATAAATAAGCAATTAAAAATAGTATTTATCCTAATAAAAATTGTGTACATATTTTTTTTAATTGATTATATTATTGGAAGATATTATTTTTTTAAGATTAGCGGCGCTAGCTGGCTCATGTATAATATTAAGTATAATAATGCTAACAATATTATGTACCATTTATCGTTCGATTTAAATAAATAATAAAAATTAAAATAATACAATAAATCTAGAGAGATTGTAAACCGAAGCAAGATTGTGAGTGGACAATAATAAATTCTCGGTCGTTACCTTGCATTATTACGTACTTACATTAACCCAGCACGTTTTACGACGTCTGAGCATATCCCATAAATATTCCGGCCAAGCTTAATTGCAAGCAGATAACGTTAATTACAGCGCAGTGTGACTATGTAAAGGTCCCAGTACACAATGACAGGCCAGCTCCATTGTGTACAGAGGGAATTCGCGCACGTTGGCCGACCATTGCTAACACAGACAATTTACCCAATAAACATGAAATCGGTACTAGTACATAAAAAATAATATCTTCCAATTTAAACGATTTTATTAAAAAAAGCTATGTAGAAAATCTTTATTGCGATAAAAAAAATAATACTTATTTATAACGTGATTCAATTTCGGTAAGTTGTAGTTCGCATAATTGCGAAAAACGGCCGTTTTTGGCATATTTGTGAACTACTACTTAGCTTGTCGCAATTGAAAAATAGTATTTATCTTAATAGAGATTTTCTACATAGCTTTTGTAATAAAATTGATTTTATTGGAAGACAATATTTTTTTTTAGATTGGCGACGCTAGTTGGCTCATGTTAGGCCTTTAACAATGTAACGTAATCTCTGGTTTAGTGGCCACACTGGGCATTAAGCGACCAAATTGGATTGTCGTTGATCCGGAGCAAAACAAAGGGTTTTGTTCGTCGCTGTGTTGTTCATTATTCGGTCGCGTTGATCCCGCAGGAACCGCCGAGACATTAAATATTCTTAGCGGGCTTTATTGAATTTCTTGCTTTTAATTTATATGAAAATTTTAACTCAAATTATTGGATGGAAGGAATATTGCGGAGAGTTTTGGGTTCGAATCGAATTCGTTATAGCTTAATTGGACCTTGCAAACTTTTATGTAGGTAGGTTGCCTATTCTTAAAATTGTATTTAATGTTAGTCAGTCAACATTGACATGCAAAGTGATGTAAATGTGAATTCAAAAAAATATGTTGACGTGCAAAAATGTACACCACGTAATTAATAAAGAGATTTGACTTGACATGAGTTAATTATTGTAATCGATTATCTAAGTAAGTTACTAATTAGGTACCTACCTACCGTTTAGTCTTAAACATGATTTAAAGTTAATCCACGGTTTATGCCTTTGGTCCTTTTTAACTTACATTTTATTAATTTATTTAGCAATGATTAGAAAACCGGCGCATTACATATTATTTATATAGTAGCTCAAAATAAAACTGCCTATACTTTTCTAGTTTGCCTGAGTGAATCTGAACGCCATCTACCCTTTCAGCAATGTCTGAAATAATTTACAATCACCGCCACCTATGTGAATTACGTGGTATTACGACAGCACTTGCCAAATAACAAGGTCGGCATTAGTGGCTCCATAAGCTTCTGCTATTCGATGGTAGATGGCAGTTTGATTTTTTTTTCAAGTTTGTACCTAATTTGGCTTTACGAATATGTAATAATACCTACTATAAATTAAAATTGAATCAATAACAGCTGATGTATAATAAATATTTAATGATAAAAATAAATACGATTGTTAGTACCACTACTCGCCAACAGATGGCGCTACCATAGGTGGGTTACATAGAAACAGCGAAATATCTAAGCTCGCTGCGTAGAAAAGATAATTTATAAAGCAAAATTGCCCGCTACATTATTTGCTCCGACAAAAACAGAAACACGACTCAATTAGGTTTAACAGCGTATTCATAAACGTGATTTCGAATTTCGGTATCACGTAGCGCACTCATAAAAGTTATTATTTATTATATTAATGGATTCGACAGTTCGTCATTCGCCAATGTCATGTTACAGAAAATTCAATATATAATAGTCTTCTATCTTCCTCCAGGGGAGTCGCAGTAGCGTCTTCACCCTGGGTAGCCGCGTCTTCTTGTATTCATCCAGAGGAGACGCCGTAGCGTCAACACTTTGGACGAAGCAGCTCGACAGTCACGTTCACTCCCGAGCTTGTAGCGGGAACTCTTGATAAAAGCTTGAAACCCCAGAACTTGCTCAAATTATCCAACAAATTCACCATAATGTCACTCGCGAACATTTTCTGATTAATTTAACGTGATATTAATCTCAAAATAACCACTGTAGACAATAAAACAAAAATTATCAAATAATTTTGCAACCGTCGTTTCCCGCCGTTTTCAAGAGAACCCCACTCATAAAAGTTATTCCAGCATTTAGGCCTTCTGGTCCTTTCTACTTATGAATTAGGCGCGTATTCATAACCGTGATTTAAAGTTACGCCGCCGTTTAGGCCCCTGTCCCTTTCTAGCTTAACAATGTTGACGAAGTGTGAAAGGGATAGCAACACGAAAAGAAAGTAAGGTTTAACTAGGTTAATGAATAACAGCATTAGTATTTAGGCAATCCAATCCGTCATGGTTCGAGTTAGGACTTAGGAGTCCTGAAAAAAAGCAATTACGCGTGTTTACTAGTTTGAGGGCCGCGTGGGCGGGTTCCGGTTCCGCTACAGACGCCCCAAGGGGGTTCCGTCTAATGTCTAATCTAGAACCTTTTTTCTGTTCAAGGATTCCATTAAAATGTGACACCCATTACTGTGGGATTTAGGGCAAAAGTCTTAAAAAGGGATAAAAAAAACCTAAGTACCTACCTAAGTACTTACCTATAAATTACTTTTTTCTACATACCTACCTACGTCAGAACTGTCATCTTTCATAGAGTTTACCACATTACAAGGTTCTTTTTTGGATAATTTTTGTTTTGTCTACAGTGGTTATTTTGAGATTAATATCACGTTAAATTAATCAGAAAATGTTCGCGAGTGACAGTATGGTGAATATGTTGGATAATTTGAGCAAGATCTGGGGTTTCAAGCTATTATCAAGAGTTCCCGCTACAAGCTCGGGAGTGAACGTGACTGTCGAGCTGCTTCGTCCAGAGTGACGACGCTACAGCGACTCCTCTGGAGGAAGATAGAAGACTATTATATATTGAATTTTCTGTAACATGACGTTGGCAAATGACGAACTGTCGAGTCCATTAATAAAAAAAACACACAATATAAACACTGCCGTTGCATTTCCGCTGTTTTTTTAATGTAGTAATGTAACCTATACGAATAAGGTTTATTTGAGATTAACTCATTGCCAGCCCCATCCACGTCACCGTCGTAGTGTGAATAAACATTAACATAAAAAAACAACTAAATAAGTTTCTGTAAGAAGAAGAAATACCTAAGAAGACTAATCTAATGCCCATCCACAGATAAGATAAAAATGTTCCGGCCTTCCGGTCATCAATCACCGGTCGAAATACCTCGGCCGGGCATCGAACTCCGGACCAATATCGGTAAGTGGAATGACTCGCCAATGAGTAGAAATAGCCGGACCAATTGGCAGCTAGGTACAGTCGGCATCAGTGCACTTACCACGAGTGCTGTAGTAAATCTGTCAGTCTATTTATATGTCCCCACTGCTCGGGCACAGACCTTCCCTTACATCGAGAGAGCTGGGGCCATGATCCACCAAGCGGGCCCAGTGCGGATTGGCGGATTTTAACATGTCTTAGAATTTTTTTCTTCTACGGCCTGCAGGTTTCATCACGTCGTTTTCCTTCACAGTTTTGAGAGCACTCAGTAAATGTACGTAAGTTTTTCCGTCGAAAAAACCGAGGATATCTCATTGGTACACGGCTGCCCTGGCTGGGAATCGAACCAGGACCTCCGTATCGCAAGTCCATTGACCCAACCATTGAGCCACCAAACTCTTCGCTATATTTATTTCTGTGTATATAATAGAAACCGGCAAAGTATGAGTCGGACTCGAGCACCGAGGCTTCCGTGCAACGCAACTTAACCCCGTAACTTTGCTCTAACGAAAAGATAAAAAAAAATATTTTTGGAGGGATGTAATTTTAAATTTACAGTTTTCGGATTTTTTCCTATACTTGTGCTATAAGACCTAGCTTCTTGCCAAATTTCATGATTCTAGGTGAACGGGAAGTACCCTATAGGTTTTGAGTTTCTTGCGTTTTCATACAAATATGCGAGAAAATGCGCCGTAAACGACCATATCTTTTGATTGCGTTGACGTAGAAGGTTGATTTTTTCACGGCTGTATGAGGTTGCAGACGCGAGTATTTGGTAATAATTTCAACTTGATAGGTGCATTTCTGAGACCTAGGTTTTGACAGACAGACGGACATACAGACAGACGGACAACAAAGTGATCCTATAAGGGTTCCTTATTTTCCTTTTGAGGCACGGAACCCTAAAAATGACGGTAGAACTGTCCAAAGTTACACATAATTGCTATATGCGAATGTTAGACATGGTTGTCGGAATAATACTATTGTCCGATAGATGGAATTGCGTAACATACCCTTTATTTACTTGAATATTTATTTGTATTATTGACTGACTGACAAAATTGAATTTTTATTGTTTAAGTGTCTAATGTTGCGGTGCCCTTACAGGGTTTATGTGAGCACTTCCTGTACTGTCTAACAATCATGTTACCACATAAAGCAAGGAATTTTATTATTGAAATATGAATTAAGTATGTATAATACGATGAAGATTTTCGGTGGGCGTGGCGTGGCCTGTGGTGGCTCAGTTGGTAAGAGCGTGTCACGGAATGACAAGGTCGCAGGTTCAAGTCCTGGCCACGGCAAGAATTGTTTCATCATGTTCTAACATAATTGCTATATTTTTTTCTGTGTATAAAATCCAAGTAATATCTTCGTGGTAACTCTGTAACTCCGTTGTAAGTACTTACAGGTGGCAGACAATAAAAACAATGCTATCCACGTTTCGTAGCTCGCCGAAGTGCTACCTATAAATATAATATGAAGAAATAAAGCGATATTGCTATCATAAACTTCCATATCTCGTAAAACACATTTTATTCGCTACCAAAATAACATTGTGGAATACGTTGCAGGCGAAATCAGTGTTATGAAATTTCAAGTATTTTGCACAATAATATTGTACAAATTCGTTATTATTAACGGAGAGAATAGCACAGGAAATGATATCGATAATGACGTACCAATTAATTATATCGCAGAGGGATTATTATCGATATTCGGTATTAATGAGGATGGAAATGAAAATGACAGAATCAAGGAGCTGAGAGAGAAGCTACATAAAATAGAAAGCTATGCGATAGACAAAGACAGATATATTGAACTTCTAATTAACGAGACTAAAGATACTGATTTAAATCAAACGAATTTCTTCGACGCGCTGAATGAAAACGATCATTTTCAGCTGTCGACGAATGATTCGACGAGTCTGTACTTGAAATTGAAGAAGAAGATGAATAGGGATGACGTCTTAGCCATTTTGGCCGAGAGAGGTGAAGGAAAGGTAAGGCGGAATATTTCGGTATTGTTACTGCAATGACCACTATTGAGAGCTCGGTGGCTCAGTGGTTGGGTCAATGGACTTTAAAATATCAATATAACTTTGCTGTCTATGTCTAATTCCGATACTAGCGTAGTAGCAATGCAAGCAACCAACAAGTCTGTGTCACTCTGTATGCCTTAGGTGATGAAGTCGGCTCGCCGGATGATGGATGAGAGCCTGGTACCCGGCAGAAGGAGGCACCAGGACAAACACATCGAGGATATAGTGGACAAGGTCATAGCTGAGAAGCCGTACGATGATCACAAGTACGATGAGAACGATGAATATAATAAATATTGGGGTAAGTCTGAAGTGTCCGTGTGCTGGTCACATCTGTCGTAGAACCGACAATCGCTGGGGCAGATGAGTTCTTGAATGGAACGAACGGGTAAACGTAGTGTGGGACCCGACCAGATGAAGGGATAACCTTGCGATGGCTGGCAGAGACTGGATGCAAAGGGCATAGAATCGGGTTGAGTGGCGCGCTTTGGGAGAGGCATACGTCCAGCAGTGGACTGATACGGGCTGGTGATGATGGGGTAAGTCCTTTGTATTATACATAGGCCTTTGCTATTAAAGGTAAGGTAAGATAAATACTCTTAATTGCATATAATAAATGTTTTTGTCTGTGTTGTGCAATAAAGTGTTAAACAAAGCCTTCTCAGAAGTTCTCCTTGAAACATAGGTACAAATAAAAAGGTTAGCTGTGGTTCATCATCATCATCAGTCTACTTATATTGCCCCACTGCTCGGGCACAGACCTTCCCTTACATCGAGGGAGCTCGGGCCATAATCCACCACGCGGGCCCACTGCGGATTGGCGGATTTCACATGCCTTAGATTTTTTTCTTTCTTCTACGACATGCAGGTTTCATCACGATGTTTTCCTTCACCGTTTTTGAGAGCACTAGCTGTGGTTATTATAAGTATTCTCAACTGCTTTACTGTCTTCACAAATTATAGGTACAACCAAAGGTTTTTGCTATTTCTTTTCCTAACTAGTTGGAGTAAACAATAACCAATCAAACTAGTCAAATCGCGGAAGCGCGCAAGGATCTTTTTGAAAAGTAAAATAAGAACGAGCGTCTTAAAACCAACCACGGCTTCGCACAGGAAGCCCTTATCGCCTCTGAGTTGAAGAGTCAGCGTCTGGACGCCTCCGCATGTATCGCGACAACCTTAAGCGTAGACGAGACAGACTCCATAACTAAGTAGCTAGGAAAACAAACAGCAAAACACTTTTCCCTATAGTTTATAACGGTTGTATAGCAGCATTTGCGAACTCTTTCAATGTAGGTATGAGTACACTTTCTAAAATAAGTTGCGTCGTTACAGTTCCATTAGAGATGTTTCGTAGCGAGTGCGATATGCTCCTTTGAGAGGAGTACAAATATTGTCTCTGGGAGCTATGATTGTTTGTTTTGTAAACTATTTCCGAGCGTTTGTTGAGCACTGGGATCCGATTTCACACAGCTTTCATGAGGAATATGAGACGTGTTTTAACTAAATTATCTTTAGTTCGTTGTACAGACTTAATTTCTTTATTTATTTGGTTACTTACTTCAACTAACAACCTTAATAATAGGTTCATTACATTCCTTAGAACAAACTAATATTAATCACAGTTCCCTCATGACGATGGTCACACATCAATGTTTTAATGTAACTTTGCCGGATTGGGAGACATTCTACACAATCGGATTCTATAACTTTTGATCGACAGACCGGTTTATGTATTAACTAATGGTATAGATTTATTGGAAAGCTAAAACTCTTCACATTTCTCTACCGAATACCAATGGAATGTGTCGACGAAATCACTTTCTACGAAAAAAATCATGCACCTTTTGATGCCCCCAGACCCCGAGCAAGAGCTCCAAGAGCTGACTGCCTACCACCAGCACTCCGGCAGACGGCTGTACCGCGGCGAGCGCACCACCATCCGCTACTACCCCTTCATGGTCTCCGTGCACGTCATGGGGCGCTTCTGGTGCGGAGGGGTCCTCGTGTGGCACGATCTGGTGGCGACTACAGCGGCATGTCTGCAGCTGTGAGTTTCCTCATCTTCATCAGCCCGTGTCAGTCCACTGCTGGACGCAAGGCGTGCCACCCGACGCTGGTATTCGCGTCGTACTCGTCCCACAAACACACACTGAACACCATGCTAATGAGACATATTGAGACTCTGGGTTAGACATGGTCTCCTGGTACTTTTGGTGCAATTTTATCATCATCATCACGGTGCTCGACCTGGTTGCCACCACTGGCGCGTGTCTGCAGCTGTGAGGGTAGGGGTTTTCTCCTCATACTGAAATTATTAGTGGATCCATCATCGTCATCAGCCCGTATCAGTCCTCTGCTGGCCTTGAGCCTCTCTCGACGCCGGTGTTCGCGCCGTACCACAGACACACCTGGCTAATGAGACCCCAGGCGGCTCATAGTGCCCTGGTACTTGGAATGATACTCAAAGAGCTTCTGAGGGAGTGGAAATAGCGGGTGTGGAGTGAGTAATACATATTGAGAGGGTTAGATCTATCCTTATCCGAGAGAATTGGTATCCTGGTACTTTTAGTACTCCATCATCAGCCAGTATCAGTTTACTGCCGGGCATAGGCCTCTCCCAAAGCAGCAATATAAGAAGATTGAAGTCTAAAGTATTAAGTTGTATAACGTAGAGATTTTTTCAGCCATCTCAAGTATCCCTCAAAAGATAAATCCTCGTATAAATGGCGAAAAAAGAGCACCGCGGCAAAGTACTAACATTAACCTTCATCAAGGGTGTTACCGCAAATTGCGGTGCGTGTCTGAAAGTTAAGCCATAAAGGCCTGAAACAGTATTGTATTTACGTTTATTTATACGGTATTAGCTTAGAAAATAGATAGACAGTTGTCCCAGGAGTTACAGTGGGAGTCGCGGAAGTAATTCGCAAGTCTCCCCGTGACTCCGTCATAGGGCGGCGAGACGGAACACCGAGGGGTTTTTAGTCGGTAAGAGTCCGACATAACCATCCTCGCCTCCCCGTGGCAAGGAGGTATCATAATATATGGATGATTTTCCCCCCGAAAAAAAAAAAAAGGAGTTACAGTGGGAGAGGGAAAAAATAAAATAAAAAGACAGTTGTCCCACTGCAGGCGAGTAAACGTACTGTAACGTTCACTATGCACACATAGTGCCCATTCCATATATTTATTTATATATATATATTAACTGTCTATATATAATCATTACATTTCTTACACACTGTACTGTACTTGTCCTGTATTCTTCAAAATTCAGTAATTCAAAGAGTCAAGCGACACAGCATTCATTGTGCCTGTTCTATTTTTAGAACGTCATCGATAAGCGATTGGAATGTGGGCCGAAGCTTTACCGGAGTCACATAAGGAGTATAATGTCTTTACAGCATCTGGCATTGGGTGCCACCCACAACATCAATTTCTCTCAGACACGGGGCTTACAATATCCAAAGCTTGCATGCTTTCTCTGTCTAACATTTTACTCAAAAAAACAGTGGAATATTTTGAACCTCTTGAAAGCGTGCGACTGACGCCTAGCTGACCACGTTAAAAATTAATTATTTGCATTCATCTTTAGCTTTTGTTTATAGTGCAAACCTTAGCTGACTATACATAAAGTCCACAATTATAATATTGTTAGTTTAGCGGATGAAGACTGCCACCTTAATTTTGTAAAATCGTTATCGACGCTAGAGAAACAAAACCCAAACAATTCTCAAGAGTGTGTCGCCTAAAGTACACTGGTGTTGATGTTTGGCACTGAGCTAAAGCACCTTGGGACCACATCACACCGTAGCGGGGTTTTATTGCAATTATTTTGTATGGAAATATCAAAATCTTATTGGAAGAAGATTATGTCAAGTTTATCTTCAGGATAGATTGCAAATAATGTTGTTGCAACTTATAATTAAAAATATTCACAGTATGATTACAACTGAGGCAGTGAATGCCTAAATAGCTAATTACTATGTATATGATGGTGCTTCTCCGAACAAATATGACTACAATAGATGGTCAATCAATATCATATGTAAATACCATAATGTTTGAGAACAAATTACAGACAAACTGTACCTGTTCGGAGCGAATTCGGAGGTCCGCGTCGTAAGGGTTACACGACAGTGTGATGGGAGGCCAAGTTATTATAAAAAACAATTCTTTCGAATTGGGTCACTTACAAAGAAATACTGTGTTCAAGGGCTGAGAATTCTTAGAGTTGTAGGGCGTTGCCAACCAAAACTAGAGAGTAGGGATTTGAATTAGGGACAGTCACCCGCGGGCCGCCGACGCAACTGGTAAAATCTGGAACTAGACTTCCGGAAACTTCAGTTAGGAAAGTCAGTGCAGTTAACTTAGAGTAGGGGCGCGATTGGACATTCAAATAATTGTGCGATTAAGTGACAGTGAGAGCTCGTCATAGCTCTAAATATAAACAGTGTCAGTGAAATACAAGTGCTAACTGAATGTTATCTCATTTCAGTTAAGTCGGAGTGAGATGCGGTCTCTGCGGTTCCGGACAGCGGCAGCTTCGTGTCCGGCGTAGCCTACGTTGTTTTTCTCACGGTATTTGACTGATAAGAAAATGGGTAGACTCCATGGTTCCTTTCAGTGTACGAGCTTCGCCCACCCCACATTTCGTTGGGTAGAATTTCATATTAATCAATTATCTATTAGGCTAATATAGGAGTGAGAGTGAATGGCTATAAATTAGATGACACTGGACTACTTGACCATCATTCTTCTCTACATTTAATTTTCATCCCCACAACCAACTTTAACCACTCTACACTTCATAATATACCTACGCAAAACTATGCGCAGTGCGCTTTATATTGGATGTAATCATCCGTCAATTATTTATCTCAACTACTGTTATCCTACAAAGGATTTACTTCGATATTCATCACAATCTCATCGACAATGTGCGATATTGCACTGCACCTATCACTATGGATTTAATTACTATGTTATGAAGTGGCCGACCGATACTAACTAGGTCGTGAAAATTATCTACCATTATTGGTTTTATTTACTATGACTGAATGTCTGAATGTTTACGTGGCCGACCGACACTAATAGGTCGATAATCTTTACTACAAATTAATTTCTATATTATTATAGTGGCAGACCGACACTAATAGGTCGATAATCTTTACTACAATTTAATTTCTATATTATTATAGTGGCAGACCGACACTAATAGGTCAAGAATCATTACTACAATACCTTTAATACTACGATACGAAGTGGCCGACCGACACTAACTAGGTCGATGAAAGTTATAGTGGCCGACCGACACTAATAGGTCGATAATCATTACTACAATACCTTTAATACTACGATATGAAGTGGCCGACCGACACTAACTAGGTCGATGGAAGTTATAGTGGCCGACCGACACGAATAGGTCGAGAAACATTACTACAATACCTTTAATACTACGAAATGAAGTGGCCGACCGAAACTCATAGGTCGCGAAAACATATTTTCAATCGCTGAAATAATAGCGCACCGATGGATAGTGGCCGACCGAAACTAATAGGTCGCGAAAACGTATTTTCAATCGCTGAAATAATAGCGCACCGATGGATGGTCTCTATCACAAGGCCAAAACTACCTTCTAACTATAACAAAACTTATATACCCCACTTCCCCTTGATAAAACGTCGTTACGCCGTCGTAATAACGTTGTATGTACCTTTTGTTCAGTACAGGATATTGCAACATTTGTGTTGGGTTTATACACGAGCCTCACGCACTAGATGACACACGCGACGGGCCTAGACTAGCGGCAGAACAGAGTTCGGTTACCTAGGTCTCTTGCCAGCAGGGCGGGGGTGAACACCAGGGTCTCCGGATAGGCCTGTTGATGCGCTAGGAACTCACCACTACCGGGCGGACAGTACAGCTCCCTTACGGCTGACCGGGTCAAACTGGAGCTGGACTGACAACCGCGTCGCGATGTAGGGGTAGCCGCGCCGTAATCGTTAATGCTCTCCCACAAGTACGTAGGCATCCGCGTCGCGCGTTCGAATATTAATCGGAACAGAAAACAAAGACTAGGACTATTAGGGCACGGGGGTTTTATGAGAGACGTATGTTATTGTGTAGATCGGTATGTAGTCGAAGGTTTGATAGTTAGCTAGAGTAGGATCGTTGTTAGGTCGTAAACATTAAAGGATTTGTTGGCATATGAGACTGGGGCGGGGGACCCCAACATAGTCCATATGGTGGCTCGGGTGTTAGGTGTGCTGGGAGCCCGAGATGTCACGTCGATTAGGTTCCCAATTCTAAGATCTTATGATCTTAAATCCAATGGTTCCTTGTGTCGAGTCATGTCTAGGAGGTTGTCAAAGTCGTACGAGAGATTGAAGCTGTATCAACAAGAGTTGTGATCATGTATAGTTTATGTATTTGTGTATGTATCATGTGTTATATTAGTATAAGAAGTGATAGTGTTTGTGTGCGTATTATGTGGCCATGAAGAGAGAAAAACGAGCCGCTGGTACGAGGCGCTGCTGAGCCTCACATCGTGCAACATTCCGCGGGAATTTTAGTTCAGCTAAGTAGCATGTGACGCTTAGTATCGAACTCTATTATTTTGTGACTGTCATTTCATTCCTTATTTGATTTTGTGTGTGTGTGTATTTACGTTTCTCTGCAGGTTTCGTTCTTTTTAACCATTTCTGATAACTACAGTCTTAACAATAAACATGCTTATCTACGGAAATAATTAACACAACGTAATGGGTCCTTTAGGATAGCTAGAACTAGACGATCACGCCAGGCCAATTTATATATTTATGTTAGGGTAGGTTAGTTAGGTAGGACGTAGATGCTTTACATATATACATTTATTTGTATATAAGTACAAGTGTTACAGTACAAAGGATAGTACATTCCGTGTAAATAAAAAAAAGAGACGCATATATTAATAGTTGATCGACGACTGTTCACACCGCGGCGAGTACTCGCTCGGCTATTTTGTCTTCGAGCGATGGGATGTACTCGCTCGGCGACACTTGCCCAGCGATAAACTATAAATATTATGTCGCCGAGCGAGTATCGCTGCATCTCTTTTGTTTACACGGAATGTACTATCTATTGTTCGTTTCTTGCACGAAAAAATAGCCCATGGTTACTCGACAGCGGCCTATAGCCGAGCTACAAAACTATACTCGCCACTCGCTGCTCGCCCACTCGTTTTATAGTTGATAGCTACTCGCTCATCGCCGGTGGTGGGACAACCAACAGCCAGGTGTGATTCTGTGGCTGCCTAACCTTAAATCTAAACACAACTGTCACTCTGTCATTCACATTATACATCGCGTGAGTGAGCGGGAAGCCTTCTTAGCAATGATTAAATGACAATGCCAGATTCTGCTCCACCATCAACCGTATGCTGAACAAGATAACGAATAAATGTAAAAATATCTCCGTCTTTTATTAAAATTTTTGATTTAAAATAAAGTTTTGTACTTACATCAAACGAGTCGAAAAAACAGCTTAATTAAGAATTCAGAAAATAGTAAGAAATCGAAGCGAATTATTCATTGTCTTTGTTGTCATTTTCTACTACTCTCGCAACTCCTACTGATTGTGATTATGCAATATGAAACCTGTAATAAGTCCCCAACAAAATGATAGGTACAGCTTCTGAATGGTCACGTAGTTTTGAAGGTGGGGCAAAGCTCCATTGAAATGTGGCAATGTCATTTAATATGCGACACTCTGGAATCGACACAAATATAAAGAATAAAGTGTCCTCTAAATAAAAGATGCAGAAACCACATACATAACTCTTACACATCCAGAAACGTATTTAAAGTTATTCCACGGTTTAGGCCTTTTTAACGGAGTATTAAAGATACATAAAGAAGGTTTAAGAGAACATAGGCTTAACTAGGTATAGCTGACAGTAATAGATCAAAAGAAAGAAATCTCTAAAAGCTTTAAACATCAATAGATGAAGTTAAACAAATGTGTTGGGGAAATTGAGTAGATATTAAGAAAGTATTCTGCCACTTACGTCCGTACTCCCGTTTCTGGTCTTCCTCAGGGTACCCTGGTATTCAGGCGATCGCTACGGCTGGCTTAGGCTTTATGTAGATACTTTGCATGGATTTGGATCGAATTTGATTAGGTTTCGATTTTTAAGGAATTTATTTATTGGCGAGCGGTTCGCACAGTGCGCCCAGTAGCCTGGCGACGGTTAGAGAGTAGTTCTCATATGCTGCGGCAGAGGGCAGCACAATCAGATCAGCAAAGTGACAGATACTTTCTTTAGAGTTAAAAGTAACCTTACATTTAAACTGGTTTGTGCTAACATCGTGACAAGTTACTAAAGTACCGAATTGATACAATACAAGCGAGAGTACGGAAGAAAGTGTATTGGGATAAGGTTTAATAATGCTCCTTTCATTTAATCGAAGTGAATGGAAATAATATGTATGCATTTGGCATTATGCCAACGGTTTCACGAATGCCAAAGGTAATTGCTCAGGGAAGCGAGTTGGACCCATTTCTTTTCTTTAACGATATGGCTCGAATACTCGTACGAATGAATATTGTGATTGTACAACTCGCGCCTGTTTTCCGTATTGGTATGCAGCATTGTTCTTCTATAAACAACTAGATATACAAATGTTACTAAAACAATTTAATAAACGTCCAATAAGGGTCCATTGTTAACCTCCAAATAATGTCCAATAAAGCAAATGGGGGTCCATTCATCCGTTTGGACCTTCTTTGCGCTCGGACATTTTAGAAGGCAGACTGTGTATCTAGTTGTTTATAGGAGATCATTGGTATGCAGAGACAATGTAGGTACTTCCATCTGCTGCTATCCTGGTACACTCTCGCTTTTAAATTTTCATTACTCACAGAAATCAGACATTTATAGCAAAAAGACCTTGATAAAGACCGTCGAAATCGGTCGAAACTATCGGTCTAATTGCCAACTTAAACAATATAAGTGAGTGATACCCGTTTATATATAATAATTTGCAGTAATGGCTCACTATAGTTTTAATTCTAAGATTTATAGCAAGCTCGTCGTTGTAGCAGATCGCACTTGGACCTTTTTCAAAACATCACCAATTTGGTCGCCATGTCTTCTTTGGTCTACTTCCGTCGACCCTTCCACCAACATTCACTCTATTGCTGTTATTCATATATCTAGTTAAACTTCACGTTCCTTAATTCGTGTTGCTATCCCTTTCATACTTCGTTAAAAAAGGTTAAGATAGAAAGGGACAGGGGGCCTAAACGGTGGCGTAACTTTAAATCACGTTTATGAATATAACTTTGATTTCTGACTCTTCTTTCATTCACCTCTGAATGTTCAAACCAGTGTAATGTAACATGTATGTTGGTTCTCTTGAAAATGGCGGGAAACGACGGTTGCAAAATTATTGGATAATTTTTGTTATAATGTCTACAGTGGCTATTTTGTGTTTAATATCACGTTAAGTTTATCAGAAAATGTTCGCGAATGACAGTACGGTGAATTTATTGGATAATTTGAGCGAGATCTGAAGTTTCCAGCTATAATCAAGAGTCCCCGCTACAAGCTTGGGAGTGAACGTGACTGTCGAGCTGCTTCGTCCAGAGTGATGACGCTACTGCGACTCCTCTGGAGGAAGATTATTATATATTTAATTTTCTGTAACATGACATTGGCAAATGGCGAACTGTCGAGTCCATTAATAAAATAAATAAATAAAACATGTATGTTACCAAATATCTCTGCCTCTGCGTTGATGTGTTCTGGAAGCATTTATTCCCACTAGTTCAGTTGTCCAGTTCAGTCGGCTGAACTAGTGAGAAAAAGTTTCCCAACTGTTCAGTTCTTTTCTCGTGTGGTTTAGTGACCAGCGGGGTTACTCTCACCCTTATAGCGATCCAGTTTAGGTTCCTCAACTGACAATTTGCTACAATGACGTCAAACGTTATTGTAGGATCGCGATCGCGAGTAACCTTGCAGACCTATTTGTCAGAGTCATTCAGGCCGCCCGTAGGCCTCTGACGTGGCCTAACGACTGCTGTCAAGCGACAACAACCGGGACCAAGTGCTTCACGTGCTTTGTTATTTGTTCAGTTGAAAAGAAGATATACTTTTGCGCCCGGTTTCATTTTCATTCTCCACTATAAACCCCACAAAAAATACAAAACACAATTTATCCCAAACCATACATATACACACAAAACCTCCCAAAACCCGAGAACACACCATTGTGGGTTGTCTGCTTGTCAGCCATCTGTCTCTCATAAATACATGTTTTTTTTTCAATTCTGCTTACACCATTTTCTTTCAAATTCCGTTGTGATTATACTTGTCAATAAATTGCAATAAAACTTATTCCATCAGTTCGCTCGACATTTATACCCGCCCCTGAGGGGAGCGACAAATATACAAGCGATTACACTTTCCCTATAGTTGGCAATTCGATTATAAGTTTTAGGTGTAGGGCAGTATCCGTCAGCCGTCTGATAACTTTTGGATATAATTCGCACTTTATAGTTTTGAATTTGCCATTTGGTGCTCACGCCTTGATGAACAGATGGATGAAGGTAGATTATTGAATAATTATGATTAGACATTCGCTAATTGATGTTTGATAATATGATTAGCAAGCTGAAGTGGCAGTGGGCTGGTCACATCTGTCGTAGAACCGATTGGGCTGGTCACCTTTGTCGAAGAACCGATTGGGCTGGTCACATCTGTCGTAGAACCGATTGGGCTGGTCACATCTGTCGTAGAACCGATTGGGCTGGTCACATTTGTCGTAGAACCGATTGGGCTGGTCACATCTGTCGTAGAACCGATTAAGCTGGTCACATCTGTCGTAGAACTGATTGGGCTGGTCACATCTGTCGTAGAACGATAACCGTTGGGAGTTCTGGAATGGTGGCTACGAACGGATAAACGAAGTGTATTATGCCCCCAACCAGATGGAGAGGACTTTTTGCATCCAGTCCCTGGCAGCGGTAAGTCATACCGCTGGCAGGGACTGGATGCAAAAAGTCGAGATTTCTGCGTCCAGCAGTGGACTAATACGGGCTGATGATGATGTTTGATTAAGAACCGTTGAATACGCTGCACTAATCTGTTGACCGTCATATTCGTTTGATCTTTATCACCTGATTTGAAGTAAAAATAATTATGACAGAAAATAATAAGAGTAAAAAATGAAACTATAGTTACTCTGCAAATTATAGTCCTATCTAAACTAAAATAAAATGTAGCCAGTTGTATTCCGTTATGGAAATGTATACCTTGAATCAACACTATTAAAACAATGATGGTGTTATGTTAATGAAAGTTGGCTATTTTCCCAGGATGCACAACAACCGCTTCTTTCGTGAGAACCCCAAGATCCTGGCCGTGCGCGTGGGCAGCAACCACAGCAGGATCGGAGGAGAGGTGGTCGATGCTCTGGAGGTAACAATTGAATTAAGTTGTCATACCCACAATATAGGAGCCGCATAGGAGCACAACCGGTAACAATGAATTGTTGAAATATTTGGAATTGGTAGATATTGAACATTTTAGAATTCGAACATTGATTTTAATTACTTATTGACACAGAATATTGTAATCCTTAATGGTACTTGAACTGTGACACTGTGATGAAATATTTGTACAAACATGTTGACAAATAAAAAATTCTGATTTCTGATCGCAGCTGTCATTTACGTCGTCGGTAGCGAGAAAACTTGTGATAACTACTCTTGTTAATGAATGCACTTCTCCATTAGAAATCCGAAAGCGTTTATGAGATCATTAAACTTTTTGGGAAAATGGATTTGTTTTTACTAATATTCCACTTCACAGGTATACTTCCACCCCGCATACAGCCCCCGCACCCTGCGCAACAACATCGCCGTGATCCGTCTGCACCGGCGCGTCAAGTGCAGCTACCACCGAGTGCCCAAGCTCATCCCCCTGGCCACAAGCGCCGGGGGGATGCCCGACACGGCAGAGGTGCTGCTGCTGGGATGGGGGGTCACCAAGGTAGGAGCCAGGGGGTATGACATCAGGGAATAATTCTTGGAGGGTAAGGTAGAACCTCTGGATTCACCAAGTAGACAGACCTGGTGTACATGTCCAGGGTTTATATAAGGGGGTACAGGGGATGAAGCTTCGGCATCAGCGAACAATTATTGGAGGAGAATAACCAAGAAGACCGACATATTTCAAGACCTGGGGTACATATCCGGGGTATAACATCAGGGAACTCTTTTAGGGAAAGATAGCCTCTGGAGTCAAGATGGCCGACATATTTTAAGACCTTGCTCGGGGTTGTCTAAACACCAAAGGGTTGGACAACCCTTTGGTGTTTAGGCAACCCCTGCCGAGGACTCAGCCAGAGCGGGTGGTGTATCGTCGCCTTAATGGAGGCAAATAATACCAAAATCCCAGCAAGCAAGCATAAGTGTCAGTGGGCTGGTCACATCTCAAGAGCCGACAAGCGATGAGGTAGACGAGTTTAACCAGTATCCACATATCGGCTCCGTCAGGAGCTGTTGAAAAAGCTGTGCTTGGAGTTTCCCTGATGGATAGAATAATAAATGTTTTTCCTCACTATTAGCGGCTAGTTACTATAGTAGAACTACAACAGCGGTAGACGGATTTTCTAATAAAGACCACGAACAGGTAATAACATGGGTTGCGGCCGATCACATGCACCGCTGGATCCTGAAAATCACACTAAGAGAATAGGAAGACACCGTTTTTATTTCTATTTTTGTTACAGACCTCTCAAAAATTAGCGTACGAGCCAATATTTCTGCAGAAGAAGATTCTTCCGATATACCCAAATGCTTTCTGCAAGGAAGTTTACGGAGAGTGAGTAGTTTCGAAGGGTTCAATGCTATTTTACTTGCTGCATGATGTGGGATGATAGAAATAGATAAACAGATTGTGCTTATTGTTGCAGCAAGTTTGTCTCGCATTCCATGTTCTGCGCTGGCACGTTAACAACTGGGGAAGGTGCTTGTGATGTGAGTTTTGTGACTGTTTAAATATATCCTCCTATGTAACGCTAGAACAAGTATTTAATTCCATAAACGCCCGTAGGTGGCGTTGACCACATTCTTCTACAATTTGTATCACCGCATCGAGCTTCCTCGAGTCTTTTGAAAGTAGCGGGTGCGTGAACGGTTGCAGAATTATTTGATTGTATACAGTGGTTGTATCACGTTAAATTAATCAGGAAATGTTTGCAAATGGCCCCAGTTTCCTCGATGTAAGGGAAGGTCTGTGCCCGAGTGGAGAACAGCCGGGACATAAAAATAGACTTATGGTGATCATGACAATGGTAAATGACAAACTGTCGAGTCCATTAATAAAACTAAACCACCGCAGCACGACGCCGGCGGCCCCGCAGTGATGTCTGGTCGGCTGGTGGGGCTCATCTCGTTCGGCCCCTCAGTCTGCGGCTACCCTAACGTGCCCACCGCGTTCACTCTGGTCGGTGCGCACGCGCAGTGGATACAGTCAGTCAACGACAGCGTGAGTACACGATGGTATTTAGACTTAGGGCTTCGGAAAGCACGTTGAACCGTTGGTCCGGGCTGTCGTTAAGCCATATCAAAGGCTGCCAAAGATGCCATAATCTTATGGGCGACTTGAAGAACTTTGACAGTAGGTTATCCACTAGGTAGGTGGTCAGAGTCGCGGGCGGCCAAAGTATTGTCTATCCAGGGCAGTAGCGGCCCTGCGGAAGGCGTGTGAGAGTCCCGGGTTGGGAGGTTCTGGGAGGTGGTCATCCCTGGAGGAGGACCCGGAGTCTTCCGAACAGTACGAGGTCGGCCATCGAAGGGGTTTTAAGAGGTACAAATCCTTGTGGAATTTGTACCTCCTAAAACCCGGCCTCCTCCCCATCAGGATGCTGGGTATCTTTAGAAGATTTGCCCCCGTTAACAAAAAAGGTTATCCACTCCATTCTGGTGGTAGGCTTTGGCCGTGGCTAGTCACCACCCTCCAGATACTCGCCAAGTGATTTGTCATGTCCCGGTGTGTTGTCTGGAGAAGCCACCGGGAGAACGGGTCTGGGCAGTTCTTCCAACTGCTGCTCTCCTGGCACTTCAGGTGAGATTGAGGCCAAACGCGGGATTAGTTACGGTCAAAAAACTTGCATTGCAATGCCAGCGGCTCCCAGAGTACTGACGGGAGAAGTTTATCAGTCCACTGCCTTTGTCCAGCACAAGACTGATACGGGCTGATGACGGATGCTTGTTTTAAATTGCTGCAATCTATCACAGGGACATTCAGGTGCACTTTATGAATGTGTATATTGACTTGCGCGGTACGAGTCCAGTGGCAAGTCCGTTGTTGAGTTTCGCAGCAAGTCTTGTGGAGCATTCCTCTTCAATCTCTTGAAGACTCTTCTACTGCGCATTAGGCCAGTTGATAATTTGCTTGGGTGGTATGTGATGATGATGAGCTATTTTGAAGAAAAACGTCATCGATAGCAAGACGGCCAAAAAGGTCGTTGGTGCTGACTTTGACATGACTTCAGTGAAACCATTGATTCTAAGTTCTAACCCCTCCAGATGCCGTCCTACCACCGCGGCTGGCAGCACACCACCATCGCGCCGCACCGCACCACCCCCACGCTGCCCTCCCGCAGGCCCGTCACCACGCACATCACCCCGCCCCCGCAGCCGCCCGCAGCCCGCACACCCCGCGCCAGGGTTCAGGGCTGAGAAGGTCAGAATTGATAAGAAGATAAAGAAGTCGGATAATGATTCAGATTAAATAAATTGCCGTCGAAATCTGGGAAACGTGTATCCCTGTACAAATCCGCCATAAAGTTGAGATTTTCTCAAGAACTACTGAACCGATTGTAAAAATTCTTTTACTGATATATAGTTTAGAGTACACACTATGTAATTGTAGACAAAAATTCAAAAATCAGTCCAGTATCTACTTCTTGAGCAAATCTCCAACTTAATAAGTGTACCTCAATCTTTTGTACACCGTACCTTAAGTTTAAATTGCGTTCGTCGAATATTTAATTGATTGTTCTTCAAAGTCAGAGTCAAATCTCTTTATTGCAAGTAAGCACGTTGTGTACATTTTAGCACGTGAACATATTTTTTGAATTTACATTTACACCACTTTGCAAGGAAAAGGTGCCAACGCTGAGAAGAAAAAGTGGCATAAAACTATCAGCAGCACATCTTTTAGAATAATAACAGCACAATGAGGGGTTTTCAAGGTTACATTTAAAAAAAGGAAGAAAGTACTGATAGCCCCGGTAGATGTCACTGACTGGTCTGATGTCAACATTAAAGGCGTTGCTATTGCTTGTAACATGGACTTCTCGTATTTAATAATTAGTATTATTTGTACTGTATTGTTTAAATTATTCAGCTGACATTACAATTTTTTTTCATGGTGCTGTGTTTTTTTATGATATCGCACTTCAGTGCAACGCCATCTATTATCAACTTAACAAGCTTGTTTTATTCCTTAGAACTGTCACTTTGAAAACCCCCTAATTACTTAATAACTGCGTAATTACATAACTATCGCTATTATTACCAATATAAACTTTATCCTTCATGCGGAACCGGCGACACTCACCATGCATGTTCTTATTAGTCTCGTGTGGTTTACTGACAAAATCGATTGTCAGACTACTATGTAAGCATAAATTATATTTTTATACAAAGGGGACAACTTGGTAAATGATTATTATGATAACCAGTCACCCACCCTAGTATAGTTCAAAGGGAAGACAGCACTAGGCTATCTTAGTTCAAGCTCGTTATCATACCGAATATCAGGTATACATGTCAGGGAAGAGGTGCATGTCGAGTCACAGCGCTGCACACCTCGGTGTCAGCTGAAACATGCACCTTTTGCCACAACACTAGCATAACTACAATAGATTATAACTTACTACTTGATTAATTTTTTGTAAGCTTATGTAATTGGTGGCAATAAACATATTTTATATTCTATTCTATAAGAAAAAAATGTTGCTTATAAATTCATTCTAGAGATGGACAAAATATGTTGTCTATTTATATTTCCCAGTCTAAAGTTTTCCTTCGTAAATATCCTTCCGGCGACGCGACGCGACGCTTCGCGTAACGAATTGCGGGCATTCAGGCTGCAATACACTTCCGACAGACATACTTTGTGTGGCGTAGATATAGTCGGAAGCACATCAAGCGTTTTCTAGTTTGAACCGTCCTTATTTCCTATGCCATTAGACTTACTTTGTCCCTTGCTAAGCTTTATCATCATCACCAGCTCGTATCAGTCCACTGCTAGCCTCGGTCCTCTCCCGCGGCGCCCGATGCCCCACAGACACACGCGGCATAGCGGGCTAATGAGACTCCAGGCGACTCATTGTGCCCTGGTACTTGTAATGATACTTTAATAGCTGGGGCTTCTGACTAAGTGGAAATAGCAGGTGTTGAGTGAGATATATTGAGTCTCCGGGTTAACAATGGTATCCTAGTACTTGTAATGCCACTTCATCATCATCAGCCCATATCAGTCCCCTGCTGTCCTCGGTCCTCTCCCGCGGCGCCCGACGCCTGTGTTCGCGCCGCACTCGCCCCACAGACATACGCGGCACCGGACTAATGAGACTCCAGGCGGCTCATAGTGACCTGGTACTTGTGGTGATACTCAAAGAGCTGGGGCTTCTGACCGAGTGGAAACAGCAGGTGTTGCAGCATACTTGACAGTATTATTATGGCACTCCGGGTCAGCCATGGTCTCCTGGTACTTGTAATGCCACTTCATCATCATCAGCCCGTGTCAGTCTCTCCCAAGAGCCGACACTATTGTCCATCATGCTCTTATACAAAAAGAAGTGCTATTCATAGTCAGTCTCTGAGAGTTCAGTTAATATATCTGAGCTGGGCGAAGCTCCCTTACAAAGTATAGCATCGCGCGCGGAATGTACACCATTTGTTAGCGGGAGCCACTCCCCCGCATGGAGCAAAGAATGCCTTATAGAGTAAGCTATTTACATCGCAGACACCGCTCTTGTATGACTTTTAGCGTCTCCACCACCATTTGTTTTTCCATTGTTTGAATTTTTTAAGTTATTTATTGATACGAGTATTGCAGGTAAATAATACAAATACATATATAAACTCCCGCCTGTTTCCCATAAGGGTAGACAGACACGATGGACTTCCGTCTGCTGCGATCCTGGCTTACAATAGCACTCATACCTCTTCCAATTCTATCTAACACCACCACACATTCGACGCAGCAAAATCATGTCTTACTGACTGAATAAATTCTAAATCGATTCAGATCTCTCTTTCTGACATAAGAGAGTGATAGCGACAGTAACGGTAGAAACCTGCCGTACAAAATATAGTTTAGGCTATCTCCATGTAGCGAGGTGTTTGTTCCTACATGTCCCCCGCCCCCGCCCCCGGCCCCGGGTGGACTATTACCCGCCGGCGCCTTTTGTCAAAGGGATAGTCCACTTTATCCTTTTTATAGTTGACTCTTAAAAATAAACGGCCAATAAGGTTATTTATAGACTTACGAGGATAAATGCGGAGATTCTAATAATAATGTAAGTAGATATTTTTGAAATGTGGCAGACATGTATTCAATCAAACAGAAAACATATTATTGGGTACATTTAAAGTCTTATCAATTATTAATCATAATCCTATTATGGAAAGGGCTATGGATAGAGCGATGCTTGGCATTTCCAATGTGGATATGTCGCAGTCAACTGGTTAAAATAGACGTTTGTTTGAACTTAGATGTTCTATAGAAAACTTATATCTTTAATCTGTGTCTACGGCAGAACAAACACTGCAAAACAACTCGCAACGTTCAAATAATATCAGCTGTTGACGCCATCTTGTAAACAAAACGCATTAAAAGTACCAGGAGAACATGGCAAATTCGAAGTGTCATGAAATTACGGTCCGGCATGCTCCAAGACCTGCTGTTTCTATTTTTTGGATCCTAAAGTATGATTACAAGTACCAGGGCACTATGAACCGCCTGGAGTGCGATGCGAACACTGGTGTCGAGCTGGTATCACTGTACATCGTTTTTTTGTGCTTAGATTAGATAACATAAATTGTAATTTCGAATATAAAGTGATTTGTTACCGAATAAATGAGCTTGCTTGAACGAGGCTGGCAGCTGGCGTGAAGCAATTGGCTGGTTACAAATTTAAATTAAATTGTAACGAATTACGAATTCGACGAAATGAGAATTCGTCCAGTGTAGGTACCGAATCGAAATAAAGACTATGAATACGAATTAAGTGTATGGATACTACACATATTGTCAAACGTTTTTGTCATTGCAGTTGGAAATCATTTTTTTTAAATGTTATGAATTTGGGTAATTACACCCGATAGATGTCGTTACCGTCCCTAAGACGAATAGAGAGAGAAAATTCGCCGACCTGGGTTCGAGTCACGGTAGCTCTATTGAAATAGAGCCACGGAATAACGATATCCCGGGTTCGAATACCTGTCGTGACGAAATTTGTTCTCCATTTGATATTTATGAATATGAAGTCAGTGGATGAATACTTAAGGTACCGATTGTCATAGTTTACGAGATAGCACCATAACACATCATCAATCAACATTAACCATTCCTAGACAAAGCCCAAAACCGGCTCTATATTCACCCTCGCAATAGTACAGTCAACGGTACATCAACGTACAGAAACTCATTGCAATCTGGTCCGTGTTACAATAGCGGGAAATGCCCGTGTAATGTCAGTCAGACATTATGACAAAGAATCACAAAAAGTGTCGTAAAAGCAACGTTAAGCGGAAAAAGCACACGTAATGACTTCCACGGTAGAGACCCGGATGGCTCTTCGGTTAAAACCGAAACCCGGCACCGACTTAAAAGAGATCAGTAGGTACATAGCAATAATATTTTATTTCAATATTCGTATGTAGATGTAATTAATTAATTATTTTATGCTTTTTAGTTCCTTTTTGTTTATTTATTTGAAGGCGGTTTTTTATTTATTTAAAAATAACTTATTGTTTATAAAATTGCGGGCATGAAAGATTGAATTTTTACGACAATGACCTCGTATGAATTGAAATGACCACTGAAAACCTATCTAGACTTATTCTAGCTCATGTACTTATATTCCATATCTGTCTCTGTGCAACCGAACTGTGGGGCTATTACGGTTCTCAAAACGATCAAACCATACCATGTCATAGCGGCCGTGAAAGGGACAGCACTATTGCATTGGTGTAGCGGCGTCTCTGTTCGGCGCGTCATGACATTATTATTATTATTTGGTATCACGGTGTTGGTACACGCCCAAGGGTCACTGCGACCTCAAAGGTCTATTGTGGCCGCGCACCGAGTTCTTATATCTCGCTCCCAAGGCCAACGTCCCTCAGGAACCGTACAATGCACTTGGGTGAGAGAGTTTTGATATCCTCGGGTGGCACCATGTGTCCACCCAAGGCTCGGCTTCTGCTGTGAATGAGCGCTTCACACTCACAGAGGACATGCATGGGGGTTTCCTCGGCTTCGCAGCAGAATCTACAGGCAGTGGTGTCAGACAGGCCCATTCTGTTCAGATGTTTATTCAGCCTGCAGTGTCCAGTTAAGGCTCGTATAAGCGTCATGACATGGAATAATTTCATCGTTTTCAGAATGGTAATAGGCCGATCATATCTGGTCAAAAGTGTCCAAAACCACTACTAAACGATCCCCTACTAAGACACACGGGGTTTATGACGTGAGTTTACTGAAGACGCTTAATTGTGGCCGTAAAGACGACATGGCATCTTACGGGGCAGTCTGAAGCCATAACACTGGCATGGCATGGGGGGCTATATCACTATTTGATGTCCCATGAAACTTGTAGCTTCAGGGCAGTGATTTACTGGCGTCTGCGAAGATTAAGACATTACTGGTCTATTATTTTACCTTATCGCTAGCGACTGAGTAAACCACATCTGCTACGTTACGATGCGATCAATCGGCTACACTTAAATCCTCAGATCAGGTAAATAAGATCTTATTTAATGCTCTTAGATTTTATCAGCTTATTTCATCATTTAAAATAAGATAAAGCATATATTGTTTATTTCCATTTATAATTTATGTGATTAAAGAAATCTGTTTCATTTTGTTTCATATAAGTAAGTACTTATTAAAACACTTGCTCTAAAGTTCTGAAAGGGCTTTCCGTTATGATCATACACCTATCTACCTGTTGTATCGCATATTGGATCAGTGTCAGCCCTTCGACCGGGTGTGCCAGTGGCGATCACTATAGCTATTGAGCGCTAAAAGCTTGCGGGTGACTGCATTAACCTAAATACGAGGCGAAGTGCAGCCAGATGCCGCAGCGCGGTAAGCGGTAGCGGGGACTACGCTGTATTACCTGCAGGGACTGATTCAGGGTAGGATGCTTTTCAAGTACTTTAATGCCTATTCGTTTCAAGAAAACTTAATTTGCCCAATTGCCGTATATAGTAATACGGTAGTTTGGACCTCAAAGGAGTCTCAAAACCGTATATTACGGCAAATTGTCGTATCAGAAACAACGCTGGCCCGAGCGCAGCGATTTAGAGCTTTAATTTTACAAGCGCGCGCTCCATACTCCACAGGTCTGAACAGCGCGCCGTTAACGCTCCCTTGCTGTGCCGCTGACGCTCCGTTGCGGCTTTCAGTCTGGCTGGCATCTATCAAAGATGTTAAATCTGTATGCTGTGCCTGAGTAAATCCAAAGGAAACAATATGATTAAGGCGCTGACATGAGCCAACTAGCGCCGCCAATCTTAAAAAAAATATATATAATCAATTTTATTAAAAAGCTACGTTCACATTGTTTATTGCTATAAATATTATTTTTTAAATGCTTATTTGTAACGTGATGCAATGTAGGTAAGTTGTAGTTCGCATAATTGCGAAAAACGGCCGTTTCTGGCACATTTGTGAACTACAACTTACCTACATTGAATCACGTTACAAATAAGCATTTAAAAAATAATATTTATAGCAATAAACAATGTGAACGTAGCTTTTTTAATAAAATTGATTATATATATTTTTTTAAGATTGGCGGCGCTAGTTGGCTCATGGAAGGCTCTTAAACGCTGAAAACTATAAATTATATCGATAATTTTGTACGGGCTCCTACAATGAAAGCTATAGTCCCTGACACAATTCTAAACAAAATTGCAAATTGTTCTTGACTGAACTGTTAAAAAACCATGGTGATCGAACAAAAGATCTACCTAAATATCTTAGACCACTTGAAGATAAGTGGCCACCGTTCGTCTACGAAAGGTGCACTAGCTCCGTGCCTGTCAACAACAGCGAACTAAGGGCAGACAACTTTTTCTTTTCTTAGAGTCTTGTAGAAAAACATTTCCCGCAAAACCAGCTATTTGAATAACTTGAGCGCGGTCTGAAAGAGCCGGTATTTGCCTAGCTTGCCATTTAGGTCGACGGAATATTTTACCAACTTACAAAGTAAATGACAGCTCTCAAGTAAATAAGAACTTACAAAGTAAAATAAATTTTACAATCATATTTAAACCGATTGCTTTCAAATTAGCAGCTAACCCTCTTACTTATAAAAAAACACTAATCAAGCACTGAGCATCATTGTAACTAATCATTATTTAAACTCTTAATAAGTGATTAACCTTTTTTTTAACTTATAAACGTTATTTAAGCAGTGATTAGCTAATCGTCATTTTAAACACCAAAAAATATTCAGGTACGGTAACACTGTTGAATGAATTCAAAAAAAGAACGTAAATTTGGCCTAAATTGGGGTAATGCCTACTCCAAAGTCCTTAAAAAAGTAATCAGCAATATCAAATGGAATCAGCTGTTCCGAATTCGGTCCGCCATTTTGTTAATTAAGCAAACGACGTTGTTTAAACTGACAGCTACTTATTCGGTTCTTCAGGAGTTGATTAACTTTAAATAGTGTTTATAAGTAAACATTTTTTTTAAACAATTGTTAAACAAGGTATTAATTTTAATCATCGATTATAAGTAAGGCTGTAAATGTTCCCACTGTTTTGGGCACATACCTTACGTCATCGGAGCTCGGGTCATGATCCACCACGCGGGGCTTAGAGTGGTTGGTGTATTACGCTATTGCCGCTTGTCTTGATTTTTTTTATTGTTCTTTATGATCTAATATTGTTTAGCTATATGCCATCTTTTCCTCGGGCACCTTTTCATTGCAAAGTTGTGTAACTGTAAATGTCATTGCCAGATTTCAATGGAGCTCTGCCCCACCTTCAAAACTACGTGACCATTGAAGCTGTACCTATCATTTTGTTGGGGACTTATTACAGGTTTCATATTGCATAATCATAATCAGTAGGAGTTGCGAGAGTAGTAGAAAATGATAACAAAGACAATGAATAATTCGCTTCGATTTCTTACTATTTTCTGAATTCCTAATTAAGCTTTTTTTCCACTCGTTTGATGTACAAAACTTTATTTTAAACCAATAATTTTATTAAAAAACGGAGATATTTTTACATTTATTCGTTATCTTGTTCATCATACGGTTGATGGTGGGGCAGAATCGGGCATTGTCATTTAAAAATTGTATCTTGCAATAACATTGCCCTTACAAATACTTTAGACACAAAGAATTTATAAGTCCTCTTTATAACTTATTCGAGAATATTATTTTAAGTCATGTCCAGGGTGTCCTTGAATCCATTTGACAAATTGAAACTGGGGATTGTACTCATGATAGATATTCAATTGGTAAGGTTCTTATAGTAAATCAAAACTGCAATTTTTTTTAACTAAGTACGTCACAGTCACACTATGACCTTAGAATATGACCATCAGGTCAAATTCTAGTGAAATAAATCGTTGCTAAAAATGAAAAATACCTTAAAATGTAAAAACTTTTTATACACTGGGGGACAGACAGGAATAAAAAGTTCCTCAATGTCCCCCCATTAAGTCCCCGAGGGGACATAATAGGGGGACATTGAGGAATGATCCAAACTTCCAAGCACAGTAATGATACACATCAAATTAAAAATAATAATAATAGTGGATTTTAAGGCGTAGGTGGAGAGACGATATCGTTAGATACAGGGATGGGTGGCTGGAAGAGGTTCAGGACAGGGATGGATGGAAGAGGAGGGGGGAGACCTTTGCCCAGAAGTGGGGCAAATTATAGGTTTACAAAAAAAGTGGATTTTATTGTAAATGTTTTATTATTTAGTTTTCGCAAATTGTTTAATTTACTTAAACGCTGTGCAGAATTAATGTATGTCACAAGCCTGACCATGGTTCTCTTGAAAATGGCGGGACGCGACGGTTGCGAAATTATTTGATAATTTTCCTTTTAACGTCTACAGGGACTATTTTGTGTTTAATATCACGTTAAATTAATCAGAAAATGTTCGCGAATGACAGTACGGTGAAGTTATTGGTTTATTTATGCAAGATCTGAAGTTTCAAGCTTTTATCAAGAGTTCCCGCTACAAGCTCGGGAGTGAGCGTGACTGTCGAGCTGCTTCGTCCAGAGTGACGACGCTACGGCGACTCCTCGGGAAGAAGACATGAAGACGCGGCTACCCAGGGTGAAGACGCTACTGCGACTCCAGGGGGAAGATAGAATACTATTGAATATATTGAATTTTCTGTAACATGACATTGGCAAATGACGAACAGTCGAGTCCATTAATAAAATAAATAAAATAAGCCTAACCATCCATTTAATTTTGTCGAATGAATCCAAGGTCACCCTGTTTTTGTTTTGCTAAAAACGCGATGACGCTAACCCCGAGTGTTAACTTTAGCCCACAGAGGGTTAATTCCAAATGTAAAGCACGTCAGGTAGAGCCCACAAACCGTTTAACCCGCCACAAATAAACAGAAAATAAACTCTGTATAAATAAATACGGATACCGGTGTGTGCTGGTTTTAACCGGATATATCCAGTTATGAGCCCACAATAAAACTCAGTGGATTTACGCCTCTCGTATAGAATACTTGAATAGCCTTCGGAGTGCTGAAAGCGAAATGGATGCTATTCCGAAATTGCAATCCAACAGCTTTTATTAAGCTGTTGATTTCTGGCTAAAACAATAGCTTGATAATTTATACTGAATCTTCCTTTGCCCAATATCTACATCTAATTAGCCACCGTAACATTTCCAGTTTAGTTTCACTGGATGTAAACTATATAATACAGGGTGTAACGTAAAGGGTATATGAAGCTAAAGGGAGGGTGTTCAGTATCACAAGTTCGAATAAAAAATAAAAATAAATTAATGTCTCATACAAATCGATCGGCTGACCAGGACGAAATGTATGAAAAGTCAAAAAATAAATTCGCGAAAATCAAAAATATGTAGAACAAAAGTTGTTCAGTTAACGATACTGAACACCCTCCCTTCGGCTTCATATACCCTTTACGTTACACCCTGTATAAGGAGGTATAATAAGAATTTTTCCTATGGCATGCAGGTTTCATCACGATGTTTTTTTTTGAGAGCACTCTGTAAATGTACATAAGTGTTTCCTTCGAAGAAACCGAGGATAACTCATTGGTACATGGCTGGGAATCGAACCTTGGACCTCGGTAATACCGGTGGTATCGGACATGTATTTTGTAAATTATAACGATTTTCATCCACCACAATAAGTATCCTCAAAGTCACTCGGAAGTCGGAGTTTAAGTACTTGGCTTTGTCTCACCGGAAGTAGCTTGTTACCGACTTCAGACTTCGTGAAGTTCGCTCCTTGCCTTCGTGATGATTAATGACTTCCGAAGTTTGTGTAACCGAAAAGTTATTTGATTTGGAAAGAACGTCTGAATTGTGACCAATCATAAGTTTTGTAGCTCTAGTTACGATTGGGCGTAGTATCGCGTATAATACAGGATGAAACGAAAAAAGTATAGTAAGTCAAAGGGAGGGGGTTCCGTATCGACAACTGGACAACTTAACAGTAAAAAACGTCAGGAATCGACTTTTATTTATTTATTTATTTATATAAAAAATTTAAACATAATATAGTTATGATTAAGATAGATATAAGATATATAGATAAATAAATATAAGATAGTATAGTAAATTAACAAAGAGTGATAAATGAAATGAAATTAACTGTGTGATCTAATGTGACTTTTGCGAAATGACATTGCCACATTTCAATGGAGCTTTGCCCCACCTACAAAACTACGTGACCATTTAAGCTGTACCTATCATTTTGTTGGGGACTTATTACAGGTTTCATATTGCATAATCATAATCAGTATCATTTTCTACTACTCTCGCAACTCCTATAGAAGAATAACAAAAACAATGATTAATTCGCTTCGATTTCTTACTATTTTCTGAATTCTTAATTAAGCTGTTTTTTTCGACTTGCTTGATGTACAAAACTTTATTTTAAACCAATGATTTTAATAAAAAAATCGTTATCTTGTACAACTTGCGGTTGATGGTGGGGCAGAATCTGGCATTGTCATTTATAAATTGATAAAAAAAATTGTTTCTAGACACTAACCTATATGTAAATATATAAAAAAAAAACGGCCAAAGGCGAGGCGGGCTCGATCGTGCAACGCAACTTAACCGTAACTTTGCCATAACGGAAAGATAAACTGGGTTTTGAAACCAACTTATCTTTGCCATTATCAAAATTTTATGTCCATACATCATCATCTGCAAAGTAATAAGAAAAAAATATTAATTTGAAATTTACAGTTTTAGGATTTATTAATTTACTTGTGCTAGACCTAGCTTCTTGCCAAATTTCATGATTCTAGGTCAACGGGAAGTACCTCCTAGTAACTCATTAAGTTAGTAAGTACCCTATAGGTTTTGGTTTTCTTGCATTTTCATACGAATATGCGAGAAAATGCGACATAAACGGTCATATCTTTTGATTGCGTCGACGTAGAAGTTTTATTTTTTCCCGGCTGCATGAGGTTGCAGACCTGAGTATTTGGTATTAATTTCAACTTGATCCGTCCACGCGTTTCTGAGATATAGGTCTTGACAGACAGACGGACAACAAAGTGATCCTAAAAGGACAACAAAGTGATCCTATAAGGGTTCCTTTTTGCCTTTGAGGCACGGAACCCTATAAAATCTGCAAATACATAATGTTAATATTGATAGAATCATAATAAGGTAACTCCACGCGTAATAAACTAGTGGGGTCATGCAAACGTAACGTAGCAGATGAATGAATGAGCGAACGAATGAATGGTAGAGTGAATGAGTGAGCGAGTGAATGAAGTACGAGCTCTTCGCTTTGATAGCGCGGCTAATGAAAGGATCACAGAGCTAGGAAAGAACAATAGGACGGACGGGATTCGGCCCTTCCATGAGACAACTAGCGCCGCCAGTCTTAAATAAATAATATCTTCAAATATATCAATATCTGGTCGAGGCCACGCGTGACCAAAGGGCTGGCGGCTACTTTGCCCAACGTGTTAGCCTCGCTATACAGCGGGGCAACGCCGCCAGCCTTTTGGGCACATTGCCAATTGTGGGGGATTTGGAGCAGGTTTTTTATTTATAATTTTACACGTTAGGTAGTTTTAGATAGTTTAGATTTAATTTGTATTTATTTGTAAATTATATACTTCCTATAAATAAATAGTAAAAAATATAGGAATATAATCAATATTATTAAAAAAAGCTATTTACGAAATGTTTATTACGATAAATACTATTTTTTAAATGCTTATTTATAACGTGATTCAATGTCGGTAAGTTGTAGTTCGCATAATTGCGAAAAACGACCGTTTTTGGCACATTTGTGAACTACAACTTGGCTTGTCGCAATTATGCCATGTATTGTATATTGAAAAATAGTATTCATCCTAATAAACATTATGTAAATAGCTTTTTTAATAAAATTGATTAAATTGGAAGATATTATTTTTTCAAGATAAGTTCTTTATTGCAAGTAAGCACGTCAACATATTTTTGAATTTACATTTACACCACTTTGCAAGGAAAAGGTGCCAACGCTGAGGAGAGAAAGTGGAAAAAAACTCACATAAATATTACGCTCATATTATTATAAATTCATGTTATGTTAATGTTTTCTGAAGAAAACTCTCTTTCATGTTCATGTTTTGCACTAACTTTTTGAGAAAGTGACAATACATCCAGGTACTAACCTCGACCAACGTTATTCGATCGTTTTCAAAATCCAGTGTCGTCGTACTGTCTTCCTACAAATTACTATCTCTGTGAGCCTCTGAGTGCCTAGTACACTAATAGATCACGTGTAATTGAACAGTAAGTGCCCGAAGCCACAGCCTAAGCCATTACTCAGCGCCCTCACTCACTAATCGCAATCCCGTATGCAAAGCGTCACTGTAATTCGCCTGCTGCGCATCTTGCAGCAATTAGCTGACTTCTAATCCTGGCTGTGGATCATTTAGATCCAGTACAAGTTGGCCCATTATAGTTGAAAGTTCTGTCACGACGTTGACCTGGCCAAAGGTACATACTGAGCTTTTACGTGAAGTTATTAAGAGATTGCTACTCATCATCATCACCAGCCCGTGTCAGTCCCCTGCTGTCCTCGGTCCTCTCCCGCGGCGCCCGACGCCTGTGTTCGCGCCGCACTCGCCCCACAGACACGCGCGGCACCGGGCTAATGAGACTCCAGGCGGCTCATAGTGACCTGGTACTTGTGGTGATACTTAAAGAGTTGCGGCTTCTGACCGAGTGGAAACAGCCAGGTGTGAGTGAAACATATTGGCACTCCTGGTTAGCTATGGTCTCCTGGTACTTTTAATGCAACTTCATCATCATCAGCTCGTATCAGTCCGCTGCTTGACGCAGGCCCCTCTCTAGACACAATACACGACCTTCACTCGCCCCACAGACACACGCGGGATACCAGACTAATGAGACTCCAGGCGGCTCATAGTGCCCTGGTACTTGGAATCCTACTTTAAGAGTCGAAGGCTTCTAAGTAAGGATACAGCACTACAGGTGTTGAAGCATACTGGGCCGTATTTTTAAGACACTCCGGGTTAGCTATAGTTTCCTGGTACTTTTAATGCTATTTCATCATCAGGCCTAATCTAGATGCAGGCCTCTCCCATGGCGTGACACTATACACGATTATCCATGGCATCCAGTCCTTACCAGCCACCTTGCATAGGTCATCCCTTCATCCAATCAAAGGGCATCCCACACTACGTCACATTTAAAATATTTATGTACAAATTTCAACTTTCCTGATAACTTTAGCTTATGTTTATATACTTAACCTCCCCCGGTACATAATGCCTAATCCGGCATTCACCTAATTCCTAGTTAGGAGTCTCGTCCCGGCTAAATACGTTATGTTGCCTTGATGAAGCCAGGGTATGGTAAACACGAGACAATACAATATGACCTGTAACGCAGCGGGGTTAAGGTCTTCGTGGAGTGCATGGAGTAAGGTTGTCGGTGTCAAAGTTAGGCTCATAGAGACATGTAGATTGCTTGTTAAATTGGATTTATTAAAACTACGATTTATGTTGTTATGCCAATTAAGAAAAATACGATATGCTCTAACTAGATACCGATTAAACGATCTGAGCTCTAGGTACTATTATGGAATGATTTGTTTTCTTCTAAATATCTGATAAAATATAGATAAATATTGTTGTACTGCGTCAAAAATCGTCATTTGTTAGAGTCAGTCAATATGTTCATAAGTGGTTTCAAAGTTAGTCCCCGGTTTAAGCCATTGGTTCCTTTCTAACTTAATGTTTTTTTAACAAATGCTGTTACTCATAAACATAGTTAAACCTCACTTCCTTCAATACGTGTTGCCATCCCTTTCACACTTCGTTAAAAAAGGTTAAGATAGAAAGGGACAGGGGGCCTAAACTGTGGCGTAACTTTAAATCACGATTATGAATTCGCGCCCAAATGTGAGAGAGGCAATAACACGGTTTAAGGAACGTGAGGTTAAAATAGTTATATGACTAACAGCAAGTGTTTGAGAAACAAATTATGATGTGTAATGATTGAAATAAGTATTATACAGTCCATATATATGTTACGGCTAGATTCGGGTTCTAGCTACGCCTAGTTTTATTGTTTTAATAATAAAATGTAACATAGAGGCATTACGCGTCGGTAAAATGTCGCCTAATTTCTAGACGTCAGTTACGCAAGTACGTAATCTTTTCAGTTTCTATGATCAACGGCCAAGCCAATTTCACCGGAACATTAGTAAACTACAAAACAGTTCTTCTCCCCCCGTAACAAAGTCCACGCTAGATGCACAATGTAAAGTTGCCTATGTAATCCTATGCAGCATAACGGCTGGTACATATTTGATGCGACTCACGCGTTCGCAGCGGGAGCATACGGCCGACACTTACCTGAAAATGGGAAAACTTTGGTTAGTGACGTCATAATTCAGTTAATAATTAATAAAGGTTAATAATGCTAGATTTGTGTCAAATGTATTGTGCCAAATAGCGAATTAACGATATGGAAAAACATCGACAAATAATAGATAGATTAACGCTTTATTGCTAAAATAAGCATACAGAAAGATAAGTAGGAGTGGAACAATTTAGAGATATAGGAGGCCTCAATAAGGTTGAGATTTTCTCAAAACCCACTGGACCGAATTCGATATTTTTTCACAGTTACATAGCCCTAACTTTTATCCATCTAACAGTGAAAGAATTTTTGCAATAGGTCAAGTAGTTTTTGAGAAAATCTCATCCTTAAAAACTCTACTGTACACCTTTCTCTGTCTTCGCCGCCTTTATACGGTACAACGGCAGCCTTATCGCTCAGAGCGATTTCTTCCAGGCAACAGGAAGGAAAATAACGTTTTTGTTTTTAATTTCCAAAGGTGGTTTGTACGAGTATTCGATCTTCTATAAGTAAGTACCAGGGTACTATGAGCCGCCTGGAGTCTCATTAGTCCGGTGCCGCGTGTGTCTGTGGGGCGAGTGCGGCGCGGACACAGGCGTCGGGAGAGGACAGCAGGGGACTGACACGGGCTGAAGATGATGAAATTGCAATAACAAGTACCAGGAGATCATGGCTAATACGGAATCTCTATACGTCTCACTCAACACCTGCTGTGTCCACTCGGTCAGAAGCCCCAGCTCTATAAGTATCACCACAAGTACCAGGGCACTATGAGCCGTCTGGAGTCTCATTAGCCCGGTGTCCCGCGTCTGTGGCGCGTGACGGGTTGATGATGATAGGACGGAAATATCGAAATTACCAATTTCAAAAAGACCAACTTGTCAATATTTAAAATGTCCTAACTGCTTATCTTAATGCTAATTCTAGTCCCTGATGACTCGTGAATAATTGATCCGACTTGCCGATTGAAGCCCCCTCACCCCCGGGCTCCCCCCTGGGACACCCTCGGCCGGAGACGAATAATTATCAGCTTGAATATTGATGAGGCCATAATTCAGTGTTAAAGGGACCGGATACCATCACACAGGGAAGATTTAGAATGGAGACGGCAATAACACAGCGAAGAAAAGAAGCATTCTCATTTCGTCCCAATTCGCTGACACAATGACAACTTTATGTCCAAAAAATAAAAAGGATTAAAGACCCCGGCAGCTAAAAGCCATTGCCATATTTCAGTGGAGCTTTGCCCCACCTACAAAACTACGTGACCATTTAAGTTGTACCTATCATTTTGCTTTTCGACTCGCTTGATGTACAAAACTTTAATTTAAACCAATGATTTTAATAAAAATGTAAATATTTTTACATTTATTCGTTAACTTGTACATCATGCGGTTGATGGTGGGGCAGAATCTGGCAATGTCAATTACCCAAACCGGCGGCGAAATTGTAAATTGAATTCGTAAATTGTACAGTCAAACGCATTTTGGTTTTTATTATCTGTGTCGTAAGAGGTTTTTTAGCACAAATAATTGCGTACTCATTGCTAATCTTTTCTAGGAGAGCAGTGACTTAATGTAATCTCAACAAATTATTGTTGCTAATATTTCCTTACTTTGTACAAGTAAACGCATAGGATCACACATAAGAACAAATCCCGACCTGAATACTATAAATGCGTCTCCGTGTCAAAGTCTCCCCGCTTCGCGCCGCCTGAGTAAGCGACTCTCAATGGGCCTCTCAAAGGTAAGCTGCATTGTTTCAGGCGCTTCAATTTGCATTCCATTGAGATTGACTCAGCCCTCTACAACTTAACTTTATCCAATAGTAAAGTGGGTAGCATGTGATTATATCACGATAAACTACAGGTGTTTATCTCTAAAGAGAGTTTTATTTCAGATATTGCTACAATGTTCGTCATCCCAGTTCTAGCTTGGTGGATCCTGTCCCGAGCACCCTCGATGTAAGACAAGCAATAGTACTAGAGTTAGGTGTCATTAGAGACAGATTATCGGCAACGGTTACCCGAAATGTGTTGCTATACTTCGGCCATGTCATAAGAATGGACCCTTCCAACTTGGAGAGAACTATACTGCTCGGCAACTTTGAGGGGTCTAGACCACGTGGCCGGAGACCAGCCCGCTGGACTGATGCGGTTGGCAGAATCCTCGGCGTATCCTTTGAAGAGGCTGTGAGAAGTGTGAGAAGTGTCTCCTGGCGCCAGTTCATACATGCCAAGACGGCACCTGCTTTTGAGGGTCACGATCCTCACCACTGAGGTAACGATTAGGGAGGAGGAGAAGACTTATATGTGAAGTTTATTAGGAGACTAGTCTAATAAACTTCACATCTAAGTCTAGAATATAAAGTCGTATCCAGATGATTTTACAAGTTACAATGTAGCCTGTTTCATCACTTTGGTCTGAGATCTAGTCTGCAAGTGACCGGCGAATAGCTTGCCCTGCCCGCGGCTCCCGGGGGACATGAAGCAAGGAACCGCCGATGGAGTGAGCCATATTTACAACGCAGACTCCGGTCCTGCATGACAATTTTGTTTTTCCCTTGATTGAATTATCAATGAGGCGTTTTTTGACTCTAATAGATGGCGTAGCTTAGCTTACGCCAATTTCTTTTGGTATGCATAAGTAAATGTCATTTATTTATTTATACAATTCAATTTTTTTTCTTGTGGCATGCATGGTCCATTAATGCCATCGGCCAAAATGTCTTTGAATTCATTATTATAAATACGTTTAGTTCATTTTATAGCTTATTGTGTACGGAAAACAGCAAACCAATGGTGACACTTGCAGTACGATTTTAAATCTTACGACGCAGATAATAGGAACTGTCCAAAGCGTTACACTTGAACAGCTGTTAGCAATAATGCCCTCTAAATATTGGGAAATTAAATTTGGGGCCCCAATATTTCACTTTCCCGTTTTTGTTTCACACTCGAGCTGTCATCTAGTTTTAAAGATGAGTTCTAGAAGAAAACGGCTCATTGAAGTCGTATTTATAAAACAGGATGTCTCTTTCTGACGTGTGGGAGTGACAAGGGCGGAAACTTGCAATACAAAATATACTTTAGGCTCTCTCCATGGAGCGCGGCGAAATTTTTTCCTCCATGGCTTTACAACTTAGTAAGTGCACCGGAATATTCGTAGTAACGGGTTTCCATTCGGCACTGACGTAAACTGGAAGGCTGTTAGCAATAAACCTAGTTTAACCATAGTGTTTTGTCACTTTCACACTTTGTTACACGGGGCCGATAGCTTTAAACCGTGGATTAATATAAATCACGTTTATGGCTAAGAGGGTATAAGTGTTTCTGTCAAGCTGTTGTAGTTTGTGGTGGATTGTGGTTTAATGGCGGCTCTGCGTGGATTTTCAGTTTTTATATACGGCATTAACTACTGAAATTAAACGTTTGAAAAAAAATATATAGTAATCTTGGGGTGTTTTCGAAACTGATGACGACAAATACCAGGCGTCAACTGCAAATATAAATTTGTAATTAAGTAAGTACATAAAAATAATTATTTTGTGATGGAACCCCAAATGACAATGCCAGATTCTGCCCCACCATCAACCGTATAATGAACAAGATAACGAATAAATGTAAAAATACCTCCGTTTTTTATTAAAATTTTTGGTTTAAAATAAAGTTTTATACATCAAGCGAGTCGAAAAAAACAGCTTAATTAAGAATTCAGAAAATAGCAAGAAATCGAAGCGATTTATTCATTGTCTTTGTTATCATTTTCTACAACTCTCGCAACTCCTACTGATTATGCAATATGAAACCTGTAATAAGTCCCCAACAAAATGATAGGTACAGCTTCAATGGTCACGTAGTTTTAAGGTGTGACAAAGCTCCATAGAAATGTGGCAATGTCATTTACAGGGTTTGGGATATTTACCTTTACTTGTGTTGTAAGACCTAGCTTCTTACCAAATTTCCTGATTCTAGATCAACGGAAGTACGTTTTGAGTTTCTCGCGTTTTCATACAAATATGCGGGAAATGGCGACATAAGCGGCCATATCTTTCGATTGCGTAGACGTAGAAGTTTTATTTTTTCACGGCTGCATGAGGTTGTAGACCTGAGTATTTGGTATTAATTTCAACTTGATCCGTCCACGCGTTTCTGAGATATAGGTCTTGACAGACAGACGGACAACAAAGTGATCCTATAAGGGTTCCTTTAAAAAAAAAAAAAATTCCGCGGTCACGCTAGACAGCTAATCTTTTCTTTCCGTGTGTATCCGAGCGCTGAGGGCGGAACACACGAGAGGAGTTAAGGAGTTAGTGTACACAAACAGACAGACAGCGCCCCGCGTATGGAAATTAGTTACGAGTTTACTTTGGAGTTTGTTTTAAGCAAACAAATACATAACAGCGTTAAGTTCATCATCATCATCAGTCTATTTACCTATATGCCCCCACTACATTCCTTCCCTTACATCGAGGGAGCTCGACCCATAATCCATGACATACACCAAATTCGAGTAAACACAATGACGGGCAAGGCACCTCTTTGTCACTGCTGGTAGCCTGGTACTTCAAATATTATTATCAGTCTATTTATTCCCATTGCTCGGGCACAGACCTTCCCTTACATAGAAGGAGCTCGGGGCATGATCCACCACGCGGGCCCAGTGCCGATTGGCGGATTACACATGTCTTAGAATTGTTTTCTACGGCATGCAGGTTTCATCACGATGTTTTCCTTCACCGTTTTGAGAGCATTTCGTAAATGCATGTAAGTTTTTCCGTCGATAAAATCAAGGATAACTCATTGGTTCATGGTTAATTAGACCGGGGATCGAACCTGGGACCTCTGTATTGCAAGTCCATTGACCCAACCACTGCGCCACCAACCTCTCATATCTTCTTTATATAGATATTGTTTATCAAATAATTTCGCAACCATCGTTTCCCGCCATTTTCAAGAGAACTCACGGAGGCAAGAGTACCTATAATCTTATTCCCGAAGTCAGGTTTCATCAACATTTTTCAGCTCCCCGAATTTCAGTAATCCGCTGTAATTTGAATAAAAAAGGTTGTCTACTCCGCACAGAGGTCGATGAACCCTTTTTTTATAAAAGGCCCTTTGAAATTCCCGTATCTAATATTAGGCGTCGTCTATACTAGGCGGGGGTTGTAATAGAGGCATACCTTGCCTGCAGGCTGGAAGTTGATTTTTTTGGAAAAAGACATTGCCACATTTCAATGGAGCTTTGCCCCACCTACATAACTACGTGACCATTTAAGCTGTACCTATCATTTTGTTGGGGACTTATTACAGGTTTCATATTGCATAATCATAATCAGTATCATTTTCTACTACCCTCGCAACTCCTATTGAAGAATAACAAAAACAATGAATAATTCGCTTCGATTTCTTACTATTTTCTGAATTCTTAATTAAGCTTTTTTTTTCGAATCGCAACTTGTACAAAACTTTATTTTAAACCAATAATTTTATTTAAAAATGGAGATATTTTTACATTTATTCGTTATCTTGTACAACTTGCGGTTGACGGTGGGGCAGAATCTGGCATTGTCAGTTTCACGATTTTTTGGACAAGGATCAATACCTATATGCATGCTCGGCGAGCGAGTCGCGCTGACAGAAAACTGGCCAAAAAGAGACTCTAAGGATGGCAAAATCGAATGCCACAGGCTAAAACACACTTGTTGGGTCGATATAATTTTGCCTTCCTTAGATTTCATTTGTTTGGTTTTATTAGCAGACTCGACAGTTCCACATTGCAAATGTCAATTCATATTCTAAACTAGCTGTACCCCACAACTTCGTTTGCGTAGAGGAAGAGGATGGAGAGGGTGGAGTAGATCAGGAGGCAGATATTCCTCTCTGGATCCTTGTTTCCACATCACATACCGCCATGCCTATGAGCTGTCCGGATATTTCAGCTATCTCCTAGTGAAACTCCCATCAAAATCCCTTCAGTAGTTATGGCGTGATACTTGCACAAAGTCACAAACAAACAGACAAAAATTCTAAAAATTGGTGTTTTGGCATCAGTATCGATCCTAAAACACATTACAATTATTCTTTTCAAAAAATATCCAATGTACAGACACAACTTTTTTACAGTCTTATTATATGTATAAGTAGATGGATATAAATACACTGTACTGATTTCGAGTAAAGACAAATTATCCTCGTACGTAACCGGTTATGCATAATGAGCATTTTCTTCGTTCGTAACTGGTTACGAAACTCTGGTTACATAGGCCTAAGCGACATTAAAATTAAAAAAAGATTTGGTCCGTTCCAACCGTTTTCAAAAGCGTTATCCAAAGATATTATAGGTCGACGATAGTTCAGAATGTTGTTGTTTTTCCGGTTACAGGCAAAGTAGTTCAGTCAATACAGCCCTCCAAGGTTTTATATGAAACTACACTGCTGTAATATTATCCATAACATTTCCTAAATCCAACGAAACTCCCTCACGTATTTCGGCATATCTCGAAGTATTCAGCTAATAACAATTTCAAATACTCGCAACTATGCGGCAAACGAATTCAAATGATCGTTCCGTCTCACTCTGTGCGGTGGTGTTAGAGCGGGACAGACGACCAAGGTATGCAATTCGTCGGCTTTCAATCAGCTTTGCAAAGAGAACGCTCGATTGAGGGAATTTCAAATAAAGGGTACGATTTTAGGTGAGGCTGGTCACACTAGTATTAGTTCCTTCGCTAACGAATACGTAAATATAGCAGCTACAAGGTTCGTGGTTGGTACCTTTTTTGTTGCATTCCTAGCGCCCTAGCGGTACTTACTTAAAAAAACAATCACAACCCTTATAGCAACGTTATTACTAGCTACCGTATTTACGCTGTCCTCTAGTTACGTACGGTGGAGCACAGAGAAAGGTGTACAGGAGAGTTTTTAAGGATGAGATTTTGAGGATGAGATTTTCTCACAAACTACTTGACCTATTGCAAAAATTCTTTCACTGTTTGATAGATAAAAGTTAAAACTATGTAACTGTAAAAGAATTATTAAATTCGGTCCAGTAGTTTTTGAGAAAATCTCAACCTTATTGAGGCCCCCTGTATACTTATCTCTGTCATCGACTGTACTACATAAATTCATTAGGTACGGTGTTAGCTACTGGTGGTATTTTTATTAATATGCCTGTTATGGCACAAAATATAATACCAAGGGAAAATGATATTTATTGTCAAGAAGAAGAGTTTATATTTTTTTTAAACTGACGCTTAAATTCTCTATTTGATAAATCTTTCGTGAACGAATCTCGTATCATTTGACTTTCAGTGGTTCTTGAGTTATAATCACACAGATTCTGACACTACAGAGAAGACTAGATTATCGCTAATGGGTACATAAACAGGCGTCATCAACTCAACAATGTGTGGGGTCGCGCTATGGAGAGCCACTCGATAGCGACCCGCACTTGACACCGCTTGCCTCAGCACGAATACTTCACAATCGCTCGTTAGCCACTGTTATGCGAATCTCCCTTTGTAACCGGTTACGAACGGACAACCAGATCATTGGTAACACTTGCAGTACTATTCCAACTCTAACGACGTAGATATTAACGTAGATAATAAGTTGCGAATTTTCAAAAGTCAGTCAAGTGTTTTTTGAGAATGACATAATGACTCTTTTGTACAGTCGAAGACAGAGATAAGTACACAGGGGGCCTCAATAAGGTTGAGATTCTCTCAAAAACTACTGGACCAAATTTAATCATTATTTTATAGTTACACAGTTTTAACTTTTATCTATCAAAGAGTGAAAGAATTTATGCAATAGGTCAAGATGTTTTTAAGATAATCCCAACCTTAAAAACTCTCCAGCAGGGTTACTCTCACCTCTTATAGCGATCCAGTTTAGGTTCCTAAACTGACAATTTGCTACAATGACGTCAAACGTCATTGTAGCAAATAGCGATTCGGTTCAGTTTAGGAACCTAAACTGGATCGCTGTAAGAGGTGAGAGTAACCCCGCTGTACACATTTCTCTGTGTTCCACAGTACTTATACTTATCTTTGCTACAAAAAATCTTTCATTCTTTTGTCGAAAGATTCACTATTCTTTAGTTTCCTCAGCCTTTTAATCGGATTAAAACTATTTCCTCCGACCGTATTTATAACTGAGTTGGCACCAAACTTTCCCCTTCAACTTGCGCTCGCTACTTGAATGCCCAACTCCATAATACTCACTCGATCTCAAACTTGTTCTGGCAGCTGTTCAGATACTCTCACTACTTATAGGTACATACCACATAGTATACTAGGTTTATATTGCTTAGACTCGACAATTTGTCAAATTCAAGTGAACATAATGACAGGCAAGGCACCTCTTTGTCACTGCTGGTAGCCTGGTACTTCAAATATTATTGTCAGTCTATTCCTACTGCTCGGGCACAGACCTTCCCTTACATCGAGGGAGCTCGACCTATAATCCATGACATACACCAAATTCAAGTAAACACAATGACGGGCAAGGCACCTCTTTGTCACTGCTGGTAGCCTGGTACCAAATATTATTGTCAGTCTATTTATTCCCGCTGCTCGGGCACAGACCTTCCCTTACATCGAGGGAGCTCGACCCATAATCCATGATATACACCAAATTCAAGATAACACAATGACGGGCAAGGCACCTCTTTGTCACTGCTGGTAGCCTGGTACTTCAAATATTATTGTCAGTCTATTTATTCCCACTGCTCGGGCACAGACCTTCCCTTACATCGAGGGAGCTCGACCCATAATCCATGATATACACCAAATTCAAGATAACACAATGACGGGCAAGGCACCTCTTTGTCACTGCTGGTAGCCTGGTACTTCAAATATTATTGTCAGTCTATTTATTCCCACTGCTTGGGTACAGACCTTCCCTCAGCGAGGCTCGGGCCATAATCCACGACATACACCAAATTCAAGTAAACACAGTGACAGTGCAAGGCACCTCTTTGTCACTGCTGGTAGCCTGGTACTTCAAATATTATTATCAGTAGATTTGTATGTCAATGCTCGGGCACAGACCTTCCCTTACAGCAAGGGAGCTCGCGCCAAGATCCACCACACGGGCCCTCTGCGGATTGGCTGATTAGTGATTACACATGCCTTAGATTTTTTCTACGGCATGCAGGTTTCATCACGATGTTTTCCATCGTCGTTTTGAGAGCAGTCGTTAAATGTAAAAGTTTTCCTTCGAGAAAAAAAACTCATTAATACTTATGTCACGGTTTTTGTATAACTAAATGATATTTTTACATAGGTACAGTCGAAGACAGGGATAAGTATACAGGGGGCCTCAATAAGGGTGAGATTTTCTCAAAAACTACTGGATCGAATTCAATAATACTTTTACAGTTACATAGTTTTAACTTTTATCTATACAACAGTGAAAGAAGTATTGCAATAGGTTATGTAGTTTTTGAGAAAACCTCAACCTTAAAAACTCTCCTGTACACCTTTCTCTGCGTTCCACCGTACTTATTAAAAATTAATTATATTTCATATCACAACACTGTCAAAATAAGCCACCGTTTAGCAATTTATGGCTACGAGTACATATCGTTTATTCCGGTAATAAATAGTCCCAAAGGTTTTCATTTGGTCAAAGTCGTAATTCGTAGCATATGCAAAACGATATTGCATACGAATCCCCGAGCCATGTGGCAGCGAGGCGGCGGGATGCGACAATGTAAGTAATGCCCGGTGATTTACGGCGTGCACCGTCAGCGGACGGGCGTTTGGTGAATTTACATAATTTTGCCACTTTTACGGGCGCATATTCCATATTTTGTCGTAAACTCCTAGTAAATTCTGGGATATACTCCATTATATAGTAGCCTGGGTTTGACGAACTTTTTTATTTATTATTTTTACCTGACTGCGCAAGAAGGAGCGTTATGTTTTTCGAGTGTATGTAGTATGTGTAACTCTTTGTCCCGCCCCGCAGCCCAAACGGCTTGATGGATAGTAACATATGAGGTGTCGGTAGATTCGTCTGGATTGTAGGAGTGACATAGGATATAAAAATTTAATCAATGATGCAGTTTTTTTTTAATAATTTCTACTTGTTATTTTATTTGAAGACAAGCAGTTTTTCTAATAGGCTTTTCTAAAAAGCTACTTACGAAATGTTTATTACGATAAATACTATTTTTTAAATGCTTATTTATAACGTGATTCAATGTCGGTAAGTTGTAGTTCGCATAATTGCGAAAAACGGCCGTTTTTGGGACATTTGTGAACTACAACTTAGCTTGTCGCAATTATGTCATGTATTGTATATTGAAAAAATAGTATTTATCGTAATAAACATTTTGTAAATAGCTTTTTTAATCAAATTTATTATATTGGAAGATATTATTTTTTTAAGATTGGCGGCGCTAGTTGGCTCTATGAAGGCTCTTAAACGCGAAAACTTTGCATACAAGAGCTGAGTCTGAAAATAATAAAAGATGAAAGATTTTGCCACATTTTTCGCCTTAGCGTTGGCACCTTTTCCTTGCAAAGTGGTGTACCTAAATGTAAAAGACATTGCCACATTTCAATGGAGCTTTGCCCCACCTACAAAACTACGTGACCATTTAAGCTGTACTTATCATTTTGTTGGGGACTTATTACAGGTTTCATATTGCATAATCATAATCAGTATCATTCTCTACTACTCTCGCAACTCCTATAGAATAATAACAAAAACAATGAATAATTCGCTTCGATTTCTTACTATTTTCTGAATTATTAATTAAGCTTTTTTTTCGACTCGCAACTTGTACAAAACTTTAATTTAAACCAATAATTTTAATAAAAAACGGAGATATTATTACATTTATTCGTTATCTTGTACAACTTGCGGTTGATGGTGGGGCAGAATCTGGCATTGTCATTTAAAAATGTACACAACGCAACAAGCTTCCTTGCAATAAAGAGATTTGATTTGTAAATATGGCTGACTCCATCGGTGCTTCCTTGCTTCATGGCCAAATAGCATTAGTAGCGATCGTGTTACAGGCAAAGTGGCATACCGGACAGAGTGACAGCTGCCCAGTGCTAGTCAGATTACGGGACTACAGCGGCCACTACTCGGAGTGTTTGTTGATATCATTAAGAGGTTTGTATTGGAGGGATGCCAAGAGTTGTAAGGGAATTTGAGTGAGATCATACCGATATGTTTGTTTAGTTAACAAGAATGCAATACAGAACCTAGCAATACAGGCCATTGACTGCAGCAACGGAGCGTCAGCGGAACAGCAAGGGAGCGGCAACTGCGCAGCGTTCCGTCTGTCATCTTTCATAGAGTTTTTTTAAATGTGTGTACAGCCTTAAATACAGGCTTCAATTAAAAAAAGTGAGTGCTATCCGTGTGTAAGTTAAGTATATGACTAATAATTGTAGGTTTTCTTCAAAATTAAAACTCATTAAACTTAGGATACGCTCTAAGAAAGGTGTACAGGAGAGTTTTTAAGTTGGAGATTATCTCACAAAACTACTTGACCTATTGCAAGAATTCTTTCACTGTTAGTTAGATAAAAGTTAAAACTATGTACTTACTGTAAAATAATTATTATTAAATTCGGTCCAGTAGTTCTTGAGAAAATCACAACCTAATTGAGTCTCCATGCATACTTTTCTCTGTCTTCGCGTGAGAGACGGAAGTTATACTACAGACATGTACCCGAAAAACATTACCCTTCTTTCACTAGTCGGATAACTAGAATACAGTATCGATATGCCTTCTAATCCCGACACATCACGTGATCAAGGTTGCTCGAATCGATCGGGTCACTCTCATTGGTTCATAATTCAACTCTGAAAGTTCATCCGTGCACTAGTTGAGCGGTGACGCTGACCAATGGGGTCAAGCCGGGATCGGGGAGGTGGGGGGGGGGGGGGGGGGGGGGGGGGATTAGGCCGGATTGCGATGCGATTGCGATTCAATAGGAATAGAGGGCAATCTTTGAAGTGCTTCGCTTTTAAAACGGTATGTTATGGTATAGTTATTGGTGGAATTGTTTTAAGTAGTCAGATATCACGACATGACAAAAAAATGTTATTTTTTGTTTGTTAAATAGATGAAAGACACTCATTTCTTTGTCGCCCACAGTGTGAAGCGCTAATGATAATACTTAATCATATATCATTTATCCCACAGAGGGCATTGGGAATTGGGATGGCAAAGAATGCCATGACTCAGTTAAAGAGGATATGGTCGAACAGGAATATCTCTCCGAAGACGAAAATGAAATTGGTGGCCACCCTGGTGTTCTCCATTTTCCTATACGGCTCAGAGACCTGGACCCTGAAGAAGGCGGACTGTAATTGGCATTGATGCCTTCGAGATTTGGTGCTGCGGATACCCTGGACGGCGCATCGGACAAACGTATCCATCCTCAAGGAGCTTAGGATAACGACCAGGCTCTCAACCATCTGTCTCAAAAGGATCCTTGAATACTTCGGTCACATTGCCAGGAAGAGTGGCGACAACCTGGAAAGATTAATGGTGACTGGCAAGGTAGGGAAGGAGACCTCGCGGACGAAGCCCGATACGTTGGTCCGATCAGATCCGTACCACAATTAAGTATGTAAATCAAAAGAACAAAATCATTTGCCGCTAACCTAAGCTATGGTCCTGTCTTCCAAAACTAAAGCTCTTCAAAAGTGATATGGCAATTTCAGATAATTTTGCAATCAAGGCATGTCTACTGGGACCTTGCAAAATCATTCCCCATGTATAACGTATACAGGATGTGTGTGGGCCGCGTGTCGTCCGTCACTGTCTGCGAGTGATTTGTTGTGACGTCATTATGCGCTGGGTGACGAACGAGTGTGGTTTGTGTGATTGACGACATATAGGAAGCGATTATTATTTAGTTATGTCCCGGCAGCTCATCGCTGATATACCCACTTCACAGTGTTTGTAAAGTCTATCGCTTAGTGGTATTGTTCTTTTTAGAATTAAAACTATAGTGAGCCATTACTACAAATTATTATATATAAACGGATATCACTCACTTATATTGTCAAAAATCGGCAATTAGACCGACAGTTTCGACCGATTTCGACGGTCTTTTTCAAGGTGAACGCGTCACGCCCAAATCAAAACCGTCCGAAATCGGTCGAAACTGGCGGTCTAATTGCTGACTTTAACAATATAAGTGAGTGATATCCGATTATATATAATAATTGGTATTATTCTTGCGTTTTTGAATGCGTTAACTGAGACGGCAGAGACAACGTCGTCTGGAAGTGAGTGTCCAGGCCTGAACCACTCTGTTGCTCAGGAAGTGACGAGCGACATTGGTGCTGAAGGTGGTGCAGTCTAATGTCATGTGGTGTCCTCGCAACGGGCGTGTGTCTGGCATACTAAACATTGCCTTATTTTTTAAATGTTTCGATCTAATCTCCCCTCAGTCTTCTCTCCCTCAAACTTGATCATTCAACAATCTTAAAAAAAATTGAGAACATGATATAAGATTATGTCATGTTTTCTAATTTTTTTAACTTTGACAGTTCTAAAAGTAGAGCGGTAGGGAAAAAGTTGTAAAATTTGCGCCACCATGTAGAAAAAAAATCGTCTTTTCCCACTAGTTCAGTTGGACAGTTCAGTGGACTGAACTAGTGAGAAAAAAATATCCCATTTGTTCAGTTGACTGAACTAGTGGGACCTTTTTTGTCACTAGTTCAGTTCAAAAATCAGAGAAAACACTAAAGACAAAGCAAAACACCCCAAATCACACAGAAGCATCCCAAACACACAAAAAACATCCAAGACACACGAAAACACACTCAAAACATTCCAAATCACACAAAAACATACCAAAACACTCGAAACACCCCAAAGCGCAAAGAAGCATCTCAAATCACAAATAAACTCAAGACACACAAAACCACGCTCAAAACATCCCAAAGCACACAAAATCATCCCAAACACACAAAAACATCCAAGACACGCGAAAACACATCATGTAGAAAATATTTCATGTAGGATGTTCGCGAATGACAAATGTTGAAGTTTTCGGATGATTCATGCAATATCTGAAGATTCGAGCTGTTATGTCCCGAGCTGTTGAGTCCCGCTCCGAGCTCGGGAGTGAACGTGGCTGTCGAGCTGCTTCGTCCAGAGTGACGACGCTACGGCGACTCCTCTGGATGAAGAGAAGACGATGATATCTTGAATATTCTGTAACATAACATTGGCAAATGACGAACTGTCGAGTCCACTAATAATCTAAATAAATATAAATATGTACGACGAAACAGAAATCACCAAAAAACGCTTCATTATAAACCTTTTAACTCAACAAAGTACTTTTCCAAAACAGGAAGGGAGCGCTTCCAAGCCGTAATGACGTGCCCCGTGTTACTTGCGAACAAACTGACGGAACACTAACGACTTAATAAAGAATTTGTTGTTTTACAAACAAACAAAACGGCCAAGTGCGAGTCGGCTGTCGGCCTCGTTCTCGAGGGTTCCGTCCAACTTCACCATAACAGTTGCTCTAACGAAAAGATAAACTAGATTTAGGGACAAACTTATATTCGCGTTTTCGAAACTGATAACGTTATATGTCATCGACGTATGTCAACTGCAAATATAAGTTTATAATTACAAAATATAACCGTCCAAGTGCGAGTCTGCCTCGCGCCCCGAGGCTTCCGTGCACGCAACTTAACCGTAACTTTGCTGTAACAAAAAGATAAACTAGGTTTAGAGACCAACTTAACTTTGCTATTATCAAAAGTTTATGTCCATATATCGACTCCTGATTAGTTCATCATCTCCAAATATAAGTTTGTAATAAGGCAAATATATAATTTACAGTTTTCGGAATTTTTCCTTTACTTGTGCTATAAGACCTAGCTTCTTGCCAAATTTCATGATTCTAGGTCGACGGGAAGTACCCTATAGGATTTGGTTTTCTTGCATTTTCATACAAATATGCGAGAAAATGCGACATAAACGGCCATATCTTTTGATTGCGTTGACGTAGAAGTTTCATTTTTTCACGGCTGCATGAGGTTGCAGACCTGAGTATTGGGTATTAATTTCAACTTGATCCGTCCACGCGTTTCTGAGATACTAGAGATATTGGAATATCAAAAAAACTAATTTCACGTGCATTCTCGGTTTTAGCACGTTACTTGATTTATATATTTTTTTTTAATTTGATCTAATAAGCTATTTATGTAAACTGATCTGTAGGCGCGTTTCTGAGTTATAGGCCTTGACAGACAGACAGATATACAGACTTTGTTGTCCAAAGTGATCCTATAAGGGTTCCTTTTTTCCGTTTGAGGCACGGAACCCTAAAAGCAGCTAAATAAAAACAGTATGTCTTGTCCCGTCGCGGATTAATTACGCGTTAAGAGTTGCTACCGTGAGAAATATAAACGCGTTGGAATTTCACAAAGAAATGCCTCTTGTTTTTTATGGGAAAGTATTAGAGTAAGAACAATATTCGGTAGCAAGTTCTCTTATACAGTTCGGTAAATGCTCGGGTTTTTCCGTCCAACACTGGCTGACATGGTCGGGATCGAACCTGAGACCACCGAGCTCTCTATGTTTCGTATATTAGGTAGTATTTGATCTAATGGCTCACTACAGTTCTAATTATAAACTTTTGTAGCCAATTCTCGTAACGAAGTCTAAATTGTATTGACACAGGGCGAGTGCCCCGACCCGAGCCCCGAGACCCGAGCCCCGAGTCCCGAGCCCCGAGCCAAGCACCGACACTTGGCTACAAAGCCTGCAAAGCCTCTTAAGGTTCGCGCGGAAGTTGTTATTCAATCACTCCCTCAGGCCTGTTGGTAGGGAGTTAGGGACTTAGCAAATTACATCAGTCACTACCACATCGCTACATACAAGTGATGCGCGGTGGATTACACATGCCTTAGTTGTTTCTAGGGGTTCCGTGCCTCAAAAAAAGGAACCCTTATAGTTTCTTGTCTGTCCGTCTGTCAGTCTGGCTATCAAGACCTATATCTCAGAAACGCGTGGACGGATCAAGTTGAAATTAATACCAAATACTCAGGTTTGAAACCTCATGCAACCGTGAAAAAATCAAACTTCTACGTCAACGCAATCAAGAGATAATATGGCCGTTTATGTCACATTTTCACGCATATTTGTATGAAAATGTAAGAAAACCAAAACCTATAGGGTACTTCCCGTTGACCTAGAATCATGAAATTTGGCAAGCTAGGTCTTACAGCACAAGTAAAGGGAAAAATCCTAAAACTGTATATTTGGGGTTCAAAGGGGGTCAAACCCAAAGCCTTCAGGGCCGACTGCAGGCTCCCATGTGGCGCGAAGTGGTGTAGGATCACAATGACTGGCGTCTTCTCGTCCCCAAGATATTCGGGTCATTGAGCCAGCGGACTAAGGCCCGTATTAATAAATCACTCTCAGCTTAAAAGTCAATCTTGAGAACGATCTCAAGATAGCGTTCCTATTAATAAACGTAACTTAGATGCGCGTTTAGGAATCGGGTATCACGTGAGTAACGCCGTATTAATAAACAAAACTCAGTTCGCAAGAGAACTGCCAAACTCACACTTGAGAACGTATTTGCTGATTGCAGGCGAACCGCGACTTGAGAAAGACATCACGTGGTACGCCCTCAAAATTGGTTTATTAATAAATGACATACTTGATATAGTGATCACGTCTTGAAAGTGTATCAGCTGAATTCGCTCTTGAGGGCGGGTTTGAGCTCAGACTACTAATACGGGCCTTAGTAGCAGTATACTGTGGTATTGCACTGTACTACCGTATTATGCCCTTTGTTACGTACGTCTCGTCATTCCATCAGCAGCGGTGCTGCCGCCGCTAGCCGTGTGTCGCGTTCCGGGGCGCCAACACCCACCAATTGAGCGGACAATGGACCGGCGTAATGGGGCACCAGGGGCCGCGAGACGAGGTCTTTCTTTCTTTCTTGATTAGAGTTATCTACCAGCAAACCAGTGTGAGAGAGATGAGATCTGGAGCAGGCAGAACATTTTGTGCTTAATATCAGATAATGTTCGCGAATGTCAATATATTATTTTATTTTATTTTATTTTATTTTATTCAGGGAAACACACAGTCATATACAGACAATGATAAATAGAACTTAAATACTATTAGACCTATAGTCCCATAACTTACAAACGATTAGAGTTATTTGTAACAGTTCTTGGGTCGTGACCGAGGGAGCTGCACGGGTACTCACTCGGGTCTTTCCCGCAAGCACCCCTCTCCCACTGTAACTCCTGTTTGATAAGGATCACCAGTGGCGTACTATTGGCCCGTCATACAGTAACGGGTTTAAGCGACACAATGGGGCTAAAATGCCGTACGTTACATATAGTCACGCCTCGGCTATTTAAAGAAAAGAAAGAAGAATAGAGTATGAAGAAGTTGTTGCTCACTGCTGTGAGCTACGAGCCGTAGCAGAAGGCTACCTTCTGTTATAGTGCCAGTAATAACTATGGCAGAAGCGCTTAAAAGCTCGGAATATGGACCGGGTCGCAACGAGGTTGCTGTAATACACGGGGGTGACAGGCTGGTGCGATTTCTTCCAACATGAGGCTGCGTTCGGCCCAATTCTCACAAGATGTGATGGGCAGTCTGCGACTCCGCACCACATTCGCACAGGGCGATTTTACCACGGTAAAAACGTGGAGTTTCCCCTTAAAGTTTCCATGACCAGTGATAAACTACGAGACGCAATGGTCAATCTCAAGATCCCGGCAGTCTAAGCCTAATATCTGGGAAGGGTGTTTGCCACTTGTCGAGCACCGCTTCTTCACAGGCTCCCTACATTTTCTTGGGCAATCCCTTTGTACTTCATCGTAGTCTCCCGCTTTAAGGGTTACACGTCACAAGTACCCGGTTCGATGCCGGGCTGATCTTTTATATAATTCCGCTGTGAAGCCTACATCTGAAGCTGTGCCAGACGTGTGCGTATTCTCGCCTGTCGCTAACGCCTCTGAGCTTAATATGGATAATATTTTTGGAGTTTTTTTTTCGTGTGGTTTAGTGACCAAACCGAGTTATTCAGGCCACCCGTAGACCTCTGACGTGGCCTAACGACTGCTGTCAAGCGACAGCAACCGGGACCAGCTGCTTAACATGCGCCCCGAGGCACGGAGGGGCTCAAATGAAAGTGTCACTAGCGGTCACCCATCCAGATACTGACCTCGCCCAGCATTGCTTAACTTGTACGATCGTTTTCAACGTGTACTCGCAACTGGACTATCCACATTTTTAGAGTTATTGAAGAATTTTATGCAGGATCTGCAGTCACGAGCTAGATTCAACCTTCTTGCGCAGTCGGGTAAATCTTGTAATTTTTGACAGTTCTTGTCACAATGACAGTTCTTGTCATTTTTGACAGTTCCTGTCATTCTTGACAGTTCTTGACATTTTGGCAACGGCGTGTCGATCAAAAGTTATAGAATCAGGTACCTACATGAATCCAACATTTGGGCGACATTACTACTGTAATTTTCGCCCGTAAGCAACTCGCCCGGTATCATTAAAGCATGTGGGCCAGTTTACTACGTGACAATTTACAAAAGGTAAACTCGCCCGCGGACCAGATATTTTGTGGGCGAGTTTGCGACCCGTAAAAAAAAGTATCTCCCGCCCCCGCCCCCGCTCGCCTCGCGGCCGCACAGCTGACAATAGGGTAAGCGCCGGTAATGGGCCCACCGACACACAATGCCTCGCGCTAGGGGAGGGTGGCAATGAAGAAACCGTTAATTGACGACTTAATTTGATTCCACTTTGTTCACAGTATGTATTATATTAATACAACATTGTTAGCGGGTAACGGTGGGGTTTAACGTTTAACCTCGAGTACGTACGGTCTAGAAAAAAGGTATGCAAGGGGCCTCAATAAGGTTGAGATTTTCTCAAGAACTGGTCCGATTGTAATAATTATTTTACTAATAGATAGTGATCAGATCACCCTTAATAGACTCTAAGGCCCGTATTAATAGTCTTAGCTCAAACCCGCCCTCAAGAGCGAATTCAGCTGATACACCCTCAAGACGTGATCGCCATCTCAAGTATGTCATTTATTAATAAACCAATCTTGAGGGCGTATCACGTGATGTCTTTCTCAAGTCGCGGTTCGCCTGCAATCAGCAAATACGTTCTCAAATGCGAGTTTGACAGTTCTCTTGAGAACTGAGTTTTGTTTATTAATACGGCGTTACTCACGTGATACCCGATTCCTAAACAAACGCGCACCTAAGTTACGTTTATTAATAGGAACGCCATCTTGAGGTCGTTCTCAAGATTGACTCTTGAGCTGAGAGTGATTTATTAATACGGGCCTAAGTAATGTGGATTAACTCTTAGATATAAGACAGGGTCAATTTAATTCATTCGCTCGGTAAATGTACGTAAATTTTTCCGTCGAATAAACCGGGAATATTAATTCATTAGCACATGGCTGCTCTGGCTGGGAATCGAACCTGGGACCGCCGTATCGCAAGTCCATTGACCCAACCACTGAGCCACCGAGCTGTCACTTACAAACGTCAATTATATTAGACGTTAGACAATTGTAGGAACGTGCTCAAATTAAAATCGTGTTCAAAATAAAGTTTTCGGTCTAGATCTATATAAATATGTACAATTGTACATAAGCAGTATTTGTACAATACATAGGAGACCATAGAAATCAGTTTCAGTTTGAGGACACTCGTATTTGAGGGTATGTCAATACAAGATCTAAACGAGGCACGTACGGCGAGCGACACAAGTGCCTCTTATGAGCTGAAATACTAGGGATTGACGTCGTACTTTAGTTCGTCTTTGTATGTAAGGGTGTGTCAATAGAGGACGGATGGTAGGTACAGTCGACAGCACGTCTGGGCGTGGGCTCTATGAGTTCGCAATACGGTCTAGATTACAATGGTTTTGGGTAGGATCTGCTGTTAACTCTTAACAATACAGGGGACCTCATTAAGGTGATTTTAAGTTAAGAGTTCTCGAATGGAGATGGAGGGATGATCTGCGAAAGGTGGATGGCAGGGACTGCTGGAAGCCGAGAATCGTGTATAGTGACTCGCCTTGGGAGAGGCCTGCGTCCAGCAGTGGACTAATACGGGCTGATGATGATGAAATTGCAATAACAAGTACCAGGAGATCATGGCTAACACGGAGTCTCAATATGTCTCACTCAACACCTGCTGTCCACTCGGTCAGAAGCCCCAGCTGTTTAAGTATCACCACAAGTACCAGGTCACTATGAGTCGTCTGGAGTCTCATTAGGCCGGTGCCGCGTGTGTCTGTGGGGCGAGTGCGGCGCGAACACAGGCGTCGGGCGCGCGGGAGAGGACCGAGGACAGCACAGGACTGATACGGGCTGATGATGATGACTGTGGATATTGTAGGTATCAATATAGCGTCGTTTCCGCTATATCTTGTTAGTCCTGTATCGCAGTCGATGGCGGAAATTGCGTCCCCACTCCCCTTACCTGAGGGAACAACATTTTCCTCACACACAATCACACAGCGATCATATCCTGCCAGTAAATTGGTAGATACTCATCAGCAATATCAATTGGCGATACTGCACAATTCAATAAAAACTGACGTTACGTTCATCATTTTTATGACAGAAATATGATTTATGATGAAACGAATATATAGTTCCCGGCAGGAGTTGACCAAAATGGCGACAAATAACAATTTCTTTGTCGAGTATATAATCAATTTTAAAACCGTTAAATACAAGTAGGTAAGTTTTTGCTTCGAAAAACGTTTTGTTTATTAATACGGCGTTACTCACGTGATAATTCCTAAACGTGCACCTAAGTTACGTTTATTAATAGGAACACCATCTTGAGGTGGTTCTCAAGATTGACTTTTGAGCTGAGAGTGATTTATTAATACGGGCCTGAGACCTCGGAACATGTAAGTGTACACAGTGTCTCAGAGGACTGTCCATGGTATCCGCAATGCCTTTTCGCAACCATCGTTTCCCGCCATTTCAAAGCCTAATGTGACATGTTTGTTGCCCATTACAATACAGCTAGACGCATCCGCATAAGCACTAAGGACTCCCTTCACTCAAAATACCATCCCCGCACTGCGAGGCACTCAATCTGTCACACCATTGCCGCCATTTGCAATTTTTCTACCAGTTTGAAGCGGTTCCGAGCGGTGTGATTTACGACCGAGATATGAGTGTGCCGCTAGATATAGGGTTCCGTGCTGGGCATGAAGCAAAGAACGCTCTATGGAGTAAGCTATATTTACATAGCAGATACCGAGGAGGTGAATATCAAATGGTGCTTTTCTGCTTCATATTTTTACAGAAATCGAAATTACTTTACTCAAGTTTTATCATCATGCTGTGTTTGGGTAACAATCTAGATTTAAACCACTGTACTGTGTCCTGATTACTGTGTATTGATTGTCACGTGTTATGTACATCTTTAAATAAATAAATACCTAGATAGGAATACTCGGATAAAAACTTTTGTAGTCTTCGCATATATTGACTTGAAAAAATTGTATGTTGTCAATAAAACCTTTATCTTTAATTATTAGTGACATTTATTTAGCGGTTTATATCGATTTCAGGAAAAAAGCAGGACATGTCACCATTTGATATTCACATCCCCAAATATTAGCATATCTGCGACTCATTTTTTTTATTAAACTTTTTACATAAGTACCTATGTATAAAGGCGAACTTAATGCCTTGCGGCATTTTCCACCTTAAAGCCTGGTCATTTATTTTGAAATCAGTAGAACACATTGAAATACGAATGTCCTTTTCTGGCGTAAGAGAGTGAAGGCGACAACAAGACCGGAGACCAGCCCCCATACTAAATATACTTTAGATCAGACTCTCTCCACAGAGCGCGGCAATTTTTTCCTACATAGTGCTGGAGGTATGAGCTGGAAAATTAATGAAGACTGGGCTCTAAGCTGAGATTTTCTGACTCGCTGATTATTAAAATCATTTAGAATGAAAATGCAGCTAAATTGTAAGAGCCTCGCTCGGCTGTGGAGTTAATCAACACTCGCTTCATACAAATATTTCTGTCGTTTTCGGTGCGATATGGCTTCTACGAGACCAATATAACTATATTGTATTGTAATTTTATTTAATAATTTATTTTTATTGTTTTTGACATTGATACAATTTAATAATGTTTGATTAGTTTTTGACTAAAATATTTAATTACTATTGTATGGATACAATTTCGCTTTGGAACTTAATCTGTAATGAAATTGTAATAACTGAATAAATGAATTGAATGAATTGAATAACTAACTATACTAGGTCCTTGAATAAAACGACAAATTGAAACTCGTAATAAATACTAAATTGGTAAGGTTTTTTATTAAATTAAAATAGCAAAAAAAAATTTCACTAAGTACGTCACAAGCCATACAATGACCTTATAAATGTTAATTTAATAATTACCATTAATGGATTAATTGTAATGACGAAAACGCCGCGGGCGTGGCGCGCTCACCTTGAGAAAGACCGTCGAAATCGGTCGAAACTGTTGGTCTAATTGCCGACTTCAACAATATAAGTGAGTGATATCCGTTTATATATAATAATTTGTAGTAATGGCTCACTATAGTTTTAATTAAAAAATAAAAGGTCACAAATCACTAGGTTTGAATTTTTTTATAAAAAGTAAAAACTTATTTTTTCAAGTTAGAAACCACTCATTTTCGACCCCTCGTTATTAACGAGGGTCAAATTTGTTGCAAACCACCTCTAGTATCACCCCTTTCGAGGAATGTATCGAATTTCCAATCACCCTGTATAAACGCGAAAGTTTGTTGACGGATGTTTGTTGCTCTATCACGTAAAAACTAACTTTACAATAATAGCTCATAAATCATAATAGCACATAGGATATAATTTATAAAGATCCTGCGCAGACAAAGTCGCAGGCAGAAGCTATAAATAAAGTTAATTTAAAACTTGAACTCAAAATTTTTATTTGCGAGAATACAGTGATAATAAAATGGTCTTATGATAAAGTGGTCATAGTATTCGACCTGCATGCAGGTGTGCAAACACCAACAATTATCTAACTAGCTGAACTGCACTATACAAATTCAAGTGATAGTCCCTGTCTTGTGATTCATATATTCTAGCTATATTCTAGCTAGACAATTGCACAAAACACCATAAAACTAAAATAAAATCATAGACACATCACATACACACCCTCACACACCCTCACACACCCTCACACACCCTTACACACACTCACACACCTCACATACATCTAATTTTGTACCTATATGCATGCATAACCCCTGCGTGGGATGCACCGTTGCTACTCTTTACTGTTATTTCTAGGCTGCATTTTGTACTTTTATTAATACTATTTTATATCAATTCCATTAATTTTACCTGTTTTGGATGCTTACTCTTTATCCTGCACTGGTGTACTATAAATATATTGTACTGTAAAACTGGAAGGAACTGACTCTCAAAACACAGATTATCCTAGTTTGAGAGTTTGGGCCACTATCAACTGTGTAATGTACCCATAATTGATCTAAATAAACTATTTCTATTCATTGTATATAACTTTGTAAAAACAGCTTTCCAACAGCCAATTTGTTAGGCTAATCTTAAATTGAGTCATATTAATATAAGAATGACGATGTTATTTGGTTGTAGAATGTATAGTAATGGGCTTGTTAGGGATAATGCGATGTTCCCCTGAAGGCAGCTTTCGTGTAATGACATGCGGCGCTGGGGGGCGGCGCGACGTAGGCACGCCCCGGGGACAAGGGAATTATATACAGGGGCTATTCAGCTTGTGATTCTATCAAAAACTATGCAACTGGTCGTAAAAACTCAGTTACAGTTACATAGTTTGCACTGTCAGTTGTTGAAGTAATCCTGCTATAAGACTTTATGGTAAGGGGGCTGAAATCTGAAACACCTTTACAATCAATACCGAAATACCAAGAATATTTTGAAATGAAATGGAGTGGAGTGGATTGGAGTGGAGTGGAGTGGGGTGGGGTGGAGTGGAGTGGAATGGAGTGGAGTGGAATGGAGTGGATTGGAATGGGGTGGAATGGAGTGAAATGAAGTGGAGTGTAGTGGAATGGCGTGGAGTGGAGTGGAATGGAATGGAATGGAATGTAGTGGAATGGAGTGGAATGGATTGGAATGGAGTGGAATAGAATAAAAATTATTTATTACACATACAATGTGACCTTATTTATACACTTAGAACTGACTTAAAATAATATGCGTAATAGGACTGTGACTGTGATCAGCTAAAATGCTAAAAAAATCATGTTGATTTGAAACATTATTATTAATATCAAAGAAGTTATTTAGTCAAATATACTGTATAAATTGAGTAATAAGTATCTTTCAGATTCAGAGACCAAAGGAAACATCTGAAAATATGCAAATTCCCTGTAAATTCATTAACTTTATCTGCGATAACCGAAATGGAAACGGAAAAGTTCGCAGTCCAGCTCCCTTACTATAAGTCGCTAACATAAGTTTACTCGCTAGTGACTGCGTAAACTACAGCTGCGACGTACGGGATTGGTCTCTCCTCTAGCGGGCAGTATAGGAACTACAGTCCCATCAATCTCATAAGTGTCAGTAAAGTCGATAGCGAACGTACTTACGTTGGCAAGTGATTAATGACACTATCAATAGTTGCTGTAGTAAGTTTGTTCGCAGCGGCTGCGTAAGTACTGTAGCGACGAGATTTGTCAATGGTGATAATTTTAGTTCCGTTACTGGCCGCTACAAAAATCACACTAAATGATAAACCACATAGAACTGTAAAGCGAATGGAAGCCACGAACGAGTAAACCTAGTATGGGATACCCCTCCACCAGGATGGAGGGATGATATGTAAAGTTAGCGCGCCTTAGGAGAGGCCTAAGTGTAGTAATAAACTGATACTGATAATGGCAACGAGATAACGTTTCCGATCAATTAATATTCGGTAAAGGGCATTCGATTTAAGGTAGGTGACTTGATATTTACGCAGCCGCTATCGAGTGAACTTACTACATGAACTCATGTTAACTACTGTCGGGATGGAGGTCACAAGCGGGTAAACGTAGTATGGGACGCCCTCCACCAGATGGAGGGATGACTGGATGCAAATAGTGTTACATAGTATCGCGTCTTACTTATTATTTATTTCAAAACGGGTTGCCCCAGGGCGTAGGACAGTCATACTTACATTATATATAAAATAACGTACATAAGTGCTTAGAATATTAATTATACAATAGACGAATGCAGTTTATAGTTCTTCTCCCAATACCTAGCACACTCTCTCACTACACTCAACCAACTGTCAGCAAACAAGTCGCACTCATGTGCTTATTCTAGGAGTGCATTGATGCCGGTAAGAGCGCCAGCACCTATCTTGTGAGAGTGTGGACTGACGCGGGCTGATGATGCCAGTAATGGTGTTTACGCAGTTGCTATCGAGTGAACCCATAGTAACTCTGCCCCCCTCCCCCTGTTGGTAACCCCCTGTTGGTAATTTAAATGGAACACTCGCGGCGACGCGTTTTTTCGACATTTCTATTATTATGTGAAATTGACGGATCGCGACCGACTCGAGGCGCGGCGGGGAATTAACAATTATGGTATCAAGGCAATCAGTTTCCCATAGATGTGTCACAGGATTTTGATGGAACCAGTATGCTTAAATCCTAGTATTTTGATGAGCTTTAAAAGTCGCAAATTGCAATATGGAGACTACATTTCATCAAAAGTTTTGTGCTACTCGTTCAGCGAACCTTTTCCTTGAAAAGTACAAGTAAATTGAAAAAAAAATTGATGTGCAAAAAATATACTAACTGTATTTACTTGCAATAAAGAGTAAAGTATGTTTCTGATTCTAATTTCATAAACATCTGGAAGATATCAAAGAATAGTGGTTTCCTTCCCATATAATCATTGATCTCCTATAAACAACTAGATACACAAAGGTCTTACTAAAACCGTATAAGGGTCCGTTGTTAACGTCCAAATAATGTCCAATAAAGCAAATGAGGGTCCATTCATCCGTTTGGACCTTCTTTGCGCTCGGATATTTTTAGAAGGTAGACTGTATCTAGTTGTTTATAGGAGAGCAATGCATATAATACACCAATATCGTTGGCAATTTCAAACTTTTTTTTTGATATTCTGCTTCCAATACTAGTAAGTACTTATAGTATTCTGATTCCACTTGGATTCCGTGTCTCGAAATACGCTGAATTTGACACAATACTGAAACCGCTGATTTTGGCCGTTAATTCTGAATTAACCCATCGGATCGCGATTCGGATCACGATAAGTATCGATGTATAGACGTGGGCATAGGATCATGGGCTGGCAATTGGCTGTATTTTAAACCAACTTCGAAAATGGAGGAAGTACTTACTCTTTTTTGATGTAATTACTATTTCCTTGACAAAGTTTCTTTCGAACAGTCTCCAATTACTGCCTCAATTTAAACAGACTTGCTTTTTCCAGGAAAAATTATGCCGTACGTAACATAGTGCCGCTTTAGTGTAATTCTCTTATACAATAAAGAGAGTCATTTAATGTTCATCTCGGGCACATTTTTACGAGCCCCGGCTTCACCCGCAGCGCCGGGGAAGCCCCAATCAGCGGAAACGAAATCCATTTATTCCTCAAATCGTTCAGCGCTCTCGTTCAATTCCATTCATTGTCTCGCTCAGGCGATCTCGGTCCCGAGTAGTGTAGAGTGAGTGCCAAGAACAAAGGAAAAAATGAAGGTTCTTGCTTTAAGACCGAACTGAAAAAAAAACGACTGCGAAAAATCTATCCCCGTTTGATTAATTCATAATAATTCATAATTTATTTATTCATTGCTTTATGTGGTAACATGGTTGTTAGATAGTACAGGAAGTGCTCACAAATGTAATTAATTATGTATTTAATTAATGTTAATGTTTTTATACTCTACGACACTCCCGTAATGAAGACGAATCTAACGATACCTCATACACCAACAGCCATCAAGCCGTTTAGGCTACAGGATGGCAGGAAGGAATGAACATACATACATACATTCGAAAAACATAACCCTCCTTCCTGCGCCGTCTGGTAAAACTATGCCAGCAAAACATGCTTGCATAGTTAGAGCATAGATCACCGTCGCTTCCTCCGGGCGCTCGCCAGACGCCACACGCCCACGCCTTGATTAAAATTATAATTGCCAGGCATTAGTTGAATTACATCTGTATTAATATCAGCAATCCAGACCACGGAGCCCGTAATTAAATTATTAATTAGATAGACATTTTGATAACTGCTGATTTATAATTAAAAGTAAATGGGATCTCAAAAGGAACGAGAAATAATGTTAACATAAATTGTATAAATTGATGGTAAACTATTATATAAAAGGTAGTCAGAGTGTATGTGGAGTTAGAATAAGGTGAAGATTATAAGAAATACTTGATCGATTGTAAAAGGTCGTTAATAGTAGCATAGAATATTCCTTTAAATTAATATTATTCTGTGCTTGCTACATACTCCGTAATACTCATTGATCTCCTATAAACAACTAGATACACAAAGGTCTTACTAAAACAATTAAAAAAAGTCCAAATAATGTCCAATAAAGCAAATGAGGGTCCATTCATCCGTTTGGACCTTCTTTTTAGAAGGCAGACTGTGTAGCTAGTTGTTTATAGGAGATCAATGGTAATACTACATAATCTAACTGTAATGACTTTTAATAAAAACCGGCTTAGTGCGAGTCTGCCTCGCGCCCCGAGGCTTCCGTGCAGCGCAACTAACCCCGTAACTTTGCTCTAACGAAAAGATAAAAAAATATTTTTGGGGAGATGTAATTTCAAATTTACAGTTTTCGGAATTTTTCCTTTACTTGTGCTATAAGACCTAGCTTGCCAAATTTCATGATTCTGGGGCAACGGGAAGTACCCTATGGCTTTGAGTTTTTTTGCTTTTTCATACAAATATGCGGCAAAATGCGACATAAACGGTCATATCTTTTGATTGCGTTGACGTAGAAGTTTTATTTTTTCACGGCTTCATGAGGTTGCAGACCTGAGTATTGGGTATTACATTCAAGTTGATCCGTCCACGCGTTTCTGAGATATAGGTCTCGACAGACAGACGGACAACAAAGTGATCCTATAAGGGTTCCTTTTTTCCTTTTGAGGCACGCGGAACCCTAAAAATCGGTCAAGTACTGTTTGAGAAAACTCAACCTTAATAACTCTCCTGTAAGCACACCTTTCCTGTGACCGAGACCGTACTATAGTGCCTATGTACTGAAAAGTTGGTAGGTACTCGATATTACAAGTAATAACGCGAGTATTCTGGCAATCAATAGATAAATTGAATTATCGAGGACTAAAATAGCTCCCAATTTGGTTAACGAGGATAATACGAGCACATTCAGTCCCCAGCGCCCCACTGTGCTCGCCAGGGCCGCACTGAGGGCTTACTTGGGGCCATGGAGGTAAGGGCAGGCAACAAAGGCAAAGCAGATGTGCCCAACATTAATCGAATTTAATCATAAAAATATACGATGATGATTAAACACAATTTATTTTTTATGACACTACCGGTTTCGGCTAAATAGTCACCAAAAGGTGTATGTAAATAATTGTTCAGTTCATACATAAATATACATATGTTTTTGTGACATTTCGCATTGGGGGTACGATATAATACACTGGTTACCTTAATGTAAGGAAAACAAATTACCGATCATAAGTCATTTTTGTAGGTTTTCGTGAACTGGAATGAGAAAACCTAGCAGCTGGTATAGCCCAAAGAACTTCAAGTGAATCACTTTGGACCGTTCTTATTATCTGCGTCGTAAGAGTAGAAATCGTACTGCAAGTGTTACCATTGATCTGCTCTCATATACATAAATTTTCCCCATATTTTACTGATCTCGGCATTCGCCGATTTCTAAGTTAAATTAGTGCTTTTGCACATGCCCCATTTTTCACAAGTCACAACCCGTAATGTAACTTTAAAACAGGACCCCCAGCACCCTACTCCGTGCCTGCATCTCACAATCAATCCTCGAGCTATTGAATGGTAAAATAAAATTAATATGTATAAAATGTGTTCCAATTGAATGGGCCGCTTTATGTGCGATAACGGGACGCATTGTCACATCATACCGCCTCACTGAATACACCACTTCCATTATATACCAATAAGTGCATAAAATGGAAAATAAGTATCTCAATTTTCTGATTTTTTGCTAAAATTATATAACATGTAGAGTCGACACATGAACACATAACTGTTGCAATCTAGGCCGTATTACCGCTGCATAAAGTATTAGTGTGTCACGTAATTTACAGCCTAAAGTAGCACTAACTAATATTACTAGTACAGTCGATAGCAGATCAATGGTATCACTTGCAGTACGATTTCAAGTCTTATGACGCAAATAAGAACTGTCAAAAGTAAAAAGTAGTACCATTGATCTGCTGTCGACTGTACATAGTTTAGAATACAGTCCACAAGAATTTTTAAGCAAATCTCAACCTTAAGACTCTCATGTACTTATAAATTTATCTATATTAGGCTGTACATAAGCAGTACGTATCTATACAGCCGTGTTCTGTCGCCGGTCGGTCCCTCGCCTCTAATGAGGCATGCCTCGCTATACACATACTCATAAGGCTTCGGAGGTATACTTAACGCTAGCTTTAGGTAAGCGATGTCAGTATTTTCAGGTACTACAGGCAATTAGTAATCCCGGGCAAGGTCTGTGGGAAGAGGAGCGTTGGCAGGAGACACTCTTGGTTAAAGACTTTTAAGCGATTGGTTTTGCAGCACCGGCTCCTTGTTCCGGGCAGCCGCCAGAGGGGGAATATTGCTATGATGTTGTCCAACCTTCGATGAGAAGAGGAGATTTCCGAAGAGACAGGCTCAGGCATAGACTAAAAGGAGATCACGAAAACTGTAAACGGATCGAAGATGTGATTTTTTTTTACCCGACTGTGCAAGGAGGGTTGTGATTTTCGAGTGTATGTATCTAAACCGAGGCCCAAATCAAGTGTCTTATTTTGTAAACAAAAACTACCCTCCCCCACTAACATTTTAAACTATTCTGTGTTCATTGCATAGTTTATACATCATAAGATCGGATTACTTTATTTTTACAATGATGAACAAATTCGATCAATCAGTTTCTTCAGTGTTACATCACAACAGGTAATTAGACAATCATATTTGGTTACAAAATCATGTGTGGTTTAAAACTTCGTAGTTAAGTGTCTGCCAGCTGTCAAACTCAAGCGCGTGACAGAAGTTGTCCCGCAGCGTCGTAGTGACATAGACTACAAAAAAATTTTCAAAGAGGGTACTTTTTTTGGCATTTTAGTTATTAAAAACGTATCTCCTCTCGTCTCCTCTCCTCTCCGCTTTACTGGATACCGGGTCTGAATGTCTGTAGATGTAAACGAAGCTTTCCTCCAACCACCGGCCGTGATCCGTCACACAGCCGCCGCATTAGGAGAGATGGGTCTCGTAATAATATGGTTGGATTAATATCCGTGACACCGGATATGACATGAACTGTGGTAATTAACAGATTATTTACTTATTTTATTAATGGACTCGACAGTTCGTCAATTGCCAATGTCATGTTACGGAATATTCAAAATATCATAGTCTTCTCTTCATCCAGAGGAGTCGTCATAGCGTCGTCACTCTGGACGAAGCAGCTCGACAGTCACGTTCACTCCTGAGCTCGGAGCGGGACTCGCGACCATAGTGCCAAAACTTCAGATCCTGCATGAATTCTCCAGTAATTTCACCATACTATTCGCGAACATTTTCTGATTAAGGGCCTTCCATGAGCCAACTAGCGCCACCAATCTTTAAAAAATAATATCTTCTAATTTAATCAATTTTATTAAAAAAGCTATTTACATAATGTTTATTAGGATGAATACTATTTTTCAATATACAATACAGGGCATAATTGCGACAAGCTAAGTTGTAGTTCACAAATGTGCCAAAAACGGCCGTTTTTCGCAATTATCGAACTACAACTTACCGAAATTGAATCACGTTATAAATAAGCATTTAAGGCTTTACGTGATATTAAACACAAAACACCCACTGTAGCCATTAAAATGAAAATTATTAAATTTCGCAACCGTAGTTTCCTGTCATTTTCAGAAGCCTCGTAATTAACGTATAGTTCACACAATGACCTGTGCAGTAAATGTGGCGGGACTGTGTACGGATCGTATCCATCAATTATTGGTACTTAATTGGCGGGACAGTGACCGCACCCGCAATAACACCGACTCTATGTAGAGTCGACACCATTATGGAAAAAATTACGCTTTGCTCTATAATGGAGAGAGCGTAAAGTATATTTTGTATGGGGACAGATTACCGCCATTGTTACTCTGATACGTCAGAAGAGACATCTGTTTTTACCCGACTGCCCCAGAAGGAGGGTAATGTTTTATCGGGTGTATGTATGTTCATTCCTTCCTGCCATCCTGTAGCCTAAACGGCTTGATGGATGTTGGTGTATGAGGTGTCGTTAGATTCGTCTGGATTATACGGGAGTGGCATAGGGTATAAAAAATTAATCAAAAGGGAATAGTTTTTTTGCAGTCGGGTATTTTGTTATGTTTTTGGAAATAATTTCTGCTTGTAATGTTGGACTTCTATCAGACAAGGGAAACAAATGAGTGGCAGACATTGCTAATTTGTCTTACAAAAGATCAGTGGTTGTGATGTAAATATGGCTTACTCCATAGGGGGTTCTTACTTCATGGTCGACACATACAAAACCATTGCAATCTATGCCGTCGCATAGAGTGCCTGGGTGCTACCATTGATGTTCTGTCGACCGTTCAAATGGTGGTTAGTTTATTGGGAATACGTAGTAGTAGAGATAACTTACGATAAATACGCTGAGAAATAATAAAATGCATACTTACAGTATTTATAAATCTAAATATAAAATAAAATAATTATGATATTAAAAGTAAAGGAAATGAGTAGATAGGTTAATTTTAATGAATTGATAAAATAAATTAGTAAACAGTCGAAGACAGAGATAAGTATACAGGGGGCCTCAATAAGTTTCTCAAAAACTACTGGACCGAATTTAATAATTCTTTTACAGTTACATATAACTACGAGTATTTAACAACATAATTCTTACTATAATAATCAAAACTCAATCACTCATCGATAGTTATCATGACAAAGAGGCAGATCCAACAATAATATTTGCCGTAAGAGAGCTGAATCGAACTAAAATCTGTTTAATTCCGGTAAACAGAAATTATGTCGAATGCAATGTTGATTCACGAACTGGCGAAATCCCTGCACGTTATTTAAAATAGCTAGACGCTTACAGTGGAGGTGAAGTCATTGTTGCGGAATATCTGAAGCGATTTGGCCGCGATTGTCTGAGCGCAGCGGACTGGGTCTTGAATGGAAGCTGCAGCGGACTTTTTGCTGATACTAGCTGAATCGCTTGAGCTGAGCTACTCACGTACAAAGAGGTAGATATACTCGTAATATCCATTCGCATAGTACGTTTAGTTTTCACCAAATTGTGCTAGTTTGTTGAGATTTACTTCACAATATCACGAAATGGAGCAAGCGTACGCACTGAGCCCAGTGTTTTGGTACTTTTGGTGATGTACTGTAAGTATAGTTTCACTAAACACAATATTTTCACAATAAATACTTTTGTCACATGGCTTCGCCTGGGTCAGATTGTCTTATTTCGACATAAGTGAGCACTTAATTACTATTTAATTAAAAAATTATATACGGAGCGAGATAGTCATCGCGACACTGTACTACACTCTTTGATCCTATAAACAACTAGATACACAAAGGTCTTACTAAAACAATTTAATAAAACGTCCAAATAAGGGTCCATTGTTAACGTCCAAATAATGTCCAATCAAGCAAATGAGGGTCCATTCATCTGTTTGGACCTTCTTTGAAACATGGACATTTTTAGAAGGCAGACTGTGTGTATCTAGTTGTTTATAAGAGATCAATGACTACTCTAGTATAATGGTGGCATTGACTTGGCTATTCGTATTTGCGTAATCGCCATGTGTGGTTGGTATGTTGGACGAAACATTCGTCTTATTTGTATGTACGTCCAGTATTTGACAAATACGACAAACACCCAATAGCGAATGCGAATAGCCAGGTGAAGTTTTTTTTTTTTTTTTGTTTTAAGTTCTTTATTTATGTAAATTATGCTAGTTACAGTATATTTCAGTTTTAACTAAAAATTACTTAACATCTTATAATATATTTTATAGGCTATAAATAATAAAGCCAATTACAAATATTTGCAAATCTAGTTTAGGGCAGTAGACTTAATTTATATTTTATTAAAACTAGTTTATAAATAGACTTATAATGTAAAATGAGCGCTTCTTGAATGGAAGTCGCACTTATTGCAGGACAAGAAGGCGGGAACATGGACAGGGAGATACGACGAGGTAAGTCCCTAATGTCAGTCCATCCCACCCAGCCCAATACCTAGGCTTACGTGAGTACATCCTTAGTTGTAACTACAATTAATAATATTTATTGGATTAGTTTAAGTTTTTAGGTTAAGTTTAAGTTAGTAATAATTAAGACTTGTAAATATATTATGTAGGTACACATCCGATGAGTCGAAGAGAAATAATCAACCATGCGAGCGTGATTATTAGATTAGGTAAGGAAGGCAAGAAGATCGGTTAACCGTGCGGGTTTTGTGCGACTGCGGACCGGTTTTTAGCTATCGGACGGCGGACAATGGGTGACGTCGTCAATAGTGCAGTGCAAAATCCGATGATGTGGTAAACGATAAGTTTTATAGCTGTCGGCATAATGTAAGTTATGTAAACGTGTTTGGCCAATTGATGATATTAAAATATTTTTATGGTATTTATTTCGATGCAGGTAGAAGATTTTGGTAATTTTTAGTATGAATTCAAAGAGTTTTGGAAAGCCTATTGTGCGGTGTAATTTGTCCAGGTTCGTGTAAAATGGTGTATTATAAGAAGTTTTTAGAGCCTTATTTTGTACTACTTGTAGAAGATTGTAATTGGTTGAGCAAGTACTACTCCACACAGGAGCCGCGTATGTAATGCACGGTCTGACCAGTGTCGAGTATATGGAGAGCTTGGTAGTCGGGCTGAGATTACTGCGTCTGTTTAGTATAGGGCCCAGGGCACCTAGAGCTTTTATTCCTTTGGACCTAACAGCAAGTACCTGTTGGGTCCAGTTTAACTTGCTGTCCAAAATAATCCCAAGATATTTGACAGATTTTTTCCATTCAATGGGGTGTCCGTCAATCTTTAGACACCTTGAATAGGTCTTCCTCCTACGTGTAAATAAGATGGCCTCAGTTTTTAGGTTGTTGAGTTTTAACTTCCATTTGGCAAAATATGACCGTAGCAAGGATATTGAAAGTTGCAACCTGCCTATGATCAGGTCAATATCTTTAGATGAGGTGAATGAGGCGGTGTCATCTGCAAAACATGCAAGCTGGGTGCGTGGCTGCACAGGCATATCATTGACGAACAGGAGAAAGAGATAGGGTCCCAAAATTGATCCTTGAGGTACGCCAGCAGGAATGATGCGAGGGTGGGATTGAGTCCCATATATGTCTACAATGAGTTCGCGATTGCTTAGGTAGGACTGTATGAGTTTGACGAGGCTAAGAGGAGCACCACTAGTAATGAGTTTGTGGAGAAGACCTTCGTGCCAGACGGTATCAAATGCCTTCTCCAGATCTAACAGGAACATACCAGTCGACTCGTGTAGGTTTAGATGATGAGCGACGTGCTCGGCAACCCTAGCAAGCTGTTGGACAGTAGAATGATTTCTTCTAAACCCGAATTGTTCATCTTTCAACAGGTGACCGGTGGATGCTAGCAGGCGGGAATAAATTAGGGATTCGAATACTTTGCTAACCGAAGACAGTAGACTAATAGGTCGATAACTAGTGGGTATGGATTTGTCTTTGCCAGGTTTTAGGATTGGAATGACTTTGCCTGTTTTCCAAACTTGGGGGAAATAAGAGAGACGAAGGCAGCCATTAAGTAGCTTTGTCAGGTATACCACAGATTTTTGAGACAAATTTTTTAAGAGTATATTTTGAATATTGTCAATACCTGGAGCTTTTCGCGGTTTCAAACGGAGAATATATTTTCTTATTTCGCTTGGTCTGACAAGTTTCGTCTGCTCTTGAGGGAAATATTGATCAAGAGAAGTAATGGAGTACTCTACTTTGGACTGCACATCGTGGCTGCTCCAATTTAAGGTAAGGCTCATGTTAGATAAGAATCCATCGGCCAACACCTCGCACTGGTCCTCACAACACGTTGTTAGAGAGCCGTCTATATTCTTGAGCGAAGGTACTACCTCTGTCTTTTTATTTAGATTTTTAACAAAGCGCCAAAGGTCCGAAGAGGGTCGATCGACTTTACTAAGTTTATCTCGCCAGACACCATCATTGTGCTCTTGCAAGCCTATGTTAATGATACGCTGGAGTCGGTTGATGTCACTACGAATCTGTCGACGTACGTTTATGTCGATTTCATGTTGCTCCTGCCTACGTAAGCGGTTTTTGGATCTGATTAGTCTGCGTAACCGTCGAGGCAGAGCCCGAGGTTTACAAGAGGTTTGCTTTGACGGAACACTAGTATCCCTAGCCTGAATTAACGTTGCAGTGAAGAAATTGATATCATTATCGATTTCCTGAGCTGATGTGTACACTTTAGACGAAAGAACCAGTTTACTATCAATGTATGAACGGAATGCTGACCAGTCTGCATCAGCATAACAGTAATACATTCTATTTGCCTTAGTTACCATACCGTTTATTGTTAAGAAGAAAGGTAAGTGATTTGATGATAGCGCAGGGACAGTGTACAAGTCTGATATATTGTGGATGTTTAGGGATAGAGCTAGATCGGGCGTTGAAGGAGTCAGCTCGGCACGGTAATGAGTAAGTGTTGCAGTGTTGGGCGTGTGGATCATAAAATCACTGGCCAGCATGTGGTGAAACAGGTTTCGGCCTATAGTGTTAGTTTTGGGACAACCCCAGTGAGAGTGTTGGGCATTTAGATCGCCTAAAAGTAGGATGTGTTTGCCCATTTTAAATAACATATCTAAGTCGTTGGGTATTAGGTGTAGATTTGGAGATTGGTAGATAGAGAATATGTGATAATCCTTTCCCGAGACTGATATTTTAATGCCAATAGCTTCAATGTGTTGAGTTAGGGGAGTTTGGATTGGTGTATGTGGGATGGAATTGCTCACAAAAAGGGCAACTCCCTGTCCTCGACCACTCGGATGTTTATCTTGACGATAACAACAGAATCCAGGTATGTTTAGAGTGTGTGTTTTATCTGTAAGTTTGGTCTCAGAAACAGCTACTATGTCGACAGCTAGATCACTCACCGCTAAATCCACAAGTTCATTAATTTTGGTTCGGATACCATCCGCATTCCACGTCAGGATTCGCCAGGTGAAGTATCTTATCTTATTGGCTTATACAACTTGCTGGTATACAAATGGCTAATGACTAGACATTAGTGTATTTCTTTTTCTCAGGTTTAGGGAGTTGATAAGTGTAAGTTTGCCTTTGAAATAATAGTGAAATCTCGTTTGTAGGTACATTTTTCAACTGATATGGAATCTGGGACCTCCGTGCGGGCGGTGTCGCAGTGGTTGTGTCACGGGACTTACGACGCGGAGTTCCCCGGTTCGATCCCCGGCCAGGTCAGCCATGTACCAATGAGTTGTCTTTGGTTTTTCGAAGGGACATCTTAAGTACATTTACCGAAGGCTTTAAAATTTGTCGAAGAAATATACGATATAGGAAGACCGTGGCGATAACTGCACGCCGCCGTTTTAGAAATAAAAACTTCTAAGTCTGTGTTTAATCCCCCAAATGATAATAAAAATATCACTTTTTAAACTTACACGGTTTGTATGCATATTAATTATTTATTTATTTCATTAAAATTACAATCCCAACGCCTTTACAGGTTTTCACCCAAGTAGACGATGGTAACTTAATTAATTAATTAATTACAATTCATTCATTCACCATTAAATATATTAGATATAAAACGGGAATTACCGTGTTAAATTCAATTCAATTCATTTATTACAATTTCATTACAGATTAAGTTCCAAAGCGAAATTGTATCCATACAATAGTAATAAAATATTTTAGTCAAAAACTAATCAAACATAATCAATTATTAATTTGCATCAATGTCAAGAACAATAAAAATAAATTAGAATTAAACATTTATTATTGAAGTCCCTAGACAACTACTCGTGACCATGATGGCTGCAATGCTGTCGAAATATCGGGACATCAATAATAAATGTAATAAGCGATAAGACCGCCAATTGTGATACTAACTGTATTAGCATATTTCTTTGTGTAATTCCTTTTACTTTGCAATAAAGAATATTTATCTTATCTTAAATGTTTAACACGGTAATTCCCGTTTTATCTGATTAATAAAAATATGACTTATGTAGATATTTTCCTCACAGAAGGAGGTCGCAGTTGAATTGTATTCCAACAACAAAGCCATCTGTCGTGAATTAATGAAGCCGATCGTTTCCTGTCCAATGTCAGTTGTGGTGACGCAAATACTGTGTCTCCGAGCGACACGACGCGGACACTGTGTGCACAGACTGTGTCCACACCGCCGGCACACTACGGGGCGGGGATATAGCGGGTTCGTGACGGGGGATGAATTAATTCAAGACCAGACAGCACTATACACAGACCACTTACCCAATAGACATGAAATCGGCACAAATGACAATGCCAGATTCTGCCCCACCATCAACCGTATGATGAACAAGATAACGAATAAATGTAACAATATATCCGTTTTCTATTAAAATTATTGGTTTAAAATAAAGTTGCGAGTCGAAAAAACAGCTTAATTAAGAATTCAGAAAATAGTAAGAAATCGAAGCGAATTATTCATTGTTTATGTTATTCTTCTATAGGAGTTGCGAGAGTAGTAGAAAATGATACTGATTATGATTATGCAATATGAAACCTGTAATAAGTCCCCAACAAAATGATAGGTACAGCTTAAATGGTCACGTAGTTTTATAGGTGGGGCAAAGCTCCATTGAAATGTGGCAATGTCATTTGCAAGCGAAACATTCTGTCACCAATGGGCGCATAGAGATAAAGCGGGGGACAGGGGTGCCGTATTAAAGAAATGTGTCCATGTTGATAATATCTCTATGTGCCACGTGTCGCTAGGCAATGTTGCGCTCATGTGCGGGCAGACACGGGCGCACTCCTGCTACAGGGATATGGGGTAGATAAAAGTTAAAACTATGTAACTGTAAAATAATTATTAAATTCCGTCCAGTAGTTTTTGAGAGAATCTCAACTTTATTGAAGCCCCCTGTATACTTATCTGTCTTCGACTGTACTGTTGGATCAAGGCGATCAGGTTATATCATACGTGAAAGGTTATTAAAATAAACAGTTTTTAAGACAAGAGCTTAAAATCCCGAAATATATGCACAGTTTTATGGTACTTTTTTATATTGTGCCTATTGGTCTCCTATAAACAACTAGATACACAGTTTGCCTTATAAAAATGTCCGAGCGCAAAGAAGGTCCGAACGGATGAATGGATCCTCATTTGCTTTATTGGACATTATTTGGACGTTAACAATGGACCCTTATTTGGACGTTTTTAAAATTGTTTTAGTAAGATCTTTGTGTATCTAGTTGTTTATAGAATGATGGTAATTGGTAGGTATATTTCTTGCTAATACCAACAGCAGATCAATAGTAACATTTGCAGTACGATTTCTACTCTTACGACGCAGATAATAAGAACTGTTGAAAGCCCAAAGTGTTACACTAAACTTGATGTGCTTTGATATGCACACAATAGACCTTTGAGGTCGCAGTGACCCTTGGGCGTGTACCAACACCGTGATACCAAATAATAATAATCTAGTTGTTTATAGGAGATCAATGTATGTGCCTATAGGATTTCCCATTAATTATTAGCCGATACAAGATAAGTTTATCTTGCTTTCAGAGTCGCCGCGAGATAGTTTTTGGTCCCTTTTTGTCCCGAGACCGCCGCCGCCGCGTAGGTACCTACGACAGAACTAATTCCGATGGCGGGCCGCGGGCGGGAGGGCTTTTTGCGATAGAATATGTTAGACATGTAACTAGTTTTACACTTCACTTAAACCGTGTTTTGTCACTTTCACACTACCTTGAACACCGTTAACTTATTCATTTATGTATTTATTTATTAATGGACTCGACAGTTCGTCATTTGCCAATGTCATGTTGCAGAAAATTCAATATATTCAATAGTCTTCTATCTTCCTCAAGGGGAGACGCCGTAGCGTCTTCACTCTGGACGAAGCAGCTCGACAGTCACGCTCACTCCCGAGCTTGTAGCGGGAACTCTTGATAAAAGCTTGAAACTTCAGATCTTGCATAAATAATCCAATAACTTCACCGTACTGTCATTCGCGAACATTTTCTGATTAATTTAACGTGATATTAAACACAAAATAGTCCCTGTAGACGTTAAAAGGTAAATTATCAAATAATTTCGCAACCGTCGTTTCCCGCAATTTTCAAGAGAACCCACCGTTAATTTAGAAAGGGATTTTGTGCTTAAGGCGCTATGTGGTTGTCAAAAGCAAGAGTGAAACAGAAGAGCACGGCGCAGTGCCTCGATATTCGTATTTTTATGAATTTTGGATGAATTTTGTCAGGGATTTAAAAATACACCAACAAAAATCTAATTTTTTTTTAAACAAGCTCTCGTATTTATAATACCCTACATTTTGATATATATTTTGTATGAATAACTATTTCAGTTTAGACGTAATTTTCATTTTAAAAGTCATAGAAAACATATCCATGTTTGCGATGTTGTTTCTATGGAGCGAAGTTTGCCCAATCGTGTATCGGTATTCATCAGTCTCTAAATAGACACCCCAAGATTGATATATATTTTTTTTCAGACGTTATATTTAGTAGTTAGTGCCGTAGGCTTCACAGAAAAACTGTAAATCCGCGTATTCGAAGCCTTAATGGAGGATAAGGTTAAACTAGGTTTTATGGCTACCAGTGTTAGCACGGAGCCTGCTCTGTCGCGTGTCTGTTTGCGGCACGTACTGCCTTCACGACGCGTGTTGCGGAGGAGGCACGTGCTATTGACTGACCTTCAGAGCTCACCCTTGGCTCCGGCAAATGACTGGTGGCTCTAAATATCACTGGAGGTAGGTGATTTGTCTTTTTCACTACAATGAGTCCTTAAACTTGGGTGTTTTCATCATTCACGACCTCCAAGCCTTGTCAATTTTTGATTACCCTCTTATCTACCTATTGTAATTGTATATTTTAGTTGTAATATGATGTTATTATATAAAAAAGCATTTAATACTCAATACTCAATATATTTATTGCATTCCATAAGTTATAATACAGATGTTCACATACTTAACATTAAAATGTTACAATGTTCTTTATGAAATTGTAACATTTTAATGTTAAGTATGTATATATATATAATTTAACGTTCGTCTTGATGTCGTTACATCTCATCTCATCTCGCTACGTCTCGCTACGTCTCGCTACGTCTCGCTACGTCTCGCTACGTCTCGATACGTCTCGATACGTCTCGCTACATCCCGCTACGTCCCGCTACGTCCCGCTACGTCCCGCTACGTCCCGCTACGTCCCGCTACGTCCCGCTACGTCTCGCTACGTCTCGCTACGTCTCGATACGTCTCGCTCCGTCTCGCTCCGTCTCGCTACGTCTCGCTACGTCTCGCTACGTCTCGCTACGTCTCGCTACGTCTCGCTACGTCTCGCTACGTCTCGCTAAGTCTCGCTACGTCTCGCTACGTCTCGCTACGTCTCGCTACGTCTCGCTACGTCTCGCACAGTCTCGCATTGTCTCGTATCGTATCATCTCATCTTGTCTCATCTCGTCTCATTTCATTTCGATATTCTGAGCATCCCCAATATCTACATCTCCCAAAATCTTCTCCTATTCAGAGTCAATGGCGACAATTAAGCGAGTTTAAGATAGGTACGCACAACAGCAGATCAATGGTACTTGCAGTACGATTTCAATTCTTACGACGTAGATAATAAGAGCGGTCCAAAATGTTACACTTGATGTGCTGTGGTGTTACGTCCCAGTAGCGCGGAGGCGGCGCCGCGCGATTGAATACCATTCCGGGTCCAATTGACTTTTATTGGACGGGAACTAAGGTAGATTTATGGTCCCTCGAGGTAACACAGCACAGTATTACAAACGGTAACACAACTTACAACTATAGAGATGTATATTGAAAGGAACTTGCGCCACGTATTAAGTATCTTATCCTGATAGGGTGTAGCGGTACTTCAACACATTAGGATATTTTGTGCGCTGGACATTCCATTATAGCTTCCTCCTAAATATGTCAATCATTAGGTCCGCTATGCAACTCATTGGATGGAGTCTGTAGTCTTCTGGTTCTGGAGTGATGCCCGTTTATATATAATAATTTAAAGAGTGCCTTTATCAATGCTCTAAAACATAATACTCGGTGTATTCTGGATATGTTAGAAACTAAGTCGAATTACTGTCTAGAGCCTAAATATGTGCTGTGTGGTAATCCATATTCAGCGAAGCAGTGTCTGTGCCGGTGTCTGCGGGGGCGCGGCTATCAGCGGCGCAGCGAGAGGCTGAGGCTCGGCTATGCTGGTATCTCCTGAAGAATCTGTCTGTATGTCTTATTTTTACCCGACTACGCAAGAAGGAGGATACATACTATGACTATTTTTGGCACGAGCTGCAGCCTAAACGGCTGGATGGATTGTAACATATGAGGTGTCGTTAGATTCGTCTGGATTGTAGGAGGGACATAGGATATTATAAAACCGGCCAAGTGCGAGTCGGCTGTCGGACTCCGTGCAACTTCACCATAACATTTGCTCTAACGAAAAGATAAACTAGATTTGCGTTTTCGAAACTGATACAACAGACATATACCAGGCATCGGCGTCACCTGCAAATGATGGAATTTCAAATTTACACTTTTCGGATTTTTTCTTTCACTTGTGCTATAAGACCTAGCTTCTTGCCAAATTTCATAATTCTAGGTCAACGGGAAGTACCCTATAGGTTTTGGGTTTCTTGCGTTTTCATAAAAATATGCGAGAAAATGCGACATAAACAGCGATATCTTTTGATTGCGTTGACGTAGAAGGTTGATTTTTTCACCACTGCATGAGGTTGCAGACCTGAGTATTTGGTAAAAATTTCAACTTAATCCGTCCACGCGTCTCTGAGATATAGGTCTTGACGGACAGAATGGCAGACGGACAAGAGAGTGATCCTATAAGGGTTCATTTTTTCCTCTTGAGGTACAATTTTTGTTCCCAAAATATTTCAGCCGTCAATTTAGTAGGTCATCTATTCCGGGCACAATGCCTGTCGGCACCGGATTATCAGCGAAACGCGCCGGTTATCCGGTAATCCGGGTGCTCCGGTGTCAGGTGTCACTCGCCGGCCGGGTGCCGGGATTACCGGGATCATCTCACCTTGCCCGGCCGGCCCGGGTCGTTCCCGTTCGGTCTACTATTTGATCGATTGGTAGAACAAGTAGAAAAACAGTCATGTTGGTTCTACTGCGCAGTAAAATAAATGGGAATTTATAGGAAATGTACGTAATATATTATAGATAAGAAGTGAAACACTGAAAATTTCACAAGTTCTAGAAAAAGTCCAACTGTATTTTTAGGGTTTGTGCTCTGATTTGTGTTTAACATTTGTGCCTTTCGCGATTGAGACGGCTGGTCCTTGGGGAGCGAAGGCCAGAGAATTTTTGCGTGGCATTGGGCGGCGAATGCGGGACCTATTATGTCTATAAATGACCTATTATGACTACTACTATGCCTATTATGTCTATAAATGAGTTTCCACTCCGTTCAAAATAATCCTATTATTACCCGACTGCGCAATGAGGGTTACGTATTTCGAGTGTATGTAGTTTGTCTAATTCTTAGTCCCGCCCTGCAGCCCGCACGGCTGGATGGATTGCACCACATGAGGTGTCGTTGAATTCGTCTGGATTGTAGGAGTGACATAGCCTATAAAAATTATATCAAAGTAATGATGCAGTAGGTTTTTTCTATTTAATATTTAATAGATAGAAATTAATAGAAATAACAAGAACTTATTTTATCAATTCTCGATTGTTCTACCGCACAGTAGAACAAACATGACTTTCCCCTAATTGTTCTACTAATAGAACAATTAGTAGTAGGAACGGGAAGGACCCGCACCGGCCGCCGGCTGGCGTACTGCGGTGTGATTGGCGAATTAATGTGGACACTGATGAATGGTTCCCGCGGGCGATATCACTGGCATAGCAGCAAGTATTTGAAGACTTATTAAGTGGCTGCCAGCTGTCAAACTCAAGCGCGAGACAGAAGATGTCCTGCAGCGGCGGAGAGAAGAGCACGGCACAGGGACTCCATTATCGTATTTTTATTAATTTTGGATGAATTTTGCAGGGAAATAAAAATACGCCAATAAAATTCAGATTTTTTTTAAAACAAGCTTTCGTATTTATAAGACCTTACATAACAAAGTATTTCCGTTTAGACATAAAAAATCAATCAAAAGAGGATAGTTTTTTTGCAGTCGGGTTTTTTGGTTTTTGGAATAATTTCATCTTGTTCTCAAATTGAAATTAATACTAAACACTCAGGTCTGCAATCACTCACAGGTGTAAATCCGACTCGCACTTGGCCGTTTTTTTTCTAAAACCTTGTCGTTAATTACATTACCAACAAAAATACTTCACAAGATGACCAAACCAAATTGTGAATTGATAAAGTTCTAATAACTTTACCTTTCCGACTCTACATTAAACATTCATAGAGTTTGAATACCTCAGTGAGATGTTCTGGAAACCAGCCGAGTTTCAGTTGAGCTTCAGAGTTAGTTCAATTAGTTGTTTCTAGGTCATTAGGTAACTGTTAGACTGTGCTAGTTCTTAGCTCTACCTAGGTAGAGACAACAATAATTTTGTAGACATTTGCGTTGAATAATTATAGGTAACTATTTAAATAAGAGGAACCTAGGTTCTAAAAATTGCCAAGTAGTCTACTACAAACCGACGAGCATGCATGAAGAGATTGATGAATGTGGAGGAGGCGAGAGTGGTAAGCCAGGATCGCAGCAGATGGAAGTCCATCGTCTCTGCCTACCCCTACGGGAATCAGGCATGAGTTTATAAATTAAAAATTACAATAACTATTTAAAATCTTTAAGTATGAAAGAATACAGGGTGCCTTAATAAGGTTGAGATTTTAAGATCTTAAGAACTGCCTGGCTTATTGTATTTTTTACCCGATTTCGCAAGAAGGAGGGTTATGTTATTCAAGTGTATGTATTTATAATTCTTTGTCCCGTCCTACCACTATGCAACCTACTACTATGCAATAATCACAGCAAAAGCTTAAAATGTTAGTAGTTTTTGTTTAAAAATAAGACAATTTATTTGGGCTTCACCGTACATATGCATATCTCGAGTTTTCCTAGATTTAGATCTAAATGACAATGCCAGATTCTGCCCCACCATCAACCGCAAGATGTACAAGATAACGAATAAATGTTAAAATATCTCCGTTTTTTTTTAATTATTGGTTTAAAGAAAGTTTTGTACAAGTTGCGATTCGAAAAAAATAGCTTAATTGAGAATTCAGAAAATAGTAAGAAATCGAAGCGATTTATTAATTGTTTTTGTTATTCTTCTATAGGAGTTGCGAGAGTAGTAGAAAATGATACTGATTATGATTATGCAATATGAAACCTGTAATAAGTCCTCAACAAAATGATAGGTACAGCTTAAATGGTCACGTAGTTTTGTAGGTGGGGCAAAGCTCCATTGAAATGTGGCAATGTCTTTTATATGTCATGCAACATTCGGAGTATTCCAGAAATCAATCGACTCGTCCCAAATATTGGCGCCAAAAACAATATGTCAACATCGGTCCAATTTTAACTATTTACCAATTTCAAGGTAGAGTCTATTTGAAGTACATATTCCAAAGCACTCCGGCTCATAAGTGGCTCTTAGCTTCAAACTACATAGAGACGCTCTACCATTAGCGATATTTGTATAAATACACGGAAAGAAAAGATTAGCTGGCGTTATAAAGTATTTACAACCGTTACAAACTCTGACAGACAAGGTTTTGCTGTTTTTGCTATTTGTTTTCCTAGCTAGTTATATTAGCCAATTAAAATAGCTAGAAATCCAGTAGTTAGCAAAAACAGCAAAACACTTTACTGACTTTTTTAGAATTAAAACTATAGTGAGCCATTACTACAAATTATTATATATAAACGGATATCACTCACTTATATTGTTGAAGTCGGCAATTAGACCGACAGTTTCGACCGATTTCGACTGTGTGCGCGAAGAAACGTCCCCGGCGACGCGGGCGTGGCGCGCTCACCTTGAAAAAGACCGTCGAAATCGGTCGAAACTGTCGGTCTAATTGCCGACTTCAACAATATAAGTGAGTGATATCCGTTTATATACAATAATTCACTTTACTGACCCTATATTTTGTAACGGTAAATCTTGTTTCGTAGTCGTCAAGCAATATAGATAACACAGCCACGATATTATCACCAGCCAATAAGACAGATCGACGTGCTCTGATTTGCCGACGAGAAATTGCAGCAATAGATGAAACATAATTTTTTTTCAATACAGGGTGTAACGTAAAGGGTATATGAAGCCGAAGGGAGGGTGTTCAGTATGGGTAACTGAACAACTTTTGTTCTACGACTTTTCGAAAAAACTATAAATAAATTAATGTCTCATACAAATCGATCAGCTGACCGGTACGAAGTGTATGAAAAGTCAAAACATAAATTCGCGAAAATCGAGAAGTCGTAGAGCAAAAGTTGTTCAGTTACCGATATTGAACACCCTCCCTTCGGCTTCATATACCCTTTACGTTACACCCTGTATACATATTTTATGATACAGACATTTTTTTATTAATTTACTAATCAGGAGTACCTATATCGATGTTTGGATATATTATTTTGATAATGGCAAAGATAAGTTGGTATCTATATGACATTGCCACATTTCAATGGTGCTTTGCCCCACCTTCAACTACGTGACCCATTTAAGCTGTACCTATCATTTTGTTGGGTCCTTATTACAGGTTTCATATTGCATAATCATAATCAGTAGGAGTTGCGAGAGTAGTAGAAAATTATAACAAAGACAATGAATAATTCGCTGCGATTTCTTATTATTTTCTGAATACTTCATTAAGCTGTTTTTTCGACTCAGTTGATGTACAAAACTTTATTTTAAACCAATAATTTTAATAAAAAACGGAGGTATTTTTGCATTTACTCGTTATCTTGTTCATCATACGGTTGATGGTGGGGCAGAATCTGGCATTGTCATTTAGTTTATCTTTTCGTTACAGCAAAGTTACGGTTAAGTTGCACGGAAGCCTTGACCAGTTTTATTATAATTATTAAATACTGTGCTTGGAATGTCGTTGGTACAGTCGAAGACGTAGATAAGTATACAGGGGGCCTCAATAAGGTTGAGATTTTCTCAAAAACTACTGGACCGAATTTAATAATTATTTTACAATTACGTAGTTTTCACTTTTATCTATCAAACAGTGAAAGAATTCTTGCAATAGGTCAAGTAGTTTTTGAGATAATCTCAACCTTAAAAACTCTCCTGTACACCTTTCTCTGTGTTCCACCGTACTATGTGCTGGGTGCATGGGTGGGTTTGTTATCATCGTGTAAATAGCGGTACAATACATACATTTCTCATGTACTGATCAAAGGTCCTCACCGCGGTGCGGCCGAGCAGCAGAGCGTCCATCTCGCTCTCGGGCACCGGCACCACGGCCACGGTGGGCGCTCCGCTCCCTCCGCGCGCGGGCACGTTCATTGTAAACAAACACTTTCACAATCAAAAAAATAAATTTTCTCCCACCATCACTTTTGGCATTTTTTTGTCAAATCTCTCTTTGTACACACATGTCTTAAAGAATTCACTAATTCGCTTCCTCTATCAAGTATTTAAAACACTCTGTACACGTATGTCTTAAAAAAATCACTAATTCGCTTCCTCTATCAGTTATAACACTAGTAATATTTGCAGTATCACTATCGTCAACAGTTTGATTATAAAATTCACTAAAAATTCCCTTAACGTTTGACTACTTTAAATTCACGTTAAGTCTACTTTTAACGACACTTTTGACTTTTCTAGAAACTCAATATAACTTCAGTTTCTGTCGGCATCTATTGGATCAGGTATTCCTGAAGCCAAAGCTTCGGACTAAGTTCTCAATTGGATATTCAACTGCACATTGAATGGATCCAATTTTCCGAACTCTTATTTAAATTACCTGTCAAAAGATCAGGAGTTGCGACTTCTTGCCCAACTCTCAGGTTTAACGAAGTTTGAGTTTGTTACTTACCTTTGGAAAAATAACTTTGATTTAAAGTCAGCTCACTTCACAATTGATATGGTTATGTAAGGGTTTCAAATTGACTTAACTCTTGTAAATATTGGGTTTTGATATTTTGTTTTTAGCTTTAGGTAATAAAAACTTTACACAAGTATTACTAAGTTTGTTTCAGTATTATGCACTGAATCTATTAACTGCTAATCTACTTACTTGATATAATTTAGAAACACTATAAAATTTTACTTAAACGTAATTTTCAATTCCAGCTTCTTTTCTTTCCTTCCCATTGTGTGTTACATCTCTTTTACTCTCTTCTTCACTTCTCCATCTCTTGTTCCCGATTCAGTCTTGCTCCTATCGTTCTACCTATTATTCGTTCGCGAAAATAAAATTCGTATATTGGTCCTTTTGCTGGTGATATTTCTGGACTCTGTAATGTTGAAACAAGTTGGTACTTATTGCGAAGTTGTTTCGTTGTTAGCCAATTATATGTTGAGGGATTTCGTGTGGGCATAGACTAAGGATAAGAGAAGACCAGCAAACGCCTTTGCCAGAGTTTCGTTACATTTCTGATTCCAAGTCTCGATGATATCTTTGAGTTTACCAATTATACCCAAAATCAACTATCTATCCTGTTGGATAGATAGGACGTAATGTAATCTGCGTCATGTTAACTTTTGAGCTTTTAAATATACTCGTACTAGGGTATATTGAGTAAAACAATCTTAGTGAGAGATTGGCTTAGCTTACTTAATATAAATTACCTTGGTCTGGTTAGATGTCCAAAATTCTAACACGACGCAGATGGCATAAGTCGATTGACAATTTGAGTACAATTGATCCAAAAATTGTTGAATTTGGGTACAATAATTGTTGAGCTCATTGACATAGAGAAAACTATGATTCTTAGTAGTGGTTTCTATCCTTGGTTTTGTGATTGAATCTAATCAAAGTGGATTCCAGCAGAAATGTTTATATTTAGACTATTTCCATTCCACCCCTATTGTCATCCCCCCGCTAGTCCCAGTTGCCGGTCAGTCAGTCGACGTGACTCGATGCCGAATTAACCCCCACAACCTTTCTGTAATAAATGTCGTCTCCCGGGCAACAGGGGGCTTTCGGACGCAAATAAAGATGATGTATGCGGGATCAAGTTTCTTTCTTAGGTGATACGTGACACTTTTGTCTGATAGCGTTACTTACAGCCGATAGACTGAACAAGGGGTGCTGGCATTCAAATAATAGATAACATAAAATTAAGACGAGATAATATTCAATGTAAAAGTAGGACCTATTGCACAAAGAAGACATAAACAATTAGTATCAAAATTGGTGGTTTTATAGCTGGAAGCAATCTCTTAAGACAACCTTCATGTAGACAAATGACCGGATGAATATGTAGGCAATAAAAAAAGAAAATACTCTGGTTATACGACTACCTGCGTCTAAAACTTGTATCCACACGATACATTGTCAGCTCACGACAGCAACACTTACATAACCGTTAACGCTGAAGTATGGGTAACAAATAATAAATAACCCATAACATCGGCAAAGGCTAATAAAGATAAAGTGAACCATTATATTCTAAGAACCTACATAAACGCCTACACTGAAGCTACAATATATCTGATCGCAAAAGCAGCATACGCCTGTCCCCAAGTAGCGCCGCGGGCGATGATTAGTGCCGTATAACTCGATTTTCCCAACGTCATAACGAGGAATTGGTCCCCGCCCCCGGGGAATACCCGGAATTCAGGGAAAAAACCGGGTCACGGGCGCAATCTACTAGTGACGAAACTGACAGCCGGCTGCCGGCGCGCGTTCGAATATCGTGGCACATCTTAGATTATAAACACTATTCAACTTTATGTTTGCAGATGATCAAGTAATCAGTAGTATGTCGATGTATGGACATAATATTTTGATAATGGCAAAGATAAGTTGGTATCTGTATGTCTAGTTTATCTTTTCGTTAGAGCAAAGTTACTGCATTAAGTTGCGTTGCACGGAAGCCTCGCATTTGGCCGTTTTATTTTATTTTATTATAGATACTAACCTATTTCCCTGAAAATACTTTCATTTTTAGAATTAAAACTATAGTGAGCCATTACTACAAATTATTATATATAAACGGATATCACTCACTTATATTGTTAAAGTCGGCAATTAGACTTTAACAATATAAGTGAGTGATATCCGTTTATATATAATTACTTTCATTTTTGTTGATAATTAGGTCAAAATGTTAAATCTAGAACTTTTCGATTACTATAGGTAATATGCTAGTCTGTACCGTTGGAAAATCTGTTACACTCGCGGGAGAGCTTAATAATCTACCGGATTACATATACGAGTATTATCTTATTTGTGGGTATTACATTGGCGCGGTATGAGACTGTGAGTACTGCAGTCCGTCACGACTCGCTGCGTTAACTAATTGGGAAAGTTTGTGGCTGTCGTAATTATTTCCAGATAGTTGTCTATCTGAATCCCGTTTACGCAGGGATAGGTGTTAGCGGGTTAGCACGGGGTAGTATAATACCCGCCCTAAGACCAGATGGAGGGATGATCTACGAGAACTGGCAAAGGCTGGATATGGATGATGATGGTCAAGACTGTTTAAAATAGTGTTTTTTTCCCAAAAAGATTTTTTTTGAAATCGGCGACAAGGTCATTATCAGTCTATTTATATGTCCCCACTGCTCGGGCACAGACAGACATACATATTAAGGTGCAACGCTAGCCCCGTTAGCATACAAAACTATATTGGCTTAAACTCACGAATAGTTAGTTAATTGCTAACTTTTTCAAACCAGATTCTTCACCCATCATCAGTCTATTTATATGTCCCCACTGCTCGGGCACAGACCTTCCCTTACATCGAGGGAGCCATGGTCCACCACGCGGGCCCAGTGCGGATTGGCGGATTTCACATGCCTTAGATTTTTTTTCTTCTTCTACGGCATGTAGGTTTCATCACGATGTTTTCCTTTACCGTTTTGAGAGCACTCGGTAAATGTACGTAAGTTTTTCCGTCGACAAAACCGACGATAACTCCTTGGTACATGGCTGCCCTGGCTGGGAATCGAACCTGGGATCTCCGTATCGCCAGTCCATTGACCCAACCACTGAGCCACCGAGCTCTCTACGACAATAGTTTTTTTTTTAAATTGTCTAAAATCAATCCTCAAAGTGATTCAATATTCTGTTGGCAAGCAATAATCGCATATTTGATATCCAGTACCACACATACTAGTTTTAATAATTTTCAATTTTCATTCCTAACATTAAAATAACTTGAAAGATGTTTAATTCATTGAACTCATCGTAAATAGTCACTTTTAACGCACCGTGTAGCAAGCTGTACCTAACGAAATAAGAAAGAGTAGCGCTAATTACTTTACTTCAAATGCATCCTAAACGGCGCCGCGGAAGGCCTCAAGCGGCGCAAATATGCGGCTCTCAGCGAGAGCTACATATTTGCGCCGTTTGGTGTAGAGACCCTGGGGCCATGGGGACCAGAGGCGCGGCGACTGGTCAAGGAACTGTCGTCGCGCCTCATTGACCCGTCGGGTGACCAAAGGGCTGGCGCTTACCTCGGCCAGCGTATATCGCTGGCTATACAACGAGGTAACGTCGCCAGCCTTTTGGCCACTCTCCCGCAGGGTAGCGATCTGGCGTCAATTTTTTATTTATAAGTATTTTTTTATTATTATTGTTCACTTGCAACTTATCCTCAATTAATTGTCCCGCTTCACTTATGATCACTCATTTTGTCCCGTAAATAAATTCAATTATCCCGCACCCAACGGGGAGACGTAAATAGGTTGTGTACGTATGTAGAATGCCCTTTATTATGTAGAGTAAGTATAGATTAAATTAGATCCCTCTCAAAATGTATAAAATCTGGTGATTTTCCCAGAATCTGATCGCGAGTAAACATACGCTAAGCCGGTGCGACTGTGTGCGTGCCGGCGTGTGTGTACAAGGGGCTTGTGTTGTAGTGGTGGGCAATAGTACAGTCGAAGACAGAGATAAGTATACAGGGGCCTCAATAAGGTTGAGATTTTATCAAAAACTACTGTGGGGTGAACGCGACTTCCAATCGTTATCGCTTTCATTTTGACACATAGATGCTATACATTGCTGCTATGTTTATGCAAGTGTTAACAAACTACAACGAAACGCAGCAATGTATATCGTTCAAGTGTCAAAATGAAAACTAGAGTCTAGTAGTCTGCTAGAGTCTCCCTGTGGCGGTCCCGAGATCCGGAATCGAAACGGTGCCCGCCTGTCTCGGAAAGCCTCCCAACGGGCCACTCGCTGGGCTGGCCGATCTGGCGGTCGCTGAATCGTCTTCGATCTGGAGTGGGCCGCTGCAAACAAAATCTTGCGAGGTGGGGATATATACCCGAGGACAGCACGCAGTGCCCCTGTGGCCAACCGACACAAACCACGCAGCACATGAGTGCGTGCCCCGCGTGCCCGACCACGTGCACGGACGCGGATCTATGGGCGGCCTCCGTGCGAGCGGTTGCGGTCGCGTCCTTCTGGGCCGGCCGCATCTAATTTGAAGCCATCGACACGAGAAGAAGAAGATGAAAACGATAACGAAAACGATTGAAGTCGCGGTCACCCCTGGTCTGAATTTAATAATTCTTTTACAGTACATAGTTTTCACTTTTATCTATCAAACAGTGAAATAATTTTTGCAATAGGTCAAGTAGTTTGTGAGATAATCTCAACCTTAAAAACTCTCCTGTACACCTTTCTCTGTGTTCCACTGTACCTATTAAAGACACGTAATTATATTGGTGACTATATTATATAATATCGCCTCGCAAACGATGGCCAGAGGAGCCTTGTAAGAGAAGGTGGTCTGAGTCTGCACTGAATAGAGATGAGTGGAAGGGTTGGAGGGAGGCCTTTGCCCAGCAGTGGGATGTCACAGGCAACAAATAATACAGATATATGATAGAAAAACTAATTATTAAATTCTAACAGTGAAAACTTATAATTGGCTATCAGTTTTGTATTGTTTTTTTAGTATTATGTAAGTATTACGCAGTTGCTTTTCCAATATTAATAAAAATGAATAGTGACTTTTTTTTCTCCATTTATCATTTAGATTTTCGTTTCGCATAGCGCATATGCAAGAAAATATCAAAACATTGTGAAAAATCGACCCGACCGGGATTCGAACTAGGTAACTTTTCTAGCACGGTAACTGTAGGACTGTTGGAAAAGATCGTGTGACGGAACTGCCTCGTCCCTGCTAATATTCAAATATAACATGTTCGATTGTTGGTGAATAATATTGATAATGATAGATTGATATAAGTAATTTGTTTATGTAAGAAAGTAATATGTGGCTTGGAATTTCTTACGATTTTAAAGTCTAGTTTTTATTGTACTCACAACGAACCAATTCCACATTACGTACCAACCAACATACGCCCTAACATCTAACACTAAACTACGGTGTATATTATCTAACATTCATCTAAAATAAACTGTATATAAAAAATATTCGTCGCTACAAAATTATAAATATATTATATATCGATTTTATTTTGGTCACTGGGTTTTGAAGGGTTTTTTATTTATTTAGTCATTGATTTGACTGATATTTTGTTTGTTTATATTTAGCGTTGTTTTGTGAAGCAAGCGTGTTTATCTCGCTGCGGGAGCGAGAGGGGCGGCGAGCGGAGCGAGAGGAAGCGAGCGCGGTGCCGCACGCCGCGCGGGGCACTGCCGCGCGCCTCACGCGGGACGGGGCACACGGCGGGACGGGATCCACAGCGGGACACTACACACAGCGGGACACATGTGAAGTGAAGTTCCTAAAATTGGTACTGTACACAGTTTGCTGCGTTTCGCTGCCGACTCATTCAGTTAGCGGCCGATTTGCAGCTAAAGTTCTTGTATAATGAGCCGTTTTCTTGTAGAATTCATCTTTAAAAGTAGATGGCAGCACGAGTATGAAACAAAAACGTCAAAGTGTAATAGTGTTTTGTTCTTTAAAAATTAAAATTAATTAATTAATAATTTAAATTAAATTAAATAATTATTATTTTTATTAATTTAAACAAACAAAATTTCAAAAATTGTCTTCTCAATTTGAGTTTATTCCCACATGACCGTAGTACCTAGTACACAATGAGATAAAATGTACTAAACGTATTTGTAATGTGACTTTAAAGACATTTTGGCCGATGGCATTGGGTCGTGATATTTTAAAAATCAATTGCGTTTATTTAGGTATACCAAAAGAATTTGTCGTTAGCTACTAACGCCATCTATTTTAATACGTCATTTGATTCACTGAGCGGCGTTACGTAAGCCGACTACACTGCACTGCTAACCGACTCTCAGCCACTATTTGCCTAATGGGTCCACAGCCTTAAGGCCATCCGTCTTCGGAGGATTTAATAAGATTGTAGCGACAGCACGGGCACCTGCCGTCACAGTATACGTACATACAGTATAGGTAGCTCTGTAGAGGGAAGGACGTGCTATTGGCACCGGCGACGGGGAAAGTACGCTCCTATATAAGTACGCGTTATTAAAGGAAACACAACTTTATTACTTCCTATCAAGCGTAGGTAACAGGACAATAAGAGTTACTGTGGAATGTTTACTTTGTAATGTTACCTACATGCTGCGCATTGCTCTAGTCAAAGCCTTCTAAACTTAAGGCTTCGTATGCACGTATTTTCAGTTTTTCTACGAAGGCTACAGCACTAACTACTAAAATGAAACGTCTGAAAAAATATATATATCAATCTTGTGGTGTCTATTTAGTTAGAGACTGATGAATACCGATACACGATTGGACAAACTTCGCTCGATAGAAACAAATCGCAAACATATCCCCATACCCGACGCAACATATTCCATGTCTTTTAAAATGAAAATTATATCTAAACCAAAATAGCTATTCATACAAAATGTAGGGTGCTATAAACTCGAGAGCTTGTTTTAAAAAAATCTGATTTTAGTTGGCGTATTTTTATTTCCCTGCCAAAATTCTTAAAAATACGAATATCGAGGCACTGCGTCGTGCTCTTCACTCCGCCGCTGCGGGACATCTGTGAGTGAGTCTTGCTTTTGACAACCATATAGCGCCTTAACTGTTAAAATATTTTGCCAGCACAATACAGTGTGGGACGCCCCCCGACCAGACGTAGGAATGATCTACGCAAGGGTCGGGATGCAGTAAGTCGAGTCGTATATAAGTGTCGTGCCTGTGAAAGGACTGCGTCTAGCAGTGACCTGCTGATGATGTGACATGTTGCGAAGAGAGTTTATTTTGCTAATATATGTATAGATATATTAATGAACTGGCCAAATATCCAGACAACCAACTGCGGATATTATAAAAAATATATCAGAAAAGAGGTAAAAGTGAGAGGTAGAGTTCAAATTGAGAAAAACTATGATAAAAAGTAACACCGCGATATCGCATCGTGGCAACAGGGCGGAGCGGCCGGACAGGACGCACTGCGAGGTACGTGCTGTTTGCTAGGTGCCTATGTATACTGAGTTACTATCGTACTACCCGCTACACTCACACTCACGCCCACAGGGCAGAGAGTACACGAATTTAATTTAGCCGACGTCAGCACTAAGTGTGTCGCCCGCGCGCAGTCCACTGGCGCGGGACAATAGTCATACAACTGGTGTATCGACAGTAATATTTATTCAGTTTATGTTCCTCGTATCTGACAGTTGTTAATAACAATGACAAATTACACTTAGAAATATCTCTACTTTTTCCTTTTTCATGTGGTTTAGTCACCTAACCTATTTGTCAGAGTTATTCAGGCCTGTAGACGTGGCCTAACGAGCCACGACAAGTCGCTGCCGAGCGACAGCGACCGGGACCAACTGCTTGCCGTGCGCCCCGAGGCACGGAGGGGCTCAGATGAAAGTGTCACTAGCGGTCACCCATCCAGGTCCTCGTCCAACGTTGATTAACTTGTACGATCGTTTTCAACGTGTACTGGCCTATGAGCCCTAATGACAATTACCCCATATGAAAAAATATGATTACCTGGAACTGTTAAATTCACTTATATTTTCATTTCTACCTAAAACTTGATTGATACCTAAATCATTCGTAACAATCATTCCTATCAGTCAGAGTAAACAATAACTAATTGCACCATCTAGGAATACCAACATAATAGTTGTCAAAACTTGGTAAAACACTAACGAAACGGTTGTAACGATTTTAGGGGTAGTTAGGAATATTTATATGGTTGTAGTGACAAGTTATATGGTTGTAATGTTAATCGATTATTAATTGTTATTTAATTATTTAATTTACCTAGCTCATTTAGGTAATCGGACATGTAATAATTTTATAGGAATTTACTATTTCGAACACAATGTAATAATTGTTTACGAATAAATGATAATGATAATGATTTAACAATCACAGTTAGTCTTTTGTTTCCGTGTACCAACAGCTGTAGTCACAATGACGAGAGTAGGCCGAGGCCGCTCAGGGTGTCGCGTCAGGGTTTCATTACAAGCCGAGTCTCACCCCGAGGGTAGAACTACCCTTACCTGACTATTTGTAATTCAGCACATTGAAACCACCGACGCAAAAAGAGAGGTGCGAATGTTAACCATACACTTTTCGTTACATTCTACTAGCGTTAACGATACTCAATGCCACTTGGCTAAACTTAGCAACTGGGGTGTGAGAAACTATCACAGAACTGATCGATTCGAAACATGACCTATTTCATAATTATTTGTAAAATAAATAAGTTACAATTAGCAATCAGGAGTTACCTTTTCAGCCGTAGTGCCGACCTTGCACCGGTTTCAGACCCCGCACCCCCACCCCACTGCCCCCACCCCGGGCCCAGGTGTCCCGATAGTGCCCCCTCCCGCGCGGCTCGCTGCCCCAATGCAACGGGATATTTTGTATGTACCAGAGTGCTCTAGAAACCTTCATTAGGTATAAAATTATTTCTACATTATTACGGCGCAGATAATAAACAAGCAGAAATGATTTCAAAAAACAAAAAACCCTACTAGCAAAAATCAAACCCCCTTTGATTATCCTATGTCCCTCCTACAATCCATATGAATCTACCGACACCTCATATGTTACAATCCATCCAGCCGTGCGGGCTGCGGGGCGGGACTAAGAATTAGACAAACATAACCCTCCTTCTTGCGCAGTTGAAATAGGTTCAAAGTCCAAAATGTTACACTTATTGTGCTTTCGACTGTACAATTGCAGAAGTAGTTTACAATTTAGCTGCTGGTGTCTGTCCTATTCTTGGCCTGGTGCTACGGCTGGCGTAGCACTTTCGTAGCGCCATAGTCAAGCGCTACGAGCCCGATATTACTAACCCAACCCACTGACATCGAGGAAACGCAGAAATTAATTTAAAAACCCTCTTACAAAATTTTAAACCGCTTTGACAAAAAAATTATAGCCTATGTCACTTCTACAATCCAAGAGAATCGAACGACACCTCATATGTTACAATCCATATAGGCCGTTACATATACAGGGTATATGAAGCCGAAGGGAGGGTATTCAGTATCGGTAACTGAACAACTTTTGTTCTACGACTTTTCGATTTTCGCGAATTTATATTTTGACTTTTCATATACTTCGTACCGGTCAGCTGATCGATTTGTATGAAACATTAATTTATTTTTAGTTTTTATTCTAAAAGTCGTAAAACAAAAGTTGTTCAATTACCGATACTGAACACCCCGCCTTCGGCTTCATATACACTTTCCGCTACACCTGTATACTTACAAACATACACTCGAAAAACATAATCCTCCTTCTTGCGCAGTCGGGTAAAAAATAGAAAACATAACAAAGTTTAAAAAGGAGTTTTTTTTTAAAATAAAATTGTTTTTTTAAGTGGAAAGGCAAGGCTTACAGCCTGGTCTGATGTTCTAAGAATGTCTGTTTTCTTATACATACATAGGAAGATTTTAAAAGTACGCTGAAAAAAGTCCCCGACCCTCATGTCGGAGGAAACTAAAGGCAGAACATTAAACCCTACTAGCGCCAACTGTAGCAAATACTAAGCAACTGTTTTATTCTCAACAGCGCCATCTATGTTCTAACGCATGTAACAAGAACCTAGCTTCCAGTCCCAGCTTGTATTGTTTCCCCGCCAGCCCGTCACGCGGCGACGGTGGCGCCCCGACCGCGGCGGCGAGTAGCGGCACTGCGCGGCCTTGAGACGACCGCTCAATGGGACTGATAGCGTTGCCATGGAGACCACAGCCGTTGCCATGGCGACGCGCCGCGAGGGCGTGGCCGCAGGGGTTTGGAAGCAACAGTTTGTTTTGGCGAGATTCCTTTGTTTGTTTTGTACCTAAATACACATAAGTGCCTTCATACGATTAGATGGGTTATTGCCCGTGGTTCACCAACAGGTTCATAATATTACACATTGTAATACTAAAGAAAATTATGGAATAGTCTCACTAATCGATATACCTACCGAACCGAATTTTTTTTATATAATACCTAATAAAATTCTTCCCAGAGGGAAAGGCAAGGCCAACTATACACAGCCTGACCAGTGGGGCTATTACGGTTCTCAAAACGATCAAATCATACCATGTCATAGCGGCCGTGAAAGGGACAGTGCTATGGCATTGGTATAGCGGCGTCTCTGTTTGGCGCGACATGACATGGTGTGATTTCATCGTTTTGAGAACGGTAATAGGGGGGCCGATGTTAAAATAATATCTGTTTTCGAGTAATTGTTACCGTAGCACTTATCTTTATGTTGTATCTCTTATTAGTATACCAATGGTCTGGAAGTGCAACGCTCTGCTGCTGCACTATGTCAATCAGTATCAATCATTATCATCAGCCCGTATCAGTCCATTGCTGGATACAGGCCTCTCCCAAATCGAGACACTCAACATGGTACCTACGGCTTGCAGCGGTCAGTTCCTGCTAATCATCTCGCGCAGGTCATCCCTCAATCAGGTCCCACACTACGATAATTATGGTTTTCATTCGAGAACTCGTCTCCCCCATCGGTTATCGGTTCTACTACAACTGTGTCCAGCCCACTGCCACTTCAGTTTGCTGATTCTATGAGCAATGTCAACCACTTTTGTTCTCTGGCTGGTTATATAAGTGCTTACTCATTTCTTATTCTATTTACCAGTGAAACAACAAGCAAGCCTCTTTCCTAAGCCACTTTCTTTGTTCATATTTATATAACGAATGTATTTTTAACGAAAGAAAAGCCATTACTGAGTAGAAAAAGCGGTAAAAAAGTTCAATAAAAATGTTAGTTCTGGAACTCGTAGCAATAAACGCATCTTAAAGTTGTTTAAGCCAACTAGAATCGATATGTAATGGAAGCCATACCTCTGTTTTGTTCGATTGTATCACTATATTCTGTATTCATTTTCACTTTTACCCACACAAAAAAAAAATCTTAATTCGGAATGTTCCGTGCTTATTGTTGAACACTTAAAATTTATCATATATTTTGTATTTCCCTAAGTTAAGTGGATTATATCCTTTTTTAGAGAAATAAATATCTTAAACCGTAAACCGTAAGCCACGGTTTTACTTACAAAATCGGTGTGTCAGCAACTATGAGGCCGTCGTCTAGCAGTTTTAATCGCTACAGACCTATCATTTTTTTATCAAATAAATAAATAAATTACCAACCAAATCTCATTAGTAAAAAATTTGATTAATTAACTAACATTTTGATTAATTCTTTATACCCTATGACAGCCGTATTCAAGACGAATCTAACGATACATCATCAAAATCCATCAAGCCGTTAAAGGTTAAGGATGTCAGGAAGGAATGGACACACATAGCCCCCTAAAACATAACCCTTCTTCTTGCGCAGTCGGGTAAATATATCAGTCCCTACATTCGTACCTGAGTGGCATAGGTCCGCCCCTCAGCCTCCGCACTATATCATCACGTTACGAGACAATAAACCTTTATGGACATTTTTTGCGCGCAAATGCTTTATACTTACAGGCTTTTTATCGCCGAGAGGGGGAGGGGGCGGGGGGGGGGGGGGGAGGGTGTGTGACGAATCAGCGGAAGCCATTGCCTGCTTATTGTCACATCACACAGTCAACAGAAAATACGATATCACATCACAACAACGAATATCTTAGTGATCAGAACAAATAGCTACTGAGCGTTTGTTATCGTCACTGAGATGTTCGTTGAAAGACTTTTGCATGCCGTTACAGCAGTACATATGATACATATATACATATTCAACATCTGTTCTGTCAACTATGTACTGGCAAATAAACCATTTCATTTCAACAATAATCATGTTCTAGTATTTTGATTGCGGGGTGAAAAATATGTAAGTATTTCGGATTACAGGGGGTCCTTCGGAATGCAAGGTCTTAGTCCAGTTGCGAGTACACGTTGAAAACGATCGTACAAGTTAAGCAACGCTGGGCGAGGTCAGTACCTGGATGGGTGACCGCTAGTGACACTTTCATCTGAGCCCCTCCGTGGCTCGGGGCGCTCGGCAAGCAGTTGGTCCCGGTTGCTGTCGCTTGACAGCAGTCGTCAGGCCACGTCAGAGGCCTACGGGCGGCCTGAATAACTTTGACAAATAGGTTAAGTGACTAAACCACACGAGAAAAGAAGAAGACTTCGGATTAGGATATAAGTTTGTTCCAGTGTTAAATATACATTAGTGCTGTGTTGTAATGTAAGCCAAATAATATGTCTCAGGTTGTACCGACTCCATCCATCCATTCCTTATACGTTCGTATGATGAAGGACGAAGAAAAATGGGATATTATAATATGAGAGATATATGAGAAATATCTTAATATAGTATTATGCTTTTCTATTTTATCTTTTTTGTCCATATGCTTCTGTGTATAGCTAGCTAGCTGGCTAGCCTTTGTTTCTTGAATCTGTTTTAATGTAATAAATTAAATAAATTTATAGATAATATTGACGTACCTAAGGTGTAATAAATGAGTATTATGAGTATTATGGAATTTGTTTCCAATAATAATAAAAATAATAATTTACAGACAATTCTTAAGAATTCAGTAATTCACACAACTTCTACGATCATTGTGAATGTAAGCAACTGTGACTCACCTCCGCCGTCGGTCTGTAGACTCCCTTCTTGCCGTGTTCGGGCGAGTGGCGCAGCGCCTTCGCGTCGATCTGGACGTTGGTCTGCATGCCGTCTCGCTCGCACTAACCGACACGGCACATGTTGTGTCACACTCACTCACTTACACTGTCACTTGTTTTCTGTCATGGTTCATACTAAGGATATGGAACCACTTTAGACCAAAGCTTTTCACTAGGTTGTCATTGTATGAAAATTATACGACATTTTTGATAAGTATTCGTAGAGTTTATTAAAATTTGGATTTACTCAAAAAATACTTGACCGATTTAATTTACTCAAAAAATACTTGACCGATTTATTAAATTCTTTCACTAGTAACTAGTTTATTATTCTGACATGTGTATGCAATTAAATAAATTGAAATTGAAAAATTGAAATTATGTGCACTATGAAATTGAAAAAGAATTTTTACAATCGATCAAATGGTATACCTGTAGACCTGTAATTGGCTATCAGTTTTATATTGTGTAACTTACCCCTTGATAATTGCCGTTGGTTTTCCAATAAATTAAAAATAAATAAATGGTTTTTGGGTAAATCTGAATTTAAGTGAGGCCTTTTGTATAATTTTACTTGAATTTGAATTACGCATTATCCATGCTCGGTGAATAAATTAGAACATGATGAAAAAATTCTTGCCTGAAAGAATTTTTTCATCATGTTCTAATTTTACTTGACTATAATTGCGAAAAGCTAAGTTGTAGATCACAAATGTGCCAAAAACGGCCGTTATTCGCAATTATGAGAACTACAACTTACCGAAATTGAATCACCTCATAAATAATCATTAAAATAATAGTATTTATCGTAATAATCATTTAATAGCTTTTTTAATAAACTGATTATATTGGAAATATTATTTTTTTAGGATTGGCGGCGCTAGTTGGCTCATGGAAGGCTCTTAAGGAGTCTACACACCAAACCCGCCAACAGCCGCCGACTCATAAGGACTTTTGTATAACGCGAGGGTTGAAAAATTATTAGATATTTTTGATTTTATTGTCTAAAGTTGTTGTTTTGTAATTAATATTACGTTAAATAAATCTGAATATACTTCTTCGTGGAGTTCTTGAATCGAATTATGTGCAAGATCTGCAGTTTCGAGCTAGAATCAAGAGTCCCGCTCCGAGCTCGGGAGTGAGCGTGACTGTCGAGCTGCTTCGTCCACAGTGACGACGCTACGGCAACTCCTCTGGAGGAAGAAAGAATACGATAGATTAAAATATGTAATACTCTGTGACATGAAATTGGCAAATAAAAAACTGTCTAGTCCATTAATAAAACTCAAAAAAAGATATAGACTGTGTCAGCAGATTTCGGCGGGATTTGTGTGTGGACTCTTAATATAGGCTCGTAGACATAAAAATTGCTAAACGGTGGCTTATTTTGACAGTTTCTAAACCACCGATTTCGTATGGCGGTAACCAACAAAAATCCTTAAACCACCGCCTAACTTTAAGCCACGTTTATGACAGGGTTTAACTGTTGTAACTTAATTATATCTCAGCATCTGTTGTGGTAATTAGTGTCGACTCAGCCGCCAGACGGAGCCGGAGCCATCTGCAACAAAGAGACGTGTTGAGAGCGGACTGAGGACGGAGCTTAGCGCATTAATTATTAAACTAATGAAAAGCAAACGGCGCCACTTAATCCCGCCCTGGACGAGTGACAGTCTGCTTGGCTGTAATTAACTTAAGCTGTTAAGCCGCAGATTGGTCAGGGCTGTTAGTCTATCTAGTTAAATCCTTCCCTTTCGTCACTTTCAGACTTTGTTATAAAAGTTAAGTTGGAAGACCGTTCACCGTTCTTGTTAAACTTCTGTTTAAAGATACCCCCTTATGTTGTGATTCGTCGCTTCGATTAAACGTATTATTACCTGAGTATTACATTATCTTTGGCTTCGATCTTAATCTGAAGAAAATCCTGCCCCATAAGACTCAGCGTAATGTCAATGCCAGATTCTGCCCCACCTTCAACCGCATGATGTACAAGATAACGAATAAATGTAAAAATATCTCTGTTTTTTATTAAAATTATTGGTTTAGTCTTGTACATCAGGCGAGTCGAAAAAAACAGCTTAATTAAGAATTCAGAAAATAGTAAGAAATCGAAGCGAATTATTCATTGTTTATGTTATTCTTCTATAGGAGTTGCGAGAGTAGTAGAAAATGATACTGATTATGATTATGCAATATGAAACCTGTAATAAATCCCCAACAAAATGCAATACAGCTTAAATGGTCACGTAGTTTTGTAGGTGGGGCAAAGCTCCATTGAAATGTGGCAATGTCATTTAGTAACAATTTGAATTCAACTTTACTCACTGCAACATACGACTGTAATCGGTATAGCCACTGAGAGCTTCGTTCTATTAAAAAGTTGCCTAGCTTAAGCCCTTTCCAACGGCCTGCCATATGTCGTTCAGGGACTCTATGTGGTCAAAATTAGGGATCTAGTATGCAAGGACTACTAAGGAATAGTTGCAAAATGATAACTTTAAAAAAATCAATTGGTCACATAAGTTAAAACCTTGCAAATGACCAAATCCATCAAAAAACATTATCGGTCCATGCGTCGAACACCCTGTATAATATAAAATGTCGGGAAACGCGACGGTTGCGAAATTATTTGATAATTTTCAGTTTAATGTCTACAGTGGTTGTTTTGTGTTTAATATCACGTTAAATTAATCAGAAAATGTTCGTGAATGACAATATGGTGAAGTTATTGGAGGATTCATGCAGGATCTGAAGTCAAGAGTCCGGCTCCGAGCTCTGGAGTGAGCGTGAGTGTGGAGCTGCTTCGGCCAGAGTGACGACGCTACGGCGACTGCGAGGGAGGAAGAGACGACTGATATTTTGAATATTCCGTAACATGACATTGGCAAATGACGAACTGTCGAGTCCATTAATAAAATAAATTTATATTCTACTAGCGGTAACGAACGTAAAAGCCACTTATTTAAACGTTCAGAATCAACAACAAAACGACTTCTCTGAGACACTCGTAGGCACTTGGCAATAACGATACTTCCGACGACAATTGCCCAAACGTATCTCGTATCATTTCTTGATATCCCCACACGCTATCCCTGTCTCTCTCATGCAGTGGTATGGGGTGTGAGAGAGACGGCATGTGGCTACGTGCCGGGACTATTAATGCCGCTCGTGCGTGACTAATTTGCACTGAGAATTGGTCGGATGAAGTGCTTGTTGGCGTGTGGTGTGAGCCGAGCTCGGTGGCGCAGTGGTTGGGGCAATGGACTTGCGGTACGGAGGTCACAGGTTCGATACCCAGCCAAGGCAGCCATGTACCAATGAGTTATCCTCGGTTTTTTCGATGGAAAACTTACGTACATTTACCGAGTGCTCTCAAAACGGTGAAGGAAAACATCGTACTGAAACCTTCATGCCGTAGAAAAAAATCTAAGGCAGTGTAATCCGTCAATCCGTATTAGGCCCGCGTGGTGGATCATGGCCCGAGCTCCCTCGATGTAAGGGAAGTTCTGTGCCAGAGTGGGGCATACAAATGACGGATTATGATGTTGTGTTATATGAGTAGTGTGGGTTCAGTACAGACTCTGCTTGTTTATTTATTAGCTGTACCGGGGCGTCCCACACTACGAGTAGATGTATTTTTCCGTAGGTATATCGATAAATTAGTGTTCGCTTGTGCCATTAGCATGAGTCGTGAGTGAGTGGAGACAAGGCCTGTGGTGTCGGGGCCTTCGGGGCGGCCACGCGTGAAATTACCAAACTTTGATCCCACCATCCAACGGCAGCGGAGCGAACTAATAGCGTCTAGCATGAAGCAAGAAACGCCCTATAGAGCAAGCCATATCCAAAATAACAGCCTTGCAGAATGTTTGCCATGCACAAACCATCCATTTTTCACAATGTCCATTTTCATTTACATAAGGTACAGTCGAAGATAAGTATACAGGGGGCCTCAATAAGGTTGAGATTTTCTCGAAAACTACTGAGCCGAATTTAATAATTCTTTTACAGTTACATAATTTTCACTTTTATCTATCAAACAGTGAAAGAATTTTTGTAATAGGTCAAGTAGTTTTTGAGAAAATCTCAACCTTAAAAACCCTCTTGTATACCTTTATCTGTGTTCCACCGTAGGTACAGTCGACAGCAGATCAATAGTAACACTTGCAATACGATTTCAAGTCTTACGACACAAATAATAAGAACTGTCAAAAGTAAAAAGTGTCACCATTGATCTGCTGTCGGTTGACTGTACCATTTATTCGCGAGCTCCTCTAGTATACCGAAATACCCTTCACCGGTGGAACGCATTGGCGACAAAACAAACCGCAGTTGCTTGACCAATTTTAGGACCTCTGCCACTCATTTGTTTTTTCCATTGTTTGAATTTTTCAATAGAACATATAAAAACACGTGTCTCTTTCTGACGTATGAGAGTAAAAGTGACGGCAAGGGCCTACAGTCTAAGGCAGTGCGCAGACCAGAGTCACGACTGTTTAATACAGACTTGTCGCTGAGCAGTTCTCGTAGGTATTAGACAGCTTTGTCTATGAGACGTCTCGTTTGAAGTGTGCGCGCTTCATAATGTTTGTAAAGCAATAGTCTGGCTTAAAACAGTCGTGACTCTGGTCTGCGCACTGCCTAATTGTGTAAGTGACAGTGACAGCAAGACCCATTCCCATTTCTATACTCCATTGCTGTCTGTTACTCGTGACTTAAAAATCATTGTCACAGCAACCGAGCAATGGATTATAGAAATGGGAATGGGCTTGCTGTCTCTGTCACTTACACAATTGGGTCCCCGTACATCTGGCTCTCTCCATAGGGCGCGGCGGAATTTCTTTCTTCATGTCGTCTAGCCACGTTTGTAGGGCGTTTTCACTGTTAAGATAGTCAATACTATCTGATATCATTAATGTTTATACCCTTGTCTAACATCACCCTAACAGTAATTAGTAGGAACTAAAGTTGTAGGCTCTTGTACACTAGTAGAGCGGTGGCTCAGTGGTTGGGTCACTGGATTTGCGATACGGAGGTCCCAGGTTCGATCCCCGGCCAGCTCAGCCATGTTTCTGTTATAATTTCTGTTATAATAATTTGACCTATATCGTCCTGAATATTGTATACTTAATTACTACATAATTGTTTGACGTAGATTTACCTAGTGAATAAGAATGTATCTGTAATACTAGTAAATTAAATAAATAAAATAAATAAATGTACCGTACACAAAGAATATAAAAAAGGTGTAGAGGAGAGTTTTTAAGGTTGAGATTTTCTCAAAAACTACTAGACCTATTGCAAAAATTCTTTCACTGTTAAATAGATAAAAGTTAAAACTATGCAACTGTAAAATAATTATTAAAATCGCTCATGTAGTTTTTGAGGAAATATCAACCATGTGTTTAACACCTAGTTTCTTATCTCTGTCTTCGACTGTACCAATGAGTTTTCCTCGGTCCTATAAAGAAAAACTTAAATTGGCCGAATGCTCTCAAAATGGTGAAGGAAACACCATGATGAAACCTGCATGCCGTAGAAAAAAATCTAGAATCATATCTCTTTATTTCAAGTTAATAAATACGTTGAGCTTTTTTCATTTCATTTACACCACTTTGCGACGAAAATGCAATTTACCGATATCACCGGCCCATTAGGGCCGCTTCTCACTGCGTGTCCCCGCGGGTCCGGCAGACGAGCGTGCGGCCGGCAGCGGGCGGCGGGCGGCGGGCAGGAAATGACCCGCCGGACTGCACGCGACAGGAAATGACAACGGGACATACAGAAAAGAGTGGTACGCGAAACGAGATGCTTATAGCAATCAAGACTCCTGGCTATAAAAACTGTTAATCAGTGGCTTAATTTATCGGTTGCTAAACTTCCCATTTTATATGGTAACTCAGCAAACACCGCCTAATGTATAGCTAACGACTCTAGGCTGTTAGCCATGATTTAATGTTAGTGCAAGCTTTTGAAAATGGAAACGACGGTTGCGAAATTATTTGATAATTTTCATTTTAATGTCTACAGGGGTTGTTTTGGGTTTAATATCACATTAAATTATTAAGAAAATGTTCGCGAATGGCAGTATGGTGAATTTATTGGATTATTTGGGCAGGATCTGAAATTTCAAGTTTTTATCAAGAGTCCCGCTCCAAGCTCGGGAGTGAGCGTGAGTGTCAAGCTGCTTCGTCCAGAGTGATGACGCTACGGCGACTGCGAGGGAGGAAGAGAAGACTATGATATGTACAAAAATGTACACAACGCGCTTACTTGCAAGAAAGAGATTTGAGTTTGACCCTACACAAAATATAAAGTACTGTAGGCTCTCTCCATAGAACTTGGCAAATTCTTTATCTTTCACGGTTATAATACTCAGCGAGTCTTATCGCGTGTCTCATAAAGCTTTATTGAGTGAAGTCGTCGCGTCAGCCGATAGCGGGCAGTAAGGCCGCACGCACACGGGAGCAGGAAACGCGCGCGTGTTTTTAGCCGCACCTCTAAGACTGGTAATAATTGATAGTTTTGAGTGTGAGTGGAGTTACCCATGCTCGGTGAACTTATGTTTAAAAGTGTGAGTGGAGTTTGAAACTCGGTCTTACGATTTACAAGGAGCTGTCAGTTTTCATAATATAATTTTAACAGATGTAAGTACCAGCTCACGCTGAGTTTGCTCTCAAAACTGTCTGTGACTATCGGCCTCCTTAGTGCCGCTATAGACAGAGTTCTACCGCAGACACTGTCACAATAGCTCACCTGTCTGAAGCGTAAACTTTGTAGATTTTATTCTCAACACAAGATTTAACCTTTGTTCACGTGGGTGGTCTACGGGAAGAAAAATTCCCGTTGTTCACCTGGATGTACCAGACAGTAGGACACGTAGGTGTATAGGACATTTAGACTGACTTCAAAAATCACCTAATATTTAATATTCTTTACAATTACATAATGTGTACGCTAAACTATCTAACTAGTGACATAATTTTCACAATCGGACTAGTAGTTCTTGAGAAAATCTCAACATTAATGTCCCTGTGTATTATTCCCTGTTTTCGACTGTACTAAGTGTGGTGGCGTCCTAACACAGCTCACAGCCTAATTAAGAGTTGTTGTGGAGTAAGATTAGTAATGTGAAAAGCTTGCCTTTTTTCTAAATTATTAACCGCTGCGTGTTTCCGCGTCAGTGTGATAGTGCGTGCGGCATTCCGGACGCGCCGGGGGACGGGGGGCGGGGGACGCACTTCACGATCACTACGAGTGCCGGGAAAATGAATTATTAATATTAATGTACAGTTAAGTGCCTTCCATGCGCCAACTAGCGCCGCCAATCTTGAAAAAATTATATCTTCTAATTTAATCAATTTTATTAAAAAAAACTATTTACGAAATGTTTATTAGGATGAATACTATATTTCAATATACAATACATGGCATAATTGCGACAAGCTAAGTTGTAGTTCACAAATGTGCTAAAAACGGCCGTTTTTAGCGAACTACAACTTACCGAAATTGAATCACGTTATACATTTAAAAAATAGTATTTATCGTAATAAACATTTTGTAAGTAAGTACTTACCTTTTTTGTAAAATTGATTATATTGGAAGATATTATTTTTTAAAGATTGGCGGCGCTAGTTGGCTCGTGGAAGGCTCTTAAACGTAATACACAATGCCTCTAACCCATAAACGTGACCAAAAGTTAGGCTGTTAACCACGATTTCAAGATTTTCGTCATAAAAAATCGGTGGTTTAGCAACTGTCAAAATAAGCCCCCGTTTAGCAATCTTTCGCAGCGTTGGCACCTCTTCCTTGCGAAGTGGTGTAAATGTAAACTCAAAAATATGTTGACGTGCAAAAGACGTGACCATTTAAGCTGTACCTATCATTTTGTTGGGAACTAGTTACAGGTTTCATATTGCATAATCATAATCAGTATCTTTTCTACTACTCTCGCAGCTCCTATAGAAGAATAACAAAAACAATGAATAATTCGCTTCGATAACTTACTATTTTCTGAATTCTTAATTAAGCTGTTTTTTCGACTCGCAACTTGTACAAAACTTTATTTTAAACCAATAATTTTAATAAAAAACGGAGATATTTTTACATTTATTCGTTATTTTGTACATCATGCGGTTGATGGTGGGGCAGAATCTGGCATTGTCATTTGAGTTTGACTTTATGGTTATGAGTCAAAAGGTGTGATTCTATAGTGGCCACTAGTCTCCACCTACACGTCATAGCTTCGCTTACATCTACAGTATGTATGTATGTCCATTCCTTCCTGCCATCCTGTAGCCTAAACGGCTTGCTGGCTGTTGGTGTATGAGGTATCGTTAGATTCGTCTTCATTACGGGAGTGACGTAGGGTATAAAAAAAATAATCAAAAAGGGGTAGTTTTATTGCAGTCGAGTCTTTTGTTTAATGAAATAATTGCTATATTGAGTACTCTATTCTGTTAGAAGCTCACGAATAGTTGTACCATATTCAATATCCAGAGCACATTGACATCGCATTATGGAGTGCAAACACGTGACCGCCACGAGGCAGACTGTGGTCTGTGGCCGGCTTCCGGCCGCTAATGGACGGAAGTCCGCGCCTCGAGGCCGACACGAGGCAGCAGACACACTGGACACTGGGATAATACAGTTATTAGGTCAAGACAATACGTTTATCTTATACGTATTAGGCATACATGTAGATTTATATTTTTGTAAACATCTCTTCATTGGAAGAGTATTTCTTATTTTTTTTTTAAAGAAAATATGTTATATGATACCGACAGAGAGCCTTCAAAGACCAGCGGCTATGGGCTGCTGCTCGTGATTTAAATTAACTATTGGAAATGTAGTTAACTAAATAATTCATTATAAAATTAACATTTGAAATTAAACTCATGTAAACACTAACATAGTTTTAAGTACTTACTAACACTCATAATTATGGTCTTTGTGACTGCAATAAATCATTTGAATTTGATATTACTTATAATTTCTTTTTTTTCGTGTTCAAAAGATGTTTATAATTTACAAATAAATATAAATTAAATCTAAACTATCTAAACCTACCTAACGTGTAAAAATTATACTTGTAATTGAATTTGTATAGAGTTTTGTATTTGGGTTATCTTTTAGTACAGTCGAAGACAGAGATAAGTATACAGGGGCCTCAATAGGGTTGATATTTTCTCAAGAACTACTGGACCGATTTTATTAATTCTTTTACAGTTATATAGTTTTAACTTTTATCTATTTAACAGTGAAATAATTCTTGCAATAGGTCAAGTAGTTTGTGAGATAATCTCAACCTTAAAAACTCTCCTGTACACCTTTCTTTGTCTTCGACCGTACCATGTCGATTTTACTTGTATTATTAATATTGGTAAGTATATTATGTAAGTGTATTAGACACGCAACGGATTAGCATCGCGATCCAGCGAGGTAACGCTGCCAGTGTCTTGGCTACTCTTCCAGTAACTAATTTTTATTTAAATAGTTTAGATTACGTGTTTTTTAAATATTGAATGGTTCTTTTTTATTTTATATTGTACCTTTTTGAAATAAACTTATAATTGTGTATTATGTAAGTATTATTATATAATATAAATTATGTCTAAATTTAAAGTGTTTGTAACTGTATTTTTGTTAATCCGAGTACAATGTAATGATTATGAATAAATGCAGTGAAAACGGAGCCTAAAAGTGGCCGCTCCGGAGCACCATTCATTCGGTTCACTTCCCTTTACCGGGAATAATAAAATACGGTAAAGTATTTCACAATCATTCTCCTTTGAAATTGATATTACAATTTTAAAACCGGTTGTTTAAGATCAACTCTACAATGAGCTCTTATTTGTCGTCGGGGAATGAGCCGGGCCATTGCGGGGCACTCTCGTTACCGCGTGCCCCCGGGGCATCCCCGTGGCCGTAGGGCTGGCGCGCGGTATCACGCGGGTCTCGGATTCGATTTCCGTGTTATTAGATTATTCAGATTTGAGTGTCGTGTTGTGTGCTCAATATGTAGGCCTGTATTAATAGTCTGAGCTCAAACCCTCAAGAGCGAATTCACCTGATACACTCTCAAGACGTGATCACCATCTCAAGTATCTCATTTATTAATAAAGCAATCTTAAGGGCGTATCACGTGATGTTTTTCTCAAGTTGCGGTTCGCCTGCAATCAGCAAATACGTTCTCAAGTGTGAGTTTGACAGTTCTCTCGAGAACTGAGTTTTGTTTATTTATACGGCGTTACTCACGTGATACCCGAATAGGAACGCCATCTTGGGGTCGTTCTCAAGATTGACTTTTCAGGCCTAAGATTATTTACCTACCATCCCTGAGTTGAGCGCCTCTGATCAAAACGACTTCCTGTATTTTATAATTAAAATACAAGCGTTGCAGTCGCCAGCCCTATACAAGGCCGAATGGCCGCCGGCATTACACGTTCCGCTCTCTTTGCGCTCTCTTCCGCCTCTCTCTCCGCTCCTCGGGAGAGTGGCGGGACTCGGGCCGAAGGAATGACTCTTGCAAAGTGTCAGAGTTCCGCAAGTGACTTGCCCTCACCTGCCGCTATAACGAGGCAATTTTTCAACAAGTTTGAGAAAGATTTCATATTTATGTCGCGGGATATACGCGTGGCTACAGGCAACGCTTCCGGTACGAATTCAACTCTTATGGTGCATATAATAGGAACAAATCGCGCCCTTACATTAAAAGACATTGCCACGTTTCAATGGAGCTTTGCGCCACCTACAAAACTACGTGACCATTTAAGCTGTACCTATCATTTTGTTGGGGACTTATTACAGGTTTCATATTGCATAATCATAATCATTTTCTACTACTCTCGCAACTCCTATAGAAGAATAACAAAAACAATGAATAAATCGCTTCGATTTCTTACTATTTTCTGAATTCTCAATTAAGCTGTTTTTTCGAAACGCAACTTGTACAAAACTTTATTTTAAACCAATAATTTTAATAAAAAAACGGAGATATTTTTACATTTATTCGTTATCTTGTACAACTTGCGGTTGATGGTGGGGCAGAGTTCATTTACATAATATACTTACTTAGCAATATTAATAATACAAGTAAAAGTCGATATGGTACGGTCGAAGACAAAGAAAGGTGTACAGGAGAGTTTTTAACCAGACACGCCTCGCAACCAACACATTATGTAGAGACGCGAACAACACAGAATACAGACACAACCAGATACCGACGCGGAACACTGCTTATTATGAAATTATTTAATTGTCTAATGTACACAAAGATTACAATACCTCAACAAGGTTGAGATTTTCTCAAAAACTACAAAATCGAATTGAATAATTCTTTACAATTACATAGTTTTAACTTTTATCTATGTAACAGTGAAATAATTCTTGCAATAGGTCAATTAGATTTTGAGATAATCTCAACCTTAAAAACTCTCCTGTACACCTTTCTTTGTCTTCGACCGCACATAAGGTGGGCTTAGAATTTCTTGATTTTCTCTTGTTCATCATAAGCACGCGCCACGACTTTTATTTCAATTTATAGTGACAATGTAGCAATCAATAATTACTCTACTGTTGGACGGATAAGGGTGATGTCAAATTAAATGATGAAAATTTTGGTGGACCGGACGTGAACCTGCGACCTTGTCATTCCGTGACGAGCATGGCTTAATGCTTAAAATTTAAATCTGAGTGTATATGTCGCAGCTTGCAAAGTGTCTATGCGAAAACTCCGACATACCGCCAACATTTTCTGATTCTATTTACGTAATATTAAACACAAGACACCACTTTAGATTAAAGTTAAGACAATAAAATCAAAACTCTGATCAGCCACCGTAATATTTCCGTATTCAAAGTTCCCTTCTGTTTAGTCCTGTATTCTGTGCGTCCCCTTTGGCCTGTGTATCTGAGTCGTTCCCATCTCGCGGAGTGGTGTGGAGTATGTAGAGTATGGCTGCGTGGCGCGCCATAGAGCGGGCCGTTGTGGCGCGGAATGGCGGCCTGCGGGACACGACCACAGTGGCGAGCGGGAGCGGGGGCGGGAGCGGGAGCGGTTTATACTGTGCTGAGAATGATAGATTTGAACTTATCTTGTACATACACTGTGAGAAACGAGAAAAACAATGTATTGTGCTTACAATGCTAAAAATATTGAATTTTCCCTGCATATACGCTATCATCATCAGTCTATATGTCCCCACTGCTCGGGCACAGACCTTCCCTTACATCGAGGGAGCTGGGGCCATGATCCACCACGCGGGCACACTGCGGATTGGCAGATTTCACATGCCTTAGATTTTTTTCTTCTACGGCATGCAGGTTTTACCACGATGTTTTCCTTCACCGTTTTGAGAGCACTCGGTAAATGTACGTAAGTTTTTCCATAAAAAAAAACGAGGATAAATCATTGGTACATGGCTGCCCTGGCTGGGAATCGAACCTGGGACCTCCGTATCGCAATTCCATTGACCCAACCACTGAGCCACCGAGCTCTCATACGCTATGCGAAATGAATAACTGAACATGAAAGAGAATTTCTCTCAACCCGGATTCAGGAAATATTTCGTTGATACGATTTTAGTTACGATATCTATTAAAGAACGTGCCACAGAATGGCGATGACCATGGTTAGAATCGCGGTTGTTTTGTATGGTTTTTTGTGCATTTAATATTCAAATAATGCATCATAGGCGTATCATAGGCCATGAAACCCGTGGCTGTCACAGCAAATAGACGATGGGACAAAACGCAGTAAAAACAGTCTGTAGCATCTAAATCTAAGCTATTCATTTCTTGCTAAAACAACTACGAGCTCGTCAGTCGGCGCAAATGATTCTAAACTATATTCTTAACTATTTAGACAGACAAATTGTTAGCAAAACACTTATCTGATTAGTTTATAACGATTTTAACTCCAGTTGCGAATACATAACAAATACAGCTAATCTTTTCTTTCCGTGTACACCACCGTGGATCATAGCCAGAACAGGAGGTACCAGGCCAACCCTCCCCGGGTTTGAGCCACTGTGTTTGAGCCACTTTGCGCACTGCGCTTATTGTGAGCACCAGCTGCCCATTCCGCTTGTTGTGAGCACCAGCTTATTGTGAGCACCAGCTGCCCATTCCGCTTGTTGTGAGCACCAGCTTATTGTGAGCACCAGCTGCCCATTCCGCTTGTTGTGAGCACCAGCTTATTGTGAGCACCAGCTGCCCATTCCGCTTGTTGTGAGCACCAGCTTATTGTGAGCACCAGCTGCCCATTCCGCTTGTTGTGAGCACCAGCTTATTGTGAGCACCAGCTGCCCATTCCGCTTGTTGTGAGCATCAGCTTATTGTGAGCACCAGCTGCCCATTCCGCTTGTTGTGAGCACCAGCTTATTGTGAGCACCAGCTGCCCATTCCGCTTGTTGGTCCGCTGTGCTCGTGGCCTCGGTCACACGCTCGCCCCGAGGCCTCCGCTCACACACGGAATATGATATCACTCGGAGCACACTCAAGCCGTATGTATGAGACCTGACATTCAGAGACGTCTTTCAGACCGAGCTTAGGGTGAGATTGCTCTTAGGCCATTTATACTCATACACAGCTCTAAGTGTTTAAAAATTAAACGTCTGAAAAAATATATAGCAATCTTGTGGTGTCTATTTAGAGACTGATGAATACCGATACACGATTGGACAAACTTCGCTCGATAGAAACAACATCGCAAACATACCCCTTCCATGTCTTTTAAAATGAAAATTATGTCTAAACCGTAATAGTTATTCATACAAAATATATATCAAAATGTAGGCTATTATAAATTAGAGAACTTGTTTTAAAAAATGTGATTTTTAGTGGCGTGTTTTTATTTCCATGGCAAAATTCATCTAAAATTCATAAAAATACGAATATGGAGTCACTGTGCCGTGCTCTTCACTCCGACGCTGCGGGACATCTTCTGTCTCGCGCTTGAGTTTGACAGCTGGCAGCACCTTAAGAATGATTTACCAGGAGCGCATCAAGTGGAAGTATACCGTCTGGGCCTATCGCTATAGGAGACAGACGGAAGTTTAATGTATGTATTTATGAATTACTTTGTTACTATTTTTTTAATTAATTACTAATAAATGTTGTTTTAGTTACTTTTTAGTGACACAACACAGTGGGTCTGCCTGTTGCCCTTTCTGCCTCTTAGTCAGAGCGAGCCATGTAATATTTACTCTTAAAAACATATGATATTACAATAATGTGACGTCACCAAGTGTTCCCTGTGTACCTAAGGCTATAATAAATGAGTAATTTTCAGTTAGTATAGTTTGCGATATGAATTATGTATTTGTTCGTTTCCTTGACAAAACCTTTTCGGATGTCATCCCGCTATCTATCCTTCAAACTTCTTATGTATGTACCTATATGAAGATTTGTGTCTCATAGTAAGTCAGTAGTTCTGAAACAAGTCGTCCGGCCGTCGTCCGCTGGACACAATACTGGCTCCGGCATAGTCTTAGTGTCCTAGAGCAGACAGGAATGGAAGCGCCTTCGGGATTGCTCGGTTGACGTGGATAAGATCAACTTATGCGGAGCGAGACGTTATTAGCAAAAATAAGCGAAACTGGGCGACGCGTTCTGCTTATACGATAAAAGTAATAAAAGTGTTTGTACTGAATATTGATTTTTTTATGAGGATGGTGCAGACAAGCAAACGAGCCACCTGATAGTAATTGGTCTCTAATCCGTAATAATTGGTCTTCCGTAGAAGCCTAGTCGAGCCCTTGAAGGACTCTACTCAGGTCTATCTTGAGGCATTCCATACCATAAGCTCTGTGGAAAGACGTCAGGAGGCAGGTACACCATAACACATTTATTATGTAAGTGAGAATGGAAGACAAGCAGACGCGTCACCATGCTTAACTTTATAACATTCCTATAATATCATAGTTCTGTAGGATGACTCCCACAGTCAAACGGGAGACATCAATCCACATGTTGCAAATATAGCTATTTATTTAATAGGGTTTATTTTTCCAAATATACTTTACCGCTCCTTTAACAAACTATGATGATTATGTACCCGGAACACTGTAGGATTCCGTACATCGCGGAAAATATTACCATTTGAATTCGTCTCAGTACTCAATGGTCTGAGCTCTAAGTCGGTTTATGATCGTGTTTACACCGAGCCCAGGGCGACGCGGGGGGTGAGGCGGGGGGACCGGGGGCAGGGGGGGGGGGCGTTCAGTTTCAGTTTATTGCTGATAGGTTTTATGGTGTTGTAGGGGAATGGGGGGGGGGGGGCTTGAACGGGGATTTGGGAAATTGAACAACATCCGAGGGATGAGGGATAAGTGTCAAGGTCATGTACTAACGTGGTGCTCCATTCTCTCCGCCTAAGATGATATCAATTTAGAGTGAACGTGTACCTACTTGTGATGTAAGGAGAAGACGTAGAGATCACTTGATGATTTTTTTCAATTGATTTTGGTCAACAAACAGTGATCACGATGTAATATTAATTCTAAATAATTATTAAACTCATAAAACAAGTAATGTCTAATGTAACCCATGAAAACGATATAGGTACATTTTACTTACATTAATACTTTACTTATATTATTATTATTTTAATCTCGGGGTAAGCGTCGCGGAGAAGGTTATTCTCTTATTATTAGCCCTATTAGGGCTATAACCCACCCATGGCGTTTGTGTATTCGATTCAACAGAGAGTCAGCAGATGACTAGCAAAAGAAAATAACTAAAATACGATTATAATAAGTGTAACTGTAATGTTTACTTTTTAAATGAATTAATAATTAATTAGAATAGAATGAATTTATTGTGTAATACAGGTGTTATAAACATATCACCTACAACATCATTTGCCTGACGTTACCGCGGATAGACGTGTTGTTTTGCCTCTGCCCCTATTTCGTAATTTCTATAGTTAAAAGTGCTCGTTGGTGTAGGATTATTGCAAAATTTAGAAGAAATCAGTTTAGACTTTCACCTGTATACTAATTCAATTGAATAAATTAGCTACAATATCATAATTTTCACGATAAAAACATTTTATAGACAAAAATATTGTCAATGAAGTGCAAGTGCTCCGCGTGCGGTAAAAACGCGTAAGCGACGTCGTCTACATGGCGCTTACGACGTTGTTCTCGCGACCTCTGCGGCAGTGAACGAGTTATCGCCGGTACCTCTTCTAGCTGGATACTGCTGACGATTACGTCGGCTTGTTAGACAGATAGCGCTTTGCATCGCTTGAAGGATGGAGCCGGTTACTTGCGCAGGCTGCCCTGGTACTATTGAGGGTAGATTGTACTTGCAATGTTGCCTGTGCCACGGAAATTACGATCTTTTATGCGCGAATGTATCGGAGCAGCGTTTCGCTAACACTATGACGAAGGAGCATAAAGCATCTTGGCTATGTCAAACATGTAAAAGCAAACATAGAAAGGGTGGTGACAATACTAATACACCTATTCGAGAGCCTCCGCCAGTACATTTTAGTGACTCTGTTTATGACATATCCGCTGAGAATACGACGATAGACGACGATGTCGACAACATCACATACCGCCAGCGCCACCGCCAAGAGCAGCAGCAATGGCGGGGGCCGTGTAGATGTGCTGAGCTCGACGGCATCAGAGCTATTTTGAAAGAGGAGTTAGCCATTATACTCACAGAAACTGTTGTCAGTGCAGTCCGTAAACAAATAAGTAGCGAATTTGCATCTGATACGATGAAGAATGACATATCAGTGATACGGAGTACCTTAGCTGGATTGGAAGAGAAGGTGCTGGCCTTGGGGGACGGACTGCGATCCGGAGATTTGCGGGTGCCGCAACCTGAGAAGCAAAATTGCGTCTTGAAGAAGAAAAAAGGCAGGAAGGCTGCTGCCCCTGCCGCAGTGGACGCGAGTGTGACCGTTGCTGATGCTGCTTATGCTGGTGCCGTCACTGGTACCGGGGCTCTTGCGTCTGCTAGTACCTCTGCGGGTGTCCGTGCTGGTAGCTTCACCGGCGCCCCTGCTGCTCCCATTACCTCTGCAGGTGGTGCTATAGCCGTCGCGAAAGTTGGTGCTCTTACTGTTGCTGGTGAACCTGCTGCTAGTCTCATTGACACGTATGCGGGTGCCGTCATAGGTAGCCAATCGGGTGCCTCTGCTGATGCCCATTCTGGATATCGCCTGGCACCGTCTGCTGCTTCTGTTGGTACTTCTGCAAGAACCCTCTCTGGTGCCCCTGAAGGTGTCCTGGCTGCGCGCCCTGCTGTAGTTGAACCCAATGCTGACGGGGTCTGGACATCTGTCCGAAGGAAGCGTGCCACTGATGCTCAACTTGGAGTGCTACGGGGAACTGCAAATCCCGACGAGAACTTGTTACGGGCGGCTGAGAGAAAGCGGCATTTGCATCTGTACTACGTACTTAAGGGTACTACAGAGAATCAAGTGCGGGCTCATTTGAGGACCATATGTGGGGATGAAAACTGCGACGTCGAGGCACTTAAATCACGAGGTGACTACGCATCGTTTAAACTCGGAATACCTTCGAAACTAACGGAGCAGGTGTTGGAAGCCAAAAATTGGTCAGAAGATATTTGCATCAAACCATGGCGACATAACTTTCGTGCCCAACGAGGAGATGCCGGCAATTCCTTTCGCGAGTCACGGAAATCGGACAATGACGAGGCACGGAGTAGCTAAAGGTCCACCTGGATCTCGTGGACGCCTCTGCGGAGGTGGCGATGCCGGTCCGGTTATAGACATTATTTATCAGAACGTGAGGGGCCTTAGGAGCAAACTTAAACACTGGAGACTTAATTTGTTAGTGTTAGAGAGCGACATCGTGGCAGTCACAGAGACTAACCTCAACTCATCGGTGGGAGACTCTGAGGTGACTAGCGGCGGATGGAATGTACTCAGGCGCGACCGTTTGGGTAGAAATGGTGGTGGAGTACTGCTTGCCGCCGGGCCTGGTCTTGTGCTGCGGCGGTGTCGGGAATTAGAAACAGAGCTCGGCGAGGATTTGTGGGCATCATTTGTTCTACACGATGTCAGCTTCCATGTATGTGTTGTGTATATACCACCGCGCTCCAATGATAGCACTTATATGCAATGGTTTCATACAGTTGAAACAAAACTGTCTGGTGTAAATGGTGGTGTCATCGTTCTTGGAGATCTCAACCTAAACAGTGCATCCCTTAACATTATGAGTTACTTCTGTTATTTTCTAAATGTTTGTGGTTTGATTGAGACGAATGAAGTAGTTAATTCGTATGGAGGTAAGTTGGACGTGGTGCTGGTGTCAGAGCATGTTCGTGGTGCGGTTGTTGGGGAGCATGGGGGAGGCGGTCTAGTGCCGCGGGCGGATTTGTACCACCCTCCTTTGGATATTTCTATACCACTCTGTAGCCTTAGGCGGCCTCACTGCGTTGAGGGATGTCATCCAAGCAATATAGACTCTAGTAGGGACTGGAACTTTGCGAAGGGTGATTTTAGCCTTCTGTATGAGCTTATTAGTGGGGTTGACTGGGGCGATGTCCTTCGGGCCCTTAATGTCGAAAATGCTGTTGATGCTTTTTATGGTGTCATCTATAATATCTTTGACAATTGCATCCCTCGGAAATCTAGAACTCGGGGCCTTACTGGGCGTTACCCTGTGTGGTTCACGCCAGATTTGATTGCTGACATCCGACGGAAATCACTGCTTCACCGTAAGTGGAAAGCAACTGGTAACCTCACAGATTATGGTAAATTCAGTCATATGAGAGCTGACATCAAAACTCGCATTTCCCAGGCGTACGATGGCTACGTCGGCCGTGTTGAAGACAATATTAGAGGAAATCCCCGGGCCTTTTGGCAACATATTAATAGCCTTAAATCCAAGGGTGGATTTGAGTCGCGTGTTGTCTTTAACGGCAGAGAGTATGTTGGTAGCGACACTGCGGATGCTTTTGCGAGTTTCTTTTCGGGCGTCTTCCTGCCGGATGCACCGGTACTGAGTGCTGATATAGCCAATGCAAGTGACCCAACATGTACAGCTAACTATGTTCACATCGATGAGATTACTGAGCGAGATGTTGTCGCTGCTTTGAAACGTTTGAAGCCTACCAGCTCTGTTGGGCCTGATAACCTGCCCCCATATATTCTTAAGGCGTGCACGGAGAGTCTTACTGTGCCACTCTGTTACATGTTCAACTTAGCTCTCACCACAGGCTGTTATCCCCGGCAATGGAAACTTACACGTGTGAGCCCCATTCCTAAATCGGGAGATACATCTTCGGTGGAAAACTATCGTCCTATTGCTATTCTGTCATCTTTGGCGAAGACGTATGAGTCGATTTTGCACAGAAAAATAAGCACTCAAGTTTCCCCATATCTTTCGACTTCACAGCATGGATTTAGGACTGGGCGATCAGTTAATACCAACCTGCTGACCCTCGTGGATGTTGTCTCGCGTAACATGGATAAAGGAGTGCAAGTTGATGTAGTATATTTCGACTTCAAAAAGGCCTTTGACAGAGTCGACAATGATATTCTTTTGAATAAGTTGTGCGAGCTTGGTTTCACGCCGCGTTTATTAAAATTGTTTGCCAGCTACTTGAGCGATCGTCAACAATTTGTACGCTACGGCTGCTACGTATCCGCTCCATATCATACTCGATCCGGAGTTAGCCAAGGGTCCATCCTGGGCCCTCTCCTCTTTAGCTTAATGATAAATGATCTGGAGCGGGTACTCAAGCATTCTATGTGCCTACTTTATGCAGATGATTTGAAGTTGTTTCGCGGCGTGGAATGTGTCAGGGACTGTGAACTATTGCAGAGGGATATTGATGCGGTTTTTCAGTGGAGTATCAACAATAAACTGCTCTTTAATAATTCAAAATGCTGTACTATGTCCTTCACTCGGGCATCAATCCCCCTGTATATTGACTATGTCCTTGATACAGTACACATCTGCCGTGTCGACTCTGTCAAGGACCTTGGAGTGATGTTCGATCCGCTTCTCACGTTCAATGAACATATTAAGACGCTCGCTGCCGACTGCTATCAGCGTTTGGGATTTGTGATGCGCAATGCGAAAGACCTCCGTGATCCCAAAACCATCGAGCTGCTGTATACGGCCCTAGTGAGAAGCAAGATCGAGACCGCTTCCGTCGTGTGGCATCCACATGAGAAATGTCATAAGCTTCTACTGGAGAAGGTACAGAAGGCTTTCCTCCGGTCTTTGTACAAAACAAAATTTGGGTACTATCCATTCCTCTACCCCACTAAATATCTGTTGGGGACACTGGGTTTCAATTCGCTCGAAACCCGTCGGAATGTTGCTTCGATGGAGACGGTCTGCCGGTTGATGCGTGGCGAGATGGATTCTCCTGCCCTGGTGGAGCAGACGTGCCGGCTGTCCGTGCCGGACCGGTACCTGCGCGCGCGCGGGCACCGCCTGCTGGCGCCGGACACGTCGCGCACGGTGTCGCGCCGCAACTCGCCGCTGGTGCACGCGCTCACGCGACTGAATGCGCTTCTGACAGCGGCACCACAGTGTGACCTGTTTGCTGAACGGTTGACGAGTGTGCTGAGAGAGTGCATGGTGTTCTGTGAGATAGATGGATGAGTGTTGGGTCTTTTTATTTGTAAAGTTTTGTCTATACGTATATGTTTGATGTTGTTTGTTTTATTGACAAGTGTATAACGCATAATTCAATTCAATTCAATATATTTATTGCAATTATTCAATATATTAATTGTTAATTTTCCTATTTTTAATGTAATATTTTAATGTGACTGAATTTATATTATTATTAAGTAGACTAAGTTATTATTATGAATTACACAGCGCATTGGTGTTACTGTAATGCTGTGTAATATTTTTATAAATAAATAAATAAATAAATAAATAAATAAATCACAGTGTCAACATCATGAGTTTTATTCCCCACAAACCTAGTAATCCGCATTCAGTAAGCGCTATGAGACGTTTATTGTATTTATACATTGCGTGGGAGTATACACCGCGGCTGATAGCATCTCGCGTGCGCTGGAACAGTACCACTGGCCGACAGTATAATATACTATAGGTATTACAGTATATTATAATGGCAGCCAGTGGTACTGTTCCAGCGCAGTCTCAGTTATACGTACGCATACAGGGGACCCATATGATACTCACTTATAGAACACTTGGTTACGTCATAAATAATAACAAGTCTGGAATTACGCAAAGATATAATAATAGCACGAAGGAAAAAATTATATCCTATTTTTCGCTCTATGGAGACAGCCAAAAGTATTTATATTTTAGAATATGATGAAAAAATTCTTACCGTGGACAGGACTTGAACCTGCGACCTTGTCATTCCGTGACCCGCTCTTACCAATTGAGCCACCACAGGCCACGCCACGCCCACCAAAAATCTTCATCGTTTTATACATACTTAAAGGGTATGTTCAAAGGTCGCAGGTTCAAGTCCTGGCCACGACAAGAATTATTTCATCATATTCTTACTTATATTTTGTTGTCATTTTAACGCTCATACGTTAAGAGACATCTTTTATACGGTCGACTACTATTGAAAATTCGGTTACAATAAAATAATAAAACATCGCAAAGCATAACACCGAAAGTTCAAAATGCCGATACCCGAAATACCGAAGTTTGAAACGTTCATAACAACAGTTCCTAAGGCCGAAAGTTGCCCGCGCGAGTGCCAGAGCCTTCAAACAATGGAAAAACAAATGAATGACAGAGAGACGCTATCAAGAGACGGTGTCTGCGATGTAAACATGGCTTACTCCATAATAGGGCGTTTCTTACTTCAAGCATAATAATGATAATAATCAGGCTTGTCTGTTCGTCTACACACGATAACAATTAGTAATTATTATAATAATCATGACTGAGATGTATATAAAACTAGGCGGCCCATTGTTAAAATTTTACGAAGTATATTTATCAGACTGCTTTGATAGTCATCATCATCATCATCAGCCCGTATCAGTCCACTGCTGGACGCAGGCCTCTCCCAAAGCGCGCCACTCAACCCTACTCTCGGCCCTCTGCATCCAGTCCCTGCCAGCCATCTTCGTGGCCTCCATTCGAGAACTCGTCTCCCACATCGGTTATCGGTCTACGACAGTGACCAGCCCACTGACACTTCGGTTTACTGATTCTATGAGCAATGTCAACCAGATCCTTGTCATCAGACCTTTGATAGTAGTGTCTGTATAAGAATTTTGTATAAGAAATGAAAGTGGAAGATATTCATTAATTAGTCCTCCTGTATAGTATTCTCATAAATATATTGTATTAGCGTCGGGCGCTGGTCCTGACCTACGTACTCTCACAATCCCAGCACTCGGCACGCGACCACGTGACATGTACTCAGGTGTATAGCGAGTAGTGGAGGTAATATGACGTTAATTGATAATAATCCTACCATCGAGTGGATCAAGACAATTCCATACAAATATGTCATACAAACCGGTTCACAAATACCGAAGTTACAATGTATAACACACAAAAAAAATACACCAGTATTTGAAAAACTCATCCTTTCTGGAAGTCGTTTAAAAACAGAATTAATTTAACTTGATTTGTTTTGAGAAAGACACGTATGTTATGAAAGATAGGTATGTATATACGTATGTTTAAGTAGATATACCAGTAAAATTTAATTTTACTCTGGCTTCCGCATACACACTCTTTTTTGACCTTTCAAAGGTTGACTGGAAGAGATCCCCTGTGTGGGATAAGTCCGCCTTTGTACCTATTTTTAAGTTTTTTTTCTCTTTGTATTTAGTTTTGTAAGGAATAATAGTACAATAAAGTGTATACAAACAAACAAACAAACAAACAAACGGGCTACGAGCGTGCTACGGGCGCTACGAGGTACGGTCTACGAGGAGCTACGAGCGCGCATTTTGCGGCGTAGCACCTCGCGTAACTATTAAAGTCCACACATTAGCTGTGAATTATTAGCCTTTAGTATGAAAAACATTCTTCCAGAAACTTGTTTTTAATTGTCGCCAAGCGTAATATACGTGATTACAGCTGATTGTTACAAAATGTATGAAAAGTGATTTTTTTTAGTTATCAGGTCAGGCTGAGGATATTTAAAATCCGATTTATGTCGTTGTACTTTAATACTAGGGGTCAAGTATTATGCATCGGCGTGTATGTATACAGGGTAACCCTTCTGCAGTATCATATCGTTTTGAAATGAATAATATGCATACTAATGACTATGAAATGAAGCAAGATGAATATTAAGCGGATCTGTGCCGCTCCTCGTTTACTGAAGACTAATTTAAAAATAAATCAAAGTCCAGTGCTTGTTAGTGGCGGCCGATGACAGGGCCCCCTCCCCGCCCCCGCCCCCGCCCCGCGGAGACACTCCGGGGCTGAGGGTCCTCAGACGAGGCGCCCAAAGGGATGACGCGGGGATACTTGGGCTCGGGCGAGGCGGGGGTGACGTCAGCAGTTCCCAGCTCAAGTTGCTTGAAGGAAAACAATACGTTGCACTAATATAATAAAATCAACTAGGTGTTGCATGGTGCGCGGGCCGCGCGCGGCCCGCGAGACTGCTTTGTTTTCGTGTTGTATGCGCCGCAACTAAAGAAACATTATCCGGATTGTTGGCTGTGCAAATAATTCGTGCAAGCCCATCCACTAATTATATCAAGCACCGCCCGAAAGTTGCATATTCAAAACTCTATGAAAGACATTTATTTCGAAAAGAGTTCATGTAAAATTGGATATGGTTGTGTTTTATAAAGCAAGCAACGCTCGAAATGACCGTATGCCAGAAACTTATTCAAGGTTTTCATAAACCAAACGTTGCTAGCTGTAAACAATTTCCATAACTTTCTACAATCGTAAATTAATAAAAAGTGCTCACAAGAACGAGAACACTAGGTACCACTCAACATGAACTCTCGGTTTCCTACGTACAGGTTTTTACCTATTTAGGAGTCAGATATTCACTGTTTCGGTGATAAGTACAGCCCTGAGCCAGGAGCTAAGTTACCACTTGCATCTACCCACAAATTGTATCTTACCAAATGTTAAATGTACTATATAAATAAATAAAATAAAAATAAAAATCAGAAAATGTTCACGAATGACAAAGAATGAATTTATTGGATTACTTGTGCAGGATCTGTAGTTTCATGATAGAGTCCAGAGTCCCGCTCCGAGCTCTGGAGTGAGTGTGACTGTGGAGCTGCTTCGTACAGAGTGATGACGCTACGGCGACTGCGAGGGAGGAAGACTATGATATCTAATGCTCCCACTTGACTTAGCTATTCGTATTTGCGTATTTGTCATAATTGCCATGTGTGGTTGATATGCTTGACAAAATATTCGTCTTATTTGTATGTACGTCAAGTATTTGACAAATACGACAAACATCCAATAGCGAATACGAATAGCCAAATGAAGTGCCATTATGAATACTCTGTAACATGACATTGGCAAATGTCGAACAGTCGAGTCCATTAATAAACTAAATAGCAAACCCACGCCTACTCAGAGCTGTGTATGACTATCGGTTTAAGAGGTAATTGCTCATTACATATGAACAGGGGCCGCGTGTAGTTGGTCGTGTCGTAGAAGGGTTTATTGTCACTTAAGTTGGGTTCGGGCCGTAGAGAGAGGTTAGTATAGGGCGTTGAGGTCCCTTTGTGATGAACGACGACTGATAACACGTAGTTTGAGTTTATTAATAAACACACGCGAGACAAGGAACGCAATTGAATATATTTAGACCGTAATTTTATAATTAAAACTATAGTGAGCCATTACTACAAATTATTATATATAAACGGATATCACTCACTTATATTGTTGAAGTTGGCAATTAGACCGACAGTGAAACGACAGTGAGATGACACTGGTGCGCGAAGAAACGTCACCGGCGACGCGGGCGTGGCGCGCTCACCTTGAAAAAGACTGTCGAAATCGGTCGAAACTGTCGGTCTAATTGCCGACTTCAACAATATAAGTGACTGATACCCGTTCTGTACAGTATTCGACCGCACGGCTTTCGACCCTGCGAATATTCGAGCTTGCAAATTTCGTTTCATCGCTTTGTCGATTCTACGTGTATTCGAACCAATGGCGTTCGACCCCACGAATATTAGAGCACATGAAATTCGAATGAACGAATTGTCGGTTCTAAGTGTAACGATTGAACATATAGTCGAGCCTATGACATTCGACCCCACGAATATTCAAGCCAAGCTCAGCGATATAATGAATTTCGGTCCCATGGGGTACACTCTACCGAAGATATTAAGTTAAGCGCTAAAGTCGAGTGGTAGGGATCCTTCATCTCTTTTTAGCACAACCTAGTGGCCGCTACAGTATTAGTTAATTCTAAGAATTAATTAGTCTAAAAATACTGTATCCATTTCCTTTCCTACACCAAAGTTATAAAAAGACACTGCTTTTAGAACTATCAAAGTTAACTTAACATTATAAAACACGCTACATAAACACTGTTATATTACACTTGTATCTAGACGTTTACAGATGAATATATGTAAGTATCTAACAAAGCTGCGAATAACAACTTCTCGTGTACAGTAGGCAACGCAACCACCTGTGCAAACCTAATGCAATATGATCCGTGTTCCCGCTCCATAAGGCGATCTCATTTATCACTTGTTGTGGTGTCTAGAGTTGCTATAAACAAGCGCTGAAGCTCGCAAATGTCTGTTGAATGCGTTTACAGCCACTTGTTACCAACTGGGATACTTGGGGAGGCTTCAGGAGTGCGCGGGAGAGGGGGGGGGGGGCAGGGCTAAGTGACCGTAAAGCAACCGTAATATCGGAAGTTGAGGGGCTCCCCCCAGCCGCGGGGAGCGACGAACACACTCGAATAACATTTGATTATATTCCATATTTTGTATTGTATGTGATTTAATTTGTAAATGTGAGTTTAGGCTGTGGACCCCATTAAGGGCCTTCCATGAGCCAACTAGCGCCGCCAATCTTAAAAAAATAATATACAAATTATTAATTTTTATTAAAAAAGCTATGTACACAATCTTTACTAGGATAAACACGTCGCATCGACTGTCAAAAAAATTACAGTCAAAAAACACGTATTTACAGTTTGCTTGCCGACTCATTCAGTCATTGGCCCGTTTGCAGCAAAACATAGCGCGCCATTTGTTTCATAAAGCAAATTGGAAATGCTCAAATAAATACAGCGAATGTGATCTCGTGTCATAGTGTTTGATATCGTGTGAGGGAGAGGTGTCAAGGAAGGCTCGGGCTTATGGGAGCATCAGTTTTATGTCTCGGGGTGCGGGCCTTATCGCGGGGCGGAACAATATCGAGATAACAAGATAAAGCCTTCTTTTATAACAAAAATAAATAAGATTTAGACATTTTAGAGTGAGATAGAGCCCTTACAAATGCCAAATTCCATATCTACACCGTTTGACAACAGTACCTAAGCGAGCACTCATGTTTGTGCTGAATACCTGCCTCAGAGCTAAAGGGCTGTAGTTACACAGGCACAGGCGGACTAAGCACAAAGTATCTACTGTCCGGTAACCATCATCATCAGCCCTCAGTCCACTGCTGGACGCAGGCCTCTCCCGAAGCGCGCCACTCAACCCTACCCTCGGCCCTCTGCATCCAGTCTCTGCCAGCCATCTTGCGAAGGTCATCCCTCCATCTAGTCTGGGGTCGTCCCACACTACGTTCACCCGTTCGTGGCCTCCATTCGAGAACTCGTCTACTCCATCGGTCGTCGGTTCTACGACAGATATGACCAACACACTGACACTTCGGTTTGCTATTTGCGAATAGATTTTGTCCAGTCCGCTAATGCATGTCTATAATACACGTATGTGTCCAGTCATTCGGTGTGTCCAGTAGTGGCCATAAATCATGTCCCACGCCGACACAACCGGGTACAGTGGACACCGCGTCGCACAGTCCACACTGCAATATAGCCCGTAACACCACCGAGTACAGCAGTCGTCGCGTGCCTGTTGCGGGCGTCGTGACGGAGCGGTAATGTGCACAATAGACAAAAGAGTCGTTGTCCCGTGTCGCCCCGCACAGTGCTCCGGGGACAGTAATGTCGCTGCGACCACATACCTACAAGTAATGTAGTGACATGTTGTAGGGGCATTTCATGAAAATGGTATTTGTGTAATGTATATGATCGGAAGTGCGATCAGTTTCGCGTGTCGAATAATTAATTAGTTCTGTCCAGCCATTGCCGTTGCCTCTACACTCGTAATTATACTCATTATACTCATTTATTACACTCTAGGTACTCTATGAAACACCGGGTAATTCATAGTCATATCAATATTATCACTTATTTGCAGTTTAAATGTGTTGTGAAAAAAACCTATGTGAATCATGGTTCCGTCAGCCTTTGTCATGGCGGTGACTTAAGTGGCTGACAGCTGGCAAACTCAAGGGCGAGATAGAAGATATCCTGCAGAGGCGGAGTGAAGAGCACGGCACGGTGAAAAACATTTGTGTTTTTATTGATTTCTTTTGAATTTGAATTTTGGCAGGGAAATAAAATTACGCCAAAAAAATCATAATTTTTTTAAACAAGCTCTCGTATTCATAATACCCTACATTTTGATGTATATTTTGTATGAATAACTATTTCGGTTTAGACATAATTTTCATTTTAAAAGACATGGAAGGGGTATGTTTGCGATTTGTTTCTATCGAGCGAAGTTTGTCCAATCGTGTATCGGTATTCATTAGTCTCTAAATAGACACCACAAGATTGATATATATTTTTTAACATTTAATTTTAGTAGTTAGTGCCGTAGCCTTCATAGAAAAACTGTAAATCATAAACGTGACTTAAAGTTAGGCGGTGGTTTAAGCACCATTCACTATTTTCGCTAGTTATACAAAATCTTTGGTTTTGAGATTGCTCACCCCCCTGGCTGACGCAAATCCGCAAGAACCTAAGAGCTAAAGACCTAATCTAGATCTAATCTAGGTCTAGACCTAAGGTCAAGCCTAGATACCTAACCCCCTCAGAACACCTAAACCTATTGATACCTAAAGTCGAAATACCTAAAGTCGTGAATGAAGATCTAAATAATTAATAAAATGATTAGTGGCGTGATCGTCTATAAATATTATTGTTTAATTCAAAGTCCGTGATCGTCTTAATGCTTTTGCTCATAAAATAAGATGTATATTATAATTGTATGATTGCTCAATTCAATTATTATTACGCGATTATTAACAAACGCAAAACGTCGAAGTTGTTTTAATACGGAATTTATGGTGGTATTATTCGCATGTAAAGGCATGCAACTAACCTGCCGGGGCAACTACTGGGTGATTCTCCGCTAGGCCACATGTCTCCGACAGGTGTCTCTCTCAGCGTCCTGTAGATTTAAAATAACAATGCTAACCAAGTTCCACTTTCAAACAAAGGTAATTTCATCGTAAAGATGAAATAGAAACATAATAATTATAAATCAAGATGAGTATTATATAACATTTATAATATGCTTGGGATAATATAGGATCTCTAAAAGTTGTCAGATTAGAGTTCGTGATAGTCAGGTAAATACTCAAAGTAACAGTCAATGAACAGCTAGGGTACGTTCCATTCATAAGCTCACGGCACGCGCGAGTATATTTGTTGTTGTATGGCGCCAATTTCGGTACAATAGTTGTCATGCTTAAACAGGTAGATTCCTTACGCTATTGTGTAATTTATATTAACAGGTGTCAGCCTCGGCGACTCGTAACTGGACATCGTCTCGTTCAGATAGCTGTAAGGGCGAACTTACATAGGCCATTTCGTTTGAATATAATTCTCGCGATTTTAATATTTCCCCCAATACGTATTCGGCGTACGTCATGTGTGATGTTGTGAGTTTCTGTATAGATAGATTGTCAGAGAGTCTTAGCTTACAGTACCTATAAAGGTAGTACGTCCCTGTTTGCACGCGAAGTGCGGAGGGCGCAAATAATAAATAAGTATGTGTTCCATAGGTATTCCAGTTTCGTAGGTATTCCAGTTCCGTAGGTATTCCAGTTTGTTGGGGCTTTGCCCGGTTTTGCTGCCGCCAACCTCCCACTATAGCGTGTCGTAGGTGCAGGGGTACAGCTTCGACTACATCTGACGTGTATCCCTAAGGATAAGGCAAGGTGCTGGTTACAATATAAAAGTGTTTGTTATCTCCTTCCATAGAGGTGTGATTGGCATTTAGAGTGCGCCTCATTTGGGTCGTTCACTCTCGTTATATTAATACATATGATAGATAGAGTCGTATCTCAGAACGTGCATCAGTTTACCCTCCATACATGAGCGGTTACAGAAGGCTGGAACCGCTTTCCTAGGACTATGAATCGGCTCTGTGCAGACAAGATGACGAGAGTACATAGATAAAGTATATAGTGTAAAGTCTTGTATTTTTACCACACCTCTTACTTCAATATTTAAAAATGAGTATGCCTTCGGCAGTGTTGATGTGTATGGCTTATGTTCATTCATACATATTTCATGCGCAAGTCATGCAAATACATTAAGCTTCCGTGTAGCTGTAAGGAAGGATTATTATTATACATATACAAGGCACTCAGCTGTCGTAGCCTTATGAATGGTTCGTTTTGGTAATACTTAGGACTGTGTCCACTGTGGTATCGAATTGACTTTGTCATTATGGAATCATTAAATCCACTTGTAATAATATCATTATGACCGATTATCATCATATTATAGTCCGTCGTCACACATTAATTAGTTGTCTGTAGTATATAGCATAACGTCAAGTAATTTGGTCAGGTAGTCAGTTGCGATATAAAATAAATAGAAATAGTAGAGTTCGATTATATCGTTTGGAAAGATCATGTGGTCGTTATAAAGCAGCTAGTCTAGCATAACATCAATCTGGACTCATTGTCGTCAGTAGAAGCCGACTTACACTATTTAGTGTGAAGAATAAGTTATAGGAGTACAATAGATGGGTTTTGTCGTCAGTAGAGCACTACTTAGTTTGATAAATAGACTTTTGTCTTAGGCAGAAAACGGGAAGCACTAGGTACTTAGTGTGAATGTTAGTTATATAGATGATAGAATGTACTAAATATATTGAGTATTGACTTTTGTCATAGGCAGAAAGCGGCTAGCACTACTTAGCTTTAGATCTCCGTTGCGATGAGGTTTCCGGGCTCCATATCCATATATACAACACTCACTTTGTCACAATACGTTCGTTATAAAGATCTCATCTTTATATTAATTAATAAAATATATTGTCACTAATGTAACTAAAACTGTAACTTATAAATCTATACTTTCACAGTAGTCCGACGTAACTTTTAACCAACTTATCGAAAGTTATGCGAACTTGACCACGCTCCGAGATAAACTAACTAGATAAATTCATCCCCTAGTGACGCAAAAGCGTCTGCGCATCCATGGCGTCCCCGCTTTGTGATTTAGCTATTGGTCAATATTGGCTCTGCAAAAAACCTAAAGGCGTCGACATTATCTTTAGGGGTTCATTATTGGTCGATTAGGTTTTGGGTGGAGTTTTCCCATGAACTGTGAAAAGGAATATTTTTAAGTAATTTAGTTGATTTTTTGTCGCGCCAAATGTTGAAACCACTTACTTTGTCCCCAATGTTTCAATAGATCTCTCAATTGGCGTCTTAGGTTACAACTTTAAAATAACAACGTTAGTTTCTAAAGAATAACCCTAATAAATAAAACAATTGAGTCTTCGAACTGACACTTTTAAATATCGCTTTTAAGAAACACACTTTTAGAAAATTTATCGCCTTTCAGAAATACTTAGGACCATAAAATCCATTTCAAAAAAAAAGGAAATAACCTCCTGTTAACTTACAAGTATTCTTGGAACTAATTCTTGTCCCTTGAACGTGACTGTCCAATATAATTTGTATTAAGTACGTAACTGCCATTGCAGTGTACCTATGTCATAATATAATTAGCTCAGTACTTTTTGATTTCCTGCGTTGGGGTGGGTAGCGGTCCATTACATTGGCAGTTACGTACTTAATACAAATTAGCTCAGTACTTTTTGATTTCCTGCGTTGGGGTGGGTAGCGGTCCATTACATCCCCCTCCCTGAGCATGTGTGGAAATGTGACTAATATTTACGCTCATGTTCACAATAGGTAGGTTTGCTTTCTGAAATTGAACTACCCTTTTACTCGTGAATGTTCAATAGGTTCTAAATTCATACATAAATAAACTCACGCCTGTCTCCGTAATGGTAAACAGAGACGATGAAATCAATATGCTGCGATTACTGATACAGCTTCTCCAAACGCATCGTATCTCGCATTCGTCCACGTACATTCATTTCAGTAAAATGGTTTGTCGCTGACGACGACTTTTCCCTTCACCATGTGTCAAACCTTTCTTACCATATCTTTGGATAACTCCATATCTATTTCTTAGCGATCCCATTAATACGCATATGCCTCCACAATGTCCGATCTAGCGGAGACCTAGGAGTGTCTCGTTCCGGCTAGCGGCCGGTTATTAACCGTTAAGAGTGGCAATGGGCGAGACACAGTATCTACCTGCTGGCCATGACTTCACAATGAAGTCAATCACCAGCATTGGTTTTCAACCTACACCGTCTCACCTATGAATATAACATGGCATCGAGAGTAATTAAATAATAATTACTAATATATACATATAGCTCGATTACCACTGACTCACTCACTCGCTTACTCACTCACTCACTCACTGATTGACCGTCCTGTTTAGTCTGAAGGACTCTTCGGAGGTGAATCGTGCCAAGACATCAAGGTAAATCCGACAGCAATAAATCGATAAATCAGATCTCATACCGCAGTGGCTAAGACGCTTTCCGTTACGTAGGCCCGAGTTTGATCTCCAAATTAACAATGAAACAATGAGGCTTCCACGTTTCTTCCTTTTTCCAGAATGGAAAATTACGCACATTTAAAGTTAACTCTAAACGACAAAGGAAAACATCGTGAGAAAATCTACATGTCTGAGGACAAAACAAACCCCTAAGGCACGTGTATTGTGTAATTATCAATCCGCATTGTGCCTGCCTGGTGAATCACGGGCTCAGCTTCCCCGATGTAGGCATGTGCCTTAACAGTGTGGACATTCAAATAGGCTGCCGCTGCTTATAAAATTAATTAATTAGTAATAGCCATAGGCTCTCCTAATTTCTTACTAACAAATAACCATTGCCTATTATGTGTCAATTTTACCGACCACATTATTATAATAACCATTTTCAATCAATACATTAATCATACCATTGAACCACAAGTTCAAAGTCGCTCAGCGAGCTATGGAAAGAGCTATGCTTGGAATTTCTCTGTTTGATAGAATAAGAAACGAGTATATCCGCCAGAAGACAAAAGTGGTTGACATTGCTCATAGAATCAGTAAACTGAAGTGGCAGTGGGCTGGTCACATCTGTCGTAGAACCGATAACCGATGGGGTAGACGAGTTCTCGAATGGAGGCCACTAACGGGTAAACGTAGTGTGGGACGCCCCCCGACCAGATGGAGGGATGACCTTCGCAAAATGGCTGGCAGGGACTGGATGCAGAGGGCCGAGCTTAGGGTTGATTGGCGCGCTTTGGGAGAGGCCTACGCCCAGCAGTGGACTGATACGGGCTGATGATGATGATGATGATGATGACATTAATCATTTGAATCAGTATCATTTAGCATGGAAGTACTCTCCCCTCCCAGACTGTAAAATCCTGTAAAACCCCGTAAGTCAGTGCATCGCCATCCCAAACTATAACTGTTACAACCAGAAAAAACTAATTGCTATTAGTTCCTCCATCAATGAACTGAGAAAGAATGTAAGTACTCTCCCCTCCCAGACTGTAAAATCCTGTAAAACGCCGTAAGTCAGTGCATCGCCATCCCAAACTACAACTGTTACAACCAGAAAAAAACTAATTGTTATTAGTTTCTCCGCCAATGATATGAGAAACCTGAACTATACAAAGCTTAATATGACGCGTCGGCGTCTCTCAATACAACCAGTCAGGTAGTTGCACACCCTTCCCATGCCTCATAATACCACACCATATGATTGTAACTTTTATTTTACGCAACAATTGTTTACGACAAGACTCTTTTAAGATTTTACTCAAACTATTGCCGTCATAACCATAGATGTAAACTGTTTTACAATCGTTTATTTTATTGACGTTTTATTTTGAACAGAGTTTCAAACTCTCTCTATGCAACTATTGCTTTAGTGACGGGATAATTAAGTAATAGACGCGCGTCAGACTATTCTTTCTTTCCTCAGCAGATGGCCCAGACCCTGCGCAAACTATTGTAAAAACAAAGGAGTGACAATTTGTAAAGCAGTGTTCACTGCGCAACGGTAACAATGTTTTATCATCTATTATTATTTCCCGCATTTGTTGCAAGTTCTATTTAAAGTCCAAATGTTTTATTTTATGAGCCATTCTTTATATTTCCTACGTTGTGTATTTTTTTATTTGTTAAAATGTATTGAAATTAAACAATAAATTCTACGTTGTGTTGTGTAGTAACCCAAACCCTTTTATCTCGTTGCAAAAATAATTTAACAAATTTTTATCTACTATTTCGATAGACAAAGTAATCAGTCAACTCATTAGTGCATTTAATGACGAAATCCTGGGACACCGGCAACAGATGAGATTGCTCACCCCCCTGGCTGACGCAAATCCGCAAGAACCTAAGAGCTAAAGACCTAATCTAGATCTAATCTAGGTCTAGACCTAAGGTCAAGCCTAGATACCTAACCCCCTCAGAACACCTAAACCTATTGATACCTAAAGTCGAAATACCTAAAGTCGTGAATGAAGATCTAAATAATTAATAAAATGATTAGTGGCGTGATCGTCTATAAATATTATTGTTTAATTCAAAGTCCGTGATCGTCTTAATGCTTTTGCTCATAAAATAAGATGTATATTATAATTGTATGATTGCTCAATTCAATTATTATTACGCGATTATTAACAAACGCAAAACGTCGAAGTTGTTTTAATACGGAATTTATGGTGGTATTATTCGCATGTAAAGGCATGCAACTAACCTGCCGGGGCAACTACTGGGTGATTCTCCGCTAGGCCACATGTCTCCGACAGGTGTCTCTCTCAGCGTCCTGTAGATTTAAAATAACAATGCTAACCAAGTTCCACTTTCAAACAAAGGTAATTTCATCGTAAAGATGAAATAGAAACATAATAATTATAAATCAAGATGAGTATTATATAACATTTATAATATGCTTGGGATAATATAGGATCTCTAAAAGTTGTCAGATTAGAGTTCGTGATAGTCAGGTAAATACTCAAAGTAACAGTCAATGAACAGCTAGGGTACGTTCCATTCATAAGCTCACGGCACGCGCGAGTATATTTGTTGTTGTATGGCGCCAATTTCGGTACAATAGTTGTCATGCTTAAACAGGTAGATTCCTTACGCTATTGTGTAATTTATATTAACAGGTGTCAGCCTCGGCGACTCGTAACTGGACATCGTCTCGTTCAGATAGCTGTAAGGGCGAACTTACATAGGCCATTTCGTTTGAATATAATTCTCGCGATTTTAATATTTCCCCCAATACGTATTCGGCGTACGTCATGTGTGATGTTGTGAGTTTCTGTATAGATAGATTGTCAGAGAGTCTTAGCTTACAGTACCTATAAAGGTAGTACGTCCCTGTTTGCACGCGAAGTGCGGAGGGCGCAAATAATAAATAAGTATGTGTTCCATAGGTATTCCAGTTTCGTAGGTATTCCAGTTCCGTAGGTATTCCAGTTTGTTGGGGCTTTGCCCGGTTTTGCTGCCGCCAACCTCCCACTATAGCGTGTCGTAGGTGCAGGGGTACAGCTTCGACTACATCTGACGTGTATCCCTAAGGATAAGGCAAGGTGCTGGTTACAATATAAAAGTGTTTGTTATCTCCTTCCATAGAGGTGTGATTGGCATTTAGAGTGCGCCTCATTTGGGTCGTTCACTCTCGTTATATTAATACATATGATAGATAGAGTCGTATCTCAGAACGTGCATCAGTTTACCCTCCATACATGAGCGGTTACAGAAGGCTGGAACCGCTTTCCTAGGACTATGAATCGGCTCTGTGCAGACAAGATGACGAGAGTACATAGATAAAGTATATAGTGTAAAGTCTTGTATTTTTACCACACCTCTTACTTCAATATTTAAAAATGAGTATGCCTTCGGCAGTGTTGATGTGTATGGCTTATGTTCATTCATACATATTTCATGCGCAAGTCATGCAAATACATTAAGCTTCCGTGTAGCTGTAAGGAAGGATTATTATTATACATATACAAGGCACTCAGCTGTCGTAGCCTTATGAATGGTTCGTTTTGGTAATACTTAGGACTGTGTCCACTGTGGTATCGAATTGACTTTGTCATTATGGAATCATTAAATCCACTTGTAATAATATCATTATGACCGATTATCATCATATTATAGTCCGTCGTCACACATTAATTAGTTGTCTGTAGTATATAGCATAACGTCAAGTAATTTGGTCAGGTAGTCAGTTGCGATATAAAATAAATAGAAATAGTAGAGTTCGATTATATCGTTTGGAAAGATCATGTGGTCGTTATAAAGCAGCTAGTCTAGCATAACATCAATCTGGACTCATTGTCGTCAGTAGAAGCCGACTTACACTATTTAGTGTGAAGAATAAGTTATAGGAGTACAATAGATGGGTTTTGTCGTCAGTAGAGCACTACTTAGTTTGATAAATAGACTTTTGTCTTAGGCAGAAAACGGGAAGCACTAGGTACTTAGTGTGAATGTTAGTTATATAGATGATAGAATGTACTAAATATATTGAGTATTGACTTTTGTCATAGGCAGAAAGCGGCTAGCACTACTTAGCTTTAGATCTCCGTTGCGATGAGGTTTCCGGGCTCCATATCCATATATACAACACTCACTTTGTCACAATACGTTCGTTATAAAGATCTCATCTTTATATTAATTAATAAAATATATTGTCACTAATGTAACTAAAACTGTAACTTATAAATCTATACTTTCACAGTAGTCCGACGTAACTTTTAACCAACTTATCGAAAGTTATGCGAACTTGACCACGCTCCGAGATAAACTAACTAGATAAATTCATCCCCTAGTGACGCAAAAGCGTCTGCGCATCCATGGCGTCCCCGCTTTGTGATTTAGCTATTGGTCAATATTGGCTCTGCAAAAAACCTAAAGGCGTCGACATTATCTTTAGGGGTTCATTATTGGTCGATTAGGTTTTGGGTGGAGTTTTCCCATGAACTGTGAAAAGGAATATTTTTAAGTAATTTAGTTGATTTTTTGTCGCGCCAAATGTTGAAACCACTTACTTTGTCCCCAATGTTTCAATAGATCTCTCAATTGGCGTCTTAGGTTACAACTTTAAAATAACAACGTTAGTTTCTAAAGAATAACCCTAATAAATAAAACAATTGAGTCTTCGAACTGACACTTTTAAATATCGCTTTTAAGAAACACACTTTTAGAAAATTTATCGCCTTTCAGAAATACTTAGGACCATAAAATCCATTTCAAAAAAAAAGGAAATAACCTCCTGTTAACTTACAAGTATTCTTGGAACTAATTCTTGTCCCTTGAACGTGACTGTCCAATATAATTTGTATTAAGTACGTAACTGCCATTGCAGTGTACCTATGTCATAATATAATTAGCTCAGTACTTTTTGATTTCCTGCGTTGGGGTGGGTAGCGGTCCATTACAGTTTGGCAACTGTCAAAATAGAGCTCCGTAACGGTATACGGAATATACCCTTAACCCATGGAATCGCAGGCGGTTCTAAATCCACCATTTAGCAATTTTTATGGCTACGAGCCAGAGACATAATCCGCACTTAATTATGAGTCCGGAGCGAATCGTAGATTAGCGCGAGGGGGCGGAGGGACGGAGGGGGGGCCACATTAGCTGTCGTCATCAACGCGGGCTTATCTCAAACACTCCCGGGCGGAACTCACTCGCCGAGTGCACACTTACCTTTTGCTTAATGAAATAACTAAATCACACTTCCCGCTCACAGCCATAAGATATCTCTATAGCTAGATGCAACGTATAGTACAAAACAGAGAAGTATTCCCCATTAGGGTTGAGATTTATTCAGGAACTACTCGACTGATTGTAAAAATTCTACTAATAGTAGTTCACGGAATGACAAGGTCGCAGGTTCAAGTCCTGCCCATGGCAAGAATTTTTTCATCATGTTCTAATTTATTCACCCAGCATGGATAATGCGTAATTCAAATTCTAATCGTAGATAGTTTAGAGTCCACACTACGTAATTGTAAAGAAGTATCAAATATAAGAGAGCTCGGTGGCTCAGAGGTTGGGTCGATGGACTTGCGATACGGATGTCCCAGGTTCGATTCCCAGCCAGGGCAGCCATGTACCAATGAGTTATCCTCTGTTTTTTCGATGGAAAAACTTACGTACATTTACCGAGCGCTCTCAAAACGGTGAAGGAAAACATCGTGATGAAACCTGCATGGCGTAGAAGAAAAAAAATCGAAGGCATGTGATTTCCGCCAATCCGCACAGTGGTTGATCATGGCCCCAGCTCCCTCGATGTAAGGGAAGGTCTGTGCCCGAGCAGTGGGGTAATATAAATAGACTGATGATGATGATAAAATATAAGTCAAGTATTTTTTGGGAAAAACTCAATTTTGAAAACCATCACATAAGTTAAGCAAAGTGGGACGTGGTTTATAACTGGATGGGTGACCGTTAGTGACATAATCATCATAGCCCCTCCGTGGCTCGTACAGTCGGCATCATGAGTTCCACTCATTGTGTCGACGCGGGCCAGTACATGGGTCGCATTGTTCTCGCGGCGCGCACCCATCCATCCATCACGGTGAGACAATCCAATCACAAGACTCCGCCCCCGCGCTCAGACAACGGGCTGTTTATTAGCATTGTGTATTGCTAAGTGAGTGCTAAGTGGATCTACATCCCCGGCTTACAAATGTATCTATTTGAGAGCCTCCCCCGCGGGATGCCGCGCTCAGTCAACGGAACAAATGATACACTCAAAGTAATAATTGTCCATAATGAGTTTTATTTGTAGGGACTGTCTTCTGTGAGTAACGCGGCGCTTAGCGGTGATTAAATTTAGAGTGCGACACTAGAATTGCGACACAAAGTAATTTTAGTTGATTAAAAATAAGAAACCGGCCAAGTGCGAGTCGGCCTCGCGCACCGAGTATTCCGTGCAACACTGTAACATTTCTCTGACTAAAATAAACTAGATTTATGGACAAACTTATTTATGTAGTTCGATTACTCCTGCGAATATAGGCGTCAACTGTAAATATAAGTTTGTAATCGCAATAATAGAAACAGGTTTCGGAATTTTTCCTTTACTTGTGCTAAAAGATTCTTGCAAAAATTCATGATTTTAGGTCAACGGGAAGTACCCTATAGGTTTTGGGTTTTTGGCATTTTCATACAAATATGCGATAAAATGCGACATAAAAGGCCATATCTTTTGTTTGCGTTGACGTAGAAGTTTGATTTTTTCACGGCTGCATGAGGTTGCAGACCTGAGTATTTGGAATTAATCTCATTTTGATCCGTCCACGCATTTCTGAGATATAGGTCTTGACAGACAGACGGACAACAAAGTTCACTTTATTTCTCTTGAGGCACGAAACCCTAAAAACGAATAAACTTTATTCCTTCTATCAATGTGTCTCTCTACACCGGTGCCGGGAGCGGGGACAGCCGGCCTCGGTGTGACGGCAGCATTAGTGGGCTCCCGGGACTCGGCACCATTGGCTCTCGGGATATAACACACACACACACACATAGAAATGAAAGGTTTACTCAAACGTTTCGTTATCTCTTCGCGAGAGAAATATCCGGTGACAGGATATCGAAAACAGTAAAGAGTACCGGGGCCTCAATAAAGTTGAGATATTCTCAAGAATTACTGGATGGAAAAAATCTTTTACTAGGAGGTAGTTTCGAGTATAAAGAAATTTCAAAAATCAATCAAGTATTATTTTTAAGTAAGAAGGAGGGTTATCAATAATAACCGTGAAAGTTTAAAAAGTGATAAGGAGGGTTATGTTTTTCGAGTGTATGTATGTATATGTCTAATTCTTTGTTCCGCCCCGCAGCCTAAACGGCTTGATGGATTGCAACATATGAGGTGTCGTGAGATTCCTCTGGATTGTAGAAGAATATAATATTTTTATCAAAGCAGCCAAAGTTTTTGTCAGTCAAGTTTTTTGTTTGTTTTTTAAAGTAATTTTTGCTTGTTGTAAATCTCAACCGCCTTTCTCTTTGTTGGGCCGCACATATGTACCTACATACTGCGTTCCCCGTTTACATAACAAGTGCGGCACACCGACCTATACACACACCCATTGCAATGTAGGCCGTATTACCGCATCGCAGAGTCTGCCCTTTAACACGGTGCCGACTGTCCCAGGCGATATGCTAATATAGTGTCGCGGGCTTTCACAGGCTTGGGATTTGCGGGGATTTACGGGATTGTGGGGGGGGGGGGGGGGGGGGGGACAACTTTCAGCAACATCTACTGTTGATTTCAAGAATGTATCAACCTTAACAAGTAAAGCAAATGATATTTATTGCACCATAATTACATTAATGTGAAGCACGTACAATTATGGCGGTCTTATCGCTATGAGCGATTTCTTTTGCAGACAACACAAACTACAAAGGATATTTTAAAAATATGTTAGAAATATAAGTAATAATATCTAGTTAGTTCGTTCTTTAGTTTGTAGTTTTATTTTATAAGTATTTTTTTTAGGTTTTATTTTGTAGTAATTAGTTGTTTTTTGCAATAAAGCTCTTATATCTAGTCCAAATTTTAATATTTAATAAATGTATTCAACTAAATAAATAAAATAAACTAAATAAATTAGTATTGAGAGACAATCCTTTGGTCTGAGTCCGAGTGTCCTCGTACGAGAACACGCGGGCCATATCGCGCGCACGTAGCTAACAGCAGATCAAGTGTAACACTTTGGACTTTGGACCGTTCTTATTACCTGCGTCGTGAGATTTAAAATTGTACTGCAAGTGTTACCATTGCTCTGCTGTCAGTGCCACGCGCCGCGCTCTCGAGCCAACTTAACTACCAACTTGCACCCCGAGCTGTGGTAATGATGGATGAAATACGGTGTAAAATCAAGTAACATATAAATTCAAATTCAAAATCTTTATTGCATTCCGTAAGTTATGGAATTGATGTTAGTATAACATTACGGCCCCTGTTGGACACACAACTAGGAGAGAGGAAGGCTAATCGTAGCTATTAAGGCCATTAATAGCATCATGTTATTACTTGTCATTCATTATAGTATTTTTTTTGCATTTCTTTGTTAATCTAGTCAGTGATAAATAATCCTAGAAATATATATACAATAATATTTTTTATAATAATAGTTATATAAGCACAAGATTGATTGGTACAGGGTTGAGAGGCGCGCTTTGGCATACGTCCAGCAGTGGACTAATACGGGCTGATGATGATGATGATGATGATAAGTACAAGAGACTATCATTAGGTTGATATTCCGTCAAAAACTAGATGACCGATTTTTAAAATTCATTACCAATTAGCTACGAACGACCGCAGATCAATGGTAACACTTTGAAATACGATTTCGACTCTTACGGATAATAAGAGCGGTACAAAATCCAAAGAGTTACACTTGCTGTGCTTTGGACTGCACATAAATGCACTTTAAAATGACAATGCCAGATTCTGCCCCACCATCAACCACAACTTGTACAAGATAACGAATAAATGTAAAAATATCTCCGTTTTTTTATTAAAATTATTGGTTTAAAATAAAGTTTTGTACAAGTTGCGATTCGAAAAAAACAGCTTAATTAAGAATTCAGAAAATAGTAAGAAATCGAAGCTATTTATTCATTGTTTTTGTTATTCTTCTATAGGAGTTGAGAGAGTAGTAGAAAATGATACTGATTATGATTATGCAATATGAAACCTGTAATAAGTCCCCAACAAAATGATAGGTACAGCTTAAATGGTCGCGTAGTTTTGTAGGTGGGGCAAAGCTCCATTGAAATGTGGCAATGTCTTTTAAACTATCTGTTAGAGATTTTTTAACAGATACTGAAGTGTGAAGTTTTTGAGCAAATCTCAACGTTAATAATTTAGGTCACTGTATTTTTCTCTATTTTCGCATCAAATAGCGCTGCACTTAATTCAACCATATTATGTCAACTCAAATTAAAACGGATGCTGAATACATGCAATTTTAATGTGAACTCAATCAGTCTAAAAGCATTTTAAACCTCTGTGTGGCGACGACATTTGAATAAATTTATCAGCACATTTATCATTCAATTTCACCTTAAATTAATCACTGCTCCGATAGTATACTAAAAGAATTTTAATTCTTTTTTAAAGACGAATTTAAGATTTCGAGATAACGGCAATATAACCTCATGGGTGAAGAATCTGGTTTGAAAAAGTTAACTGACTATTCGTGAGTTTAAGCCCACATAGTTTTGTATGCTAACGGGGCCCAGCGTTGCACCTTAAGGCTTCGTATGCGCGTATTTTCAGTGTTTCTACGAAGGCTGCGGCACTAACTACTAAAATTAAACGTTTAAAAAAATATAGCAATATTGTGGTGTCTATTTAGAGACTGATGAATACCGATACACGATTGGACAAACTTCGCTCGATAGAAACAACATCGCTAACATACCCCTAACATGTCTTTTAAAATGAAAATTATATCTAAACCGAAATAGTTATTCATACAAAATATATATCAAAATGTAGGGTAGGTAAGTACTATAAATACGAGAGCTGGTTTATAAAAACTAATAATTGTTGGCGTATTTTTATTTCCCTGCCAAAATTTATCCGAAATTCATAAAATTACGAATATCGAGGCACTGCGCCGTGCTCTTCACTCCGTCGCTGCGGGGCATCTTGTGTCTCACTCTTGCTTTTGACAACCATATAGCGCCTTAATGTGTATGTCTATCTGCGGCTCACCCAAGTGATTTACTCGTGTCCAGCAAGAAAGGGCTCCCTGTAATGGCCTAGATCCCCCCGGGACCTAGACGTACAGGATTAGGGAAGCTTTATGTTACACGGCTCCGAAATCTTTTGGGGAAATCTGCGAGACAAGAGCGCTATAAAAATAAGTGTTTGCGGGAACAGATTGAGGCAGAGAGCGTATGTATACGATAACATGGCACGTTCAAGTTATTGTTATCAAAATGAAAAATGATTTGTTTGTTGTAACGGATTGGGAGCCATTTTCTAATCCAATTCGTCACAAGACAAATACTGCACTACACATACAAATATATGTATATAATAAACATATACAGGGTGTAACGTAAAGGGTATATGAAGCTGAAGGGAGGGTTCAGTATCGGAACGTTTGATCTGCATCTTTTCGATTATTTTTTGTCTTTTCATTAGACTTGCAACGAATAGTATATATTCGGCCATTCGCCGAATACCGAATATTCGGCAGGTTCCCTGGCCGAATAGCCGAATATTCGGCAAAAATATTCGGCCGGCTTGGCGCCGTTTGTGTCCTCTACTGTCGAGAGCGTAGTTTCTTCCTACACCGCCCCTGTCGCCTGTCGCAACACGTCTTTTGATTTTTACATGCTTTAATCTCATTGCGCAACGTAAATAAAGTCCAGTTGTTATCTGTCTTTCGTCGCGTCGTATAGAGTTAAGTAGTTAAAAATTGAAGTTTTGCGCCTAATCCTTCATGAACTCTAGTCACCTATATAGGTGACTTCTTTTTAGAGTCCATATGGACATATTTTGACGACGATGAAAATGATTCCAAAACTGTCGTGTGTAATTTGTGCAAGACAAAAATTTCACGTGGTGGAGTGGGCAAGAAGGCGACTACATCACTGGATGTAGTAGTCGTGTAGACTGGATCGATGCTAATGCGAAAGAAAATTAATAAAATATTTTGTAATACAATAGTTAATCGTTTTTTATTAAGCATTTATCAAACTACAGAAAATATTAGGTATTCGGTATTCGGCCGAATAGTGCCTAGGTATTCGGTATTCGGCCGAATAGGACAAAAGTGGCCGAATAGGCCAAATACCGAATAGTTGCCGAATATTCGTTGCAAGCCTACTTTTCATACATTTCGTTTTATAGCTGATCGATTAGTATGAGACATTAATTTAATTTTACTTTTTATTCGAAAAGTAGTAGAACAAAAGTTGTTCAGTTACCCATACTGAACACCCTCCCTTTGGCTTCATACACCCTGTATAATACTAAACATACAAAATAAATAAATTGGCTCAAAGGCTAGCTTAAATTATTATCAAAAGAGCGATTCTACCGGCGAACCCGCGATGAGAGCAGTATTTATAAGAGGTAGTTCATCGTTAAATACCTTTAAGACAGAAAGGGACCGTGTCTTAAACCGTGGCCTAACTTTTAAGTCCCGTTTATTGTTACTAGCACATAACGTGCCCCGGGGCGGGTCATTGTCGCCTCGCTACGTGTGGCGCGTTGTACTTGTTGAACTATCCCACGCTATGTGACACCCCTCGGCGCCGGCCCGCCCCCCGCGGGGTCCCGCCACCGCACCGCGCGAGGGGAGCGAGGGAGAGCAGACGGTATGGTCGCCGGTAATCACATTGCGAGGTGACACCGCGCCGTACAACCGGCAGCGCAGTGAGCGGGATTATGCTGGATAAAAGTATACAGGGGGCCTCAATAAAGTTGAGATTTTATCAAAAACTACTGGACTGAAGTTAATAATTTTTAACAGGTACATAGTTTTAACGTTTATCTATCTAACTGTGAAAAAATTGCTACAATAGGTCAAGTAGTTTTTGAGATAATCTGAACTATAAAAACTCTCCCGTACACTATCCTCCATGTGAGACAGTACCTATGTGGTGCTAGCGCGTTACTTGTGTGGCCAGGTGTACCGTGGTACGTTTCCATAGGGAATAGAGTTTACTTTACCAACGTGATCGAATTATAGCAAATAAAATACACAAGTACCTTAAGTATACCTGACTAATGTTGTAACACTGGCCGTCACTACCATTCCTTACCGACGTGCATGGGCGTACCCAGGTTCTGGGCCGGGGGGGAGGGGGGGGGGGGGGGGGGGCAAATCAGATTTTTTTATAAGCTAGGTGCTTATAGAAAGAACGAACGCGCCGCGTAATATTGTACTGCAAACAAATGGCAAAACATTCGTTTTCTTAATTTTAATCGATAAAAGTACTAGATAAGATACTTCCATCTCGTCCCACTACCACTAATACAGAATTACCATAAGATTTTCCGTAACTATTTTGTAAAAAATCCTCGCACAAACAATACGAAAAGAAACCTCCAAATCTCAATTTCTAAACCGACCCCGACCAAATGTCTAATTTATGTAAATACTGCTCGGGGGGCGGGGGCGGGGGCGGGGTAGCTCTCACACCGTTTGGTATACAGGGTGTTGGTTTGGTCAACGCCGAGCGACTCAGGGGGGATGATATACAAGATACTGATGCAAAAAATATGCCCTAATTTTTCACATAAAAATCCACAAATAATAAACGTTGTTACCTACACTCGTGGCCTGTCGGCCGGGCCACTGACAGCGTGAGCGGGCGTATTTTATGCCACACCATGACAAATCCCATGCCCTGCGATAATGTCAAGAGGATTTGAACAGAGATGTTTTAAAATAGTAATGAAGGTACCAGTTAATGATAGGTATTTAATATTGCTATAACAAGCTACCTATTCATTCGATGAATTCTCTACCCAAAGGTTGTCTGGAAGAGATCGCTTTGAGCGATAAGACCGCCAATTATAATACTAAGTGTATATTTCTTTCTTTTTGCAATAAAGAATATTTATCTTATGATAAAAATAATAAAAACACAATATTAAGGAACTAAGATTATTTAGACATCCTGAGCTCATCAAACACACATGTTATACTACCAGTACCTACACACTATGAAATGACATCAAGTGTAACACTTTAGACCGTTCTTATTATCTTCGTCGTAAGAGTTGAATTCGTACTGCATATTAGCACCATTGATCTGTTGTTGTCCCGGGTACAAATACGAGTAGTATGGTATGGGATTGGTTCCGGTGTGTGTCTGCGGCCGCGCGCCGACGGGCAATTAGGGCCAGTGCACACCCGCCGGAGTGGCGCGGACAACACAACACATACACCAATAGACACACACACTACCACTGACTATACAACACTGGTATTTTTATAGTGACACTTCACTTGGCTATTCGATTGCGGATGTCTGTCGTATTTGTCAAATACTTGACGTACATACAAATAAGACGAATATTTTGTCACACATACCAACCACACATAGCAATTATGACAAATACACAAATACGAATAGCCAGGTGAAGTGCCGCCATTAAAGAGGACAATTGTAAATATCACAGATATTACCACCTTAATCACCTGGATCTGAATCCGTCAAAATGCAGCATCATGACATTTAGTCGTAAAAAAAATGTATTAACATATAATTACACTCTTAAGGGCGAAAAACTGCAGAGAGAGAGCGTCGTTCGTGATCTCGGTGTCCGCCATGACTCTAAACTTATTTTTGATAACCACGTAGACAATATTACAGCTAGGGCATATAAAGCTCTTGGATTTGTGATGCGCAGCTCGAGAGACTTCACGCAAGTTAAAACGATTAAAATTCTTTACTGCAGTTTCGTTCGCAGTATTCTCGAGTACGCATCGCAGATATGGAACCCTGTCTACAATGTGTATATTAAGCGCATCGAAAATATTCAAAAAAAGTTTATCAAATATTTATGCTTCCGTACCAGGGACTCTTATGAGTCTCACAATTATCATAATCTCTGTAAAAAGCACCACCTACTCCCCCTTGATAAACGTCGCGAAATTGCTGACTTAATTTTTCTATTAAAAATTGTATCCAACTCTATCGATTGCGCTGAGTTATTGTCTAGGATCAATCTTAGAGTCCCATCTAGGACCTTCAGGCACAATCCTATCATCTCTACCCCACTAGCCTCGACTAGGTACAGGAGAAACTCATTCTTACTGCGGGCGGACGATAACTTCAATCATTTATCCGAAGATCTTGATATTGATCTGTTTAATACTGGTTGTAGCAAGGCGAAGCGACTTTTAAGTAATCTGTTTTTTGATGACTGATTGACTATTCTGTTATTTGTATTTTGTTAATTATGTTATTATGTAGTCTGTAGACCGTCTGAAACCTAGTTAGGTATTGTGAGATTAGAGTTGCGATCTTCGGGCGAGTTCATTGACCTTTGGCCACATCGGACCTCTCACTTTTTAGTATAGCTGTCTCAGTCACACCACTGCGAGGCAATAGTATAAATACGGGGCCGAAACAGTGATTCGTCCTATTTGGAGTTTCGACTTCGGCGAGTCAACATGAGAAGAAGATTTCCGTCAGACACGTCGGGAGAACAGGATTCGCCGCGTCCGAAGCGGGCTCGTCGCTCTCCGTCTCCGCCGCCGCTGCCGCCGTCGCAACCAGGTCCGAGCCGTGAGCCGGACCACGTGGCCAGCCACGTGACCGACCGCATGGCAGACCACGTGGGGGACCACGTGGCGGACCGCGTGGCGGACCGCGTGGCGGATTATGAAGACGTGAGCTACGCGACGACACCGCGACAAGGAAGAAGCGGCGCATCCGGACACCCATCCGTAGAGGGCTTCGCCAAGGAGCTGCTGAAGCTCATGGCGCAGTTGGCAGCCCCCCAGGGACAGGGCTTTGGGCTTTCGTCCACGGCGGCGCCGGCGGCACTGGACCCGCTAGCGGATTTAGTGCCGCCCGCGCCGCAGCAGGCCCTAGGTTTGGAGGCCCCCTCCACCACAGTCGCGGAAACCCTTAAGAGGGCGGACCCGGCTAGGGTGGAGGCGGCCGTCAAGCTGCAACACCTGGAGGAGGAGGATTGGGCGGGCGTTAGATACGTGGAGACACAGAAGAAGTACCTAGCGGCGCCTTCGTTCACCTGCCTGGATCTCAACGAGGAGCTGCTGCCGTACGAGCGGAAGCCATGGGAGCTGCGGGCCCTGGACCAGACGTTCGGGGCCCTCACGAACATGCTCCTCGCTCAGAGAGAGGCTGTGCAAGCGGCCCTCACGGAGATCCTCGCGGTGAAGGAGGCGCCGCCCGCTCTCCATGGGGTGGTGTCCGCCCATTTCTCCTCGGGAAGCCTCTTTGCGGAGGTTTCCAAAGATTTGTTGCAGGTCACATGCGGAAGACGCGCCAGCGTGCTCGAGCAGAGGCGGGACCGCGTGCTCGGTGGCGTGCGGGACCGCTACCACCGGGCCTCGCTGAGACGGATCCCGCCAAGCCGCTCGCACCTGTTTGGCAGGCAGACGTTCAGCGAGGCGATCGCCAGGCTGGGGGGAGGAGCGAGGGTCTTTCGCAGGCCCTTTCAGGCCGCTGAGGCCAGGGCGAACTCCCCCGCCCACGGCACGGAGCCCGCTTTCAGACTGGCAAGCGTCGCAGTGCCCGTCCCGCCTCGCCGCCCCGCCGCGCAGCTGCCGGCCAGAGGCAGAGCCCCGGCTGCTCGCCGAGGCCAGGGACCACGCGGACGCCCCCAGAGGCAGCGTGACGACGGCCGCCGCCGATGACTTCAGAGCGGGGCAGCTCCGCCTCCATGCAGCGGCGTGGCAGAGCAGGAGCGCCCCGACACACATCATGGAGTCCATATCGGGGTACCGTATTCCTTTTTTCTTGAGGCCGCCGCTGAGGCAAAGTGCTCTGGACCCGTCACGAGTGGACTGTACCGCGACCATGCTTCGCGAGGTCCACAGGATGGAGGTCCAGGGGGCCATAGAGCGGGCTCCGAACGACCCCGGCTTCGTGTCCCACCTTTTCCTGGTGGAGAAACAGGACGGCTCGTTCCGACCGGTCCTCAATCTGAAAGCGCTCAACCGCTACGTGGCTCAGGCAAAGTTCAGGTTGGTAAATATGTTCCGAACTCCAGACTTCCTCCAGCCGGGGGACTGGATGGCCAAGATCGACCTGAGTCAGGCCTACTTCCACGTGCCTGTCGCGCTCTCGCACAGACGGTTCCTCAGGTTCGCGACTCTGTCTCCGCAAGGGCAGTCGCTAGTGTGGCAGATGACCTGCCTGCCGTTCGGCCTAGCCAGCGCGCCAAGGGCCTTTTCCACCCTCACCAACTGGGTCGCACAGCAGCTGAGAGACGACGGCATGAGGGTACTCGTGTACTTGGACGACTTCCTCCTGGTGAATCAGTGCCGCCGCACCCTGCGCGAGCACATGCGCCGGGCCCGAGACCTGCTACGTGCCCTGGGCTGGTTAATAAACGAGGGAAAGTCGTCGCCGCACCCGACTCAGGTGATCGAGTTTCTGGGTATAAGGTGGGACACCGTGGCGAACGAGAAGGCCCTGCCAGACAAGAAGATCCAGTCTCTGCGCCACCGCATAGACAAAATGCTGAGGGCCTCCAGCTGGTCAATTCTGTCCCTCCAGAGGACGGTAGGTTGGCTAAACTTCGCCAGCTTTGTGGTCGATCTAGGCAGACTGAACCATCGAGAGATACGCGAGCTGATGCAGGTGGCGGTCCAAAGGGAGACAGCAGTGAGACCGACACAGCAGGCACGAGCGGACCTGATCTGGTGGAGCCAGCGTTACTATGCGGTGAGCAAGATCTGGTCAGCCCCGCCCTCTCACTTCCTCGTTACCGACGCATCAGGGCGTGGCTGGGGAGCCCACCTGGACGGGAGCCTTCTGCAAGGCCAGTGGTCGGAGGAGCACGAGGGGCTGCGGGCAAACGAGAAGGAGCTGCTAGCCATATACTTCGCGGTGGCGCGAAAGGCACACGAGATCGCCCGGAGCACCCTACTGGTGCAGAGCGACAACAGGACGGCCCTAGCCTACCTGCGCAACCAAGGAGGTACAAGGTCTCGCTTCCTCTTAAACCTGACGAAGGAGATTTACGAGTATCTGGCAGCCCACAACATTACGCTGCAGGTGAGCTACATCCCGGGGCCTCTGAACACGATCGCAGACAGTCTGTCCAGGTTCAAGCGCCCACCAGAGTGGCACTTACTGCCCGGCGCATGCGCAACGGTCTTCCGCAAGTGGGGCACCCCAGAGGTGGACCTCTTCGGTTCACAAAGTGCCCACGTAGTCCCCCGCTATGTGAGCAGGGACGTGCGAGATGCGGCAGCAGTATACTGCGACGCTTTCAGCCGGAGGTGGGTGTACAGGTTAGCATGGACCTTCCCGCCCCCGTGCCTCATGCATCAGGTCCTTTCGGCCCTCAACCAGGCCAAGGGCAAGTTCATAGTGGTCTGTCCGAGATGGAAGAACGTATTCTGGAGAGCAGACCTCAAGGCGAGGGCGCTGAGCCCCCCCTTTACAATCAGGCGACTGCAGACGAGCCTGATAGACACGAACACGAGTCTACCACCCCCGCAGGTGAGCACCTTGGCCTTGGAGGCCTGGTTGGTACGGGGTGGGACGACCTCCTTCGCGGCTGGTCACCCGCACACAGGGCCCTGATCCTCGCGGGATGGAGGAATTCCACACTCAAGTCGTACAAGCACGCGTGGGAGAAGTGGACGGACTGGTGCGGCAAGAACGAAGTAAGGCCGAGGGACGCCGGCCCTAGCGACATAGCCAGGTACTTAGCTTACCTTTACAAGACGGTGGGACTAGCGTACAAAACAATCTTGGTACAAAAATCGGTAGTAACGAATTTTTGTCGCCCCCGCGAGGCGGAGACGCTCGCCTCCCACCCGCTAGTACGCAGAGTACTGAGGGGTATAGCGAACGAGTCCTGTGCGGGCTCAAAGGCCCCCAAGGCTCCGATATGGAACCCGCAGACGGTGGTGAACTGGCTTTTGAACAACCCCATGAAAGAAACTCTTTTTGACGCTTCCAGGCGGTGCGCCACGCTGCTGCTGCTGGCATCAGGCAGAAGGGTGCACGACCTCACGCTGCTCAGCACGGCGCCGGGTTACATGGCAGTCGAGGCGGACGTCGTCACCTTCCTGCCAATGTTCGGGTCAAAGACGGACTCGATGCGGCACAGGCAGTCTGGCTGGCGGCTCTCCAGAGGGCAGCACCCAAGCATCGACGCGGTCGAGGCCGTGAAGAGGTTGCTGCGGCTCTCCGAGGGAGCGAGAGATGGCATCACCAATCTATTTATAGCTACCCGCGGGGAGCATAGGCCGGCGAGCCGGTCTGTCATAGCTGGGTGGATCAGAACCCTGCTGAGGGAAGCAGGCGTGGAGGACGCGCCTGGCTCCATTCGCTCCGCCGTAGCCTCTCTCAACTGGTTGGAAAACCACCCAGTAGAGGAGATCCTCGCGCAAGGAAACTGGCTTTCGTGTAATACCTTGGCAAGGTATTACACGAAGCCAGTAACGCAGCCCCTCTTCAGGGCTCCGAACGTAAGCTCAAGCTTTCAGCCTTGCTAGCTAAGACGATTATTTTTTGTGTAATAAGCTTATATAACTGCCTATGTTTACACCTATAACTGATAAGAGTTATGCTTGTTAGCTATTAGCTTGTACTTTGTAATTGCTATGATATTTAAGTGCTATGTAATTAATGCTTATGTTTCTAATAAACATTTTCGCTTACAGAATGATTAAAGACATGTTACTGGTTTGCATTTCATTTTGTTGTACTAGGTACACTACTCTAAGTACTTAGACTGGTCACTCACTCTCACTAGCCTCAGTCACATCACCATGCGATAATAAACACATCTCACAATACCTAACTAGGTTTCAGACGGTCTACAGACTACATAATATACGCATTTTTCCTGAAATAAAAATGTCTTATTATGTATCTAAGACCGTCTGAAACCTAGGATTTTCGCTTCTGCATGGTAATTTAACACAAATAGGACGAATCACTGTTTCGGCCCCGTATTTATACTATTGCCTCGCAGTGGTGTGACTGAGACAGCTATACTAAAAAGTGAGAGGTCCGATGTGGCCAAAGGTCAATGAACTCGCCCGAAGATCGCAACTCTAATCTCACAATACCTAACTAGGTTTCAGACGGTCTTAGATACATAATAAGACATTTTTATTTCAGGAAAAATGCGTATATTATTAGTTTATATTTTATTGTGTTAGCTTTTAAGACGCTGTGTTACAGTGCCTCATTGTAACTTATACCAGATCTATTAGCGAGGACCTATTATTGGCTCTCCGATACTATTAAGTCACATATTCATGTATGAAGCTGTTGGTCTTCCGAAAATTGTAAAATAAAATAAAATAAAATAAAATAAAATAAAATAAAATAAAATAAAATAAAATAAAATAAAATAAAATAAAATAAAATAAAATAAAATAAAATAAAATAAAATAAAATAAAATAAAATAAAATAAAATAAAATAAAATAAAATAAAATAAAATAAAATAAAATAAAATAAAATAAAATAAAATAAAATAAAATAAAATAAAATAAAATAAAATAAAATAAAATAAAATAAAATAAAATAAAATAAAATAAAATAAAATAAAATAAAATAAAATAAAATAAAATAAAATAAAATAAAATAAAATAAAATAAAATAAAATAAAATAAAATAAAATAAAATAAAATAAAATAAAATAAAATAAAATAAAATAAAATAAAATAAAATAAAATAAAATAAAATAAAATAAAATAAAATAAAATAAAATAAAATAAAATAAAATAAAATAAAATAAAATAAAATAAAATAAAATAAAATAAAATAAAATAAAATAAAATAAAATAAAATAAAATAAAATAAAATAAAATAAAATAAAATAAAATAAAATAAAATAAAATAAAATAAAATAAAATAAAATAAAATAAAATAAAATAAAATAAAATAAAATAAAATAAAATAAAATAAAATAAAATAAAATAAAATAAAATAAAATAAAATAAAATAAAATAAAATAAAATAAAATAAAATAAAATAAAATAAAATAAAATAAAATAAAATAAAATAAAATAAAATAAAATAAAATAAAATAAAATAAAATAAAATAAAATAAAATAAAATAAAATAAAATAAAATAAAATAAAATAAAATAAAATAAAATAAAATAAAATAAAATAAAATAAAATAAAATAAAATAAAATAAAATAAAATAAAATAAAATAAAATAAAATAAAATAAAATAAAATAAAATAAAATAAAATAAAATAAAATAAAATAAAATAAAATAAAATAAAATAAAATAAAATAAAATAAAATAAAATAAAATAAAATAAAATAAAATAAAATAAAATAAAATAAAATAAAATAAAATAAAATAAAATAAAATAAAATAAAATAAAATAAAATAAAATAAAATAAAATAAAATAAAATAAAATAAAATAAAATAAAATAAAATAAAATAAAATAAAATAAAATAAAATAAAATAAAATAAAATAAAATAAAATAAAATAAAATAAAATAAAATAAAATAAAATAAAATAAAATAAAATAAAATAAAATAAAATAAAATAAAATAAAATAAAATAAATAAATAAAATATTATGCTATTTACAAACAGGTTTTAGAAATGAAACTATAGTGAGCCTTTAGATACTTCAAATTATTAATGTAAACGGATTAAACACTTGTTTAGTTGAAGCCGGTGTTTAGAACAATAATATCGCCCTATTTAGACGATATGTCATATTCATATTCATATACTTTATTTCTAACCATACGGAACATTACAGAGCACTTGGTTATGTCAACAACAATTTGGTATCGTACAATGAAACCGGGCGCCAAACTTATTTAGGCGAACACTTCACCACCTCACTTCAAAACATCACCATGACAACGTCGCAATCGGTCGAAACACCGCTGTTAACAAACCAATGAGTTTAATCCGTTTACATACATAACCTCTAATTATTCAAGTATATTATTAGTACTGAGAGATGCTGAAACAGGAAAGGCACATATTGATCTAAGAAAACTATCATTATGTTACATTTGTTCAACCAACGCCAGATCGACAACATTTTCTTTCGAATACAGTTTTTTTTCAAATACATTTTATATCGACCAATGTTATTTCGAATGTTTTTTATTGCGAACCTCCGGCCGGCGCTATGTTGGATATCAGACACTAACCTTATGAGATGAGTTAAGTTACTGTGAGGTAAGTTATTAAGTGGCATGTCATGATTGCTCCCGACGCACCTGTTGAGTCGCCGGGCCCCCGCGGCCGGGGCCTCGCGCGCGGGCCGGGGCCTCGGGTGCGGGCCGGGGCCCCTGCAGCGCGGCCGGCAACAGGTGCCCGCGGTGACAGGTGTATCCGCCATCATTTTGGAATGGCGGATTGATTTTTTATTTGTTTAATTTTCTATTTACATGAAAACTCTAAAAAAACTTGACATTGGCGAAATTATCTCTTGAATAAGAGTAGAAGCCATTCAAATAAAAATAGAATAGACAGGTGACACAGCCACTTCACGCGGGGCGGACACATACACACAATAGCGTGTTGTACTTCACAAGCGTACCATACGCTTGTGAAGTACAACACGCTATTCATTAGGCGCTTAAACCATGACATAACCCTATCTAACTTATCGAGCAAAATGGTATACCTTACCCCAATAGACCGGACCTTACCGTATTGGTCTATTGGGGTAAGTGGTCTATGATTACGTATCGTAGGTTCAGTGCTGTAGCACGACGTAGCCGGTGCTACGAGCACTGCTACGAGCGCCGCGCGTAGATGGTGCTACTCTGACGACGTGATTCACCCTATATTCTTGTCGCTCCGTCTGGCTGTGTCGATGTTCCGGCGTCACGACAAAACTAATAGATGAATTTTGATGTGACTTTCACTAGGAGCCAGCTCAAGTATCCGGGCAGCACATAGACTATAAGCCATTGCGGTATGTGATGTGGAGCCACGTGACCAGTGAGGAAGAGCTGCCTCCCTGTCGCAAGCCGTCTCTGAGTGCGGCCTGAGCGCTGGTCGGTCGTGTGTCCCATCCGTCTCTGTCCCGCTATCAGTTACCACTGTCCACTTGTCTCGTATTGACGGATTGCACGCACAATCAATTAGGGCGATATATGCTTGTCAAAAGCAAGAGTGAGACAGAAGATATCCCGCAGCGGTGGTGTGAAGAGCACGGCACAGTCCATATTTGTATTTTTATGAATTTTGGCAGGGAAATAAAAATACGCCAACAAAAATCAGATTTTTTTAAACAAGCTCTCGTATTTATAATACCCTACATTTTTATGTATATTTTGTATTAATAACTATTTCGGTTTAGACAATTTTCATTTTAACAGACATGGAAGGGGTATGTTTGCGATTTTTTTCTATGGAGCGAAGTTTGTCCAATCGTGTATCGGTATTCATCAGTCCCTAAATAGACACCCCAAGATTGTTATATATATTTTTTCAGGCGTTTAATTTTAGTAGTAATTGCCGTAGCCTTCGTGCTGTAAATCTGTGCATACGAAGCCTTAAACTCGTAAACTCCAGCCTGCGTTATAGTTCCCCCGCCGCGGCGCTAGATGTCGCCGCGTGTCCCGTGCAACGCGCTATCGCTTGGTGCGGCGCGGCGGGCCACGGCTCGCGCGACACAACGGACCACGACTGCGGATTGTCATATAATGACATAAGACTTGGGATCGGAAGCCCTTAGTCTATTTTTGAAGGCATGCGCTCTTCGGAGTTCGGAGTACGGGATCCGGACTACGGGGAGACGCATGTTTAATTGACTCTTAAATAAAACTGGCCAAGTGCGAGTCGGGCGTTGCACCGAGGCTCCGTGCAACGCAACTTAACGCACCAATTTCGCTCTAACGTACGCATACTCATTTTTTCGGCGTATGGAACACTTGGTCACGTCATGACCGGGTGTTGTGAGAGCACAGAGCAGCACAGAACCACTGTTCACAAAAACTATAATATGATATCAAAATTGCAATTGTCATTTATTTATTTATTCAATTATATATAAATTGACAGGATAACACCTTATAGATCTAAGCACTCGACAGAATACCGACTGTGGCGTATAATTATAGCAGCCCAAATAGGCCGGAGCCTGTGCCTGGGCTAACTACGTAAATTAAAGACCTTGAAATGATGTCAAGCGGTCATTGATGGTCATGATTGCAAGTTTCACTTTAACGAAAACTAGATTTAGAGACCAACTTATTCTTGGTATATGTAAGGTTGAGATTTTCTCAGAAACTAATTTAATATTTCTTTTACAGTTACATAGTTTTAACTTTCACCTATCAAACAGTGAAAGAATTCTTGCAATAGGACAAGTAGCTTTTGAGATAATCCCAACCTTAAAAACTCTCCTGTACACCGTTCTCTGTGTTCCACCGTACTAGTGTAGGTATTACGACTGCCGAGAATAGGTATCATCTGATGTGAGCCCCTGTGCCCTGTATATACGGAGCTAGGCATGATCCAGTGGTCGTCGTCGGGGGGGGGGGGGGGGGGGGGGGGCTTAACTCGCTGTTTAACTGCTCCAGGAGCTATGCAAATGGCCCGCCACACACAATGGAATGTTTCATTCAGAGAGCCGTACTATACATACATAGGTATGTAAGTCTAGATATGTTTGCCGAGTGACACGATGCGAAAACGCCAGTGTACCTCTCCTCATTCACACCGGTAGGACGGTATATTGTTCACGATAAAGTTTTAATAGTAGCCGGCTGGAGCTGTCAAAGTACCATAATATTAACGTGAAAGGATTACATTACAGCCCATAAGAAAAGCTTAATTAAATAAGTCGACTTCAGCTCAATTTGTACCGTTTCTTTTGTTATTGTTATTTGACTAAGTACTTACATTGTTTATGAAATTTTAATGTAATCACGAATTAATATTATATATTTTTTTCTTGTGGACTTAACTCCAACATGTTTACAAAATGTTGTAATTTTATTATTAATACGTAGTACCTTATTTTTAATGTACATGACATGTGAAATTTATATTTTACCAATAAATGATCTGTACCTGTATCTAAGTAGACCCAAAAATATAAAAGAGTTGAGACAATGTAATAATATTTTTTTTAAAATTAATGTTTGTATACAACATACATATTAATGAAATAAAACGGAAATTACCGTGTTAAACATATATGTATTATTGATGTCTCGATAATCGATTGATCGTTAAGTATCTCATTAAAATGTAAAAATTACAAATATTAAATACAATTTATCTAGTTGCACGCGGTAAGTACTCCATTTGTGACTGTGCTCTACCAGTCACATAAATAATCTACATCATATATTACCGAGAGTGGAAACATTTCGGCAATATTCCGCTAGTAATGGCTGTGCGAGAGGCCCGACGCGGGGGAGGGAGGAGCCACTGAATTCTGCGCGCCACTAATTGGTGGGCAACTCTTAGAAGATAAGAGATTTTGTACGGAACCACACTTTATAACGACAGTCAGAGAACGGGGCAGCGTGAAACACAATAGCCCCAACTTTATTTAATATTTCCTTACCGTTGCTGCGGAAAATAACTGGGTCATTCAACTTTATGAGATGTGGTGCTGAGAGTTTCGTGACACTTTTTCTCCTCAGCGTTACAAGTTGTAACCTTTTTCTTGCAAAATCGTGGAAATGTAAATTCCCAAAAAAATATTGACGTGCAAGATTATATAAAATTTACCTAGTATTTTATTGAAATAAAGAGTTATGTGATTCTGGTTATTCTAATAGAAAGGATAGGTTTTGCATATAGGTTTGTGTATAATTACCGGATAGGTAATTTAATGGAAGAACAAATAAATATATTTGAATTTGAATTTGAAGTTATTTCACTTGTTAGAAAATTTATTATCTAATTTAAACTTATACTTACGTAAAGAAATAATAATTCTGATATCACAATATTTCTGTACATATACACCTAGTTTTAACTCCATTTCCATAAACCTTATTTTTGTCACTTTCACACACTTTGTTAAAAAAACGTTACAGTTACAACGACAGGATCGAAAAGCCTTTACCGTGGAATTACTTTATGTCACGTTTATGTCTAACCGCGTATAGTTTCATGAAAATAAAACGAACTATAATAAAAATACTTACTCCTGAATGTAGTGCGTAGAGAGTCGCGTGCTACGGCGCGCGTGCTACGCGACACGTAGCACGCCTAAGACCGACGCTACACAACGCTACGACTGCTCTAGACTGCTTAAGAAATATTAGGCTGATTTTTTTTAATGATAAGGTACTTAATTGAAAAATGAAAGGTACTTATAGAAAATTGTTAAATAATTTTCATTATTTTACAAATGCGATATAAATTGAAATTCAACTGTTTTAAAAAATCCGTTGTAAAATAAAACAAGAACAGACATTTGAAATACGTGAATCTGATAGTAAGACGTGACGTCACATGTTACTAATTCTATACTAATTTTGTGGCAAAAAGGGATGACGCACTATTGACCACCAATATTAGAATTGTAATATCGAAAAACTAACTTTAGCATAAGGTGTTAAAAAAAATTAGTCTCCATAATACGAAATTTATACTAACCTACAAGTTTACTGTTCGAGTCCTGGATGTAATTAGATAATTATTTTATTGCATAAGTACAAATGACTCATTTGCAAGCCTGAGGCGTGGGCGCCACCGCGTGGGCAACCACTCCGGCTTACTTCGAGATAATTTACATTAGTTCTAAATACACAGAACCGTGATATGAAACTTTCCACAAACTTTCCCATTGGTGTTTAGGACAATGAGATGTGATTATCAAAAATATTCAAAAACAATCAGAGACCAATTTCAATTGAACTGTAGACATTGAACACGTGGCCTTGAATTCATTCGACATAATTAAATGGATGGTTAGGCTTGTGACATACATTAATTCTGCACAGCGTTTAAGTAAATTAAACAATTTGGGGAAATATATAAAATAATATTTACAATAAATTCAACTAACAAAAAAATATCCATTTGATGTGCAATGTAGCACAGTGCTTTGGAGTTTTTATATTTTAAGGTACTCGTAGTTTAAATTTTTTGCATCGATTTCTTTCACTGGAATTTGGCCGAATAATAATTTTTATTATTTCTGAGGAAGTGACTTAGTTTTTTTTTTTGCAATTTTGATTTATTTAAAAACCTTACCAATTCACTATCTATCATAAATATAAGCCCCAATTTCAATTTGTCGAATGAATTCATGGACACCATGTAGTTATTGTTAACAGTTTCTTACCTTTTTAAATAGTTTAGTATTTGCGCTCAACAACTGAGATCCCGCTTGGCCGCACCGCCGCGTCCGGTCCGCGTCGCTCTGAGGCGGCGACGAGTGGTCGCGTGCGGTCGCGCCGCGTCGCCACACGACTGCCGCACCGCCGCGACCGGTCGCCGGCAACACGTCGCCGCGACACGTAAACAACAACATCACGCCTAGACAGTATTGCCAGCTTTGTTTCGACAGGATTTTTGCTGTTTTTTCAATGCCTTCTGTACAAGTGAGTATTTCTACTGTACCGCATTCTATCACGCCATACAATATTATTTGATAACACTAACAAAACCATAAATATTTAGCTTGTATCCAACACCGGTACTAAAGGTACAGAGAACTCCTGTATACTGTTCTATGTACTTTTTTAAGGTTGAGATTATCTCAAAAACTACTCGACCTATTGCCAGAATTATTTTATTTATTTTATTTTTCATTTTTACATATTAGGAAGACTACAAACTCATACAAACATGTGTCTATCTATTTTACAAATAAGACCATTGCCAAGTCTTCACCTATTATTTCACGGTTAGATAGATAAAAGTTAAAACTTGTAACTGAATTATTAAATTCAGTAGTTTTTGTGAAAACGTGTGTACGGTGGAACACAGAGAAAGGTGTACAGGAGAGTTTTTAAGGTTGAGATTTTCTCAAAAACTACTTGATCTATTGTAAAAATTCTTTCACTGTTTGATAGATTAAAGTGAAAACTATGTAACTGTGAAAGAATTATTAAATTCGGCCCAGTAGTTTTTGAGAAAATCTCAACCTTATTGAGGCCCCCTGTATACTTATCTCTGTCGTCGACTGTACCTACATGAAGTACGGAAAAAATCAATCGGAGAATGTCTAAGATAAAAATAATTATAAGTTCTGTAAATAATGCTTTATCTTGTCTGAAATACTTAAACATTTTATTGTATTCTACTGTTTATTTACAGTCATTTTGCTGTCTTTCATTCTCACCGGGTTGTCAGGCCCGCTCCTCTGGCCGGCTGCGTGTCGTGTCGTGTCGTGTCGTGCGACTGGGACTGGGTGTCGTGTGGTGTGGTGTGCCTGGCAGACAATCACTCGCCTCATTGCCCGCAACACACCACGCGTCACCCACACCCACGCGGCCAATTAACGAGTTCCATTACACTGGAACGAACAATACGTACGAGCGGGTCACGACAGGCTCCCTCCCCCTCCCTCAGACCCTTTACTGAAGAGTAAGGGAACTAATCAAATGCAACATCAGAATATCCATTTACTTTATTTCATAGCTGTTAATAATTACAATATCTTCACACATAGGTATTACTAATACATAGCGCAGTTATATATTCCATCGTGTACACGCGGTTTTGTTCTCGAGGTGCTAAGTGAAAGTTAAAAGTGCAAACTTCTTTGAATTGCGTTAATTCTTAATTATTCGTGATTTGTGTAAGTACAATTTGTTAACTATTTCAAAATATAATATAACTATTAAGCATATATGTTTATTTATGTTATCTACATAGTACCTAATATCACTTGATTATGACTCGAATATAATATCATAATATAATTATTTAAATTGAGGTTTAACTGGTTGTAGCTAATGGCAGCAATTATATAATGCGTTTCCTTATTTTAAATTAATTATTGCCATCCTTTTCACAACTTTGCTGTCGGAAAGGGAGGCAGTATCCTGTCAGCTTTAGGTTAGTATTAACAGGACTAATTAACGATGTTTGATATTGATATCGTTCAAATAATATTGATAGATTTTAACACATGAGGTGTCGTTAGATTCAGCTTGATTCAATCAATAAGTATGTTCAAATCCATTAAACCTTCCTTCTTGCACAGTCGGGTAAAAATAAGTGCATGCTGTGCTGTGTGTGTGTGTGTGTGCAGTGCGCTGTTTGCTGCGTCCAGTGCCTGTGGTGGCAGCACGAGGCTGGGAGCGGGCTGCTGCTATTCCCCGGCCATGTGCTCTATCGCTTGTGCGCGTGTTGCTCCCGGAGCTGCCGGGCGAGCCACGCGATGCCCTCCGCCAGCGCGCCGCCAGCACCAGCACCGGCACCGGCAGCACCAGCACCGCCCCCGCCCCGCTCGGCGTGCGCCAGCGCGCTGCCGGCGCACAGGTGCCACGGCTTGTCCGTCACGCGGTCCAGGCGCAGCGCTGCAACACGTGGAGCAGTCGGGACATGGTGACTGGGGGGCACAGGCTCGGCGCAGAGCACCAGCCCACCACGACTCCGGCCGGAGACCGGGGGACAGCTGAAGAACCCATATGAGCGTCGCACAGCTGGACGCAACGGACAGCTGCGCCGGCCAGAGCGCGAGGAGCCACGGCGAAAACACGAGGACAGGGAAAAAAACTACACAGGGGGCCTCAATAAGGTTTGAGATTCTCTCTAAAGCTACGGGACCGAATTTAATAATTATTCCTTCACACTTACCTAGTTTAAACTAACAGCGAAAGAATTCCTGCAATAGGTCGCATAGTTTTGGAGATAATCTTATCCTTAAAAACTGTCCTGTCCACTTTTCTCCGTGTTATTCCGTACCTGCTGCTATCTGCGCTGGCGTGAGCGCGTGCGGCACGTCGCACTTGTTAGCGAACACCAGCAGCGGCACGCGTCGCGCCGCCAGCGCCGGGTGCGCCAGCGACAGCGCCAGCTCGTCGCGCGCCACCGACAGCCGCAGCGCGTCGCACGCGTCCACCACCCACAGCAGCGCGCCCGCGGCCCCGTAACACCGCTCCCACAGCGCGCGGTGTCGCGCGGCGCCGGACACGTCGCAGGCGCTGAACGTCACGCCGCCGCATGCACGCGCACAGAATCACATTGAACTTTAATGCTGTTATTCATAAACCAGTTAAACCTCGCTTCCCTTAAATTGTGTTGCTATCCCTTTCACACTTCGTTAAAAAAGATTAAGATAAAGAGGGGCAGAGGGCCCAAACGGTGGTGTAACTTTAAATCTACTATGAGGTCTATCATTTTCTTAATAAATATTTGTATAATTCTCATGAATTATTAGTGGACCCTAAAAATTGGGTATCTGGGACACATGTTTCAGAATGGCAGATACCACCTGCTCCAATTAATTATGATGGGCAAAATAGCGGACAGAAATTCCCCAGAATAAATCTTGGTTCCGAAACAATCGTGACTGGTCTAGCGCTGAAGTCTGACCAGCTGTTCCGGCTCAATCGAGACAGCTGGGACAAGTACGCGAAACTGACGTCCACCGCCGAGTGTAGGGGCCGAGAGACACTAGAGGAAGATTTTATTTTTGTCCCACCGTCAATAGCCACCTTCGCACTGTGCCTTAGATTTATTCTCAGCATGCAGATTAGCACTAGAAACTCTAAATACACTTGTAACAAACATTACGTCCCATTCCTATATCCTATTAGATACATACTGTGGAAGTGTTCCGGCAGCCGCTCCATGCCCACCGTGGGCGTGGTGTGTGTGTCTGCCCCGGCGCCGCTGCTGCCCGCCGGCCGCGGTCTGAGTGCGCGCAGCAGCGTGGTCTTGCCGCTGTTGTCCAGCCCCAGCACCAGCACAGTGACCTCGGTGCCGCCGCCGCCGGCCCACGAGGACAGGCGCTCCAGCAGACCCATCACACGCACTGCCTAGGTACTACTGGACACACAAGCGATCAAGGCTGTAATATCTCATCAGGGGGGCTATTGCCGATGAAATGATATCATGAACCGGCGTGACAGCGACAATGCTATAGCATTGTTGGTATAGCAGAATCTCTGGCCATCTCATGGTATCATTTAGTGCGCTTAGTCTTCATGAATATCAGATGCAATGACCGGGCGACTGCTTCCGAGCGACAGCGACCGGGACTGACTGCGTGAAGTACGACTGGAGGCATAGAAGAGCTCCAGCAGTCACCCGTCCATGTACAGATCCCGTCTAACGTTGCTTAACTCTTAAGGTCGTTTTCAACGCGTAGGCAAATGGCTACGAGACTGCTGCCTAGCGCGCGCAGCACTGTCATTAACGATGACTCAACAGTAACAGTAAATTGTTTTTCTATGCAGTTACGTATTAACTGCGTAGTTTTTGATCCTAGAATCTAACTATCAAATTATCAAACTACTAAATTGTAAAAGTAAAGCAAGTAATTGTAAGTAATCTCTTTATTTCGCAACAGCACATAGAAGGCAGCACATGTTTATAAACTTTCCTAACTTGACCACTGTTGCTGTTGACTCAACTCAGCTTAATGCTGCCGACAGAGGGCCGGCAGCGCTGATCTTCCGTTGTACGACCTGCCATGATTCGTCTTTGTGACTGCAAAATCATTTTTTGCAATCAAATGACTCACCTGCGACTCTTAATATGTGTAGTTGTGACTAAACTCGGACTCCACTCGTATCACCAAGACCTGAGCCGAGCGCCAGTCGTGTGTTGAGCCGGACTGAAGGGGCCGCTGCGGGACGAGGTCAGGCCTGCTCGAGCCGGGTGGTACACGTATTGGCGGCGTTGTTTGTTTGATCAGCACTATCAGCGCAGTGGTGGCAGGTAAGGTAGTTGATTGCAATCGATGTGTTACTACACGCAGTGCCAGTCGCCGTGGCAACGGGCGACAAACACGACGCGCAGCGCATGCCTACACCCATTTCGCCAACACAGTCTGTAGGTACAACTTTTCTCTGTTCAACTTTTAAGAGTTCAAAGCCGGTTGATCTGCAGCCAACTGTACCAAGTTGTATTGACTTTCGTTAACGCTAGTAGAATAGAAAATAGTGTATGGGATTGACATTTGATTTAATCCCGTACATCTGTCTATCGATTCTACTAGCCTTAACGTAAGTCAATGCCACTTGGCTGGGGACAGGATGGCTAACTTCATTACCAAAACAACCTAGTTATTGACATTGAACTAGGTAGATAACAATTGTGAAGTAACAGGTTTAAGTTCAACAGACACTGCGTGCGGTTTGAGTGCGGTTACGCTGACAGTAACGCGGTGGCGAAGAGTGGGGTTTACTTTGGTTAATTCGAAAGAAACCTACATTTAAATAATGCTTTCAAAACGGTGAAGAAAAATGAGGAAAACATAATGAGGCAATCTGCATGCCAAAGAATAACTGTGCATGTGTAATCCACCGCGCGCACTGGACACGCGTGGTGGATCATGACCCGAGCTCCCTCGATGTAAGGGAAGGTCTGTGACCGAGCAGTGGGGACATACAAAAACAAAATAAACTGGTTGTGAAGAGCCCATAGTAGAAACCAGATAATCCGCGTATTAACGAGGTATATAAAAGGTACCTTGCTGTAGTACAAGTTAGTTACCCTACGTATAATTTGATTGGTGGCTAGCGGATAACGCAAATATTATTAGGATCGATAACGATTATATATAGTGTACTACATAATGTACGTATAAAAATATACCAAAATATGTGGCAATAAATGATTTATATCTTTAAAAAAAAACGAACTAATCGATTCAAAAATCGATTATCGATTTTCTCCAAACAAATATCCATCTCTAGTTATTGTCTGTGGTGTGCGAATTATAAAGTTTTTGTAAATAATAAAAGCATTGAGCACTATTAGTACATCAGCCCAAATCCGATACATTCCATTCTAAAGTTAATATGACATTTGACAGTGTCCTCAGTTTTTTAATAACCATAATCATTATCAACTCTTTATCACATATAAACGCGCGTGCACACACAATGAAAGGCTGCAACAGGCGTGGATTGATACGGGGATTATGGTGGCTAGATCCCATTGCCTTTAACTTAACATAATCATCATCTTTCATCTTGACAGTCCATGACATTGACAACCAACCCATTGCCATTTTTACAATCCATTGCTCGGTTGTTGTGTCAAGAATTTTTATATTAAAAATGAAAGCCAGCAATGGACTACAGGGATAGATCTACGGGATAGATTACGTACGTACGTACACAAAACACCACAGTGGCCTTGCTTGTTTTTATCAGAATAGATAGATAGAATAATGTGTTTATCTAACTAACCACAAAACGTCTTGCGTGTGCGCATCATAGTGTGTGCGATAGTTAGTGCAGCCAGTGCTAGACAGGCCAGACTCCAGCGCAGTCATTCCTTGCAGTGCATAGGACAGACAGACGGTGTCGCGATGTTGTCCCGCTGCGTGCTGTCTCAGGTGAAGCACAACTCGTACTTCCTGGCGGGCGCGGCGCTCGGGCTGTGGCTGGCGCTGGCCGCCGTGCCGCTGGGCGACGAGCTGGCGCCCTGCGTGCCCGCGGACCCCGCGCCCGCGCCGCAGACACTGGCCGACGACTACTCGCCGGAGCTCGAGGCGCGGCCCGCGGGCGCTGGCGCGGGCTCGGCCGGGGGCCAGCGCTCCGTGCAGCGCCCGCGCTACTACACCACGGAGCTGGGCATGCGCGGCGCGCTGCTGGCCGGCGTGCTCACCTCGCACTCGGAGCTAGGTCAGTCAACACTCGCTACTTCTATCAGTCAGACGGCGTGCCGTACCTCGCCTTATGTAGCGGCGAGACTACGCGGCCGCGGGGTGTGGAGCAGCTCGCTCCACTCTGCCATTGCATTCCGCTCTCTCTCGCACTCACGTCTCGCACACAAGGGGTAGTACAGTGGGCTCTGTATGGTGTGTGGTATATGGTGTGCTCCAGTCTAAGCCCCACATTATGTGTACTGGTCAATAAAACCATATTGAAATTGGAGTTACGTGCATTCAGAATCACAAGCATGGTGTCATATTAGTCCTCATTTAGTCTCCTTATTAAGTGCAATATGCCATAGTTGCAGTGAGTATAGTTAGGTATGTTATATTATTTCAGACGGACGCGTGGCCGCACTCAATCGCACGCTGTGGCGGCTGCAGCCCGCGCTGCGCTTCTTCATGGCGGCCCCCGGGGCCGAAGCCGGGGTGGCGGGACGAGCCAACGTGGTGGGGTTCACGGACGCGCGTGAGATGCTCAAGCCGTTCCACGCGCTCAAGTACCTCGCTGACAACTACCTGGACGAGTGAGTGACAAGACAAAAAAAATCTGGTTGTAGTAACTGGGAGCTGTCACCTCTTGGAGTGACCGACAGCCCTCTGTGCAGATGTTGCTTGGACATTGACCAGACAGCTGGGTATGTACACATGTCCGAAAGAAAAAGTAAGAAACTGAAATGTGGTACGAATGTAAAAGGACACGAGCTTTTCTAAATCAGCCGGCCTGCACCGTTGTGTCTGCTGCACTACTGCATTTTGTTGCATTTCCCCTGGGCTGACAGCTCAACTAGCTGACAGCCCGGGGGGAAGGCACAAAACTAACACGGAACCCCTACACAACAATAAAAGTATCACTACATTTGCCGCACATAATGTTATGAACATAGCAAGTTTATCCGCACATAATGTTATGTACATAGTTTAGCGGATCTGCATGGTTGGTGTGTCACTGCCCGAGCTCCCTCGCTGTACCCGAGCAGCGAGGGAGCTGGGCCGGGAGGTCTGTGCCCACACAGTGTGTGTGGACCCAAAGCTATCCTGTTTGTGTGTCCCTGTGTTTGAGGTACGAGTACTTCTTCCTGGTGTCCGACGCGGTGTACGTGAACGCGCGGCGACTGCTGTCGCTGGCGGCGCGCGTGTCCGTGGCGCAGCACGTGTACCTCGGACGCAGCGCAGGAGACGACACGCACTACTGCACGCTGGGTCAGTCAAGTTCTAATGATTTGATAATTTGCTATTGAATTCATGGCGATGGCCAGGCCACATGTTGCGCGATTCTAATGGAAAGTTGAGTAAAGCGGTATCGGAATGGTACCCTAGGGAAGGGAAAAGAAGCCGAGGAAGGCAACTCGCAAGATGGGAGGATGAACTCAAACTAACTGCTGGAGGAGAGTCTGCCGTGATAGACCACAATGGAAATCGTTGGAGGAGGCCTATGCCAAAAGGCACACCGAATTAAGAGATATTCTATGAAACATTGTTACAACTCAGTTCACAGTTATTTTCTTAATTTCGGAATAAAAGGCTTTATTATTATTGAATTCATTACTGAGACGGCAGCAGCAGGACGGCAGGAGACGACATGTTGTTTGGACGTTTTGTTGTTTTAAACACTTGAGTGGTTACTCATAAATGTAATTTAAAGCTACTTCCCGGTTTAGGCTTTTGCTTCCCTTTCTCACTTAAAGAGGTGTGCAAGGGACAAAACACGGTTTTAAGAAAACGACGTTAATTGGTGTGTCGTCCTTGCCTCTGCTAGTTGTGGAAACAAGGCCAAAGATTTATTTTTTCTGAGACTTGCCGAGACAAAGTCGTGCATTGTGCTCAGCCAGCGAGCTTTTTCAGTACGTGGCCTCGGGAATGGCAGCCACTATGTGATAAATGCTACCGTACCAATTCTCTTCAAAGCGCCATCAGCCGCAATAACCCCGGTTAGTCCAGGGTCTGGGCTCATTGATATGCCAGTTCCTCGTACCTGAGTTGTCCAGAATTTGGGCTCAAAGGTGCGGCAATTCCTTGTTCCAAAGCAGCAAGTGAGCTAGTGTTTCCTCAGCCTCCACTGCATAAAATGTCAAGCACGTGTATCGTTTCAGAGGGCGGCATCCTGCTGTCCAACTCCGTGCTGCGCGCAGTGCACGGCGAGCTGGACTGGTGCGTGCGCAACGCGTACTCGCCGCACCACCACGAGAACATCGGCCGCTGCGTGCTGCACGCCGCGCACGCGCAGTGCCAGCACCAGGCGCAGGTACTTACCAGGCGGACAGACTAGGCCGGGGGACAGACAGCACGGACTCGGGGATAGGTCGGACTGAACACTGTCGACCGTTCCGGAATTATTCCTGCCTCATGATTCTACTAAGATATTTGTGCTGTAAACCGACAAAGAACTGTAGGCCACGTGGAGGATTCATGGAAAGGCATATGCTCTGGATTCTGAATCAGCAAGCTGAGTGACTGTTCTGATCACATCTGTAATACAGATCAGACAACTGATGTGGGAGACGAGTTCTTAAATGGAGACCATGAACGGGTAAACGTAGTGTGGGATGATGCCCGACCAGATGAAAGGATGACCTGGACAAAGTGGCTGGCAGGGACTGGATGCTGAATGCAAAGAGTCGGTTGTGGTTTCGTGCCTTGTGAGAGGCCTGCGTCCAGCAGTGGACTGATACGAGCTGATGATGATGAAGTGGCATTACAAATACCAGGAGACCATGGCTAACACGGAGTCTCAATATGTCTTACTCAACACCTTTGCTGTTTCCTCTCGGTCAGAAGCCCTAGAAGTATCACCACAAGTACCAGGTCACTATGAGCCGCCTGGAGTCTCATTAGCCGCGTGTGTCTGTGGGGCGAGTGCGGCGCGTCCAGTGGCCATCGTCTGTTTATGTTGCACTAAGAGTACCAGGAGCCCATGCCTAGCGCGGAGTGTCATAGTAGTGTCTGTGGTGTCCAGGGCGAGGAGTACGTGTCGGTGTCGCTGTCTGGCGAGGCCGGCGAGGAGGCGCTGACCCCGCTGCTGGCGGAGGCGGTGACGGCGCACCCGGTGCTGGACGCGGAACACATGTACCGCCTGCACGCGTACACAGCCAGGGTGAGTATCAAATGCAATGACGTAGGTAGGTGAGAGCTCACGCTGAGTTCGTGCTCAAAACTGTCTTTGAATATCGGCTTTAAAGTCAACCAACCAAATAATTTCAAATATAAATTAAGGTTTTCTTAATTGACGGCGTTATTTATTTATTTTATTTTTAATTTATTGGAAAACCAACGGCAATTATGAAAGGGTAAGTTATGGTTACTTATTCCAATTGATATTTATTTTATTGCTGTTTTGATATTTCCGATATAGCAATTGATGTTACGGAATAACTGTAGGGACCACCTAATACCCTGCGCCCTTTTGAAAATGACGAGTAAAATGTTTGCAAATGACAGTATTGTGAATTTATTGTATTATTTGGGCAAGAAATGATGTTTCGTGCTAAAGTCACAAGTCCCGCTCGGAGCTCTGGAGTGAGCGTGAGTGGAGCTGCTTCGTCCAGAGTGATGACGCTACGGCGACTGCGAGGGAGGAATCTTGAATATTCTGTATATGACATTGGCAAATGACCAACTGTCGAGTCTATTTTTTATATTTTTAATAAAATTGCAATATTACATGTGTCGCCGCACTGCAATGCAGTTTGTTGTCGTAGCTCTTACTTGTTAGTGTTACACTGGCAGCATACTCGACAGCACATCAATGTCAACACTCGCAGGAGGATTTCTATCTAATGGGCCATATAATATGGACTGTCCCAAGTGTTCCAGTTGAGTTGTTAGTGAGGTACTGTGTCATGTGCGCAGGTGTCCCTGGAGGTGGAGGCTGCGTCCGTGTCCGTGCAGCGCGCGTCCGTGCGGCGCAGCGTTGCGCGCGGCCCGGCCGGCGCGCGCAACCGCACGTGGCCCGCCGGGCTCAGGGCAGACGCGGGCCTCGCAGACACTAAGCCGGAATCCAGGTTACACACAGCACGGGGACAAACACTTTACAAATACGCAATACCATATCTTATTCTCATCATCATTATCATCAGTCTATTTATATTGCCCCACTGCTCGGGCACAGACCTTCCCTTACATCGAGGGAGCTGGGGCTATAATCCACCACGCGGGCCCAGTGCGGATTGGCGGATTTCACATGCCTTAGATTTTTTTCATCTTCTACGACATGCAGGTTTCATCACGATGTTTTCCTTCACCGTTTTGAGAGCACTCGGTAAATGTACGTAAGTTTTTCCGTCGAAAAAACCGAGGATAACTCATTGGTACATGGCTGCCTTAGCTGGGAATCGAACCTGGGACCTCCATATTGCAAGTCCATTGACCCAACCACTGAGCCACCGAGCTCTCCTTATCTTATCTCACTTAGCGAAAATGGTGGCAATTGAGGAAAGCGAGGAAGAGTCGTTTAAGTATATGTTTTTCTTGTACTTTTGTATTGTATGTTATTCGTCTGACAGATAGTACACTTTTAGGGTTCCGTGCCTCAAAAGGAACACTTTGTATTCTGTCTGTGAAGACCTAATATATGTCAGAAACGCGTGGACGTATCAAGTTGAAATTAATACCCAATACTCAGGTCTGCAACCTCATGCAGCCGGGAAAAAATAAAACTTCTACGTCAACGCAATCAAAAGATATGGCCGTTTATGTCGCATTTTCTCGCATATTTGTATGAAAATGCAAAAACATCAAAACCTATAGGGTACTTCCCGTTGAGGTAGAATCATGAAATTTGTCAATAAGCTAGGCATACATACAATCAATACTAAGTATAGTGCGTATGCTGTACTAAATGTATTGTCATGAGTGTAACAGTATGTTGTGTGTTGTGGTGTTTAGGTTCGAGCACGCGCGCTGGACGTGGTTCAACGCGTCGCACGCGCTGCTGCCGGACGACCGGCGCGCACTCGCACCACACGCGCGCCCACACCAACACGCGCTGCAGGTACACACCACACCACACCACACCGGACATACAACCGGAACACAAAGCAAGGGGCTTATTTTGTAAACAATTAGGATCGTCTAATTACATGTCGTGATGTAACACTGAAGGAACTGATTGAGCGAACCTGATCACCATTGTGAAAGTAAAGTGATCCGATCTAGTAATGTATAAACAACTATGCAATAACCACAGAATAGCTTAAAATGTTAGTGGAGGAGGGTAGTTTTTGTTTACAAAATAAGACACTTGATTTGAGCCTCAGTTTTACATACTTCAAGTCAAATACACCTTCACCTTCTTGTACAGAAAAAGACAAACAAATTACAAAACGAAACTACAAAGCAGCATCTACAATGGGGTATTGCTTATTGCATCCCTCAACTCTCATGCTCCTCCTGCTGAAGAGAACTGTGAAATCAGTTTTTCAATATCTCGATTAATACCGAAGCGAAGTCCAGTGGTGGGGGATGCTCCATCTCTTTCTAGCAATACGGTCTTTAGTATGAAGTTTGTGTGGCGCTACCTCAGTATGACGTCAGAACCACATTATAGTTTATGTCTCTTTCTAACACAACTTTTCTAAATGCTAGTAGTTACATCATTTAACGATTGTTGTTAATAGTACAATGCAATATTATGAAGCTTTTATTCAATTTAAATAATTACAGAACTAATAATAACAAACTAATAATAAAAAATGAAAATTAAAGATAAAAAACCTGCCCCAGGTCCCCCACTATAGGTAGCGTGCCCAAAAGGTATTTAATTAATTTTGATTTCACAGTTGATTATGAATTTGTATCTATATAACAACATTTAATATTCGATACTTATCAAATAGTGTATTTCGGCGGGCATAATGCACTCATTTGGTCACCTCGGAATCACATGCAACTCTTTACATTCCAATATGTTTGGTGTCTCGAGTCGGTGTACTGAGTGTCCGCCGGCCTCTTGAGTGCCTTCCAGTGCGTGCTGTGCACTGAGTGCTGTACTGGCTGTGTTGTGCAGGTGGTGATGTCCGAGGCGATCGCGTGGGCGGAGCGGCGCTGGTGCCCCGCTCCGGGGGCTGCTGGGGCCGGTGCTGGTGCTGGTGGAGCCAGCAGGCCGTGCTCCGTGTCGCTGGTGGAGGGCGGGCGGCAGTGGCAGCCTGCGCGCGCGCTGCGCTACCGCCTCGTGCTCCGCGTGCAGCCGCGGGGCGAGGCGGAGGCGGGACACGTGAGTAACAATAGCACCTGCGTCACGGTGCTGGGCACGTACATTGGAATCGGACCGGTATGCTCTTGGCCAATAGCCGGACCAACACGATGTTACAATATTGGTGAGTGACGTGATCAAGTGTACCTAGTGGTCCTAAGATCTGAATGAGCTAAGCTGAGTTATTATTTAATACGAGAATTTGTCGTTTGACAATTTCATACTACTTATATATCGTCATTGTCGTTATTATCTTGATATATCGTCTTCATGTCTTTCTCCCTCGCAGTCGTCGTGGCGTCATCACTCTGGACGAAGCAGCTCCACAGTCACGCTCACTCCAGAGCTCGGAGCGGGACTCGTGTATAGTTCGATTCATCCTTCGATAATTCCAATATATTTTAGGTTTATAAGTAAAAATGTAATTAGAATTAAGTATTTTAGAAAACTGTTTGTCTCCAAATAAAACAAAATAAAAAAATAAAAAAAAATATTTTTATTCGCGAACATTTTCTGATCAAATTAACATGATATTAAACACAAAACAACCACTTTTACAACCGTCACCTTGCTACCGTTATCAAAATAAAAAATATATGTAATTTACATTAAATATTAAAATAGCAAAAACTGTTTAGTTCATGAATACAATACAATTGATATTTGACTCTTTCCAACACAACTTTTCTAAATACCTCATGTAAACACTAACATAGTTTTAAGTACTTACTAACACTTACATGGTCTTTGTGACTGCAATAAATCGCTTGAATTTGAAAAATATAAATTTTGATTTCACAGGTTAATCATTGATTTGTATCAATTTTGTAACGATCATTATGACCGTGTCGTAACATGTTATCGTGTGTTGTGTCGTGTCAGTGTCTGCGCGTGTTGGAGGTGTGCCGGCCGCTCGGCAGCGCGCGCCTCGTGTCCGTGCCCTACGTCACCGAGTCGGCGCGCGTCACGCTGCTGGCCGTCGCGCACGGTGGCCAACCCGGGGGCGAGGACGTGCAGCACGCGCGCCGGCTGCTGCAGCGGCACGAGGCGGCGCAGCAGCAGCAGGGGGGAGACGCCAACACGCAGCTACTCATTGTGAGTAGTAACAAGCACGGGCAGGGGCAGGGGGGCCACACCGGGGGCAGGCAATGGCTGTTTAAAGGAAAACAAGAAGATACCATACAGCTCGCTACTCGATGTGACGCTCTCAGACTAAGTAGTTTAATTAGCTAACTAAACTGTGCGTTGTATTGATCTATTTATTACTTTGAACCTAACATGTCTTACAAACTACTTGATGGATAGTGAAACATTTTACATGAAAGTGATCACTACTGCTGTTATCCAGAAACCTAGCTAAACCTCACTTCCCTTAAATCGTGTTGCTGTATCACACTTCGTTGAAAAGGTTAAGATAGAAAGGGACAGGGGGCCTAAACGGTAACGTAACTTTAAATCACGCTTATGAATGCGCGCCTGTGTAATAAAGCGATTTAAAAAAAAAATGTCAAGCTTTTTAGTAACCAATATATGTCGTTAGGTATAGCTATCAGTACGCAGCGTGTATAGCCCGCCTTGTCTCGGCGCGTGGGGTGTGTGTGCAGAGTGCCGGCGCTGCACTGGCTAATGAGGCACATTCAAATTCAAAATTGCAATGTGTTGTGTGCGTCAGGTGTGCGTGCACTCGGGCAACGCCTCGTCCGCCTCGTGCGAGCCCCTGCGCGAGCACGCGGCCGCACTCGCCGCGCGCCGCCCGCGCCTCGCCGTGCACGTGCTGGACGCGGGGCTGGACGCGGGGCTGGACGCGGGGCTGGCCCAGCAGCTGGACGCGGGGCGGGCGGCGGTCGCGGCGGCCACGGCTGCGGGCGTGCTGCACAGGGACGCGCTGCTGCTGCTCACCCCGACGAACATTGAGTACAACGAGGAGTTCCTCAACAGGGTGAGTGCGCATACGTCATGGCGCAGGCATATCATTGGAATACACTGTTATGGATTGGAAATATTCCCGGTCATAATTTCTTATCCTATCCACCATGTAACCTAGCCAATAAATAGACCCAAGCAAAACTCAAAAACTGTCAAAGTTGCGTAACTATGTTCACTGTCATAATCCGCCGGCCGGCGAGGGCGCATTAATTCCAAGGAAACCCAAGAAAATTCTGAGGAAAGGTCCTGTGAGTACCCCCCCCCCCCCCCCCCCTTCTTATTTTTAATCCAGGCATTGGTTTCTAAATGAAATTAGCGAGTTTAAATAGCCCTTGCATATTGCATAGCTAAGCCCTAGATCTCCAACGTCATGTAATAATCTAAGTTGAAACATAGACGTTTGTAATTGCACGGCTAGACGTTTCAAACGCCATGATGACTCAACTATTAAACTAGGCGTGTGGTTAAACAGTGTTGTTCAATGAAAGGGCTCACCGTGCAATTCACCGTATATATCGTTGCGACACATGCATCCCAGCGCAGCTCCCCGCAGCTAGTCGACACAAAACACAATCCATGAAGGTAAACACGACAGCACAGTAACAGTACTACTCACCAAAAGGAAGCCCCCCGCGTGAGACATCACGCTCGCTCATCGCTCTGTGACACCACTCTCATTTGTATCGTTCACCGCTGTGATGATAAATACTTGAAGGCGGGAGTGAACCCTTAATCAGAATTGGCCGTAAGTACTAAGCATCCGCTTAGTAATTCGAGCTAGAATCTAAGAATAACTGTCAAAAGTGTCAGCCAACACGTTAAAACAGTTGTAACATATAAATCCCTGTAACATCAATCGTCCAATCACATCTTAGTTGATAATAATCCATCACAATTAGTCACAAATATCAACGGTTTACGCGGAACTTTAGCGATTCGTCGAACTCGTGGTGAGCGGTCCGTTTTATTATTATTTATTTTATTAATGGACTCGACAGTTCTTCATTTGCCAATGTCATGTTACAGAAAATTAAATATATTTAATAGTCTTCTATCTTCCTCCAGGGGAGTCGCAGTAGCGTCTTCACCCTGGGTAGCCGCGTCTTCATCCAGAGGAGACGCCGTAGCGTCATCACTCTGGACGAAGCAGCTCGACAGTCACGTTCACTCCCGAGCTTGTAGCGGGAACTCTTGATAAAAGCTTGAAACTTCAGATCTTGCATAAATAATCCAATAACTTCACCGTACTGTCATTCGCGAACATTTTCTGATTAATTTAACGTGATATTAAATACAAAATAGTCCCTGTAGACATTAAAAGGAAAATTATCAATTAATTTCGCAACCGTCGTTTCCCGACATTTTCAAGAGAACCTGGTCCGTTTGCGTTCAAAGTGATTTACCGGTGACCCACCACACCACACCACGGCGCGCCGCGAGACTGGCGGCCACTCGGGGCCCACGCGCGGGCACAGGGGGAGCGGGGCGAGGCGAGGCGAGGCCACACTAATGAAATTGTTTCTATGTCACGTTGTGATGTTGAAATGTAGGGGGTTATATGGCTATTTGAAGAGTAGTAAAACACATGTTGTCTCACGTCCAGGCTATAATGAATCAATCTTAAATCTAAAGTGCATTGCTCCCTATCAATGACTAGTTACTAACCTTATAAGTATGTCCTAAATACTATTTGTCGTATGTGTTCGCCCCGCATCTCATTGTGAAGTGTTGTGTGTTGCCGTCAGGTGCGCATGAACAGCATCCCCGGCGCGTCCTGGTACCAGCCCGTGGGGTTCGCGCGCCACGCCCTCTACGCCCACGCGCGCTTCCGAGACGCCTCGGGGCTAAGGCCCGCCACCGGCACGGGGCGCTTCAACGCGGCGCACACAGACGTGCTCGCCTTCTACCGCAAGGACTACGACACAGGTAGCACAGGGATACTCCCAGTAGGGCCAGGCAGGCAGGCAGGCAGGAGGCACACTATATGACCCCGCCTCGGGGCTAAGGCCCGCCACCGGCACGGGGCGCTTCAACGCGGCGCACACAGACGTGCTCGCCTTCTACCGCAAGGACTACGACACAGGTAGCACAGGGATACTCCCAGTAGGGCCAGGCAGGCAGGCAGGCAGGAGGCACACTATATGACCCCGCCTCGGGGCTAAGGCCCGCCACCGGCACGGGGCGCTTCAACGCGGCGCACACAGACGTGCTCGCCTTCTACCGCAAGGACTACGACACAGGTAGCACAGGGATACTCCCAGTAGGGCCAGGCAGGCAGGCAGGCAGGAGGCACACTATATGACCCCGCCTCGGGGCTAAGGCCCGCCACCGGCACGGGGCGCTTCAACGCGGCGCACACAGACGTGCTCGCCTTCTACCGCAAGGACTACGACACAGGTAGCACAGGGATACTCCCAGTAGGGCCAGGCAGGCAGGCAGGCAGGAGGCACACTATATGACCCCGCCTCGGGGCTAAGGCCCGCCACCGGCACGGGGCGCTTCAACGCGGCGCACACAGACGTGCTCGCCTTCTACCGCAAGGACTACGACACAGGTAGCACAGGGATACTCCCAGTAGGGCCAGGCAGGCAGGCAGGCAGGCAGGAGGCACACTATATGACCCCGCCTCGGGGCTAAGGCCCGCCACCGGCACGGGGCGCTTCAACGCGGCGCACACAGACGTGCTCGCCTTCTACCGCAAGGACTACGACACAGGTAGCACAGGGATACTCCCAGTAGGGCCAGGCAGGCAGGAGGCACACTATATGACCCCGCCTCGGGGCTAAGGCCCGCCACCGGCCTCAACACTTGCTGTTTCCACTCGGAAGCCTCTGCCGTTAAAGCAGGATTCCAAGTACCAGGGCACTATGAGCCGCCTGGAGTCTCATTAGCCCGGTGTTCGCGCCGCACTCGCCCCACAGACACGCGGCACCGGGCTAGTGAGACTCCAGGCGGCTCATAGTACCCTGGTACTCGTGACGTGATTTAAAGAGTACCAAGGCTCCGACCGAGCGTCAGCAATAAGTGTCGAGTGAGATATGGGGCTCCAGGTTAATCACGGTCTCCTGGTACTTGTAATGCCACTTCATCATCAGCCCGTGTCATTCCACTGCTGGACGCAGGCCTCTCCCAAGACATAACACTATGATACATGATTCCCGGACATTGATGGCTGTACGGTGGAACAGACTGTCTCTGTACGGGAGAGTTTTTAAGGTTAAGGTTTTCTCAAAAACTACTTGAACTATTGCAAAAATACTTTCACTGTTTGATAGATAAAGTTAAAACTATGTAACTGTAAAATAATAATAAAATTCGGTCTAGTTTTTGAGAAAATCTCGACCTTATTGAGGCCCCCTGTATAGGTACTTATCTCTGTCTTCGACTGTACTCTGCTAATAATATATCGGTTTACATATGATGTTGTTATTGCGTGTGCGCAGCGCTGTCCTCGTGGTCCGGCGGCAGCGGCGGGTCCGTGTCCGCCGTGCTGTCGGGCGCGGGGGCCTGGCTGCGCTGCGTGCGCGCGCCCGAGCCGGCCCTGGTGCGCGTGCCCCCCGCGGGGCCCCCGTGCGGCCCGCGCGCGCAGGGGGGCCCCTGCGCGCGCGCACACTTCCCCGCGCTGGAGCTGGGTGCGCGCGCGCAGCTCGCACGCCTGCTGCTGGAGACGCAGGCAGACACGGACACCATGTGATGTGACGAGACAACACGTGACATTGTAATAATATATTAGTTGGAAGACAATTGAGCAGTTTTATTACTAACCCAACCCACAACTAACATAACACACTTCGGATGATAGGCGTTATTTATTTATTTTATTAATGGACTCGACAGTTCGTCATTTGCTAATATCATGTTACAGAAAAATCAATATTCGGGTCAGGACCAAATGTTTGACATGTTCTGTGTTGAGTTGCTGTCCCTCTTGATGTTGGTGAAGAAAATATATTTAAAAAATACTAATTGCGATTATTCAAAATGGGTAATGAAACTTTAATTTATTCTGGTCTCAGTGGTGAATTTATAATTTGAATTATTTAATTAAACCTTGATAATTAATTTTATTTAAATAAAGTAATGAACGTGCGTCTTCATCAACCCTATAGAAAACTGGAATGTCCCTAATACGACCTACGTAGTTTCTTTTGGCTTTTATAAAAAAAAAACGATGGCACCTTTATTTTGCCTGTAGTTTTATAATATTGTGTTTATTATGTAATGGTTTTGGTCATTGATATTACAGTAAGCTCAATAATTTCATATATATTTAATATTTTACGCACGTCCCAAATTTTCTTCCGTTGTGCGATTCAGTTGTGCGACACCATAGTTTGAGTGCGAGCAGTGCCTGGCATCTGGATTTTGATTTTTTGGGATAGCAACACAGACGAATGGCCCGTGGCCAACTTCGGGATACTGCCGTCATGTTGTTTTTCTGACAGTCGGGAGAACATGTTCGATGTTATTAGAGTGTCATTATAAATTGGTGACTTTTGTTAGATATTTGAAGCATTTTGTAACTATTTCTTTAATTTTAGAGTTTCAAAACCTCAAGATTACTTAATCTAGTGTTGAAATACACTAACGTGTATTCGTTTTCCATTATACTTTACGAAATTTGAAACTTGTTAGGTTAGGTCGTGGAGTTTTTTATTCCATTGTGCGACGAGTGACACGAAATTGTGCGACGTGTCACACACAACGGAATTTTCTAAAGGTGAGTACACATCATGTACAGTCCTTTATTGTACTTAGAAACTTTGTCTTAAAACCCTGAATTTAAACTAATGCTTTTTCATTAAAATAATTTATGCAGTATGTTTAGATGCAAAAAAAAAAGTAACCTCGTTCACAACTGAACAACTTTTGTTTGATAACTTCATAATTTTTGCAAACATCGACTTTTCATACAGATCATGTGTACAAAATGTACCTATGAAGCTACTTTTTTCAGTTAAACTAAACGTTGTCAAAAATGTTAATTATGAAAACCGAATACCCCATTTACGGCAAGTTTAGTTGTAATTTTTGAAGTGATTTTTTTTGTACATTAATATTAAATTTCTATTTTCAGATGCCTTTGACGTCAGCAGAAAGATGCCGAAAGTAGCTATCGCGAAAAATTAAAAGAGTCTAAATTAGAAATTCGAAGAAATGAAGAAAAAGAATGCCGAGAGAACAAAGCCAAAAAAAGTCTATAAATAATACGTGTCATACTTTTTTATTATTACAACAGTTCTTTTTACCTCTTAGCTGTGTTTTTCTTTTACACATCTGTACATACCTTTATGAATTCAGTTGTGCTACAATTTTTCCAATGTGACACTTTCCATTGTGATTTCCGTTGTGCTACGATGCAAAAAAATTGGTCCTGACCCATATAATAGTCTTCTATGTTCCTCCAGGGGAGTCGCAGTAGTGTCTTCACCCTGGGTAGCCGCGTCTTCTTGTCTTCATCCAGAGGAGACGCCGTAGCGTCATCACTCTGGACGAAGCAGCTCGACAGTCACGTTCACTCCCGAGCTTGTAGCGGGAACTCTTGATAAAAGCTTGAAACTTCAGATCTTACTCAAATTATCCAACAAATTCCACCATACTGTCACTCGCGAACATTTTCTGATTAATTTAACGTGATATTAATCTCAAAATAACCACTGTAGACAATAAAACAAAAATTATCAAATAATTTTGCAACCGTCGTTTCCCGCCATTTTCAAGAGCCATTTTTTAAATTATTCCCAGAAGGAATGTAAAGGCAAACTAGATACGGGTCTTACGGGACAGTTATTTCTAGTGGGTATAATAAAAACTAAACAATACACCCTTCCACACCATTCATACATACCCCCCACACTACTCATACTGTATGAGGGTGTGTGGGGTATGTATGGTGTAACATACACCACTACTCATACCCCCAATGCCGCTCACCCATACGAAAGGTATATGCACTAGCAATGAGCCAGCATGACTCCCGAGTCCGGCCGTGCTCCACCGCCGGCGAGTGAAGCGACCAACTGTCCGCCATTATCTCGCTCAAGAAACGTACAACAGATAATATTAATTCTGTGAAAACCAAAGTGACGCAACAATCAAGAGCTCAGCGATCAACTATAAATATTATGTCTCCGAGCGAGTGCCGCTCCCGGCTCCGCACTATGGTTTACACGGAATGTACCTACTATCTACGGTGAATGTTGACACGAGAAATATATAAATTAGGTAATAAATAAAACGCTGCGCCACTAATAATGAATGCAATTTATTACACCATATAAAACGTAAACAATAAGAACTCGTAATACAGTGTGCGGTCCGTGTGACGTCACACACCCGCCCCCCTCCCCTTACATGCAATACTTAACGCTAGTGTCTTTTAGTAAAGGAAATAATACTTTGCTTATTAGTACCGCGAGCGACGCCCAGTACTCTCAGCCCAGAGCCCAGTACTCCCGACCCAGAGCCCAGTACTCCCGCCCGGCCCAGAGCCCAGTACTCCCGGCCCAGAGCCCAGCCCCCTTACCTTTAACTCTTATAGCAGTATTACTTTCATAATACTTTGTTACTTCGTACAATGACGACCTTAAAGTAAGCTTATTAAGGTCGACATTGTACGAAGTAACAAAGTATTATGAAAGTAATACTGCTATAAGAGTTAAAGGTAAGGGGGCAGTAGGAGCCGCTCGCATCGCTTGTATACAAATGTTAGTAAAATAGTATGAAATGCAGCGCCCTGCCTTGACCGCCCCCGGGCGACGGTGTTTGGCCACCGAGCCGGCCATCGCTCAGTGGCCAGCCTCACACCGGAATGCTTGCGAAGTGCACATCTCACCACACATGCTACTCACTACTGAGAGCCGCACTTACAGCTCCGACACAGAGAAAAACATATAGGAAAGTCGCAAAGGTCGAGTATTTATTTATCAAAAAGTACTTGATTGATTGTTGTACTCTAATATATTAGCAAAATAATTTTTGCAATCGGTCAAGTAATTTTTGTAACAATCTTGAGGCCGCTGTATACTTCTCTCTGTATCGAGTGTCGCGTATAAATATTACCTCTATCTCTAATCTGTGTCTCATCGCATCGCACTAAGCACGCCTAACGACCACTAATATATCTATGATATAATATTATAGTTTAGATATACCCTACATACAAAAGGGCTATAATATTGCTAACAATACAATGCGTACAAATGAAGGCCTCTGAGCGCTGAGGTAGCTCGGTACGGCCGCAATGAATACGGCACCATATCACTACGTGGACTAATTATAATTCATCTATATTTCATTATATAAAAATATATATTATACTTTTTCATCTTATGTATGTGAGTGAATAAGTGTGTTTTGTGTGAGGTGTGTATATCGTATGAGTAGTGTGTGAGGTGTGTGCCGGTCGCGGTCAGTGGTCGGGCGCCGGGGGCTCGTGCTCGCGCGCCCGCTCCTGCAACAGACACACGGACAGTCAGGTAGGTACATTCAGTCGCAGCACATAACTAGTTACATAACCTATGACAGAGTGGCACGATACGTATATAAATAATACGAAGAAAGTACAAACAGACCTACAGTCCTATTACTTAAACTAATACAACATGGAGTCAAACACATTACCGAGATGGCTCTGTAAACATCGGTAAAACAAATGGGTATTATTTGGTACCGACTACAGTGCCGTGTGTGCTGTGTACGTACCGTTTGTTCCTCGTCGTGTTGTTGTATGTCTGCGGGCGGGTGCGGGGGCGGGGGCGTGGGTACTGGCGGGTGCGGGTGTAGTGTCTGTGTCACGGGGGGCGCACACAGCGCGGTCCACTCCCCGTCCGGCGCGTACAGGCACTCCACGCACGACAGGAACTCCTGCGCACAGCGGGGGCGGGGGGGGGGAGGGGCACGGGGTTAGCTCGCCACCAACAACACCCAGGACTAGACACATTACGTACAAGAGGAGGAATACTCACTTGCTCACCGCGCAAGGAAATGTCGCTAAGGGTGTGTTATGTGTGCTTCAAGCACACAGAAACCGACGAGTCCAACCACTTCATGTCTCAAAGTCAATACGTTAAGTAAATTCTCAATATTAATAGCCTACTAATTACAATGTTTCAAATCATATTACATATTTAATTTGTTTAATGCAAATATAAATATCCTGTATTATATCTTTAGATTCTGCACTGGTAGCAAACAGCTGGCGTTCTCTCGATATATTCTATTTTACATATTTGGGAAGACCGGCCAACTAGTAAGACAGGTGAAATATTAACGAAAGGTGCTATATTTATATTCGGTGCGAGGCGGAGCGGAGTGTTGTTTCCTCCTATGTTCGTATACGCTGTATGATCGTGTACCTTCCCGTCGAAGCCCGCGACCGCGTACAGCACGTCGTCCATGACCGCGAGCCCCAGTGCGGCCCGCGCGCGCCTCATGTGCGGCCCGGCGCGCCACGCGGCCTCGTGCGGCCCCAGCAGCCAGTCCACGCGCCGCAGCGAGGCCGCGCCGTCCGAGCCGCCCGCCGCCGCCAGCCGCCCGCGCCACACCGCGCCGCCCACCGACCGCCGCGCCGTGGGCAGCGCCGGACCCGACACCCACTCCGCGGCCCCGAGCCCACCGGCCGCGAGGCGCTCGGTGGAGGCGAGGCAGTGCCACGCGTCGCAGCCGCCCAGCGCCCACACGGAGCCGGCCCAGCACGCGCCCGCGCACTGGGAACGCGCTGCACACAACAACCAGCTGTACTATGTTCACATAGGGACGGAAATAGATGGGTTTGTTTTGTTGTTGTTAGTATTTGTGTGACAGCCTGTGACCTCGCCCCGCGCCCCGCGCCCGACGCCCGTCCCCCGCGAGTGGACTCAGCGGGTGACAGAGACAGACAACATACAAATACATGGGTATTACAATTACACCAACTAACCAATTACACTTTTTTCAGCTCTGGTGTTGTTTTCAAATTGCATAGATATTTAAATTAAGGGAAAAAATACTGTATTGAATATACTTACCTATAAAATTAAAATACCGTGATGAATGTTATATTCATCACGGTATTGTAATGTAATTGTGTGAGAGAAGAATGTGTATATGTGTAAAGGTGTGTGTGGTGAGTGTTGTTGCATACAATGTGAGGTGATATAAGTGTTCTCTATTAATAAAAATAATAAGTATTATTTTTACATAATCTTATTATTATGTCTAGTTTAATCCGATTCCATTGCAACTATCTTATCAATGCAAAGTGTTATTCTTATCATGTTCCAATGACAAGAGACATTAATCAATCATTTTAATCAATAATTGAATTCATAGTATATTATTGACATCGGTATAAAATTTTGTAGTACGGTTCGAGAGTATCGGATGGGGAATCCTTTACTTCAAAACACTATCCAGTGTTCACGGGAAAATTGAAAACCGTGGACAACAACGCGAATGCTAGCGGTTGAAGTAATTAAATTCACATTGAGACATGTTTCATAGCGTGCCTTGTGTGTTTTGTCGCTTGTTGTTTACCTTGCTTGAGTGGCGGCGCCTCGTGCCACGTGTCCGTGTCGGGCTCGTAGCGGTGCACCTGTCGGAGCGGCCGCCCGCCCGCCGCGCCGCCCAGCACGTACAGCCGCCCCGCCGCCTCGTCCGCAGCCGCGCCCGCGTGCGACACCGCCAGCGGCAGCCGAGCCGCGCCGCGCCACCGGCCCTCGCCCTCAGCACCGGCACCGGCCCCATCCGCGGGCTCCTCGTACACGTCCACCGAGTCCAGCTCCGCGTGCCCGTCGCTCCCGCCCAGCGCGTACAGCGCGCGCCCCAGCCGCGCCGCCGGGAAGCGGGCGCGCGCGCAACGCATGTCCGGCAGCGCGCGCCACGCGTTCCCGCGCGCGCAGTACGCGGCCGCAGCGCGCAGCACGCGGGCCCGGTCGTACCCGCCGCACACCACCAGCCGCCCGCCCAACGCGCCCAGCCCCACGGCGCACCGCGCGCCCCCGCACAGCGAGGCGCGCCGCTCGCCCCCCGCCGGCTCGTGCCGCGCGGCCAGCCCCCCCAGCGGGCCCCCCACCGCGCTCGCACCCACCTCCGCCCCCACCGCGCACTCGCGCCACGACACGCGCGCAGCCGCCAGCCGCCCGCGCACCACCACCAGCGCCCGCGTCACGCGCGCCCCGCCGTGCTCCGCCCCGCGCGCGCCCAGCACGCGGCACTCGGCGGGCGCGGCGCGGGCGCCCAGCGGCCGCCCGGGCAGCACTGCGCCCCCGCCCCCGCCCCCGCCGGACACAGGCTGGGGCCGCCGGGCCTCCTCGCGCGCCTCGCGCCGGTACTCGGCCAGCTCGGGCGCGTCCCCGCGCGACGCAGGCAGCTCGCCGCAGTCCCGCAGCGCGCCGGACCCGTCCACGTACAGCAGGTGCGTGCGCGCGCACAGAGACTCCAGCTGGGGGGAGGGGCGCAAGGGTCACACGGGGGCACTAGGTGGGGGGCGGGGTGGGGGGGGGGGGCATGTAAGCCGCTCGTACCGTGGCGTGGTGCTGCGTGTCGCGCAGCCAGGCCAGCGCGGCGTCGGCCACGGCCAGCGGCGCCTCGCTGCCGCCCACGGTGCTGGTGGCGCGCAGCAGCTCGATGCGGATGAGGGGCAGCGCGGCCAGCGCTCCGCCGCCGCACACCTCGTCGAACTGACACACACAACACTCCCGTACATTATCGGCGAAAGGAATATATACAACGAAACAAAAGTATGGGTCCCGACGCGGAGCCCTGCGGCACACCGGACGATCGGAGCCCCATCGAAGATGATAAACCTTTTAATGCAGCAGTCTGCATTTGATTTCCAAATTACGAGAAGAACCATCGAAATATATTTCCATGTATAGGACCGAAGTGGAACGGTTTCCCGAGAAGGAGCAGATAATCACGATGATGATGTGATGAATTGTTTACTATCTGTTTTCTACGTATATGCTTCTTTGTGCAATAAAGTCTATCTATCTATCTATGATCATACCGTCGAACGCTTTTTCGTGAATACCAATTTCAGGGAAGCAAAATCATTGCGAACTAAAAAGTCAAAGTCAAAAGTCAAATTTCTTTATTGCAAGTAAGAACGTTGAGTACATTTTTGCACGTCAATATATTTTTTGAATTTACATTTACACCACTTTGCAAGGAAAAGGTGCCAACGCTGAGGAGAAAAAGTGGCAAAAAACTATCAGCAACACATCTTTTAAAACAATGTAAAGTATAAAAATGGTCTCGATGTCGGCTGCCCGTCCCCACAGAATGATACCGTACGACATGATGCTATGGAAGTAACTGAAATAAACCAACCTTGCGGTAGCCACGTCTGTCAGTTGTCTAATTGTTTTGACTGCATAGGCGGCTGAACTAAGTCTATCGGCTAATGACGATATATGTGGGCCCCATTGTAACTTTGAGTCCACAGTAACCCCAAGGAAGACCGTGCTTTTAACAAAATCTAATTTATCATTATCCAGGACCACATTATTTTCTACTTGCCGCACATTCGGTAGGGAAAATTTTATACATTTAGTTTTCTGTGAATTAAGTACCAAGTTATTTAATGTGAACCAGTTTATAACTTGTGAAAGGGCATTATTTATTGCATCAAGCTCTTGGGCCTTCCTCTTAACCATGAAAATAAGTGATGTGTCATCGGCAAACAACACAATATCTGATAGGTGCTCCACGAGATAAGGTAGGTCATTTATGTAAACTAAAAATAAAAACGGACCCAATATTGACCCTTGAGGTACTCCCATCTTTACCAGTAATCCTGGGGACTTTTCTCCATTAATCTGTACTTTTTGCACTCTATTATCTAGGTAAGATTGCATTAGGTCGAGTGACTTGTGATTTACGCCATAATGTTTTAGTTTTAGCAGCAAGGTAGCATGGTCGACGCAATCGAATGCTTTTGATAAATCGCAAAAAATACGTAAGTTGTATTAGTTTGATTCCGGCATCAGTCGTACAGCGTCCCTTTGTGAAACCAAACTGTTTACTATGCAATAGATCTTCTAAATTGAAATGGCTCTGTAATTGATTAAGAATATTTTTTTTAAAGTACTGGAAGAATCGAAACAGTTCTGAAATTACTGGGGTCTTGTTTATCACCTGATTTGAAAAGTGGAATGACCTTACTTTGTTTCATTAGGTCCGGGAAAATGCCTTGGTCTATGTTTTTATTAAATATGTTATCATTGGGAACTAGCAGGTTAAGCGGAGCAGATCTACGCATCAAAAACCAGTCATTCAGTTGTATGTTTTTATTTGGACTTCGTCATTATTATTTCATTTTAATCTCTGTCATTGCGGTATAATTAAATTCTTGATATTTTCAAATCCATCTAGTTTCTCCGAGCTGTGGTACATCGCCTGCCTGTCGCGGTGTGGCGGTCAGCCGGCCGGTCGAATGGCGTGTAGGCACATTGCGTGGTGCGAGTGCTGCAGCGTCGTGCGTGTAGGTATATACTCACGTTGTGCGCAATGTACGAGTCCAGGTGGTGCAGGTGCTGCTGCGGCAGGTCCGGCAGCGCGCGCAGCGGCAGGCAGTGCTGCGCGCGCAGGCGGCGCGTGAGGTGCGCGGCCAGCGCGGCGCGCGCGGACTCCACGCGCAGGCGCCACGCGGCCAGGTACAGCGCGCGCGCGCCCGCCGCCCCGCGCCACCGCAGCCGGCCCGTGTACGCGTACTCAACCAGCGCGCGCAGCGACTGCACACACACAACATGCAGGCCCTGCAGCCAGCGCACGCCGCACGGCACGCGGGGGACACGGCGCTCCAACACAGAGTCAAGTGGACAGGAAAGATTTGAATACTTATTGAGCTGATCAAAAGTACTTGACTAATTTTGAAAATCAGTGTTCTTTTTTCCTCTTCTCATCGAAGGTCGGACAACATAATGGCAATTCGCACCCTCTGTCCGCTACCCAGAACGAGGAGTCGGTGCTGCGGCCGAACCACGCAAAGTCTTTAGCCAAGAGTGTCTCCTGCCAAAACTCCTCCCACAGATATTGCCCTAGATCATTAGTTGCAGCAGGTTCATGGGGGTTCCGCATAAGGGGACCAAAATATTGAAACTTCCGGTGCTTGACTAGTTTTATGAGTTCCAACTTTTTACCCATACGGTTTAACATCTCATCATTGGTCACCCTGTCCCGCCACGATATCTTCAGGAGTCTCCGATATATCCACATCTCAAAAGCCTCGATTTTCTTCATGCTCGACTGTCAAGACAACAGACCATACGGAACAATGAACGGTCCGCGTCCTCGTGACGAGTCGCCACGTTTTGTTTGTTAGGACCTCCCTCGTGTTGAAGAAAGCACAACCATACTGAGTCCCCCCTGTATAATTATCTCTGTTCACAAACAGTACCTATGCGGTGAGCGGGTCGCACTCACCTCCGCCTCCACTCCCTCCACGCGGTACGCGTCCACTGCCGGCAGGGAGTCCGGCGCCACCACACCACCCCCACCCCCACTCCCAACCGGGGAGAGCGCGGGCGCGGCCGGCGGGGGGGTCTGTGCCGGCGGGGTGGGCGCGGGCGCGGGTGTGGGCGTGGGCGGGCAGGCGGGCTGCGCCAGCTCGTGCAGCAGGTACGCGGAGTGCGCGGCCAGCAGCGCGCGGTGGGCGGGCACCTGCGGGGGACGGTGCGGGTGAGCCGGGCGCGAGGCGAGGCGGGGCGCGAGGCGAGGCGGGGCCGAGGCCGGGGCCGGCGCCGGGTGCACACGTACCTCCGCGCCGGCCGCGAGCAGCACCACGTCGTAGTGCTGGCGGGACTTGCGCAGCGCGTTGAGGGCCAGCAGCGCCCGCGCCGGCGCCCCGGCCTCCTCCAGCTCGCACTGCTCGGCCTCGTTCCCGCACTCCGCCTCGCTGTCGGAGCCGCTCCCGCTGCCGCCGCTGCTGCAGCCGACTGACACACACGCGACCAGATAGACCATAGTCACGTAACCAACCGGAACGCCTGCGGAATCACTCGCAAATGGTCCCATTCGCAGTTGGTCCCTCCCTGTAGCTGCGAATGGGCCCACGGGCGAGTGATCCTTTCATAGAGTACTACTAGGGTGTAAGAAATGAGTATTATGAGTGTTAGCAGGCGGGGTTGTCCCGACCCTGGCCCGGGCCCGGGACCCGGGACGGGAGCACTACACCCGCCCCGCGCCCCCCGCCCGGCGACCCTGAGTCCCTGACACTCACCAATGTTTACACAACATATCAGAGCCATAACTCCAATAGATAGTATTATCTTCTCATTATCAAACAGATAGTTTTATTGCATCACACATCCGCTGTATATCTAGTTACACAAACAATCATTGAAGCAAAACATAATTTTTCTAAAATGGATCGTCCCTGAGGTCCGCAACACGGAGCTGTGTTATCTAGTTCCAGTCCCCCTCCGGCAGCCAGCCCCGGGCAGTCACTAGCTCCAGATAACACTGTAATGGTGGCGTGGCGTGGCGGTGCAGTGAGACGGCAACAGTATGCTCCTATGAGTGGGTGAGTGTTGTACAGGCTGTGTGTGTGTGTGTGGGCAGGTGTGAACTGGGTGTGTGGTGTGTATGTATGGTATGTTATTGACATCTGAATGTGTGCATGTAGGTACTATACGATTCCCTACACACAGTGTTGCTGATAAAGTTATGTCCATACTGTGCATGGGATACACTTAGCATAATAATTACTACGCTAGTGCTAAGTGTCTCCCAATTCAGTATCTGTGTAAAGTTTCCGAAGGTAATATTTCGTTATCAAAGTCCGAGCTATTTTTTTAAACAACAATCTACGTAATTACAATATTTTTGTTTTCTTAGCACTAGTTATTTATTATTGATTTTTACAAAGTAGGTAGGTACTGTAACATACATAGTTTGTTACAAACGGTTTGTTTGTTTTATTCCAAATTTGAGGTTATGTTTTTCTTAACTTTCCTTTTTTTCAACTTTTATGGCCTGGATATCGATTATTCACATTAATTTAGCCTATTTATGTAATTGATACTCAATCGACATGTCGCCTCCCTATTTGTTTTTTTAAAATTATATTTTTTCGAATGGCAACTTTTTGGTTTACCTGTTGCAAGCTTCACGTTTTTCTTCGCTTTCTTTTGGAATTTGCCAAGTCGCCAACATTATGGTCAAATAAAAAATTGTTAATTTAAGCCAAATGGGCTATTTTACTTTAAAATAGATTGAAAATCTCAATCTCAAACCCCAATGGAGCGGGCATATCAATAAACTGGAATGAAAGGAAATATGACTAATCGGATTTAAATTGATAAAAAAAGGCAATAAGGTTAGTAGACACGTTTTGTATTTTTATTCGATATTTCGATTTATTTTCCAATTGGAACTCTCTTCTGATAACTTGTGATGATTTCAGCCTTTTTTTTTATATCTAGTTAAATTTTTCAAGACGAGTTCGGATGTCTTAATGGATTTTCACGCCACCTTCTGGATGGAACCCTAGACGGAAGACCGCAGATCGCCGTATTTTTCGGTCGGATTGATTCGTCGACACCATTTCGTTGTCCGTTTTGAAAAGGGATGCAAATCTAGACTTTCCACTACGGGACGTACGTCGCCTCCGTCCTATATGACGTGAGCACCTCGGAGACATCAAGGTCAGCCCGTTCTCATTATTTTCTACAGTTGCTACACAGGAGTCCGTTACTCACCGAGTCACCTTTAGTGACCGAGCCACATGTTTTTGATCGGAGACTTTTTTGAACGTTTAATATCAGTGAATTAGTATTATTAACTAACACCTTTAACCTTTAATATAACTTTAAATTTAATTTATGGATAAGAAATTATTTGTCAAATTTTGCATTTCTCGATTGTACCAGTAAGTACATTTATGTGTGACATAAATCCGAGCGGTTAGTTTCTAATTAAATCTTAGGTATTTCCTTTATAAAACGCTTCATATAAACGCAGTTTATTGTAACTTTTAAATTTCATAAAATATATGATATTACATTACATCCTGAGTCATGGTTTTACTTTTTTTCTTTTTCTTTGAGAATGTCTGGATTCTCTGGCGCCCGATTTAGTACTAAGGTCAGTGCTATTTATTAATTATATAATTTTCCAAATTTAATTTTCATTTTACAGCACCGATACCTTAATTTTTTAACTTTTATTTTACTCGGTTCTGGCTAACTCTTAGAGGAAGCTCCAGTAACCCGTTGCATATTATTTTATGGATGGTAAGACCATAATGGGATATCCAAACATAGAATAAATATGACAATTTGCGCCCTCCGTAGGGACTTTGAAATAACTTTTGTTATTAAATCCCTTCCCTTGGATTTATAATTTAACTTGAATTTTTTACAACTTAGCTTGAAACCTTTGTATGACACAGAATGTTTTGTGTATCATTTAATTTACATTGTAACAATAACTTTTAATTTATATTGTAACAATTTATGCCTTTGTATAACTTTGTTAACTTTAAGTTTATACTTGTAATAGCTCCTATTTTGAGTTGTTTATTTTTTATAACGCTTCTTTTAGCACGCTTTGTTATTAGTAACGTTCTTTTTGACGTTTACTACTTTATTTTGGATGACGTTCGCTATTTAGTGACGTTCATTTATTTATTACACGACGTTCGTTTATTTTTCGACGTTTGTTATTTTTTCGACGCTCTTTGTTTAAGACGCTCGCTTATTTTGTTGGGACGTTGTTTTCGGCGTTTGCATTTACACGTTGTTTTGCATTTTTGCTCTGCGTTACCTCTCTCGACATTGAATATTTTTGGTGGTGAAATCTTATAGCTTTTACACATACTTTACATTATTAATTTGATATTTAATTGCTTGCTTTAAATATAATTTGAACATTCTTTAATGTTTATAATTTAATATTTACATTTAATTGTAAATTTAATTTTTTTATTTGCGCTTTACATTTGACGTTTGAACTTGATGGGAAGACGTGTGTTCGGGAAGATAATTTACCATCGTTACCGATCACGCCAGCCTTAAGTGGCTACTTGCTTTAAGTAATCCGTCAGGCAGACTGGCAAGATGGGCTGCACGTATCGCTCAGTTCTCATTTGATGTCGTTCATAAGAAAGGTAGTGCTCATACAGTTCCCGACGCTCTGTCACGTATTGAGATTGACACTGTCCACGTTTGTTCTGTTGTTCAACCTGATGATTCAATTGACGATCCTTGGTATAAACGAATTTTTATTAATTGTCAAAAGACACCAACACGTTATAAAAACTTTAGAATTGAGAATAATATTTTATATAGATTGTGCAAACCCAAATTTAGTTTACAAGATAGTTTATCATGGAAAATAGTTATACCTAAAGAAGATGTTATAGATACCATTAGAGAAAATCATGATGATATAAATTCAGGACACTTAGGTGTTCATAAAACTTTAAATAAATTAAAATTACATTATTATTGGCCGAAGATGTTTAATGATGTTCAGTCGTATATTTCTAGGTGTGAGATATGTAAGGCGTATAAGCATTCTAATGCGCCACCTCTTGGTCTTATGACTAATCAAAAACTTGTAAATCGTCCGATGGTTATGCTTTCGATGGATTTGGTTGGCCCACTGCCAAAGGCTTACTCTGGTCACCGATATATGTTTACAGCAGTAGATGTATTTACGAAGTACTGTTGGCTTTTTCCTATTTGTAATACCACTACACAGTCTATTACTAAAATTTTACAGAAAGAAATATTTCTTAAATTTGGTTGCCCCAAGGTTATTATATGCGATAATGGAGCACAGTTTACATCTAAGAATTTTAAAGAATTTTTGAAAAGTTATAATATTCATAAAATATTTTACAACACTTTGTATACCCCCCAGAATAATCCTGTGGAGCGGTATCACAAGACTTTGGAAACTTGTATTGCATGTTACTTTCGAGATGATCAACGTAATTGGTCAAAATTTATTAATCACGTTCAATTAGCTTTGAATAGTAGTGTTAACTTGGCTACAGATTTTACCCCAAATTTTCTGATGTTCGGGAGAGAAGTAATCGTAGACTCATCTTTACATCGTTTTGACGATTCGCTTGATCTTTTGGATGAAGTTGAGTTGGGTAGTCGACACGATTATGCTACTTCTTTACATGACTTGGCAACTATTTTTGAACTGGTTGTTAAATCTCTTTGTAAAGCTTACAAGAGGAACGCCTCTTATTATAATAAACATAGGAAAGCCATTTCCTACGAGCTGGAAGATATTGTGTGGAGAAGAAATTTTGTTCAGTCCAACGCGGCCGAATACTTTTCTGCTAAGTTGGCACCTAAATTTATCAAATGTAAAATTGTAGAAAAAGTTTCTAATAATGTGTACGTATTGAAAGATTTGGATAAAGGTACCGTTAATCGTTTTCACATTAAAGATATTATTAAAGTTTAAAATTAAATTCAATATTTAGTATTTTGGATTTGCATATGGGTTGAGTTACCGCGGTTTTGTATGATGAAGAATGTAGTTGATGTATGAATAAATACCGCTTGAATGAGGATGTATGTAGGATAAAAACTTAATATCTATGTGTAAGGCTAAAGTTACGAATATTTTATTTCGTATTTGGTTATTTTCTAAATTTACTCCTAATCTTCTCCTCACACCTCTTTCGATCCAACTCGTATGATCTTAATTATTGTTTGTGCTGTCTTGTTTAGGTTTCATCACCTTTGTTGGAGCCTAACGTTTTAGTTCTGAACCGACCAATTTTGTTTGATTCAGACCTTTAACCTTTTTAAGTATATTTTTGTTGAACATTTTTGTTCTCATTTTTCGTTTAAACATTTTTTTCAAACATTTTGTTTTTGTTTAAACATTTTTGTTTTGTTTTTGTTCAAACATTTTGTTTATGTTTTTGTTTAAACATTTTTGTTTTGTTTTTGTTGGCATATAGCATAGTTTATGTTTTGTTACTTTTGTAGATCCGACCATTCATTTTAGTTCTGGTCGTTCACATTTTTTGGTGTAACTTTTTCACACATTTTTAGTTAAAATTTATATATTTACATATATTGTACAGTTCGTGCATGTCCCTAGGATACGACTGTATATTTTGTACATAGTTCTCGGATGTGACGTTTATACACCCGGATTTTACTCTTTCCCAAGTGACTTTTCACTTGTGGATCTATTTTGGAATTTATTTCCATTTATTTTTCCCCGTCTACGATTCGGCTTGTCCGATGGTTTCCGTCGATCGTAGTACTGTGGTTTTCTTTATAGGAACTCGTGTTTTCCTTATTTTTTATATGTAGTCTGCGTACGGAAAGTCAGTGGAGGTGTGCCGGCCGTAGTTCTATATATTTTTGAGACCCTTGTTCTCACACACTTTTTACCAGACTGTGTTCGGAAAGTCAGTGGAGTTGTGCCGACCTCAGTTCTGTGTATTTTGGAACCTTTGTTTCCACCTTTTTACCAGACTGTGTTCGGGAAGTCAGTGGAGTTGTGCCGACCTCAGTTCTGTGTATTTTTTTTATCTCTGAGTCGTCCCTTGTACGCTCAGGGGTAGTTGTTTGAAGAAAGGAGCCAAAGGGTGGTGTTCTATGGCAGACCCATCAGGCGAAGGGCGGTGTTCTACTGCAGACACGTTGAGTTTATTTATTTGTATTCTATAATTTTGGAGTGTACCCGAGTAGGTAGTTGTTGGTAACTAACCTATCTCCAGTAACTAGTCACGGACAATCATGGTGGTTTCGAGTGTCTGGTCTTTGTGCCCGACATCTCTAAGGATCGTAGTATTGTATTGATGGAATTTTTTGGAAATATTTATTTATAACAATATTTTTATAGTATTGGATAGTTCGGCGAGTAGGTAGTTGATAGTAACTAACCTATCTCTAGTACATATTTCGAGTGTGTTTCGAGTGAGTAAGTCTTTGTGCTTCTCATCTCCAAGGAATGGTTTAGATGGCTATTTATTATAAATATTTGGTAGATAGGAGTAGTTTCTTCAAAATTTCTTTGAAATTTAATTTTTTTGGCATTTAACTTTAAAAAGGAGTTTTCTTCTTTTTATTTTTTAGTGAGGGTGTAATGTAACATACATAGTTTGTTACAAACGGTTTGTTTGTTTTATTCCAAATTTGAGGTTATGTTTTTCTTAACTTTCCTTTTTTTCAACTTTTATGGCCTGGATATCGATTATTCACATTAATTTAGCCTATTTATGTAATTGATACTCAATCGACATGTCGCCTCCCTATTTGTTTTTTTAAAATTATATTTTTTCGAATGGCAACTTTTTGGTTTACCTGTTGCAAGCTTCACGTTTTTCTTCGCTTTCTTTTGGAATTTGCCAAGTCGCCAACATTATGGTCAAATAAAAAATTGTTAATTTAAGCCAAATGGGCTATTTTACTTTAAAATAGATTGAAAATCTCAATCTCAAACCCCAATGGAGCGGGCATATCAATAAACTGGAATGAAAGGAAATATGACTAATCGGATTTAAATTGATAAAAAAAGGCAATAAGGTTAGTAGACACGTTTTGTATTTTTATTCGATATTTCGATTTATTTTCCAATTGGAACTCTCTTCTGATAACTTGTGATGATTTCAGCCTTTTTTTTTATATCTAGTTAAATTTTTCAAGACGAGTTCGGATGTCTTAATGGATTTTCACGCCACCTTCTGGATGGAACCCTAGACGGAAGACCGCAGATCGCCGTATTTTTCGGTCGGATTGATTCGTCGACACCATTTCGTTGTCCGTTTTGAAAAGGGATGCAAATCTAGACTTTCCACTACGGGACGTACGTCGCCTCCGTCCTATATGACGTGAGCACCTCGGAGACATCAAGGTCAGCCCGTTCTCATTATTTTCTACAGTTGCTACACAGGAGTCCGTTACTCACCGAGTCACCTTTAGTGACCGAGCCACATGTTTTTGATCGGAGACTTTTTTGAACGTTTAATATCAGTGAATTAGTATTATTAACTAACACCTTTAACCTTTAATATAACTTTAAATTTAATTTATGGATAAGAAATTATTTGTCAAATTTTGCATTTCTCGATTGTACCAGTAAGTACATTTATGTGTGACATAAATCCGAGCGGTTAGTTTCTAATTAAATCTTAGGTATTTCCTTTATAAAACGCTTCATATAAACGCAGTTTATTGTAACTTTTAAATTTCATAAAATATATGATATTACATTACATCCTGAGTCATGGTTTTACTTTTTTTCTTTTTCTTTGAGAATGTCTGGATTCTCTGGCGCCCGATTTAGTACTAAGGTCAGTGCTATTTATTAATTATATAATTTTCCAAATTTAATTTTCATTTTACAGCACCGATACCTTAATTTTTTAACTTTTATTTTACTCGGTTCTGGCTAACTCTTAGAGGAAGCTCCAGTAACCCGTTGCATATTATTTTATGGATGGTAAGACCATAATGGGATATCCAAACATAGAATAAATATGACAGTACTTGCATTAAAAAAACTATTTGTGAAAACCTGTGATTTTTGTTGCAAACTATATGTTGTATATAATTTTCATTTAGTTATTGTATTGTACTGCTGGTTTTCCTGTTAAGATAAAATAATAATAATAGGTTTTGTGTATTATTCATTGTCCTGGTGTAATATCAGAAACTAAACATAATGCCTTTAGAACAGGTTTAAAAGAACTTTTATTAAGTAACACGATATATAAAATCAATGAGTTTATGCCTCAAAAATACTTGTAGTGAATGGTCGTAATGAAATGGAGATGAGTGATTGTGTGTGAAATGGGTGGTCAATGGTTTGATTTTCGGTCAGAATAACATGGCCCCTTTACAGCCATACAATATCTGTGATTGTATAACTGCGTTTTATGTAACCATTGCATTTGTATAGAATAAAAATTGTCTCTGTTTCCATGTATAATATTGACTAGTTGAACTTGGCGTATGGTGATACATCTTTTATTTTTGTATTTCTCTACAAAATGTTTGATGAATAAATGATTATCTTATCTTAATACAGGCCTCGGTGGTTCAGTGGTTGGGTCAATGGACTTGCGATACGAAGATCCCAGGTTCGATTCCCAGCCAGAGCAGCCATGGACCAATGAGTTATCCTCAGGGTTTTTTTTCGAGGGAAAAACTTACGTACATTTACTGAATGCTCTCAAATCGGTGAAGGAAAACATCGTGATTGCCATAGAAGAAAAAAACGTAAGGCATGTGAAATCCGCCGCACCGCAGTGGGCCCTCATGGTGGATCATGGCCCGAGCTCCCTCGATGTAAGGGAAGGCCTGTGCCCGAGCAGTGGAGTGGGGCCATATAACTAGACTGGCGATGACTACCGGCCCACCTACTCTATACAATAATTCATCTGTTTGTTGTTGTCGGCCCGGCGTGGCTGTGCTTGTTGCCGGGCGGCCTCACTGCGTTGGGCAGCTTGTTCAGTGTCTTCGGGGTGACAGGTAGTTTTTTTTCAGACACATTATATCTCATTAAAATAAATGCTGATAGTTTGTTCCCATCCCCAGCAGCTCTCACGGACCTCGAGCCCAGTCCCCCCACTAACTATTCGTCCTTAAGGCACCCAGAGCCCCTGCTGGTGAGCGTCCCCCCTACATAGACTGATGAAATCTTACAATGATCACTTACATCACATAGATTTCTTTGCACTAATTAAAGTTAAGTTTAAAACAGAGGTTCTCAAAGTGTATGACTCTTTCACTACCTAGATTTAGAATAAGACTTATTAATAGTTTAAGCTTCACTTTGTAAATCCTACATCTCAACATGTAATCCGTGGATAATGTTGCTGGTTATACAATAAGTACCTTTGTTATGTTAGTACGTGAGCTTATGCTACTTACCTATACACATTGTTTAACTGTTTGTTTTCTCAAATAAAATAAAATAAAAAATGCAAGGTCAAGTCCGTCCCTCGGGAAGTGAGGAGTTATATTCAGCTTAGTGTGGTGCACTGCCGGTGCTGTCCTCACCGCGTCCGCCGCCGCCCGGGGCAGGGGCAGGGGCAGGCACAACTAGTGGCCGCGAAGGGGAGGACTATTTGTAAACAATAGAACCTACATAACTATCTAATCAAGTCTTTTTGCACTTATTTAGGAAACAGAATAGTTCCACTGGAGCATTGCAGCCGCAGTGACCCTCGGGCTTGCAGCAGGAGCCCCGGCGACGGGAACGGCAGGAGAGATACAGCAAGGTGTGGCTTGTGTTGGATCAAACTGATTGCATTCCTATGACGGATAATTATAAAAAAATAAAGAGTTGATAAGCGTTTATTAGTTGTACTATAATATTTTTTTCATATCATTCCAAAGTCTGTTAAACGAGTGAGAGTTGTCAAAAGTGGCCAACAAGTGGTCTCAAGTGTTTGACACCACAACATCTACCCACCCAGGAAACAATCAGTCCGCCGCAAGGCGCGGGGGGGGGGGGGGGCAGGGGGGGAGGGGAGCCAATAACAACTGCTTCCTGCCAGATACCAATGTTGTGACTATGCTCTACTCAACATCATGTCGCGTGCCGAGTCTCGGGCGGCTCGCAGCCACTCACCGTCCCCGTTGCGGTACTCGTCCAGCGGCCTCATGGCGCCGCGCGGAGCCACGCGGTGCGGCCGGTGTTGGCTGGTGCTGGTGCTGGGGGCCGGCGGGTCCGGTCGGGGCGGGGCCTGCGGGCAGAGCGCGGCGTGAGAGCGTGCGACGCGGCCTCTCAGCGCACTGAGTGCGGCAAGGTCGCGCGGTCACATGGCGCACCTAATTGGATCGGCGCATCACGCGGCTCGCGCTACACTGCACTGCGCCCGTCACGCCTGTCCGCTCGGAGCCCTGGCGCTGCGCCGCCGCCTGCCTGCCGCCGGAGCCCTGCGCAAGCCGCACTCGACACGCCACGCCACGCCGGAGCACAAACACCACACGCACGATACACACAAACAACAACACGCAACCACAGACCGACCGACCGTCACGCTCCACTGACAATGACACAATGAATGAATGAATGTGACAGCACTGACAGCTGACAGTGACATTTGTTTTGTTTGTGAAGTAACCATAGTGCACGCAATAAATAGAGTAGGGAAGCTCTAAGGGATTACTATATAGTTGCAGTTAAGTGAAATCGATTTTAAAATCGATTCGAAACCCTCCAAAGATTCCCGAGTTGATTCTTTAGAATTTATATCACTGGAGGATGAATAGCGCCAAGGTAGTGACAATTTGTAATAGCGTATTATAGTCTATTAGCTTAGATTATCTCTCTACGGTAATAGCTCTGTCAATGTCACATTTTTAAGAAAAACAGTTCTAGGGGCTTAGCCGGCTGGGGGGCTAGCAGCTGCTCTTTTTTGTCCTGTCAAAACAAATTTTTGTACTGATTTTCGCTAGAAATCTTGCAATGACGACTAGTAAAAATCGACGCGGCTCAGCCCCCTAATCTCATTCACGCAAGACTTGAGCGCCTAAAATTAGGCTTCGCTGCTAGCTAGCCCTCCTCCTAAATATCGGAATCAAGAATGATGCGGGAATAATACTGCCGCAGCAAGTTACTCGTGGGCCGAGCCTTTTTTATCCTGACAAACGAATGAAGTTTTGTACTACTTTTCGCCAATATTTGACATTGACAGCCAGTAAAAAGTGACACCCCCTACTTACTCGTGAAGGAAGGAAGGAAGGAAGGAAGGAAGGAAGGAAGGAAGGAAGGAAGGAAGGAAGGAAGGAAGGAAGGAAGGAAGGAA